>CM053764.1:98791191-98812491 GCA_028658305.1 Pachyuromys duprasi | reverse complement strand
CCGGGGAGTGACAGACTGGCTAGATCCCAGGGGAGGACTTTGCAGCCAGCCCTGAGGAGACATGATAAGTTGGGGTTGGATGGAAGGGAAGGAGGTCCTCCCCTGTTGGTGGACTTGGAGGGGGCGGGGAAGAAGGAGATGAGGGAGGGAGTGGGAGGGTGGGAGGGAATGGGGGAGGGGGCTACGCCTGGGATTCAAATACCCAACCTGTGATTGAGATAAAAATAAATAAATTAAAAAAAAAAAAGAAAAGCAATTGAAAGGATAATCCACGGATATAAAATGATCTTTACTGAGGTAGAAATAATACTTTTATCCAGTGGAAAGGTACCATCAAATATACTATATGATAAAATTGCATTTGATCTCTTATATGCTGAATTGGGTCCACCAAAAAAGTACATTTAAGTCCTAATCCCCAATACTTAGAACACAGGACACTCAATCTTTTCATAAGTTGTCAACTATGTGGTCTGAAGAACAATTAAGTGTGTTGCAATACATGTCTATTCTCTCTACCCATGTGAGCACATCTTAAAGAAAAGGTTAAAAAAAAAAAACAGGGAAAAAGGTTTTCAATTCCAAGTCTAACATAGTTGTATTTGTATTCTCATTATCTTTATGAACCATAGTTAAGTTGTGGAACCAAACTATACGTGTATTAACACACAAACTGATAAAGAAAATGTGGTACATTGTGTAAACAATTTTTTTCAGCTGTGGGGTGATTTGAATCAAGAATGTCCCCACAGGTTCATGCATTTGAAGAGTTGGTCCCCACTTAGCGGTCTGCTTGAAGAGATAATGGAAACCTTAGAGATGTACAGCCTTCTGGGAGCAAGTTTGTCACTGAGGGTAGTCTTTGCTGTCTTAGAGCTCCTCCCCACTTCTTGCCTCCTCTCTACTTCCTGTGAGTGAACAGAGTACAATCAGCCAGCTTTCTGGGGCTGTGGTCATGCTTGACAAACGCCATGCTTTCCCCGGCCATGAAGCCTCTCTCTCTCTAGAACCATGAGCTAAAATAAAGTCTTTCTTCTTTAAGTTGCTTTTAGTTGTGGTATTTTACTATAGCAAAAGAAAGGTAACTAATATAAACTGCAGTTTAAAAAAATTATATTATGTAATTTTCAGAAAAAAATGAATAGAACCAGGGATCATGTTTTTGCACATAGAGGGGGGAGAGATTACATATATTATATATGTATGTATATATATATTTCATGTCTTACTACACGATGCTTTGTGCTGCTTCAGAATGAGACTCTGTCAGTTTGGAAGCTATGACCTGATTGCCCTCAAGACCTTAAACCCTCAAAGTCCTGATGCCTCCTCAGTCCTTCAATCCTCAATGATCATGGACCAAAACAAAGTTCAAATAAACTATTTTATTTATTACTTACTGGTTTATGATATTGTGTTATTAGCAATATAAAATGAGGTCCTAATACCAAGAAATTAGTGACATGAAAAGACATGGAAGACTCCAATCCCAGAAACACCTTGATATTTGAACATGAAGTCTCCATCAAGCACACACGCAAACACACAATTTCTATTGTAAATAAGCCATGCGGTTTATTTTAATTTGTTTTAGCAGCCTGGGGAAATTAAAAAGAGAACTAGATGTATACACATGTGCAAATAAATGCACATGAAACTGGTAGGTCTGAACAATATCAGGGAGAAGATTACAGTGCCCCACTGTAATTGTACAACCAACACCATTGGAACCTGGGGGAAAATATACAAGATTTGACTGCATTCTTTCTCCCAACCAATTGTGGATCTGTAATTATCTCAAAACAAACGGTAGAGAAAGTGGGCTGATTACAAGTAAGCATTGACTCCTCAAATTTTCCTTGGGAAACAAGCCAGGGAAATATATCAACCCCCATTTTAAAGTGAGAAATCTGGACTGGTAAGAAGGCTCAGTGAATAAGGTTCTAGGTGCCAAGTCTGATGCCCTCAGTTAAATCCTCACAATCTACAAGATGGTAGGAGAGAGAAGACTCCTGAAAGTTGTCCTCCATCCTCTGATAACTGCATGTATACTCTGACACAGGCATGTGCACTCATGAGTACACACACACACAATTTAAACATAAAAATTAGAAAATCAAGGCTCCCAAAAACTAACTGATTTTCTAAAATTCACAAGGATAGTAAGAAGTTCAGGTCTTTTTTTTTTTATCTACAACCTACATCTGTGATCTTCACATGCGTGCATCAGTTGTTAAAATTTACTAGAGACGACGGAGACTTCCAGGTGCTAGGGGCAGCCTGCAAGGTCAGAAAACGAGTAATCATTGCAGAAGAATGAGGACGAAGAACCTGAGAGCAGAGAACCCTTGCTGCCTTTCCTCTCAGAGAAAGGAGAGCTGGTGCTTGTCTGTATTATTCACTAGGGATGATGAGAAGAAACCTGCTCCAAGCTGGTTCTGAGAGAAAAGGCCTCAGGTCTCAGGTGCTCGATTCCCTTCTGCAGAGGAAACAAACTAGAATTTGATGCTGGAGATCCCAAAGGCAGATCAGGAAAGGAATCTATGAAGAAAAAAAGTGGTGTGAATCAAAACACCAAAAGTTTATTCACCACCGAAAAGATATCACCTCTTAATTGCATCCAACAGTGTCAGGAAGAGGGAGCTATTTGTCAGCCTTATTACCTGCTCCACACAGCTGTTGTGCACATCTCTTGGGTAGCCTAGGTGGTTTATATGAATGTGGAAGGTGCAGAAACATTAGCAGCTGGACCATAAATTTGGAAATAAAGAAGAGCAGGAATGAATCTCACTACACCACACACACACACACATACACTTCTTACCAAGGCTTAATAGGAAAATGGGGAAACGATTCAGCCAATTGCATTAATTAAATTCACACATATGTAAGAAATGATGGACAAAAGGTGACAGCAGTGTTGTGGGGCTCTTGAATTAATATAGAACTTTTCGACATGAGAGGGTTTATAGGGATAGGAGCCCATCCCTAGATGTCTCTGGACAAATGGATCAGGAAAAGGGAGATGCTAATATGCCACTCGTAAGCAGGCTGAGCAACAGCAGGATTACAGGTACTCACACACAGCTTCAGGAAATCTTCCCCAGATCCTGGGTTTCTACAGCCACCATCGATTTGCACTTTCTGAAGAAGGAGATTTACTGGCTGACAATTCCCTTCCACAGGTCAGCCAACGCCTCCTCAGTGAAAGTGGAAAGCAGCTCAAATAAAGTCTGAACATCCTGAGCCAGAGTGTAGAATCCTCAAACACTTGGCTTTTCCTTCTGCTGATTCACTTTCTGTCCCTGGAACTGATAAAAGGAGACATAGAAATAGATGTGCATGAGCATCCGAGTCTTCCCTTAGAGTCTCCTTGATCTTGACTCCCAGGCAACCCCTCCTCTAATGAGTACAATTGTGGAGCTGGTTTATCCTGCATTCCTCTAGGAGTGGAAATAATCCAAGGATATGCTCTGTACAGCCATATAAGTTACACAGCCTGTGTACAATCTCAGGCACAGCTGCACAGAAAACAAACAAACATTTGTACACTTGCATGTATTTGGCTGAAAATGCAGTTATCATTTTATCTTCTACCTCTGTGCCTCTTAAAGCCTTGTAGGAATAATAATCTCTTAGATATTGGATTGAAGTCCTACTCTATAAAGTCCTTTAAAGCTCTGACTTACACCCTGAGGTGTGAGCATTGGCACTGCATTTCCCATGCGTTTCAAGGCACCACTGAGCTGCCTACTCTCAGAACATAACTTTGTATGCTAAGGTTCCAGAGCACAGCATGTGGCATTGCAATTCAGGTACATGGGAGTTGTTTTCAGGACATCTGTGTGAGTGTGTTTTTCTCCTTTGGTGTACCCATTGCTTCCCTCAACTTGACTATGAATGTGACACAGGTTAAAGTAGTTACAAGAGTAATGCAAGTTACTTGTTATCGCTGTCAGTTTAGTGTGTATGTATCCCAGTCCCTGCCTCTCCATTTCTCCCTGCTTCATTCATTCCTCTCTGCTGTGCACCACCATTCTCCCTGAGCATCTTCTCTGCTCTCTTTCTCCTTCCCCCTCTGCCGTATTCCTCATTCTCTCGGCCTTTCTAGGTACAGGCCTTTCTTCTGCAGGCACGTGAAGTTAAAGATGCAGTGATTCTTTACTCATAAATACTTCAGCCTATATCAGGCAAGGATACAACTAATTTTAATGCAATTATTACACTTCAGAGAATATACAGTAATTCCAGTACTGTATGTTAACTAAGTCAGTGCATATCAAGGCACCGTACTGTCTTTTGTAGCTACTTTAAAATAATGGTGTGTCATGGTTTAGGAATTGCTTTAGATTTTAAATAGTCCCTCAACTCACCCCCTCTGTCTCTTTCTGGGTGTGTCTCTGACTCTCTCTCTCTCTGCCTTTCTTTCCATGTCTATCTGTCTATATGTGTTTCTCTACCTGTCTCTGTCTCTCTCTTCTTTCTCCCCATATTTACTCTTCTATGATAATAATATATTTTTAAGACAAATCAAACCAATTATCTTTGGGGACATCTCATCATCTACATCAGTCTTTCCTCGTGTTGTTATTGAACACTGTCTGAATGAGTACTTTACCTAGGTACCTTTTCTTTGGAGACAGGGCCTCACACTACAGCCTAGGCTGGTCTTGACCTCACTATGCAGCTCAGAAAGCCTCAAACTCACAGCAGCCCTCTTTCCTTGGCCTCCAGAGTGCTGGAATATCACAGGCATGCACGGATTAGCAGAACGATGATCCTGGAATGGATTCTGATTAAGTACCTTTGACCAAATCTAGCTCACAAGTCTGGTTCTTTTTTTTGCAATGTGTCGCCTCAAGAAGATCATGCTGTTAGTTTATCTGACTGTCAGCAACAGGGCTTCCATTGGAGTACAACATTACCTAGCAGAGCTCTCTGTTGTAGAATGCATTTCCCCTTCTTAAAGCTGATCTGTAAGGTGATACATTTGCATTTTGTGAATATCTTACTTCCAAACACTTCATGTGACAGTGTTAGCCCTATTGATGCATGTGTTTACGCTCACCTGAATTAAAGAAGTGTCTGTTCTGTATGAGCTGAGAGGGGGGATTTTTGAGTTCTATCATTTTTCTACATGTATTAAACAGTATTGCAGTGTACTAAACTCAGGCACAGCCTGGCATTTTGTTTGTCCCACATGCTGTAACATGTTACAGGAGTAATGCAAGTTATAGGCATTATTTTTTGATCTTCAACTTTCCTGAATGTACTCAGTGACACCTCTTCAAACTGACCTTTCTGTCCCTCAGATACAATCTCATTCATGTTTGCGAACTTTCCTATTTCATGCTACAAGCTATCCACACTGCCTTGTGTTGTCTCAGCCCACATGGAATCAGCCATTTCTTGGCGGTGCTCTGGCTATCTTTCCTGGGAAATCTCAGGAGATGAGATCTCTCAGTGCACCCCTTGTCATTTGAGTGCCCTTGTTTCAAAAATAGTGTTCACATTGGTGTTTCCAACTTGAATTCAGATAATGGAAGTTTTAAAGTTTTACTTTCTCCTAAGAAAAAAACTGACTATATTAACGTATTTATTTCAGCCTATAACATGTTCCATAGATTTATTTCTAATCTACTGTTTTTACTGCTACCAATAAACTACTTGATGGAGTTTAAGATTTCATTGCAGACATTTTCCCCTTAAAATATATTTTACTAAATATGTACAAACCAGAATTTGGAAATAATTGTTTCCCCTATGTCAGTTTGACATCGATTTTCTTTTTCTATTTATGCTCACTTTCAAGTAAGTTCTGAAATGTGTCAAAGGCACATGGTTAAAATCAAAACTGGATCCCCAGAGGGATCTCAGTCCATTACACACACACACACACATTCATTCAGTCATACAAAC
Source organism: Pachyuromys duprasi (assembly GCA_028658305.1). Classification (NCBI taxonomy): domain Eukaryota; kingdom Metazoa; phylum Chordata; class Mammalia; order Rodentia; family Muridae; genus Pachyuromys; species Pachyuromys duprasi. The sequence goes on along the minus strand of CM053764.1, from coordinate 98,806,572 downwards.
TCCTGGTAACCATTTTCATTAGTTGTTAGTTTATCCTCTCTGTGCTTCTCTTTTGGAAAAGGTGAGTTTAAATATAAGATCTAACTGCTTTTCTTTTTCTCACCCAAAAGATATCTTCAGTACATTCTGCTCTATGACTTGCTTTCCTCCTTCATTATACTACCTACAAACAATGAACATCTGTCCATGAGCACTACTTCACGCCCATCTTGAAGCTGCATGAAGCTTCATCTTGGTGATGTGCTTGAGTTTTACTGAGGCAACTTCTACTGAAGAGCACTGGTGCGTCCACACCTCTGATATTTCAAAAAAAGCCATGCTGAGTCACTGAAGATTTCCATTGTGTTCCCTAAGGGCTCTCCTCAAGAAAGATTGAGAGATTCTAACCAAAGACTAAATGCAATTGTATTGGAGCCTGGTAAATCCCTCACACATGACTTGTTCCTCTGCAGATGAGCAACTCCCATGTAGGAAAGTGTTCTTCTCCAGGGTCTTGTGAACCCACTGGATCGCAAATGTCTAGATTATTTAGGTGTCATACATGAGAAATAATAGCTCAGGAGAATTTTAGTAAGCAATATTCACCCAGGTGAGGATAAGATATTTCCATAGGTTTTAAGGCTCTGTCTTGCTTTTGCTGTAAAATGCCTTTTATTATCTCTTTTGTCCTTTTATTCATCATGCCTTGGGTCTTTTGCTTAGTTAATATTGCTATATAAATGTCAGGCTTTGTATACTTCATAACAAAACCATTACCAAAAGTATAAAAAGGCCGTTTCTTTAATTAATTTATTATTTATTAATTAGAGTTCATTCGCTTTGTATCCCAGATGTAGCCCCCTCCCTCACATCCTCCCAATCCCACCCTTCCTCCCTCATCTCCTCCCATGCCCCTCCCCAAGTCCACTGAGAGGGGAGGTCCTCCTCCCCTTCCTTCTGACCCCAGCCTATCACATCTCATCAGGACTGGCTGCATTTGTGGCCTGGTAAGGCTGCTCCCCCATGGAGGGGGTGATCAAAGAGCCAGTGACTGAGTTCATGTCAGAAAAAGTCCCTCTTTCCCTTACTAGGGAATCCACTTGGACACTGAACTGCCATGGGGCTACATCTGTGCAGGGGTTCTAGTTTATCTCCACGCATGGTCCTCGGTTAGAGTATCAGTCACAGAAAAGACCTCTGTGCCCAGAGTTTTTGGTTCTGTTGCTCTCCTTGTGGAGTGCCTGTCCTCTCTAGGTCTTTCTATCTCCTTCTTTCATAAGATTCCCTGCACTCTGCTCTAACTTTGACTGTGAGTCTCAGTATCTACTTTGATACCCTGCTGGATGGAGTCTTTCAGAGGCCCTCTGTGGTAGGCTCCTGTCCTGTTCCTTGTTTTCTCCCTCTTCTGATATCCAACCATTTGTCTTTCTGAGTGAGGATTGATCGTCTTACCCAGGGTCCTCCTTCTTGATTAGCTTCTTTAGGTGTACAGATTTTAGTATGTTTATCCTATATTATATGTCTAATGTTCACTTACAAGTGAGTACATATCATGTGTGTATTTCTGCTTCTGGGATACTTCTCACTCAGGATGATCTTTTCTAGTTTCCACCATTTGCCTGCAAATTTCATTATTTCCTTGTTTTTAATTGCTGAGTAGTATTCCATGTGTAAATGTATCCATTCCTCAACTGAGGGACATCTGGGTTGTTTCCAGGTTCTGGCTATTACAAATAAAGCTGCTACAAACATGGTTGAGCAAATGTCCTTATTGTGTACTTGAGAATCTTTTGGATATGTTTAGGAGTGATATAGCTGGATCTTGAGGTAGTACTATTCCTAATTGGAGAGACAGATTTTTGTATCTCTTTCACTCTCTGGAGGTAAACAGCAAAATGGAGAAAGCTGTTAAAAAGAAAAGGAATTTAATGATAGTCTACAGTTCATGTCTTTGACATATGAAAAACACAATTATCTAGACAATTACAGACTATGTTCCTACATAAAGCAGGTGAATAAAAGTTCACAAATTATTATGTAAAGCATAGTACTGCTGTCATGAAGTATGTAACTACTACCATAAAGAGGCAATTTTGGGTATTCATGCACATATAACTGGATCATGGAAACAAATGCCTAATGCTTGCATGATTTTCATTTTAAACAGAAGGCAGGAGGCAGATGGTGTAATAAGGTGGTTCCAATGAAAGTGGCCCCCATAGGCCCACAGGGAGTGGCACTATTTGAGGGGTGACTTTGTGGGAGTAGGTGTGACCTTGTTGGAGGAAGTGTGTCACCCAGGGTGGGCTTTGAGATACTCTAGCCAGGCCTCGTGTCTCACTCTCTCTTCCTGTTGCTTATGGATCTAGATATAGAACTCTCAGCTCCTTCTCTAGTACCATGTCTACCCGCATGCTGCTATGCTTTCTGTCATGACAACAATAGATTAAACCTCCGAACTCTAAGCCAGCCCCAGTCAAACATTTTCCTTTATAAGAGGTGCCATGGTCGTGATGTCTTTTCATAGCAATAAAACCCTAAGCCAGGCCACGTGGCTAGATGAAGAGACTTTAATGTCCATCCTTTGGCTTGAGATGGCATCTTTATAAGTTTTTGAATGAAATAAGTAAATCACATCTATATCAGTACAGGTAAAGATACAGATAGTAAATACAGAATATTTAAAAGCATAGACTTAGGAGCTGGATATTGTTGCTGATGTACGTCTGTGTGTCGCAGATATAGAGAAGACAAACCAAAATAAAATTTCTACACATGAAAGCTAATAAAAGGACAAGAAACAAGGAAATGAGGGAAGAAAGATTAACAAAGATAAAAATAGACATTAATGAAATAAAGTAATAACATAATGAAAACAGTTGAAATGATCAATGTAAAAGAAAAGCTTGCTCTTTGAAAAGATCAATAACAGAGACAATTCTTTGGAGAATATGATCAAGAAAATAGGAAGAGAGTCAATACTGTGCCAGAATGTGTGTTAAATACACAATGAATCAGATTTTGACTTACAGAAAAACTGCTCAGTTTAGTCTATAGCATATTAGACTACCACAGAAAGCAAAAATAAATTTTTCCTGAGGTCAATAAACATATATTTAGCATTACCCCAAATCTATTTCCAAGTACTTTCAAAACTTTCTACATACTAAATCGCATACCTAGGCCTCAGTGTTTCTATAAGCCTTTCTTCCACCTGGGTAATGGGACACAGACTGCTGTACTTTCTGATTGCCCAAACATTTGGTTTACATCAGAATTAACAAGAAGTTTGGGGATATATCTTAGGACTTCTGAGTAGTTTTCCTGACTGCATTTCCTTTCTCTTGTTTATGGTGTAAACAAGAAGTTAAGCCATAATTGTTTTACTTCTGCCCATTAAGATATGCAATTAAAAATCATCGTAATGAATAGATATTAATATCTGGCAATGACTGCTCTGACCTCCTGTATAACCAGCCCCATTTATGTCTTGTTTGATGAAAGTTCTCTGCATCTGCAAAGCAAAAGGGCAAACTGATTTATGAACAAGACTTATTGTCACAGCAGCAGATTTGTATAATGAGAAATATATTAAATCTAATGAAGGGAGAGCGTGCCTACCAAAGCAGCAAGTCTGTGTTGTGATTAAGTGATTCGATATCCCTCAATGGATTAATTTAGACAATGCATCAGGGTATGGAACTGCTGCTGGACCCTTTTGGTCTCATGACAAATGCTAAGTAATGCTTCACATTGTGCATATGTATTGGGTTTGTAAGGTGTGATGATAAAGTATGGTGTCATCCTAGGAACCTGTACATTAACAAGATGGATCCCAGAGATGCTTATGTCCTACTGCTAGAGAGCCAGGTAGATCCATCAACAATGTCATCATTTAATATCTGCTTACAGGAAAGCATTTACTATAAAAGAGCCACACACTTCTACCTTTTAAACCAAGCCCAGCTCGCTGCATCTGACAAACACTAAATGCAACCCACATTAATTGTCTCTCCCTAGTCCTCAGCAGGGCTGAAGTTAGACACACGACAATCAATCATGAGCTCTGATTTTTTTTAATAGGAAACTGTTACCTGTTATTTAATTGTCCTCATTTGCAAGCCCATACACTAAGCAATGTCAGTTACTGGATTTGAAAGCAGCAGTCAACCTGTCAGGACTCAGCAGTAACCATTCTTTAATTTGGAACAAGTCCAGTTTCTAGTTGTTTCTTGCCTTTGTGACTACATAAAGCAAAGCTCTACCCACAGCTAGAGAGCATGGCACATTAAAAATAGCGCAAATCCACCACAAGTGTGCACCACCCATATCATGTAGAAGAAAACATCTGTCATTCAAGCCCTTAGAGTCACGTGGAATATACAGCAATCTTAGCAACTACAGGAAATAGATTGGAAAAGTCTATCATTTCTCCCCATCCCTTTATTCTTCCCTACAGGGATCAACTAAGAGAAAAGCACCTTGAGTTAAAGTAAAAGAAAACAGCCACTTACATGGTATCCAGCAGCCTTAATCAAGAAAAGTATGGTTCTGTGTCCTCACAAATTCTCTCTGATGACTCAAGAGAAATAAAAATATAACTATAGGTTCCTTTTTGCAGTAATCAGAAGAAAGGGATGTGAAACCTCTGAGACTGATGAGAACCTCAGTCTTTCAGACATTGCTCTGCTTGTTTTTGGGGTTTTTTTTCTTTTTTTCATTTGTCCCAAAGGCCACTGTGTTGAAAGTTTATTCCCTGGAGTTTTGCTATTGCTAGGTGGCAAAGCCTTTAGAAGGTGAGACCTAGTAGTAAATTTTAGTCATGGGGACTTGATGTCTTGGATCATAGAAATCAGATCTCTTCCTCCTTGTTTTCTTTGTTCCTGTCATGGCTAGGAAGTGACTGGTTTTGCTCTGTCCCCTGTTTCTGCAATGATGAGATGCTGCCTTTGCAATGACCTAAAATAACAGGGGCAATGGACAGAAAGCTCTGAAACCATGAGCCAAAGTAAACCTCACCTCTGTATAAGTAGTGTCCTGGCCACTGTTTTACTGCTGTGAAGAGACACCATGAACAAGGAAATTCTTATTTAAAAAAAAAAAGCATTTAATTGGGGCTGGCTTACAGTTTCAGGGTTACTCCATTATCATGTCAGAGAACATGGTGACATACAGGCAGACATGCTGTTGAAAAAGTAGTTGAGTTCTATATCCTGATCCATGGACAGAGAGAAAGAGACACTGGGCCTGACATTGGCCTTTAAAACCTCAACCCCAGTGACACATTTCCTCCAATAAGTCCATAGCTCCTAATCCTTTGAATACTATCAAAGTTCCATTCCATGTGATAAAGCGCTCAACTCCAAGAGCCTATGGGGGCCTTTCTTATCCAAACTACAACATGTTGGTTGTCTCAGATATTTATTAAGGCAGTAGAAAGTTAACTCTCTCACATACCCACTTAACTCAGGCATCAAGCAAGCTGAGATTCAGGTCCTCTGTATCATCTTATTTTCTTTTTTCTTGAAGAATAAATAAAGTATTCGTTTATAATCGTCTCTGATACAGTGACACTGGTGGAACAAAGCAAAAGTAAACTTATCTTTCTATGTAGTAATAATTCCTTGCTGATTTGAAAGCAGCTAGCTCCATATATTTAAAAAGCCTGCTTGCTATGTTTTCTTTTTGGTGAGGGATGTGGTAAAAGAAGGAAATGCAAATGAGGAAATAGAAGCAGGAAAAAAAAGATAAGTTGTTTTGCATAAGCAAATTGTAATAAGTTGAGAAGTCATGGGAAAGATTCTGCCAAATGTACACTGAGACTGCAGGGACCGAGTATAAAAGCTGTGTATGGAGAAAGAGAAGAAGCTTGAGGAGGAGGCAGCGGAGACCTAGATTAAAGTGGCTTTGAACAGAAGGGCTTCAGAAACACGAAGCCCAAAGCAGTAACTCCCAGGTGTTCTAAGGTCCCCTTTGGCAAAACTCTTCTCAGATGGCCAGCTGCTTACCAAGAAAAGCTTTTGAGAAGATATTACTTGATGCAAGCAGAAATTCCCGTTGTCATATGAAGTTCCCATAACCCCAGATGTCTTAGTTACTTTTCTGTTGCTGTGAAGAGGCACCATAACCAAGGCATGGAGCTCCCAGATGCAAGGGTTATAGTCCACAACCATCATGGCAGGGAGCCACAACCATCATGGCAGGGAGCCACAACCATCATGGCAGGGAGCATGACGGCAGGCAGGTAGGCATGGTGCTGGAGCAGGAGCTGAGAGCTTCCATCCTCATCCTAAAGATAGAGGCAGAAAACACTAACTGGGGATGGTAAGAGGCTTTTAAAGCCTCAAAGCACACCCCCCAGTAACACACACCTCCTCCAACAAGGCATATCTCATAATCCTTCCAAAACAGTTTCACCAACTAGAAACAAACTATTCAAATATACTTATAAGGGTCACTGTCTTTTAAACCACTGCACCAGGAAACAGAAAATTCACATTCACTTCCAAATTTTGCTGAAAGCAAGGTGAGCAGTGGAGGTGCAAAAGGAAAGGAAAAAGCAAAGCAATGCCATCAATGTAGTCCCAAGAATTCCATAAGCTCCTCTGCAACCTGATATGGCTAACAACACAATTTCCTGAGCCCCTGCTATGTGCACCAGGCATTCTCTGTGCTTTACATACTTTGACTTACTCAGTCTTCACTGTAAACTGAGGTAGATGCTGATACTATCCTCACATTGTACATGAAGAAATAGAAGGACTAGACAACATCTACAAATATATGCAATACTTGTTTAGAGACCAAGGCTCAGATTCTGATATCCTAAGTCTATGCTTTTAAATATTCTGTATTTACTATCTATATCTTTACCTATATTGATATAGATGTGAAGGAGATGGGAAAAAGTAGGTTGAAAGAAACAGATATGCATAGATTCCTACTACACTGGAATGAAATTTAGATGTGGAAATAAAGATAAGATATAGATATTGATACAGAAACATAGACATAAATCTTGCAAGCTGCTAGAGGAAAATGCATATATAAAAATCAAGAGTAAAGGACTCGAGTGCAGGGAAATGGACAAAGAGACCTCTGCTTCTTTCTTCAAAAAGTTATTTCATATTTGGGACACTGCAGGGTTTTTTTTTTCATTTTATGGACATGAATAAGTAAATGGTGTTTTGCTGGCTATAACATCTAATAATTCATGGTGGCGTCTGAAGGTGGAAGAACACGGAGATAAATAGTGATCAGGAATGCCGGTGAAGGAGTGATGGTGCCAGTCATGCCCTGCTGTAATCTAGGAAACAGGGTGGATAAAAACAAAGCAAAACAAAACGATGGATTTCAGATCTTGAACACAGGCAGCACCAGTGATTGATCCCTCAGACAAGAAAAGAAATAAGGTTTTTGAAACCTTTCTCCCCAAAGACGTTTTCGGCCCCAGGAACCCAGATGAATGAGGCAGCTCTAAGGGGCTGAGGAGATAAGAGTTCAGGCAGACCTTAGGCCCCGGAAATCTGTGAAATGTCAAGCAAGGAGTGACACTGAGTCAGAGACCCAGAAAACTGCCTGAGGCTCCTTTCAGGACAGCTGCCAACAGTACAACACTAGGGCTGTGTGTGTGTACCAAACTCCACAAGGTGTCCTTGAATACTCAGCATCAGTAAAGTCCTCATTCAGGCAACAGCATGCTTTGTGGAGTAAAATTAGCTGCAGAGAATGCACAGAAGCACGTAACAAAACTTACAAGTCAAACAAACAAACAAAAATTTACAAGGTACCAAATGTAACTAAGCAGTCTGAAAATCTTTCCTGCCTACCAGACAGGGCATTTAAAGAAAGACAAGACTACAGATTCTCAATGTCATAAAAATATCAACATCCAAAGAAATTTAATCTAAGTGCAAAAACAAAGGATTTTGATCCCTAAATCCATGATAAGACAGACCTAGAAATAACAGTGGTGAAGGAATTAATAGACAAGAACTTAAAACAGTACAAATTTGTAAAACTTATTGAAATCCTACTTAAAGCTGTTCCGTTTTATTGAATGTCAACATTTTAGCATGTGAGATGTCTTGTTTTGACTTGAACTATGTCAAGAATGGTTCTGACTGGGAAGGGTAAGCTCTCTCTTTACAAGAAGGATACTGGGATTCTTCTAGTACCCAGGGATGGAGAGGTGACAGGGGAAATGATCTTGAATGGTTACCTGTATTATACTGACCTAATCACTTCCATGTTCCTTTTCAAGCTCACAAGCTTTTGGTTGAAAATTTCATATATAAGCATTGTATTGACACTTTTGCCTCATACACGCATGCACAGACACACAGACACACAGTCTAAGTATGTTAATACTGCTTCTATATAATTTTTTAGGCATGTCCACTTAGGCTCATCTCTGAAAGAACCTGATTTTTTTCCCTCTCATAAAACATATAGCTCTTCATCCAAGGGTAGGGTATTGGGAGATTTCCGTCATCCATATTTGTTGCCACATTCTTTGACCAAAAATATTCTTTTTCACCATCTTAACAAAGGCAAGCCAAGGGTTTGTTTTTTCTTTTTTTCAACTTTTTTTTTGTTTCTTCTTGTGAATAAATGCATTTTGGGGGATAACTGGTCCGTTTCATTCTTCTTTGTTTCATGCCTCCCTATAAGAAATACCATTCTCTGGGTTGTGTTTTAAGCACTGTTCTGTTCTATATTTGAAGGGCACAATGACATTGATTGAGCATTTAACCTCTTTGGTCTTTAGTTCCCAGTGGAAGAATGGGAGTAGAAGTTTAAGCATCATCTGGGGCCTTTTCAGGCAGACCAAGATGTTTCCAATTCACTTTAAAGTCATTCAGTGGGGGTTGGGAAGGTGCTTCAGGTGGGAAAGTGCATGCTATACAGTGTGGGATCAGGGTTCTGATATCCAGCAACCATGTGAATGCCTGGCAAATGTGGCACTCCAGCTGTAACCTCAGTGCTTCAGAGACAGAGACAGGATTTCAGGAATGATCTGTCTAACTGATCTCCAAACAGGTGATCACTGTGTCCAGTGGAGAGAGCCTGTCTCAATATACAGATGACATCCAGTGTCAACCCCTGACTGACAGACACACATGCATCCCCATATAAATGTAAACACACATACACACACACACACACACACACACACCACCCATACACAATCTCCCAAATGTGTTCAGAAAAAGTACAATACAGTCTGTACGTATATACATATTGAACAATGGAAGAAACAAATATGGAAAAACTAATAAACTATAAATGTGAAAATCATTAAATAAAACATCGGAAGTAGTTGGTGTCAGTAGAATGACTACTAAATGGGAAGGGATGGTTATACGTTAGGGATCTTTCTTAGTAAAGAAATAAGTCTGGAGTAGGATAATATGGGGAGATTAAGAGGAGAAGAAAAGCACGGAGAAAAGAAGCACGTGGAAAAGTGTACTCTGCTGGGCTGAAAGCCTTTCTTCTCATAAGCATCTGCAGTGTACATACAGTTCACTCTATAAATAGTGACCACAGTGTGATGAGATAAAAGTCACCTATTTTCCTGGAGGAGAGTTACCTGTCAAAGCTCAAATTACCAAATTATTGAGAGCTGTCTCTGTGCTTTTACTGCAGGCATCTTAAGAAGTACGTTAGAACTTTTCCACAGATACAGCAAATGCCCACATCTCCGACTTAGACTGCTCACTCTCCGGAAGACTGCACTGGCCATGCCAGCAGTGTGGCTAAGACAACCAAGTCTTTGTGCCTCACCAGCAACGCCAGCCTACCCATCTCAGAGTAGGGACAGATACTCATGAACCACAACAAATCACACTCATACCTCCTTCACCAAGACTAGACCCCTTCCCAGGAATCAAACTAAAGAACAACAATACTGCTGTCCATGGAGAGTCTGGAAAACTAAGGCTGGAGAAGCCAAATGGTGATAAACTTAATTAAATTTCTAATGAGAACAGGGGCAGCCTGCAGTGATTACTCTCTGTAACTGAGACTAATATTCCAATTAGGCTAATTCATCCCCTGATGCTCCCAACACAGTTATAGGTTTAATCTATATTTCTTCCTTCTTGTCAACAATAGATTTCCATCATCTTGGAAGCTGCTTTTAGCACTGAGCACAGCACCACTTATGCTTGTCTATGTGATTTTGTATGTGGCTGGCATCTGCCTAAAGCTTCCCATACAGCAGGGTTGAATTTTCTCTCCTTTCCCTTTTCTGGGATGATAGGAATTTTCTGCATCTCTGAGAAGCCCCATTTCAGAGGCCCTTAACTTTGTCCTATCTCCCACTGTCAAATTAATTTTTTCTCAAAACTTAAAAATAATAACAAGAAAAAAATGATGGTTTCTTTCTTTCTCTATTGCCCTATAATTGAGACTAACAGGTAAAAAAAAAATCTCTGATTTTCACCACAAAAGGACAAAGCTCAATCAGCAGAAACTACTGTTCTTCCCTTGGGGTACACCAGACCAAAGTTCGCCTACTGGCTGGCACCAAACTGGACAGAGTAAAGCAGGGGTCTAGGCTGTCTGTAGCATGCTTCCTCTGCTTACTCCCTGCAAAAGCTGCTCCCTATTTCTAAGCCCATGTTTTCTATTGTGTAAAATGAGAATAACAACAATTTTTTCAGGTCCTGCTTATGGGTCAAGCAAAGCAAAATAGCTACTTCGAGTTGTGTAGCATCATGTGCAGGGCAGTAAAACACACCTTACCTATCTTATTTCATTTTATCCTCTCAAAGACCTCTCTGAGAAAAGGAAATCACAGCTCCTGGGAAGAGAGTGCTTTGCCCAAGTTCTTTTTTTTTTTTTCCTTTTTTTTTTTTTTTATTTTTTGTTATCAATCACAGGTTAGGTACTTTGCATCCCATGCGCAGCCCGCCCACTCCCTCCCACCCTCCCCAACCCTCCCTCATCTCCTCCCCGCCCACTCCAAGTCCACCAATGGGGGAGGACCTCCTCCCCTTCCATCTAACCCCAGCTCATCCTGTCTCCTCAGGGCTGGCTGCAATGTCCTCCACTGGGATCCAACCAGTGTTCTTAAGGCTGACTCCCGCATCTCTTCTTCCTTTGACCATAACGTTACGCTGTGTTCACTCACAGGAAAAGCCAAAACTACACTGCAGACAACAGACTACTTCTAAAAGCTGTTTCATTATCTCCCATTAAATACATTTACTTGAAGTGATCACTCAGGGAAGGAAAAGGTGCTCACATAACTCTTCCTCACTCTACTTTAATGAACGCATAAAAGTCATTTGTAATGAGCACATTGTTTATATGTCAATGGGATTATGAAGTGCTTGGAAATAGTTTGTTTTCTTAATTAGATTAAGCAGCCTTCCTACAATCTCCCTGACTTTATTGATTTATTTAATGAACCTTTTTTTTTTTCATAGATAGTACAAAAGTAAATTTTAACTGGGCCTGGGAACAAATTATCTTAAATTCTGAATCAGTGGGAACTTAATTAATGAGGCCTTACTCTGTATCACTAGAAATGAAGTTCGGAAATATGTTTTGTGCCAACAGTCATAATAAGGACAATCCTCTGGATGTGGCTGTAGAAGATGGCCTTGCCTGGGTCACTAGAAGTGGAGCTGCTTTCCTCTTACTTCATCTCGGCTCACATCAAGTGGCAGCTGTTTTACCATGCCAGGGCACAGTTTGGTGGAGCACACCCGATGTGAAACAAACTACAAGGAGTAAAGGCCCTACAGAAAGGAAAGGCTCAAGGGGAGAGCGGTGAGAGTCCTGACCTCTTTCTAAGCTGCTTTCTCTAGGCCAGAGGCACAGGAGAAGGAGTGAAACACAGCTACCGCTGGTCCTGGCTGCAACACTTCCTAGGAAGTGTTGGCTTCCTATAGTGAAGGCTCAAGGGCAGCAAGTTGCAGCAACAAATCAGAGTTCAAAGCAAGGACTGCAAAAGGTTTTCTAAGGAGACATAGAAAGTGTTTGGATTGGAGGGGAGGCAGGGAGCATAGGGGAGAAGTTGGGGGAGGAGAAACTGTAATCAGAATATATTGTATGAAAAATTCTATTCTCAATAAAAGAAATTACTGGAGATAAAAGGTGATTCCAACATGGAATTATAAGGGATCAAAACATCTGGCACAAGGTGGCATATTTCTACACATAGACATGAGCCCCTATACATACACATTACCACCCCTTGGGATAAGGTAATAAAATGCTGAATAAAAAGCAATAAGAGGTACACACAGGAACTGATGCACAACCCTAGGATGATATCACCACATGGCTGGCAGACACATAAATGAGACTAGCAGAGTAACTTACCCTCTTAAAGCCATCGCCCCCATGTGTAAAATATTGATGCTAAAAGTAGTGTTGTACTTCATAAAATTGTCATAAGAATTAAATTATGTTAACAAAATGCTTACCCAAGTGCCTGGTAAACAATGCTCATAAATGCCAGCTTTTGCTATTATTTATGCTTTTTGAAACTCTTTCACATTCCCAATTTCATCGAAATTAAGGAAGCCTGGTGCCAGGCTCAGCATACAAATGCATGAGCATGTAGAACATATCAACATTCTCTTCTTGTGGTCACTCCATGTTCCAACCTTCTAATAAGAGGCAGTCTCAATAAAGCTGGCAGGCCAATGGGCCACACTAGTGACGACTTTATGTCTTCTCTCTCCAGGTGGAAAAGAACAACAGCAAGGACCTCATTAGTTGAAATTTAATAGATTTCAATAGGTGAACATGTTAATTTGTGTTCTGGCCTATCTCTTGGCATAGATCCTGAGCAACCACAGGAAGCAAGCCTGGGTTAGCCTTCGTGAATTCTGAATCTTTGCCTTCTCTGTGTTTACATCTCAGCATGACTTAGGACATGTTTCATAGGCATGTTTACTGGCACAAAATAACTGACTCATGTTAACCTGTTTCCATATAAGCATGGGCTGTACCACTGAATACTGCATACTCTCTGAGATCTAAAACTTTGACTTTTACTTCCTTCACTTTCCCTAGAACTTCTAGAATGGCATGTGCATTAAAAAATACCCAGTAAACACATTTGTTCATTATAAGAAACACTCATATTCAGAAAACAAATGCCCTCTCATTGTGGTTAGGGGCATCTGTGAACCTTCATTTACCAGTTTTTAACTTCAAGTAATTTGCATACATGATTAAGAATTTTGTGGAAGTTTTCATCTGAGAAGCTTCTGTTTGCAGTACATAGTGATTAACACAGAGACCTCCAACTGACCAATTTGTAGAGAATGAAAGACTACAGAATGCTCAGTCCTTGATGGAACATGTTATACCACACCTCCTCCTCCCAAGGCTCAGGGATTTTGTTGCAGAAGATGGGACCAAAAGAGTAGAAGAGCCAGAGGTAGTGAGTGACTACAAGATACTTCTGGACACTTCATGGAAGCTAAACATACAAACTCACAGCAGTAATAGTGACATCATGCACAAAACCTGTACAAGCCCAAGTCAGACAAAATCCCAATATGGAGAAGGGGACTGGGCACACACAGTCCCATCCCTAACCATGGAACTATTAGCAATTATTAGGTGGCAGAGACAAAAAAAAAACAATTTTCTCTTAGAGTGTAGCCTTTGGTAAACTGACTACACTCCAATGGAAGGCTACATATCCAAGAATACTTGGGCAATACAACTTGGACTGGAAGGGTGAAACACACACACACGCAAAAAGTTGAGTGGATAGGGAAAGGGTTTGGATCTGGGAAGAGTTGAGAGAGGGAAGTGAATCTCATCAAAACGTACAAAATTTTCAAAAAGTGATAAAATTTATAAAATAATAATACTCACCAAGGAAACATATCTTTGTAACAGATAGAGACCACTACAGAAAATCACAACCAATCAAAATGCAAACTCATGAAACCCAGTCCCAGTGAATGGATCAATGAAACACTCTAGCACCCAGAACTGAGTGCATATTGCAGAAGGGGGGAGGGGTGGAGAGATGAAAAGAGGAGAAATGTGGTTGTGATAAGATTGTCTCTCCTGATAACATGAGAATTTCACCATCATGACCACCTAAATGTGAGCCAAACACGACACCAACAAACATGCCAAACTAGACAGAGAAAGCCTATAAGGTCGTGCCCCACACAAAGAACTATAGGCAACTGAGGAAAACTGGGAGCAGGCCTTCTCCAGGGAAGAACACACCCATTGGTTGCCCAGTGCCAAATGGTCAGCCCTAAAAACATACATGTAAGCAACACTATATGGACTTATTAGGTTATATTTAGAAGTGTGTGTGTGTATATATATACATATATATGCATGTATATATACATATATATACATGCATACACAAATACATACACAATACATACACACACAATAACACTGAAAATGAATTTGAAGATCAGGGAGGTATATTGGCGGATTTGAGGGAGGAAATGGAAGGAAAAGAGCTCTAATTAAATTGTAATTCAAAAACTAAACAAGAAAAATGTAAAGATGACAAGGCTTTTAAAATTATGCTGCTAAAACAGAACCAAAAGATCTGAGCACAGGGGTCTTTCCTGAGACTGATACTCCAAGTACCATGCATAGAGAAAACCTAGAACCCCTGCACAGATGTAGCCCACGGCAGTTCAGTATCCAAGTGAGTTCCATAATAATGGGAACAGGGACTGTATCTGACATGAACTGATTGGCCTGCTCTTTGATCACCTCACCCTGATGGGGGAGCAATCTTACCAGGCCACAGAGGAAGACAATGCAACCACTCCTGATGAGAGCTGATAGACTAGGATCAGAAGGAAGGAGAGGAAGACCTCCCCTATCAGTAGACTTGGGGAGGGGCATGTGTGGAGAAGGGGGAGGGAAGGTGGGATTGGGAGGGGAGGAAGGAGGGGTTTATGTGGGGATACAAAGTGAATAAAGTGTAATTAATAAAAAAGTTATAAAAATTATGCTGCTAAATTTTGGACTTTAAATATTAATAACAAAATATGTAAAATAAAAAATAATTTTTATGGGAGCAAGAGAGAAAATTCCAGGTGCTTTCCATTGTCTCACTCCTCTCTACTGAAGAATAACTTACTGGAAAAAGACGCATATCATCTGGGGATATGATGAATTTTTCTTTCTCATTTGCTGTAAACTATATTAGAAAGTGTAGCATCAAAAAATAATATCAGAGGCAAGATGGCTGCCACGAGAGAACACTGTGTCTGAGGAGTAGGAGAGCAGAAACAACGCAGCGACCAGGAGACTGAACTCTGGGACCTAAAACGCCAGCATTGTGAGTGCCAGGTGAGCGGAACTCCTACGGTGAGAAAATCAAGTGGGAAAACCCTAGAGACACCCAGTTATTACCTGGAGAAATTTCCCTGTGACCAG
>CM053764.1:98774756-98790691 GCA_028658305.1 Pachyuromys duprasi | reverse complement strand
GGGGGAGGGGGCTACGCCTGGGATTCAAAGTACCCAACCTGTGATTGAGATAAAAATAAATAAATTAAAAAAAAAACTAACAAATAAATGAAAAAAAAGAAAAAAATTAAACGTATTTTCAAAATTTAAAAATAATAATAATAATAATAATATCAAATAAAATTGCACATGACAGCTGAAATTTTTAAAAGAGTCATTTGGCAGCTTCTTTTACCTGCATGTTGCCAGCGTAAACTTGGTTTGGCAAGTTGAAAAGTTATACCAAACAAATCCTATCTCTGGCAATTAGATGCACTTAAATAAGCTAATATAATCAATTATATCTTTTAATTTTCCAGACAGCACTTACAGGGCTTAATTTTCTGCTCCTACACCTTCCAAATTATCTTCAGGTGATGTTTGGAATCTAACAGGAAAATGTAGTAGAGTTGTGCTGATATTATCTGTGCTGAATCCTTCATGTACACATCTCAAACCAAATGCTGCAGACCCCAGACATGGAAATGAATTGCTCGAACAGAAAAGAGGAAGAGTCATGAGGCATTTGTTTCATTTTCCTATGTTAACAGCATGGATATCATGCCCTGCTAGCTTGCCCTCAGAATCGTATAAAATCACTTCCAGTAATGATAGACTGCAAATACATACAAATATTCCATGTAGCAAATATATAATGCAAAAATAACTACTCAAGAAATAAATAAAAGACATGGACTGACAGCATTTGGAACAAAACAGTTCCCTAGTAGAAAAAAATAGAACATAAGATGTCAGTAGCATAATGCAGGTATGCTGCCCTATATGGTAAGTTTGAGTGAACTTTGCCCTCAAGTACTAATAACAAATAAGACAGTATTTAAACTGCTGAAGTGGTTCGGCAGATGACATGGGATATAGGTAAAAGGCAACTGTTCTATTCAAAAGAAGAACCACTTCAGAGCAGGGACAAGGTCCACAAGCAGATCTCTGCATATCTGAGAAGTATAAACATACTGGCTGGTTTTCACTGTCAATTTAGCACAACCTAGAATCTCCTGGGGAGGGGAGGGACTTTTAATTGAAGGATCATCTAGACAGGTTGGCCTGTGAACATGTCTATGGGAGGTTATCTTGACTTTTAATTAATGTAGTTGCCCAGGAGAAGGCAACTCCATTCCCTGGGGAGGGGACTGTCACTTATATAGAATGGGAGAAAGCCAGATGAGAGCAGAAGCGGCAAGCTGGCAACACAAGTGTGCTTGTTTCTCTCTGCTCTTGACTGTGAAAACGTTGTGACCAGCCGCTTGAGCTCCTGCCTGGAAGCTGTTGATGGCCAATCCTGACTCTCAATCTTGATTCCAATGATGGAACCTCAATTAAAGAATTGGCTCCATCAGATCGGCTTGTGAGCATGCCTGCAGGGCATTTTCTCGATGACTAACTGATGTAGGGGGACCCAGCCCACTGTGGGGACCCAGACCCTTCTAGGTAGCAACAAAATAATTTATGAGATTATTTTGGCAGTATAAGAAAGGAAGCCAATGGTGCACAGAAAGCAAGCCAGTAAGTAGTGCTTCTTTAGGTTTCATTTTTTTAATTTATTCGCTTTGTATCACCCCCATAAATCCCACCCTCCTCCCCTCCCCTCCCAATCCCACCTTCCCTCCCTCTTCTCCACACATGCCCCTCCCCAAGTCCACTGATAAGGGAGGTCTTCCTCTCCTTCCTTCTGATCCTAGTCTATCAGCTCTCATCAGGAGTGGCTGCATTGTCTTCCTCTGTGGCCTGGTAAGGCTGCTCTCCCATCAGGGTGAGGTGATCAAAGAGCAGGCCAAACAGTTCATGTCAAGAGGCAGTCCCTGTTCTCATTATTATGGAACCCACTTGGATACTGAGCTGCCATGGGCTACATCTGTGCAGGGGTTCTAGGTTTTCTCTATGCATGGTACTTGGTTGGAGTATCAGTCTCAGGAAATACCCCTGTGCTCAGATTTTTTTATTCTGTTGCTCTCCTTGTGGGGCTCCTGTCCTCTCCCTATCTTACTATTTCCCACATCTTTCATAAGATTCCATGCACTCTGCCCAACAGTTGGCCATAAGTTTCAGCATCTTTAGGTTTCTGCTTCAAGTGGGTGCCTTGAATTCCTGCCTTGTCTTTCACCAATGGTAAGTTTCACCTGTAAGAGGAAATAAGCCCTTTCCTCCTCAAGGTGATTTTTGCTATGTGTTTATCACAACAGAACATGAACTAGAATAGCAGCCAACCACTTAGAAAATGGCAGAACAGGGCTGAAGAGATGGCTCAGCGGTTAAGAACACTGGTAGCTCTTCCAGAGGCCCTGAGTTCAATTCCCAGCAACCATGTGGTGGCTCACAACCATCTATGATGATATCTGGTTATCTCTTCTGGCTTGCAGGCACACATACAGACAGAACATTGTATACATAATAAATAAAAAATAAATAAACAAACAAAATGGCAAATAAATGCTGTTACAATAACAAAGTCTTTGGTGAAATTAAAATATTTTAAGAAAATGAAGGAGAGTAAAAATTAATCAGTAGTGTCCTAGGACCCACATAATTGGCATTATATTTATCTTATATACCCCTTATCTTTTGTATTAATAAGGTACGTCTCTTAACAAAGTGCCCTTCACATCCAGCCTATATCCTGATCCCTCAAGTGTCAGTGCTCAAAATGAATTAAGTACCAAAGGGTAATTTCTTAAATCACCAAGAATCTTGTTTGCATCAAGAGGGTATCCTTGGATCAGAGTTAAAAGCAATTTAGAAGACAACGGAGAGAGAGGAATTACAAGGCTTGAGTTCTAAGTGTCATTTTGCCACCATTAGTCTTCCTCTTGAACATATGGCTTGGGAAAGTGGCACTAGCCATTTTGAAGTTGTCATCACAAAGGGTCCTTCTAGATCCCATTTCCAACTAATCAGAAAGATTAGAATTATTGGATGGCCATACTTCATGGTTTTGTATTCTTTCATGTCAGGCTATTAAGCATTAGATTAGGGAGAACCCACTCCATGAGTTAGGGTAACTTCTGAAGACACAGAGGAATGTAGTTTCCAAACTTGTGGAATACTGACCATCACCATAAAGCCAGTCTAGGGAAAGTTATCAGAATTCGCAGAAAATTGCGGGTGGTGCTTAGTATGAGCTACATTGTCTTCAAAGAGGAAAAAAGGGGCTATTTCTGAAGATACTCGTAGCATATATGAAACAAAAAATAGATAAAAAGAAAATAAGTTGTGCATCATAGTACACACCTGTAATTCTAGCACTCAGCAAGAGGCTGAAGAAGGAAGATGGAAAGTTTTAAGCCTTCCTAAGTTTTAGACCTGTCTTGGGCTGCATATTGATATATTGTCTCTTAAAACCAAAAGCTAAAAAAAAAATCAGTTATTCTACCAAATAGAACCATCATTATGGTATATATCAATCATCCTAATGTTGTTAAAGTGAATTGGAGCCTTGTCTTAGAGTTTTATTGCTGTGAAGAGACACCATAACCAAAGCAACTCTTATAAAGGAAAACATATACTTGGGGTAGCTTCCAGTTTCAGAGGTTGAATCCACAGTCATCATAGTGAGAAGCAGAGTGACATGCAGGCAGATTTTGGTGCAGGAGACAGAGCTGAGAGGTCTATTTCTGGGTCAGCAGGCAGCAGGAAGAGAAAGCCACAGTGGGAGTGGATTGAGCTTCTGAGACCTCAAAGGTCACGGCCAGTGACGTACTTGGCCACACCCACTCAACAAGTTCACACCTCATTAGTGCCACTCCCTATGGGCCTATGGGGGCTGTTCTATTCAAACTACCACTGACCTGCTCCATAGGAACTTTTTTCACTTAATAACATATTATTCCACAGCATTAGAAAACTTTGCTGAGAACATTATCTTTAATGACCACACAGTATTCTGAATACAGATGCATCATAATTTATTTAACCAACCTCCTATGATCTGACATTTCGGGTGTTTTCATTGTTGGCTTTTATAAGATTGCTGTGATAACAATCATCAGACATAAATCTCTGACACCCCCCTATTACTGCCTGAGGATAAATTCCCAGCCATAGGATTACTGGGTCAAAAATATGAATGTATTTAAGGTCTTCCTAATATATTGGCCAATTTACTCTCCAAGAAGGTTCTGCCAGTTTACAAACCCATGATCCATAAAAAAAAACGGGTGACCAAGAATACCAAATGCTTGCTGTAGCTTAAAAAAAAAAAAAAAGACCTTCCAGGCCCTTACTAAAACAGAAATGCATTATTTTAAATGGCAGACCACCCAGAAAGCCTATTGAGTTGTCATGTGAGATTAATTCTAAGTAGAGTGTAAGAAATAATATGGGATACTTGGACTTAGGTAAATTTTATCATTGTCATATTTCAAACACCAATAATAGGGAGTTATCAAAAACGTTATTTTAGGCTGGTCTTTGCTACTTTGCAGGTTCTTTTCCCCATCCTTTATACCCCCAGTTTCACCCCCTAACATGAGATAGGACAAGGATAGAGGGGAGAGAGGAATTAGGAAAATCCCTGAATCTAATTTCTTACCCTTTGTTTCTTCTTTGACCATGGCTACTAGCAAACTGCAACCAACCTCCCTAAAGGACCAACAACGACCAACCCCACCTCTAAGGGCCTTTATGTTTATATATCCTCTGAAAATTTCCTGGAATTCCAAATGTCACACAATTGTAGAAATTATCTGCGGGTGGCAAAACCATGCTTTTGCTAGAGCTTGAGGCAAATCACAGTCAGTTTCTGTGGGCAACCCCCAGTAGCCCCACATCCCCATACCTGGTATTAAAATGAGAACATATTCTTATAATATTTCTGTTTTTTAAAGAAACCAAAATTCAAGAATTCTCAAAAATGTCACTACATTTGTAGTGCTGAGATTCTGCCACTGAAAATATATCTTGCTTGAATAAAAATATAGAAACTATTTCTTGTTTTAATTTTCTGAAAATATTCCATAGCTCAATTTATAGAGCCAAATCTTGTTCAGAGAATGAGACACATCTGTCTTCATGTAAACAAACAAGCCCAATTGAGGGTAGCACCTTGTGATTCATTTCTTCTCTTGATTGCTGTACTTGACAGAGACAAATCCCAGGCCAATATTCCCAGTTTTACATGTAGAGACACTAAATCCATTGACTTCAATAAAATCAGTGAATAATATACAGGACAAAGCTCCTGTTTCTATTTAGTGTATATATTATACATATATATTACAGTATATATTTTCACAGTAAACATAAAAGAATAAATATATTTAGTGTGTAAATATATGTTTGATATATACATAGATACATAGACAGATACATAGAAGATAGATATAGATAGATAGATAGATAGATAGATAGATAGATAGATAGATAGATAGATAGATAGATAGATAGATAGACAGACAGACATTATAGGCCCTTGGTTGGCACCAATATTCTTAACACAACCAAAAAAAAACTCTGAACCCAGGGGTCTTTTCTGAGACTGATATGCCAACCAAGGACCATTCATGGAAATAACCTAGAACCCCTGCATAGTTGTAGCCCATGGCATCTCAGTCTCCAAGTGGGTATCCCAGTAGGAGAATAGGGGCTGTCTCTGACATGAACGCAGTGGTTGGCTCTTTGAGCACCTCCCCCTGAGGGAGTAGCCTTACCAGTCCATAGAAGAAGACAATGCACAGTCCTGATGAGACCTGATAGGCTGGGGTCAGATGGAAAGGGAGGAGGGCCTCACCTATCAGTAGACTTGGGGAGGGGTATGGGAGGAGAAGAGGGAGGGAGGGTAAGTTTGGGAGGGCATGATAGAGGGCCTGCATCTGGGATACAAAGTGAATAAATTGTAATTAATAAAAAATAAATAATTTTTTAAAAATAAGTTAAAAAATTAATCCACTACTTGTAGGATAAACATCATCACAAGAAAAATATATTTTCCAATGTAATGGACAGCTGGCAGGAGCAGGTGGCTGGAAAATGTTCAGCCATGGGCACAAAAGAACAGATGGGTCCCATGCTCGGAGTCACACGTGTTCAGTGATCCACCAGCCTTGAATCTTAAGACTGTCACGTCTTTCGTCTAGCCCAAGGTTGGAACTATAAAACCATGAAGACCCCAAACACAGAGATCAGGGCTGTTATTGGCCAGAATGGAGTGCCTAATTGGGAATGAGGTTGACTTTCAAGTAAGGTACTAAGGAAGATAATTAGAAGTTTTTGTTTTAGAACGTGAATGGCAACGCTGTTTTGTTGCATGTTTCTGCATATTAAAATCTTGGCTATTGCCCAAGTTCACTTCAAACACTGTCTTTTTTCGTAACAGTCATTTCGTAACAGAATGACTGAAGATAAAGAGGTGATCCATGGATACTTGTTGCTGATCCTATTAAGTAACTCAGATTATAGTCAACACCTCTCTTGATCTTTTAAAAATCACTTCCATGAGTCTGAGATGACTTATTATCTTGGTACAGATTTCCCTCAAACACAAAGCTTAATTAATCCAGCATTAAGTATTTTTGTTGCTATACATTTAGAAAGGGCCGCCAAAGGGAGAGATGAGAACTGATTGACAGCATGTTGTGCTAACAAATGCACCTTCCTAGGAAGTCTTCTCATCTGGTTTTTAACACTGACAGATTTTCAGTATTAGAAATAGTGATTATGTTTTTACTATTAATTATCACATCCTTGTACAGGATGTTACAAGCAAAACCTTAACGTACAATCTTGATACAAATGAAGATGCTCTTTTTTTTGTGGTGGCTAGTCTTGGTTGTCAACATGGCATAATTTCAAATCGCATTGAAACAAACGGGATGTGTCTATGAAGGGTTATCCAGACAGAATTAACTAAGAAAGGAAGAGCCATCCCGAGTGACCTATAAGCAGGGACTCAAGTGTCTCATATTCTAGAGAGCTGCCATTATGCATTAGGTGTGTGCCCCAACTCCTATATATCACCTGAAACACAGACCTGGATGTGAGCCATGGCATGGGGCAGGCTCATTTCAAACTGACAGAGTCCCCTGGCCGGGCCCTCTTTCCTTTGAGTTCTTTCTCAATTTGTTTTCCCCATGGTGGATCATAATATACTCATAAGTCCTTTCCTCGGGCCTAAGGTTCATGAACTCTCTGCTGCATCTGTCCAGGACTACAGCCCTCTCCTCCTGCTGAGTGATGTAGATTTCACATGGTTCGGCACTCAAAGGTTTTGATTGGCGTTGTTTCTCCTGCACACCAACAGAACTGGTTCTGTCTTATATGTCTGATGGAGCCTCTTTAGGATAAGGTATGGCCATAGAACTATGGGGGAAGTGTTCTGGATTAGCAAAGTTGAAATGCATTCGTCTAAAAGTGGGGGAAAGAGGAAGCTAAGGGACCCTAGACTTGTTTTGCATTTTTATCCTAGTGTTTTACAGTGGCTGGGTGATGTGTATCGACCTACTGGGTGTCTGCTGATATTTTTGTGCTGTAGCATGAAAAGGAGCCCTTTAGTGATGGAAGAGAAGCAAAGCCCTGTCCCATGGCTACCATTTTATCTGCTACATGGTAACTTAGATGAACCTGAGCATTGTTTTCTTATCACATTGCCTGTGCATGACTCTAGTTTCAATGTGTGAATCTGTCTTAAGATCCTGCCTTTCAGTGCAGGAACTATGGGAAACCCAGGGTTGGTCATATTTGTCTTGGTTAGGGTTTCTATTGCTGAGATAAAACAGCATGACCAAAAAACAAGTTGGGGGTTGGTGAGGGTCTATTGAGCTTACACTTCCATGTCATAATCCATCACTGAAAGGATTCAGGATGAGAACTCAAACAGGGAACAAACCTGGAGGCAGGAGCTGATAAATAATTCATGGAGGAGTGCCACTTACTGGTTTGCTCAACTTTTCTTATAGAACCCAGGACCACCAGCCCAGGGATAGCACCACCCTCAATAAGTTGGGCCCTCCCCCATCAATCACTAATTAATGATATGCCTTATAGCTGGATCTTATGGAGGCATTTTCTCAACTGAGGTTCTCTCCTTTCATATAACTCTAGTTTGTATGTCAAATTGACATAAGACTAGCCAGGACAGTCACACCTTCTGCCTCTTCCTAAAGTCCCTCGCAGGAAGTCATAGAACATCCTGCAAGGAGTTAAGAAAGTTATCTACTGGAAGCCGTCTTCAAGAGCAGCTAAGGAAGATGCAAAGTCAGTGTCTTGGACTCTGACTATGTACAATAATGGAAGCTCTCAAGCTAATCTGTAGGAGCAGATACCCCGACTGACTGAAGTCTCCTGAGTTCAAGATTGTTCTTGCATATCACATGCTCTAGTCTGAATGCAGAAGGATTATCCTAGTCTGTAGCTGAGGCTGTGTACAACAGTGTGCTTTCAACTCTGCTCTTTACTGTGGGCCTCACTCTAACTGCCAGGATGAAGCCAGTTCAAATGGCTAGCAAGTGGCAAAGACAGGCCAGGATCATTAGTCCTAAAGTGTGAATACCACATTATTCATCTTACACTTCCATATTGCTGTTCATCATCAAAGGAAATCAGGACAAGAACCCAAATAGGGCAGGAACCTGGAGGTAGGAAGGACTCAAAGGTGAAGGGCCAATTCTTCACTGTGACTTCTGAAATGGTTTGCTTGGATCTTTCTGATTTGAGATCATCTCAGAAGACTCTTGGAGGGAAGTTTTGACAAAACCTTCATTTGGGGAACTGATAACAAGCCCATATCATGATGGAGAAGCAACCTCCTCTCCTGCATCCAGTGCCTTCCCTGTATTTCTATGAAGATGACTTTCTAGAAAGTGAAGTTCTCTAAGTTCTGGCCTTTAAAGGGTAAATGATAAATAAATTTCATACTTTACCCTCCTTCCAACACACCTGTGTATCCAGCAACACCTGTGGTGTCACAGAGACAGAGTGATATCCAGGGAAAGTCAGCAGAGAGGGCATAGGTTGTGCAGCATGGCCAGAGACTGAACGGAGACTTTCGAAAGGGAAAAGCTATAAGCGCATGTGGCCTTGCTACATAGTATGAACTAGAAAGACACCCAAAAAAAGAATGGGCTAGTCAAACCCATTTTCCAGAATCAACACTCAAGAAAGAGTAGAAAATTTTTCAAAAAGTTGGAGTGATAGAAAACCAAATAAATATATTCTCTTGTTTTGATAGATTAAGAAAAAAAAAAAAAGCTTCCTGACACCCATAGTTCCATGTGTGAAGAGAAAAGCAATGTCACTCAAAGGAAGCAAAGACTAAAATTCAGCAGATATGGCTCAACACTCTATTACTAACTTATGGAAAGCTGTCCTTACCTACTAATGGGAGTCTCAGCTGGCAGGTGCATCATGGGGGAAATTCACACTATGTTGCTCAAGTGCAAACAGCTGGTCCTTGGTAGCTACAGGTCTTTGCCATTCAAGTGTTATTGCTCAAATAATTTTCTTTCTAAAAATGCTTTTAATTGAAAAAAGAAGTGTATCACTTCTCCCTCCCTTTTCTCCTGCCCTGTCAGATACCATCTCTCAAACCCTTCCCATATCTCCCTACCCCCAAGTTGATAGGGTCTTTCCTTGATTGTGTTGTTACATATATGCACTGTGTACATATACATACATACATACATATACATACATACACACAGACACATATACAAATGTATTTAAGATATATCTTAAATATAATTAATAATATATGTTATTACTTAATTATTTGATTAATATTTTATTTATTATATAGAGTTAATTGTTATATTGTTATATTGTTTATATATATTAGCTTTGCATATTGGATATATATGAGATGACATCGAAATCCAGGTTTTCCTTAGTTCCTTTACCAGAAAATGGTAAAGCTGGCTACAGCAGACAACTGCTCAGAGCAGTTTTCTCTCATGCATCAATGAGAAGAGCAGTTTGATAATGAAAGGAAACACATTCGTGCTTCCTATCTAATAATTAAACTCTTGGTCCTTAACTAGGAGGTTTTCAATCTCCAGCTCATGAAACTCTATGGTTTGGGGAAAACATGCCAAAATCACGGATAGGAGTGTCAATAAATGGCTGGGGTTTTGCCATAAAACAGAGTAAGATCAAGTTTTAAATTATTTCATGGACTGGATGGGGATAACGTTCACGTGAGAGGGTGTGTGCTCACCCTTGTAATTTGTTCTGTGAAAAACCAACATGCTTTGGATCATTTTTATTTACACCGCCTGTCATGGGATATGAATGGTGCCTGGGTGAAACCACCTGCCCTATTTGTCAATTCCTCGTTTATTTACAAAATATTTGAGCCACAAATATTTTGCTGCTGTAATAGTTGGTAGTAAAAAGGTCATATATCGCTTCCCATCTCGTATACACCTTTTGAGTGGGAAACTGTTGTTTCATGTGATTTTTTTAAACTCACCATATTATAATATTTATAGCATTGTCTTTTGTCATCAGTTAGTCACCTGCATGTGTTAATACAGCCGGTAAAATTTTGCTTATTGATTTGTATTAAATTTTTAGAGTAATTTTTCTTCAAATGTATTCCTTTTATATGGTTTTAAATTCACCTTTATTAAGGGAATTTTCTCAGCATATAGCCCTGACCAGCGGTGACACCTGTGAACCACAAGAATGACCAACATCAGAAGATCACCATAAAGGTACTATACCAACAGCTATCTGAGCAGTCACGCATCTCAGCAATAAGGGAAATCACGCCTGTCCTAGAAACCAAACTAACCTAACTATTACTAGCTAACCTAACTATTACCAACTAGTGGGGTCGTGGAGCTGAGAAGAGGATCCACTATCTCTACTTTGCTAAACCAACATAATTGCTTATACCCACAATATTCCTTTTTCCTTATATTCTCTATCTTATCCTTATATCCACAGATAAGTGTATCCATCACCCCTCATCAAAGAAGCTTCTCTTCATAGGAAATGGAAAGCATCCAGAAAAACACAACTGGGTACAAAGCAGAGACCAATAGATTGTAGGGAGCCCGGCTCCAACGAAAACATCGTCAACACAGCTCCTGCATCTATGGCTCAGGAAAAATCAAGGAAGAGAAGATTGTAAGAACCAGAATGCCTGGAAATCTGCTATGAAGCTGCCTTTTGTAGAAATTGCTGTATAAACAAGACCTAAACAATGACAGTATGGATAGACATAATGCAGAAGGGGAAAAATCTTTTGGGATCCCTCCCCTTAACAAATAACTACAGGCAACTAATGGCTGCTGAGACAAGGAGAATGGTCTTATTTCCCAGGGAGAAGACACCAGATTAGTTATCCAATACAAGGTAGCCAACCCTGAAACCATATGTACACAACCCTAAGGCCATATGTACACACACATACAAAAAAAAACAGATTCGACAAGTCCTTTGTATTTATTCATATTTATTCATGTATGCATATGTTTGTACGTGTAATAATAAAAAAGGCTATCAATTTGAGAACAAGAGTTGATGAATAGAAGAGTTGAAGTAAAAGGACATGGGAAGGGCTAAAGAGAAGAAAGGGGAAGGAGGAAATGACAATATTCTAATTAACATGTATTTTAAAAATAAATTTTTAAAGTGGAGTATAATGTTTTACTCATTTTTTATTACTGTTTCTGTCTTTACATGCTACCATGGTTTGCTATCTCTTTTTTGAGGTTTATATTTCCTTGGTGTTAATTTTATTTTGCATTCTGATAACTTAAAAGGAATTATTGTCAGTCCTGGGGCTTTTTTTTTTTCATTAACTTTAAATTATATGCCTTTACCTCAGTTTACAGAAATTAACTTTGGGTGGTTCCTTTTAACATCCAGCCTATGAAATACAAAGAAGTTATTATTCTCTCCTGTGTTTCTGACTCAACCTTGATATCTCTCTGTAGTTACCAGTTTTAACGGTTATCATTTGACACTGTCAAGTTTATGTCTGTTATATTTTACCTGCAACTGAAACCTCCATAGTTTTCTTTACTTACATATTTAAACAGAATCGTTGCTTACTTCGGAACGTTTATATCGCTGCATCCCATCCCTGAAGTCTTTACTTCATTTCTTTTAGCTGGTTGACAGATTTCATTATGACAAAATTCCTTCAGAAGAATGTATTGTTTCACCCCTCCAAGACTTGGGAATTTAAGCATGCCTTGCTTGAGCTGAGGAGCTAGCTCAGTTGGCAAAGTGTTTGCTGCACATGTGTAAGGACTGGAGTTAGGGTCTCCTTACTACCACGTGAAAGCCAGGCAGGTGTGGTGGCCTGCCTGTAAGCACAGCCTCAGGAGACAGAGACCAAGAATATCTGCACACACATTTCCACACACACTCACACAAACAAGTGGACCCAAGGACATGAAAATGTGCATACATATGTGCAGGCAACACACACACACACTCATTCACTCACTCTCACACCAGGATGCTGTCCTAAGTCAGCTCTAACTGTAAACTTGACAAAGCTTAACGTTATGTGAGAGGAGAGACTCGACTGAGGAATTGCCCATTGGCCTGTGAGTATGTCTAGGGGGGGGGGGAGGATGTCTTTACTATTAATTGGCACAGGAGGGTTCAGCTCACTATGGGAAGCACAACCCCTGAGTATGTGGATGTAGGCTGTATAAGATAGCTGAGCTGAGAGTGAGACTGAGACCAAGCCAGCAAGAAATATTTCTCCCTGGTTTGTGGCCCTGAATCCTGTGTCCTCACCTTGACTTCCCTTGGGGATGGACTTGACCTGGATCTGTCAGCCAAATAAACATTTCCTACCTTTAGTTGCTTTTTGTCAGATGTGATATCACAGCCACAGAGCAAGCTACAAGAGATGCCTTTCTTTACATATGAAGGACAAACATGCACGAGATAAAAGACGTGTTGCTTTTTGCTCCTGTGGAAATCTATAGACATTTGTCCACTTTGTTTTAAAATCAAATGATAGAGTGAGATAAAGTGAATTCAGCCTCTCACAGCTCATTCACCATAGGATTGATTTCTCTTCCACTTGATATTTACTAAATTAATTAGACTTCGTCTCGGGATTGATTATTCTGTTTCATTTTTCTTTAATTAAAAGTGTGAGTTTTAGGGCTTGAAAGATGGCTCAGCAGTTAAGATGGAGGACTGGAATTTGTTACTCAGCAGCTATATCAGGCAGTTCACAACCACCTATAATTCCATCTCCGTGGGACTCCCCTTTTTTCCCTTAGCTACTTCTATACTCATGTGAACACACCAACTTAGACACACATAAATATACACAAGATTAAAAATAAAACATTTTAAAAACTGAGTTTTTTACAGTGATTCTATAAATATTTATTAGGGCATTTTCTCATTTAAAAAATGTCATAAATGAGCTGGGCACAGTGGCGCATGCCTTTAATCCAAGCACTTGCAGAGGCAGAGGCAGGTGGATCTCTGTGAGTTCAAGGCCAGCTTGGTCTACAAAGCTAGTCCAAGACAGCCAAGCCTACTCAGTGAAACCCTGTCTCAAAAACCTGAAAAACAACAAAAAATATTATGTATACATTTATTTCAATTTTACATGTCTGTTTTCTCTCTGCATTCTTACCACTGGTTTCCCTTCCATTTAATTTAATGTGGTTTGTCTCTCTGTACTTCCTTAATTCCATTTTAGAAACATCTATCTATTTGCCACTATCACAGCTTTCTATTCTGACAAAAACTTTCTATCATACTGCACTTCACACTCATGGATTATGTTTGCCTGGTTCTTCTTTATCTTTGAACTTTTATTTCTTTTTATTGGAAGATTTTTCATTTAGAGCATTCTTTTTATGTTCTGTCTGAAACAGAAACATACTGGATATGTGATCTTAGGAAACTACTGGGCTTTAAAAAAAAACTCCACTTCTCATCTTTGTCACAGGAAGTAATAATCATAACATCTCTATTTTCTCCATCTAATTCACAAATATGTGAGAAATGCCAAAAATGAGAATTATCATACTTAAAGCCTTTTACCTACAAACTCCTATACTAAATACACTGTATTGTTTACAAACAGAACATTCTATACTTGTGCATCACCTGCGTTAAGAGAATTGATGCCAACGACCAATGGAATGGTTACTGTTACAGCTGTAACGACTACTGACTACCGTTTACTGAGAACTCAATGTACAATGCTTCATATTAATCAGATATGGTAGGTCATGTGATCTCACCAATAACACGTGAAATTGCTATGGGGATATAGAAGGCATAGATTACAAATGGGGTTACTGAGTAACAGAAAGTGTAAGTCATGTTCTCAGGTCATAACATGTGCAAATAAGAAAGCTGGGATTCAGTGAATACTCTGATACAGAACACACACTTCCTCTCTAAAGACAAATAAGGCAAAAAGAAAAAAAAAACCTATTTCAGATTTAATGTTTATCTCAACTACCTAGCTAATCTCAGATTTATTCCCATGTAACCATGTCTTTCTAGAGTAGAGCTTATTTTGAGAAACTTGTAGGTTCACAACACAACTGAATGGAAGATAGAGAGATGCCCTTTACATTTTTTTCCCTATAGCCACAAACACCCATCCAACTTCCAAGTTGAATTTGTTACAAGTCATATATCTACACTGAAATGCTATCATCTCACCATATTGTTTAAAATAGAGTTCACTCTTGAGGTTGTATGTTCTATGAATTTAAACAATGTATGATGACACATTTCCACTCTTACAGTGTTTTATACAGCTGTTTCACTTCCCTGTGCTCTAATTGTTCAGCCCTTCTACTAGAAAGCTATGACCTTTGTATGTCTCCATAGTTTTACCTTTTACAGCATAAGATAATTGTTCAAATTATAAAATGTACCCGTTTCCTGATTAGCATCTTTCACTTGGGAATGTACATTTAATCTTCTTCTACATCTTCATGCAGCTTAAGAATTCATTGTTCTAGCAGTACATGTACCATCATGCAGTGACTCACCTACTGCTGAGAGGGGAGAATCATTCTTCTCCAGGGACAAGCCCTCTAATTGGGTTATTCAACAACAAGTAGTCAGCCCTAAACACATGTATATACAAGCAAAGCTAGATGGGCTCAGCATATTATATATACATATATATATCATACATATACATATGATTCCTCATATATCTGATAATAATTAAAGACCATGAGGTCATAGATTTAAAGAAGAAGTGGGAAAACACTGAAAAAGCAGGGGGAAAAGAGGGAGAAGTAGGAACAACACAAATACAGTATTCATATATGACATTCTTCTAAATATTTATATTAAAAACAAAAAATTCAAAAATATTCTGGCACAATGACTGTGTGGGTAAAGGCATCTGCCACCAACACTAATAACCAGGCTTCAATGCCTAGAACACACATGGTGAAGGGAAGAGTGGACTCTGTCCTCGGACCCTCCACACACTTACACATGTGCAGCCGCCCTCCATCTCATCACACAAAATAAACAAATAACTGTGCTGCTTTCCCATTCTTTTGCCTATAGCTTTCGTAGAGATAAAGTTTTTCATTTTAATGGACCAATTTATTGTTTCTAAGAGACTAAGTAAGGTTTTTGTTATATCTTAAAAGTTATTGACAAACTCAAGATCATCTCTATTTCCTCTAATGTTTTCTTCTAGGAAATCTAATTGATTTTTATCATTCTGTGGATAATTACAACCCTTTAACAGATTATTGGCTTTACCTGATATCAGCCTTATATTTCGTTGAACTTTTACTTTTAAACCAAAGATACACATGTACAGTCAATATAAGTGTATATTTACATATAGGCATATACAAGGCACATGTTGTAAATTTTCCAAGATTTCAAAATGTTTTGAAATTTTTACACAAATAATTGCATAAAATAGAAGCACTTTAGTAATAATCATGTACTTGGATACCATAGCAACATCAAATTACATAAAAAAA
>CM053764.1:98702902-98774256 GCA_028658305.1 Pachyuromys duprasi | reverse complement strand
AGGTGAAATCTCAGGGTCGTTTTGATTTGCATCTCCCTGATGGCTAAGGACGTTGAGCATTTCTTTAAGTGTTTTTCTGCCATTCTATAATCCTCTACAGTCAGTTCTCTTTTTAGCTCCATACCCCATTTTTTAATTGGATTACTTGGTTTCTTGCTTTTTAACTTCTTGAGTTCTTTATATATATTGGATATTAGCCCTCTGTCAGTAGTAGGATTGGTAATGATCCTTTCCCAATCTGTAGGCTGTCGTTTCGTTCGGATGACAGTGTCCTTAGCTTTACAGAAGCTTTTCAGCTTCATGAGGTCCCACTTATTGATTGTTGATCTTAGAGCCTGTAGCACAGTAATTTTTTAATCCCTATTGTTCCAATGGGTCCGGAAAGTACATTTAAACTTTTATATAAAATTATAATGTTTAAAAGCTCTTAACAAACAAGAAAGTGGAAATAATTTTCCCTCAACTGGATGAAGGACATCTGCTAAAACTACAGAAAATTTAAATTTGGTCATAAGTGCTGAAACTTTCACATTTAGACATTGTCTAAGACACAGGTGTCTATTGAAATCCCTTATCTTCATTAGTACGCTAGCTGTTTTGGCCAATTTAACAAGGCAAGAAAACAATTTAAAGTGCAAACGTGTTAAAGAAATAAGCTGATTATTGGTAGACACATGATTATACCATAGAAACATGCAGGAATAATTCAGTGAGAGTTCTTAAGTAAGTTGAACACGCTTTTCAGTAATATGCCAACCATTATCCCAAGACAAGTAATTGTCCTGAGAGAAAACACATTTGAAAACCAATAGCATTAAGCATTTATAATTTCATGCAAAATATTAAATGCTTTGGAATACATTTAAATGAAATATGCAAAAACTGTCTACACTGAAAGCTAGAAAACAATATTGGATAATTTTTTTTAAATACCCAGTTTATAGAGTAAAAAGTACAGATACTATGAACAGGCTAATTCTCAAATCAATTATTGAAAGTAATCTCCAAGTCTTAGCATAAAGCAGGCTCCCAGTGTGTGTGTGCATGTGTGTGTGCAGCACACACACACACATGCTTGTTTGCCACGATGACTTTAAAATTAAATAGAGATGCAAAAGACTACAAACAGCCAAGGCAATTTCAAAGAAGAAAAAAATCAACTGGAGAGCTTTCAAACTAGTGTATTGTTAGTATAAGGGTGAGACTTAGATGAATGGGGCAGGAGAGAGTTCAGATACATAAAGATCTATAGCTCACTGAAAACACAGCACTGATGAATGGAGGAAAACAATATCTCTTCAATCAATATGCTGAATATGCACATGAACAACAAGAAATTGACTTCGACACCTCACAGAACGTGCATCGGAGCATGTCTAATGGGTTGTAACTGCATTGTGAGTCCAACAATACCGGGATTGCATGAAAGAAGATCCACAAGAAGTCACAACAGTAAGGAACAGGGTATTATGTGCATGAAGGTAAACAAAAAGCTGGACTCCAATAAAAATGAAAACTTCCAACTGCGATGAAATGCTGTCTTCTGGGCACGGCATGGGTGTTGCCCCCAGGAACTCGGACAAGCAGGGAGCTGCACAACCATGGCCACATCAATACTTCATCAGGCTTAGGGGAAGGATCTCATAAGACTTCACCCCTCATTGGGGACTTATTAGCAGTTAATGGCTGCTGGAGGGTAGGAGAATCAATCCATGATGGTAATTTTTTTTGCCCAAGCGGCGGGTGGAAAGCACCCATGCTAATGCAAGCAACCTTAATCCAATTCAAGAGAACACATAGACAAAGACATAAATGGAGGAAGGGGACGTGTGAGGAAGAAAGGGTTCAGTGGAAGCAGGAAATTAGAGACAATAATGGAGGAATAGGACCAAAGTAAATAGAGGGGAAGATATAAAATTGTGAAATAAATTGTAATTTTATTAATTCTTTAAGAATTTCGTACACTGTATTTATAATAATATTCACCCACCTCCTCAAACTCCTCCCAGAGCTATTTCCTATTTCCCACACAGGCAACTGGGTCCTTGTTTTCTTTAAGCCCAAATCCAATTCGTGCTACCCAGATACTTGGATTGCAGCCCTCTACTACAGCATCTTAGAACACAGACTAAATCTTCCTTTTCTCAGCATCTATGAATTTCCAATAGCCACTCTGCTAGGGACAGCATCTGGTGCCCACCTACCCCTCTGGTGCTGAGATTTCCTCTGGCTTGAATGCACACAGGTCTTGTGCATGCTGTCATAATCACCTGAGTTCATGTGTAGCTGTCATGTTCTGTTACATTTTGTTACACTTGTCCACCACTTCTGGACTTTATACTCTTTCTGTCCCCTTCTTCGACAATGGTCCCTGACCTTTGGGAGGAAGGGTGTGATATGGGGCAGAGCATTCCCCATCCCTTTTTCTCTACACTCTGAACAGTTGTGGGTCTCTGGGTTAGTCACCGTCTACTATAAAAAGAAGCCTCTCTGAAGAGGTTTTAGAGAGACACTAATCTACATGTATAAGAACAAATCGTTAGGAATTGGCCTAATACTATGTCCCTTTTGCAGAGTAATTAATTTCCTCCCTAGGATTTCTGACCCTTCTAGCCGCAGGTTCTTGACCTTGGTGACAGTGTCAAGTACTAGGTCTATCCTGCAGAGTGGGCATTAAATTCAGTCAGAAAGTGATTGGTTACATCCATAACACTCTTGCTACCATTATACATATCCTGTCATTCTGGTCATTATTGTCCCTTGCATGGTTCACTGCATGACTTCTTTTCCTCCAGTAGTGTGCATAGCATCTTCCACCTCTAAGGAAATGATCAAGTAAGGATGAAGCTACCAGGTTAGTGCTAGCATGATTTCTCCATTTGTCATGACTCAGATATGTGATGTCTTCTTCAATAAGATCTCACTACCAAGTTCTGGAGGGTAATTAAGAGCAATGACAGTTGCCTATAATATTTGGGAGGTATATGGAATATAACTGGCCAACATCTCTAGAGGAGCTAATCCATTCACTACAATGGGTTTTTTAATTTGTCACCCTACATACAGAGTGCAATAGGGATATTGCCATTGTGTTGTAGGATAACTCTATTTATGCTCTTTTTATGTGTGTATGTTTATATTTTAGGGAACTTCTGGAAAAGTAGGCTTCCAGATGACTTTTTCAGAAAGCCTTTACTGTTAGTTATTTTTTTCCTCTGTTCCTTTCTCTACCCTGCCAACCATCCTCCACCCCATTTAGCCCTTCTTGATCCATCATTCCCCATCCACTTTTATATGGCTGTGTTCTTTCCCTTCTCCCACCAAAAACCCAATAACATCCAAAAAACAAAACAAACAAACAAAAAACCAACAACAACAAACAAACCAAACAAAAAAACCAAACAAAAAAAAAAAAAAAGGAAAAACTACCTATGGTCTCTTACTCATTTCCTTACCTCTGAAACACATATATTTAAAGATTGGTGGATTTTGTTTTTTTTTTTTTTATTAATGTGCAGTAACCAGAATACATCGATGCAAACCATTTAATTAGTCCAAGGTATGAAATGTTCATGGAATTCTAATCTCTTCCTTGTCTGGCCTAAGAGTAATTTTTTTCCCTTTCCTCCCAATAACCATTATCTTGACATTTAATCCCTTAGGCTAATTTTGTTTTTAAACTCCTTATAAATGAATAAACTATTTTTTTACAGAAATTGAAAGCTTCCAATTATCAAAATACACTATTTGAAAAGAATGTAAGAGGGTATCGGCAGCACAAACCACTGAGCAGGTCTGCATTCAGGAGAGAAAAATAATAGCTACAAATCAATTGGAGAACAATAGCCAGCCTATTTTTTAATAGGACAAAATATAGACAGCAGTTTGCAAAAGCAGATCCAGAGATAAACACATGAATTGATATTTAATCTCATTAGTCACTGAAGGTATTTAATTAAAACTACAATGAGATAACATTATAGTCTTACCCAAATGGCTACAATTTAAAACACAGTATCAAATGTTAACAAGAATATGTAATGCAGAAACTCTCAAACAAGGCTTGCAGGAATATAAAGAGACACAAATAACACCGCCTCAGAAATGTTTTTATTTATATATTTATTTATTACTATTTATTCACTTTGTATCCCCGCTACTGCCCCCTCCCTTGTCTTCTTCAAGTTCTACCCACCCTTCCTCTACGCAGGTTCCCTAGTCCCCTGATAGGGGAGGACCTCCACCCCTTCTCTCTGACCCTAGCTTATCAGGTCTCATCAAGGCTGGCTGCATCATCTTCCTCTGTGGCCTAGCAAGGGTGCACACCTGAGGGGAGGTGATCAGAGAGCCTGCCACTGGGTCTAGGTCCTCTCCATGCATGGTCCTTAGTTGGAGTATCAGCCTCTGCAGGAACCTCAGGGCCCAGGTATTTTGGCTCTGTTGTTCTCTCTGTGGGGTTCCTGTACCCTCTGAGTCTTTCTATCACCCTTTTCTTCCATAAGAAAAGAATTCCAGCACTCTGCCCAAAGTTTGGTTATGAGTCTCAGTATCTCCTTCAATACCCTGGTGGGTAGAGTCTTTTAGAGGTCCTCTGTGGAAGGCTCCTGTCCTGTTCCTTGTCTTCTCTTACTTCCAGTGTCAATCCTGTTTGCCCTTCTGAATGAGGATTATACATCTTCCTTAGGATCCTCCTTGTTGTTTAGCTTCTTTGAGGTTATAAATTTTAGTATGTTTATCCTATATTATATGTCTAGTATTCACTTATAAGTGAGCATATATCATTTGTGTCTTTCTGCTTCTGGGTTACCTCACTCAGGATGACCTTTTCTAGTTGCCACCATTTGTCTGCAAATTCATGCTTTCCTTGTTTTCAATTGCTGAGAGTATTCCATTGTATAAATGTACCACAATTTCTGTTTCCATTCCTCTGTTGGGGGACATCTAGGTCGTTTCCAGATTCTGGCTATTACAAATAGCACTGCTACAAACATGATTGAGCAAATGTCCTTACTGAATGGTAGGGCATCTTTTTGGGTAAATACTTAGGAGTGGTATGGCTAGATCTTAAGGTAGCACTATTCCTAATTTTCTGAGGAAGCACCAGATTGATTTCCAAAGTGGTTGCACAAGGTTACATTCCAAACCAGCAATGGCAGAGGGTTCCCCTTTCTCCACATCCTTTCCAACATGTGTTGTCACTTTCGTTTTTGATTTAGCCATTCTGATGTGTACGAGGTGAAATCTCGGTGTCATTTTGATTTGCATTTCACAAATGACTAAGGGCATTGAGCATTTCTTTAAGTGTTCTCTGCCATTCCTCTGTTAAGAATTCTCTGTTTAGCTCTGTACCCCATTTTTTTAATTGGATTACTTGGTTTGTTAGTGTTTACTTCTTTTGTTCTTTATAATCTGGATATTAGCCCTCTGTCAGATGTAGGGTTGGTGAAGAACTTTTCCCAGCCTGTATGCTGTCATTTTGTTCTGATGACAGTGTCCTTTGCTTTACAGAAGCTTTTCAGTTTCACGAGGTCCCATTTATTACTTGTTGATCTTAGACCCTTGCTGTTGGTGTTCTGTTCAGAATGCTTTTATTGGCCAGCAGAGGTTAGCCATACAACAGGGACACTTACAGGCAAGGTCCATGAAAAGGATAGAATTTGAAAATGTTAGTATATATAAATATTTTAAATACCTGGGGTTTATAATTCACTCAACTTCACAAGAAGTAGAGATGACAAAAGTGAGCTGCATGGTGACAAACTCCAACATTCAGGAGAAAAGTGGGGAAAGAAAATCCAACAAGCAATACTAACAAGGATCCTGACAGTTCTGCACCCATTGCAAAGACCGCTGAAACAAAGACGAGAAGAGCCTCCACCAGGCTCTGCCACCAAAGGGTTCTCAATGACCTACTACACCATGAAGCTAAACATCTGAAAATAAGGCATCCTATATGGAATGTTAACCAGGAGCCTGGCTGCCATTATTTTAAAAGACAGAAACAATAATGTACTGCAGAGTAATTCAAAATGGCCCCCAAAGCTTCTCAAAGTTAACTACAAAAAAGAAAAATATGTGTGTGTGTTCATATGGTCACATTATATATTCATGTTGCACATACATGTAAATATATGTATATACGTATGTATGTGTGTAAATATGTAGATATTATATATACATACATCTGTTTCTGCTTTAATTTCACTTGCTATGTTTTCCTTTTATTTTTTATAAATGGAATTAATTATTCTATTAATATTAATTAATGCTGGTTATTAATACAGCAGTGATTATTCCTTAACTCACTGTTTTATATATAAACAAAGACCTATTGGATTTATAATAAATCTTATAACTCTGGAGGTGGGCTATCTTGTCTCTTCCCCAGCCAAAATCCCCATAAATACTTGCACATGTTCTATTTGGGCTGCCTCTGCTACATCATGCCAGTACTAAATGAAAGCTATTCTAGGCCATGTGCTCCTGGTTCACGCTAACCTATGACATCCTGTTTCTTTCATCCTCCTTCCTTTCTCCTCCTTGTGGTCCTTCTGCAACCCCAAAGCCTGGAAACCTAAGCTCCACCTACCTCTCCTCTGCCCAGCAAGGGCACGCACGTGTGACCTATCAGGGTTACATGTTCCAATGGTTTAGATTTTAAATGTCCCCTAAAGGTCACATGCTAAAGGCTTCATCACAAGCTCATAACACTATTGGGAGATGGTGGAATGTGCAGGAAGTGAGACTTGAGGAAAAGTATCTATATCACTGGAGGTGTATGAAGGAAATGTTGAGACCACATTGCTTTCTTTCTTGTTGGTTTCCACGTTCCATGAAGCAGATGTCCTCTGTCACACACCACCAGTGGTCTAAGAAATAGGCTCAGCAACCATGAACAGAATCCTCTAAGACTGGAGCAAAAATAAACCTTTCCTTTCTATAAATTGATGGTCTCAGGTATGCTCTCACAAAGATGAAACTCTAACACAGATATACATGTAAAACATCTTTCTCTCTAAAAGTAACAGATTTGTTAACAAATGGATGTTTTCTGTGCAGTCACTTGGCATCTCTCAACATGCTAGAAGCATCCCATTCCTGACACTCAGCACGCTTACCAAACATCCACAGGAGACACTTAGTCTGCCAACTGTATTGGGAATTAAACTGGGGTCTTCCTCTAAACATCTTTCTGTTGAATGTATCAGACTGAGTTGAGAGTATGTAAACACAAATACTATCTTTATAAATAGCATACTTACATATGAGATTTTAAGAAAAAATGCCATGCCCTGCCCTGTGAAGGCATTTAGAATATGAATATTCAGACAATGTTAGCCAGAAAGGTATTCTGATACATATGTCTGTCAGCACTTCCTAGAAGAAGGGACAGAGTTGCCAAAAAATGCCAGCTGCTAATCTGTGACTTAGTGGTAACTTAAAGTGAAGCCAGTGTTCTAGTTTGTCATTTTTATACAGAAATAATGAACTTCACTGACACAGGAAAACAGAAGGTAAAAGGCTTGTTTTAAATAGTGCTTGGGGACAAAAGAAAAGAAATTGGTTGGCCAAATGGTATCCATGCAAGAGGGGATGCTGAGTGAGAAATCTCAATCATGCTATTCTCCTGCAGGTGTTCATAAGAAGGTTGCTGGCATTTCTGAAACTTATAGTGACACCTAGGCCATGTCTGTTCTTTGTGTACTGAAGATACACCAGGCCCATTAAAGAAGCCAGGTCTATTCCTGTCACCTTTCCTATCCTGCCCCTACTATCTCCTGTGCCTGTCACTTTCTTCGAGATCACTGTCCCTTCCGCCTACTTTTCCCCCTGCTCCTTCTACTTACTTCCTGTCTCTTGTCCCTGATATCTTCTTCCTGTCCCATATCCCTGACACCTATATCCTGTCTCCCATCCCTGACACCTGTCCCTAACATCGTCTTCCACACTTTCTTCTCATGTGTTCTCTTTTCCTGTTTTCCTGTCCTCTTTCCTCCCCTGTCCCATAACCCTCTTCCATCCTTTTTGTTCTTCTCCACTTCTGTAACCTAATTTACTTTATCAAATTCCTTTTCTTTCCCAGTCCTTCTATGTTCACCTAATTGTCCTAAACTCCAAATTGGAAGAATAATGAGAACAAGCTCTTTGTGTCATTCAGACCCTTATATGTGTTCTACTACACTGTCATTTTATACCTTCTTATTTCTTTTTAAATGATTTCTTGCCCATATATCATGTGTTGGCTATTTTCAAAGGCCCTCACACCTATGATGTCATATGCACTTCATAACACCTCATCAGCAATCATAAACACCTATTTCTTCATCACTTGTATTCACATGGAAGGAATATCAACTTTGAACACTGCCCTCTGTCTATCATCCATTCCTGTCCCTACAGAAAATTAGTTACCTACGCTCAACCTTAATTTAAGTGTTTCTAACCGTTAGCAATGTAATTTTCAAGATGAGGTTCATATGATACGCTTAATCCCTAGAACCTAGATTCTCCGCTGGGATTGTGTAGAGACAAGCTCAGACACCACAGGGCCCTCATTAACACAAATGCGGAAGATGACTGACAACTCCAGTCTAAGCAG
Source organism: Pachyuromys duprasi (assembly GCA_028658305.1). Taxonomy (NCBI): domain Eukaryota; kingdom Metazoa; phylum Chordata; class Mammalia; order Rodentia; family Muridae; genus Pachyuromys; species Pachyuromys duprasi. The sequence continues at coordinate 98,765,657 of CM053764.1, read as the reverse complement.
CACTTCAGTTTGCGAAAACACGTCCACGGGTGTCACTTCAGCTTTAGGAATGACACTCGGCGGAGGGCATGAGTGCCTTTCAACCACTGTGGGCATTCTGCTCCCTTCTCACCTGCCAGGCTAAAGCCAGACTGAAGCCTCCAGCAGTGGGCTGGACTTTGAAGCATTGCTAATGATGCAAGTGACCTCCTTCACCAGCTGACACATCACTCGGTAAAGTAAAAATTTCCAAGTGGAAACCTTAAAATAGTACAAAGGCAAAGTGGAGTCCCAACTGAAAGCTACTTATACAAGGAGTTTTAATTCATTCCCTGCTTCTGCCTGTTCTATTGACAAATACACCTCTTTAATCTCTCTCTACCAGGCCTCTCACTTTGTGGTCAAGAGGCCACTTTATTAGACTTTCTTTTTTCATCCATCGGTTGTAAGAAAGGTTATGGGTACAAATACCTCACAGCCCATATTAAAAGGACATACTGCCAGGAAAAAAAATTATATAGTCAGTCTTGCTAAATTAGTTTACCTAAAATTGTATGTGTGAATGATTTTAATCAAAATCTAATTTCCCCTCTTTTTAGAGTAACTGAAATGAGATTTTTCTAATTTACTTTTCGCGGTTCAAGTCTCTCATAATTCTTCTATGGTCGTGACAGCGCCGTGAACGCGTCGGCTGCTACAAAGCATTAAAAAAAAATTAGATTTTCAAATTGATGTGCTAAATTAAAAATGTTTAATGTTTCTCATCAGAAGGCACTGGGTATGCAGGGGCCTCTGGTACAGTTAAAGGCGTCATATTTTTTTCATCTGTTTCTTTAATTCACAACCCAGGGCAACTGTACTGTGGAAATTAACAAGCTCTAAGTAAAGGAATCCTTGTAAGCACTGTCCTCTGAGAAGCTTCCTTTTAATTTCCTTCCATCCCTTGGAATGGTGACCTTAAGGATGTCATAATAAAAATGGATGCCGGTGCCTCAGGGTCTGCGTTTTGTTTACCTGCTTGTCGTTGTGCATGGCTTTCTCCTACATACAGTTTTCTTTCTCCTTCTGCCCCAGTTGGAGTTCACCAGATGTTATTAGGGCCCGTGAGCCTCTGAGTAATCGTAACGCTCAAGCTTGACTAGCTAATTCCAATGATTTAGAAAATCATATTACTTCCGTAAATTGGCTCCAGTTGTTATATTAGAATCCAAGCTTCTCCCTTTACTAGATGGCTGGTGCCTAGCACACTGCAGGTCTGCCTGGATCCGCGGAGCCTCTGACACAGCTGTTGCAGGGAAGATGACTCAGCAGGTAAAGGAAGCTTGGGAAGAGTTTTAAGTAGCAGCCCTGTATCAACTTCCCTGAATGTGAGGTTTTGCCCAAGCAGTGTGTGAGAGGTCAGGATTGTGCCTTGTGAAAATAGACTTTATTTCTGAGATAATGATGCATAGAGAATCTGGTTCTCATACACTACGGTCCTGTTGCTTTTATAAAATATGAGCACAAAGCCCAATTAGGGACAAGGCAGGTAATCGCTTAGGCCATGCCCATTTACATTACTTCCTATTAATTTTTTTATTTTTATTTTATATTAATCTCAGGTTATGTACTTTGTATCCCAGCCGTAGCCCCCTCCCGCATTCCCTCCCTATCTCCCCCTTCCCTCCCTCCTATTAAATTTTTAAAGAGAAAGCAGGTTCATTGAAAGCGCTGACACAGCAGTGCCCTTCTTATAAGCTTCTTCAGGGGGGAGGACATCACAAATAGGCATAGCTGTGACTGGGCTTTGAAGCAGAACAGCACTAGGATAGATAGCAGTATCATAACAGAGGCAGCATGGGTGGGGTCTTGACGAGGGAGAGAGCTGTTCAAATCTAGAATACTGGGAGACTTGGGGCACTGCACCATAGACAAGGGGACCCTGGAGGGAGAGGCAGGCCTTTCAGTTCCAGAAAACAATGCAGGCTTCTGAGTCTTACAGGTTCCCAAGTGATCTAAGCTTCCACCTGATCTAGGCTCCCACGTGATCTAGGCTAGCCCCACCTACATGCTAGAAATGAGGAAGGCTCTGGGGCAGAACCAAGCAATAGTTCAAGGTTGTCCTTTGACTGGAGATGGGGGACACTGAGCTTCTCACAGTTATTAGTGGTAGGGAGAGAGCTGCATCGTGCCCTATCAACAGAGGGAATGCTGTGGGGAAGCTTGGCTTGACATCTGGGAGAGGAAGAAGGGTAGCTCTAGGGTCTGTAATCTAGCAACTCTCACATGCATAGTAACACATGTCCTGATGCCTACTTCAGGACCTACGTGACCTAGGTGTCTACGTCACCCCTACCTTATAAATATCTACCTCTTTTCTTCAGTAGAATCTCAGAGCCTGGTTTAAGCTCATAGAAAACCCCAGCACTCCCAGAGCAGGTGTCCGTCCAACACGGAGTAACCTCAGCTCTCCTTCTTGTTCGGGAGAAACCAATGAAGAGAAACAACAAAAGCCACGGTCCCTTAAGCCTTCAACACATCTTTTTTTCTTCCTAAAGCTATAGATAATTTTTTTAAAGCCCATTGGTTTTTTTTTCCCCTTTTTTCTCCTACTCCCACTGCTTTCATTAAGTGTGATCAGTTTGTTATTCTTTTTTTTTTTTCCTGGCTAACTTCTCTGTTCAATAAGGAGTTAAGGACTTAATGAAGAATTCGGAGGCTTTGATGGAAACCTTGGTTGCCTGTGCCATCAATTATTTCCTAAGCTGCAAGTCTTTCCCCTGCAGGGACTGGCATTTCCTGAGCACAACTGAAAGCCTTGAAGTTGGCCTGCCTAGGAGAACAAGACATGAACAGCCCAAGGTCCTTCTAGATAACAGGACAAGTACAACCTGAAGGGTAAGTGGCAGGGACAACGTGGCCCTGCCCTGTGACCCACTGTGTCCAAAAGATCCAACTCCAAAGAATGTCTTTCCCTTTCAACATGAGCTTGTACCTCAAACTGCAGCGGGATAAAGAACTAAAACTGGTCTAAATGTGAAGAGGAAGCTTACAAGGACTTTGAGATCTGGCTTATTTGCTGATGCTTACTGCAGGGACCTCAGGATTCAGCTTAGTAACTGATGCTCACATAGGAAACAAGAGCATACAGGGAAACATTACATTCTCTATTCATCATTTCATCACTGTCTAAAAAACATAAATATAGTTTAGCTTAGATATTAAATCATAAGCAAATGAGTTAAACTTTACCTGGCACCAACAAATTTCACAGAGCAATGAGAGCTTCCCAAAGAAACACAATAAATGAATATAGATAAAAGATTTCTTACAGGAATTGACTCACAGGAAGACCAGGAACAAGATGGACAACCAAATAAAAATGTGTGTTATACTTCAATCCAGGGCACAAAGGGTAAAAACCAGGATCATTGAGGTCTGGGGGTATTTGAAGTTACACAGTTCTTTCAAACCCACTGAATCTGTCTTTCCAGCATCTTTCTGATCTAGTAAGATCCACAGTGAGTTAGATAATGTCAGCTCACATTGCTGAGGGCAGATCTATCTTATTCTAGCAACTGACTCAAATACCCATTCTTATTACAAGCACCCTCCCCAACATGCCTAGACATGATGTTTTACTAGCTATCTGGACATCCCTTAGCCTAGTCAAGTTGACATGCAAAATTAACTGTCACATAGGGCATCATGGCAATGGAGGTATTCATGAAGCTATCTGAAGGAATAAATTGTATTTAAGCACTTCAGAAACACACATTGATGTATGAACAATAAAAGTTAATTACATATCATTCTGATACATTCACACAAAGATCTATATTTGGCAAAACATCCTGGTAACATTTTGTTAGCCTAGCACATTTACTATGCCCATTTGAAAGTAATAAAAAAATGGCATTTCTGAAAAAGTATACCATAATTCAATCTACTCACTATCCTGTTCTGTGAGCACAAACCAGGGAGATCTCACATAAATCCTGAGGAAATGTTCTGCCTCATAAAGCGCTACTGACTGTTAGGTCACATGGGTGAATAGAGAATGCATTCTACCCAATAATGCAATGATAGTCACAAACATGCATGAGCCAGCATCAGTAGACTACAGGAACCATGCACTCAAGTTCTAACATCACAAAGTCCAACCTCCCATCTGCAAATGGTGAGATAGTTTGAGGAAATTAACATGGCAACCCAAGTCAAACATTAAGACAGAAAGTGAAGAATTGGACCTGCATGCTGTCTGCCATATGAGCTGTCTGTAGTCAGATCATTGCACTTTGTGCTTTCTTTTAAATACTTTTTATTTCTGATAAATCTGTACATGCTTATGATGCACAATGGTATATTTTGGTACATCTATATATTAGGCAGTGATCAACTCAGAGTAGTTAAAATCAGTTTTAACTTTTACCATTCCTTAATGATGAGTACATATAAAATCCTTTTTTGATTTTTGTATCTTCATCCCGCTTTATGATAGACCTCTAGAATAGTCTATCCATTGACTAATATTCACTTATATCCTTGTCCTGCCTCTGACTCTCTTTAAGATATGTTTGCCCTTATTCTGTTCTCAACTACTGTGAGATCAATCTTTTTAGATTCCACATATGAGGGAGAACAGACTGTGTTTGTCTTCTGGCTCTGGCTTACTTTGCTTTGGCATAACATCCTTGGGTCTTTCCAAGATGCTAATGGCAGGATTCTGTGCTTTTTCTTGCTAAATAGTATTCTATTGCATGCATGCACTACATTTTCTTTATATATTCACCTGATGTTGGATGTTTAATTGATTCTGTACCCTAACTGTTATGAATCATGTGACAATAAACACAGGGTTTCCAATGTCTGCTTAGCATGTCAACTTTATTTCTTTGGGGTGATGTTACTACTATATGTTTTAGTATATCAAGTAATCACTATATGTTTTCCATAATGGTTATAATAGTTTACATTCCCACCAACAGCTTGCCCTTTCTTTACATCTTTCCCTATGCTCCTAGATTTCAGTCTGTAGCAAATAATTCTAGAATAACAGAGAAAGCTGCTATGTGGAGCAAAGCACTGTCTTCAGTATTCTTGCCACACAATGATGCTGTCTGCTCCCTTCTGCTCTTTCATATAACAACTACACATGCTGTATATTTTTTCCTTTCTAAAGTCTAGTGTGTGCATCTATGCCCTCTGTGGGCCTGTTTTGTAGATGGGCCTAATCATACAGAGCAAACTTCCATCCTTACTTGATAGTAACACAGAGAGAGAATGTATTTTTCTTCCCAACTTAGCTCCAAAGCAATCAGTTGACAAGTCCAGAGCAGACCCCTGTGGTAGAGTGAAATACAAAGACTCTCTAGGTAGCAGGTGTTTCCTTTTTAATGACAGCTTAACTGGTGAAGTATTGAGCAGAGCGCCGCCATTTCTCCCTGCTGTTCGCACTGGGCTGGAAGCCAGAATAAATCTGCCTTGGTGACATTTCAGGTCAGGCTATTATATCAGGAATTTCCTACACAACAAATATATTGTGGAAAGTCTGCCCCCACCTGCACATATGTGACTGGATTAAAAGAAAGAAAAAGAAAAGAAAAGGATGAATCTAGGGGAATGAGGTCCCTCAAGGCTTTGTAGTCTATGATGAAGCTGCAAGGTGGCTAACAGAACAGCATCTGAATTTGTCTGAGTATATTGATCCATGGGCATTAGTGAGGCTATCGCATGAATGGAGAACAAGTAGAACTGTGGAATTATGTTTAAAACTGCCAGAACTTATCCTGTCATTTCTTCATTCAGTAGATTCAAGTCATTCAGCTATTTAAGTGGCAAAGAAGCCACTCAGCTGTGGCAGTACCTGGATGTTTACATCCCCCAGGTTCTGCCTACAGTAAGTCTGACTGATTAGGAATGATACAAACCACTCCTATGCACAATACATAAATCTTTTTTCTACTTATGCTGCAGAGGAGACTTTCCTGATGTGGTTGGGAGTGAGGACATGTAAAAGAAAACTGGTTTTCCCTCTCATCAGCTAGGGGAAGGATTTCATGCTACCTCACTTCTCCACGCCAGGGATTTGTGACACCATGGTAGGTCAACCATGCTCCAAGGTAGGTCTCACACCAGGAAGTAGTTAGGCAACACAAACTGGACTCCACAGGTGTAAGGAAAAAGAGAGTGAGAAGATAAAGTTGGGTGAGTATGGAGGAGCTGTGTAAATGGGGGGAATATGATCAAAACACACTGTGCGCAGTTCTCGGGAATCAATAAAATATTTTTAAAAGAAAGACTTAAAAGGAAATTTTAATGAAAAAAATCAAAAACAAAGCACAATGTTTTCAGTGTAGCAGCCACCATGATCCACAGATTAGGAAATAAGGCGTGTTAGGGAATACCAGGAGAAAAGGAAGGCCCTGTTAGAACCAGAACAAGGTACTTTGTAGAAAAATCTTGAAAACAAAGACATAAAGCACAGCCTTGGATAATTTAGTGAATCATCATACATTTTGACAAGAAGTGTTCGCTTTTGCTGTGAGGTGAAAGTTATTATCAAAAGTGGCATGGTATTCTCTAAATAAGCAGAGAGACAGGAAAATGAGGAGCTCATGGGAAGGAATAGTACAGAAAGAGGGGAAGGGGGCTAAAGAGAGAGCTGTGTGAGATGGTATAGGCTTATAACTCGAAGGCTTGGGCCAAGGAATCGTGAGTTCGAGGCCAGCCTGCACTACATAGTGAGACCCTATCTCTTTATATAAATAAACAAATATATATATATATATATATATATACACATACGTATACACATATGTGTGTATACATGTATGCACATATATGTATGCACATGTTTATATTTATATATGTGTACATGTTTATGCATATATATAAAGAGGATATAGGATATGGTTTAAGGAATAAAAAGGGTGGAAATGATGTTGGGATACAGGGAGAAGATTCTAGATGTCAGCGCCTCTAGAAATTGCAAGCTTGACAGCACAGGTTCAAGCTAGGCAATGCCTTTGCACTGAGAGGATGAAGTGGAGATGATCTCCCATCCTTAACCAAAATGCTATCTCTACTTGACTACTACTTGCAAACAAAATATTAGTTTTCTGCAGTGGAGTCTCACTGGGTATATAAACTTCAATCAACCAATCCATTGCAAGCGGCAATGGGACCTGATGGAACACTCAGGAGTTAAAATAGCCAAGGAAAGAAGAGACTGGAAAAATAAAAGACATAAGAAAGACTTACAGCACAAGAACTTGTTGCCTGACACAGTGGGATGGCCCCATGTAGACAGAAAAGGGAGGGAGAAAGGAGAAAAAAGCTTACTGAACTCTGCTATTGATCTCTTTGGTGTCCAGAGGGAAGGTAGGAAAACCTCCTCCAGACAGACACAATGGTGACAGAAAATAAACAGCTGTGGTGCCAGAAAGAGCTAGACTTCTCAGACAGGCTCTAGTTGTTTTACTGGGTTTTGTCTTGGTTTGGTTTGAAATAAGGTCTTGCTACATAAGCATAGCTGGCCTGGCATTTACTAGGTAGCCCAGGCTGGCCTCACATTCATGGGCGATCCTCCTGCTGCAGCCTCCCAATGATGGGATTATAGGCATGCGTCTCCATGCCCTGCTGTAATTTAATCCTATACAATTTATCAAGAAAACGTGAGACCAGGGAGATGAAAGTGGGGAACTGCTATACTGAAGATTATCGTATTAATGTAGTAAGCTGCTCGTCAGCAGGAGGGCAATGTCACATGACCTGTGAGCCATAATGAATTTGAGAAGCTACCAAAATGTTCAACTGCATTTAGCCAAGTGAAATTCATGCATTTAACTCAAGAGAAGAAATGTATCACAGGAAAACCTTAAACTTAAAAGGCACCCATGGGTGGGTTTGACTTGGAAACAGGGGTTCTAAAGAGAGGCAATGAAAAGGAATTACACAAATCCGAAGAACCAATGTTCTAAGTCAGCACCCAGAGGCATAGTGAGGTGTGCCATTGACTCTGATAAGTCAGACTGTCCTAAGGGAGGGCTATCAGCTATACCCACATAAAATGGATCTGTGGATAGATACTGAAAATCCTTGAAAGATAATGAGTCTTGAAATGAGCAATATGCCTACCCTAGAAGTATAAGCATGTGAGTGATGGCCAACACTAGGTTATTGAAGATGAGGAAGAGGCTATTTTAATGAGGTTGGAGCTTCATGTCTGAAATAAAGAAGTCATCAAGGAGAAGTTGGGTCAAAGAGAGCTGGCATGATGGAAAGGTAGGGGCTCAGTCTCCCTCAGTGGCCTTCAGGATGACTCATGCACACTGTGAAAAATGAAAAAGAAAATGATATTTTTGCACAAAATACCAGGACTTCATTTTATGATAAATGTTTAAAGGCTTCAGGCTATTAAGGTCAGAGCAGCCTCCTTATGTTTCTAGGCAAAGCTAGAAACTGATTATTATAATTTGATTCCCATGTCATTCTTCTTTGGGGTTAAGATGTGCTGTCAAATAAAATGAATATCTGTTCTTTTTAGCCATCATATTTTTACTGTAAATTAACAATTTTCCATTATGTTTAACATTTCAATATCTCATGAACTTTCTATCCCAAGTCCTTGACCATGGCTGAATTGGGTCATCCATGAGAGACCCAGATCAGGTTTTTAGGTTTGGGCAACTATATCAGGAACTTTGTCCATAGAGATTCCAGCAAGTTCACATCTAGAAGTACCCCTTAGGAGAAAAATTCATGACATTAGTTAATTAACTGACAAGAATAGTCAATCCTATGTGAAATCACAGTGCTCATTTTTTAGCAAATTGAAGATTCAGTAAATTTCAGTCAATGTATAAATGAAAATAGGCAAAATTTCAAATTCATGTTGGAATTATAGAAATCCAATCTTTCATGTATATACTGAAAAAGAAGCATAGTACAGGATGTTTAGAGTATGTGATGTGCCAGGCGCAGTGGCACACACCAGTAATCCCAGCACTCAGGGAGGCAGAGGCAGGAGGATCTCTGTGAGTTCAAGGCCAACCTGATCTACACAGCTAGTCCAGGAGAGCTAAGGCTACACAAAGAAACCCTGTCTCGAAAAACAAAAACACACAAACAAACAAACAACAAAGAAGCACACATTCTCAGGTTAGATTGTATAGGTTCAAATACAGTTCTTACATTTACTCGCTGTGTGACTTGAAAGAGTATCCTGATGTTACTTTATATCTCTTCGGGAAAATTAAGTTAATAATACTACTTATTTCACAGAGTTAAGTGAATTACTATTTTAAAACACTTAAATTAGCAGATCCAACTTAAAAATAAAACTAATTCTAGCCATAGGTCTTAGAAAAATCAAGCTGAACTGGCCCAAAAAGCCCTTCTTGCTAGCTGGCTTTCATAGCGCCGAGAACTACTATTCCAGTTACTGGGGAGAGGGGCCGGAGATCAACAGTCTTATTATCTACCCAGCTGTGAAGCTTCAACACTATAACATGGCTACCTCAGTAAGATATTCTCCATACGGTATAAGACATTCTCAATATGGTACACTAATGGTATAAATGTTGTGAGGGCGACCAACAGTTTTTTAGGTTATATTTAAGGTCCACTCCACAGAAGGGAACTCATATTATTAAACTGGCTAAGATCCTATGACAGAGAAGGTCATATGCCCTAGAAAAAAATTTCAACTATTAGTTTCCTGAATGAACATATCAAACTGCCTTCTGAACACATAGCCTTATACATATAATACAACTTCACTCCTTATCAGGGAAACTTCTTACTGCAGTTTATTGAGAGGACAGCAGTCAACACAGAGACTAACAACAGGTCAAAGTGCAGAAAGTATATATCTACAGGATGCTTAACCACAAAGTGGACCTCTGTAGCACACCATCTCCTCCCAAGGCTCAGGCAACATAGTGGAAGAGGAGGTACAAAGATGGTAGGGATGTCAGGGAGGGCTGGGGTAAAACAGTGTCTTCTGGATATTATGGGGCTGAGGCTTTCATGAACACTGAGCAGTTGCGGCTGCCTGTATAACATCTGAACAAAATCAAGCCAGTAAAGAGTTTATCAAGGTCAAGGGAGGTTCAGCAGACCCCCATCACTAGCTGACAGATGCTGGTAGTTGACCGGGAAGGGAAAGTCAGTTTTCTTCAGGGCTATGGCCCCTTATAGGCTTTTCATGCTTCAGTGGATGGTCCTACCCCCTATCAGCATACGGATATCATTAACTGGACTTGGTGGAATATTAAGGAAGAAAAAGTTTGGGGGTTATGCTAGGGAGATTTGAGAGAAGTTGGAGGGGGCAGTGAGGCCAGTTCAATCACAATGTATCATATGCTTAAAGACTAGATAAACAAGTCCTTAGTCACCCGAAGGAGGCAGAATAGCCATGGTTTTTACAAATTGCTAATAGGACAGTTGGATGATGCAACCATTTTGGGAAACATACCGGTAAGCTTTTGAATAGTTAAATACACACTAACCAGCAATCTCATGCCTACATAATTGGCCCTTGAGAAATAAAAACATATGTCCACATTAAAAAAAATGCTACTTTATTCATCATTGCCCAAAACTGGAGGCAAATCAAATGCCCTTCAGTTGCTGAATAGATAAACAAACTGTAGTAGATCCATATAATTGAAAACTGTTTGTTCAGCACTAAAAGGGAGCAAACTATTGACATACTCAGCAACACAAATGAATCTCAAATGTATTGTGCTGAGGAAAAGCAGCCAGACGCTGGCAGCTTTATACTACACAATTGCGGTGATATGACTTTTGGGAAAGGTACAGCCATGAGAAACGCCAATCAGCATAGCTAGCAGCTCAAGCACAGCAGATCCCTATGCACTGGCATGAAGAAACATGGGCCCTATGAGCTGTTCTGGGCCTTGATTATGGTGATGGGACACAATTGTATGCATTTAAAAAAATCGTGCCCCTGTGTACCAAAAATACTACATTTTACCTTTATATTTTACATCTACATTTAAAATTTAAAAATATGTGAAGTGGGAGAGGATAGAAGAAATTAGTAAAGAAAGAGTAGGAAGAAGGATTGAAGGGCAGGGTGGAAAATAAAGGAGGAAAATAAGGTAGAAAAGGATTTTGTAAGAAAACAATGCCTGGTGAGACATTGGCACTATACAGACAAACAAAAACTTAATATTTCACATTTGAAAGTTCCATGCAATCTCAAAACAATGTTGTGCAACAAATATTGGTAGTATTATTAACTTATAATCATTTATTTTATGTAGATTCTAGGTTTAATGGTTACATGTGTAATTCATATTCTTTATAGAAAAAAACAGAAGTTCTAAATAAAAGAAAAAAGAAACACCCTAATTTTATTGTCTGAACATAACCACAGGTGAGAGCTAATTAATAGTCTGCCAAGTGTTTGCAAGAAGGATAGACTACTTCAAACTTTAAGAAGAAATTTGGCATAGAAAATGGTTTCATCCCTTACCTTTTGTCTTGAAACTGCTTTTCCCTTAGAAATACGTTCTTTAAAATGATGGATAGGCATCATCACTTTTGACAGGTGCTAATTTACATCACCAAGTCTCTGTTGCTAAACACTTAATTTGGTTCCAATTTTTTGGTAAGATGATCCAGGCTGTGTAGAATGTCTTTGGTACACTTATCATGTGCATACAACATTATTTCTTTGTAGCAAATGCCTAGAATGAGAATTACTGTATTGACAAAAATGTACATTAAATGGCATTTCATTCAGATTGCCAAATTGCTCTCCAGAAGATTACATAATTTACTTACAGCAGCTGTGAAAAGAGTTGAAGCTGTGTTGGGTGGCCCTTTTCTTTGGAAATCTAAAAAGTCTTTCTTCTTAATAACCCTGTGTATTATAAACGTTTTTTAATTAAAAGATTAGTAAATCAACTTTAAATACTACTGAAATGTGCTGAATTTTTTATTGGAGCTGAAGTATTATAAACATAATTAGGATGGCAAGATGTCTGAGCACTTAAAGTTCAGTTTTGACTAATTACCTTGAATTTCACCTCCATCTTTGGATGGCTACTTTGGAAAGAGGTGACTTCATTTTGCATGTAAAGATATTCTCTAGAAAAGCAGTAGTTTTCAGAAAGAATGTCTCTGGAACATTCCATTGTGACACTTTGAAATCTTGGTTTGTTGCTCAGCATATTTATAAGCACAATGCTGTCATTGTTACTTTTTGTCAACTTGACACAAACCTAGACATAATTGGGAAGAGGGACTCACAGCTGAGGAATTGCCTCCATCATATTGGCTTGTGGGCATGTCTTTGGGGCATCGTCTCCATCACTAACTGCTGTCGGGAGGGCCCAAGCCACTGTGGGCCTTACCAACTCTGCACAGGGAGGCCTGGGCAGTTTTAGAAGATAGCTGAGCAACCTAGAGGGAACAAGCCAACAAGCAGCATTCCTCCACTGTCCCTGGTTACAAGATGGACTATAAAATGGAAGATGAAATAAATCCTTTCTTCCCCAAGCCACTTTTTGTTCGCAGTGATGAATCAACAGCAACAGAACACGAACAAGAATAGTGGCCTCTCCTTTTCATTATAGGAAAGGAGCACGAGGAAATGATAGCCTGGGATTTCCTGCTAAGATGGCCGACTCGAAGATTCCTCATGTAACCTGGTTAAGAAAAAGTGTCCGTGTCAGAAATTAGAGAGTCAGCTCCCGTGAGACAATGGGGCATAGCCTTCGAAATACTCTGACCAAACTGCTTTAAAATGTGCTAGGGAGACACTGCTCCAGCCAGAGGGCAGCTCCAAGGATAAGGAAGCAGGAGCCTCATTCAAAGGCTAAGCCCAGAGACCCTGGTGAAGAGACAGTAGCTCCTACAGCCGCAAAGTCAGTGGCGAGTTCGGGATGAGTCCTGATGCCATAGAGAGGAATTCTGTTTTGTCACTCTGTCCCACAGGGCTGTGGCTGAGCACCCCTTGACAGATCCCATTGTTAAACCAGAGCTACTCTAGGAAGCTGAGAACAGGAACACCTAAATTGCCCCAGGGTGAAAAACAGGCCCTGCAAATAGCTATGGAAAACAGAAGGGCTGAGGATGAGAGCTGGAAAATTCAGGGGGCAAGGGCCCAACTCAGGAAGGAAAGGGACACGAAAAGGAAGCACCACAGCCAACCTCAGCAACTGAGCATAACCTTGACTTTTGATAGCCTTGATCCTCAGGTCAGGGAGTAAATCAACCCTGAAGCCACCCATTAGCGGCAAACTACTGAGGATTCTAAAAATTCTGAAGCTTAAAATCTACAGCTGTTAACAGGACAGGAGCATACCAAAGAGGGCCTCTGAAAGAATCAATATAGCAATATAGTAAAGCAGATATTAAGACTCACAACCAAGCCTTCGGCAGAGCGCAGGAAATAATAATAAAAATAGGGGAAGTTAATAAGATTTGTGAAGAACAAGAGCTCCACAAAGACCAAACTGAGCAGGGCACAGGGGTCTTATATGAGACAGTTTCTCCAACCAAGGACCATGTATGGATATGTCCTAGAATCCAAGTTCAGAAGTGGCCCATGGTAGCTTCGTGTCCAACTGAAGACCCTAGTAAGGGGAACAGGGAATGTTTCAGTCATGAACTCGATGGCTGGCTCTTTGACTCTCCCCCATACACGCCAGGGAGTAATAGCCTGACTAGATCCCAGGAGAGGACACTGTAGCCAGCCCTGAGGAAACAAGATGAACTGGAGTCGGATGGAAGGGGAGGAGATCCTCCCCTGTAGGTGGACTTGGAGTGGGCAGGGAAGAGATGAGGGAGGGATGAGGAGAATGGGAGGGAAAGAAGGAGGGGGCTATGCCTGGGATGCAAAGTACCTAACCTCTGATTGATATAAAAATAAATTTAAAAAAATAAATAAAATAAACTTATGCAGTATAGCATCCACTAAAATGCATAGTTTTATATTTGTAATAAAATACTTATAAATTCAGAGAGTAAAAACAACAACAACAACAACAACAAATCTACAGCTGTATTGCACAGTGAGGGGAGACAAATACCTGGCCCAGATAGGGAGTTGGGGATGTGCAAAGAAAGGCCCTTCCCTATACAGACCTCGGTGACAGATGCTTCCTCTCAGGCTCAACCCAGGAGCTAGAAGTAAGCCACCCCATAGGGTCAGCTCTCAGAAGGGTGGGAGAACATGCCAAGTCCACAAGCAGCAAAGCAAAATGTGGGCGGCAGAGGGCGATGTTACACAAGAAGGGAAACCCCTGGCGTGAGCCCTGCTCTGGCCAGCCTAATGGTGTTTTGTTTTGGATCTTTCTCATTCTGGGGGAAATCTTTCTTTGTCCCACTCTGTCTTCTCCTATTTTATAATCTGTCTCTTTTCTTCTCCTTTCCATACCCTGTTTACTTACTCGTTCCTCATTCCCCTGAATAGTTTTTACTTCATAACACACTATACATCATTAATTTTGCCATTTTTCTATGGATGATAATTAGGGATATATTAGAGTTTTAACTAATTGTACTTTATGTCTCTCTCTAGAGCAACCTGATGAATTTGCTGGCATAGCAGCTTTTTTTCTCTCTCCTAAGTAGTACAAGGGATTAAGGCCTCGAGATTTGTCTGCTCAAGAAGATCTTGAAATATAACCAAAAGAGATAAACACACTTCCAAATATGTACATTTCAATACAAAACATAAGAGACATGTAAGCAAGGCAAAATGACTCCTCGAAACCATAACTATACCACAATGAATACAATAAAGCTTACTGAAATTGGTTAAGTGCTATCTGAAAATTTAATATTTTCCTGATTGCTGGTCATGGTGGTTTATGCCTCTAATCCCAACATTTGGAAGAGCAAGAAAAGATGGCCGTCATGTGTTGCAATTCAGCTTAGAATGCAGAGTGAAGCCTTATCTCACAACAAAAGCTTACAAGTAAAAGTGATCTCAGAAGAGTTCAACAGACGATTAAAGATACAAACTAGTAGATGATTCAGTCCAGGATCCAGAAAGAAAAGTCAGCAAAATGAATAAGGAAATCAGCAAAATGGATGAAAATGTTAGAAATGTGGGATAAGAAATTCAGCAAGGAAATTTAGATTTTGCTGAGAGAGAGAGAGGACTTAATTAATTAAATTTAAAGAATTCAGTGGAAAGCTTGACCAATACATCCAACCAAGCAGAATAAAATATATCAGGAATGAAGAATAAGGTCAATAAAATACTTTATTCAAGCTTTAAAAATGGGGAAAAAAAACCAACAACATCCAAGAACTCTGAGAGTTCTTGTGAACTCTGCTCACAAGAGAAAAAATAAAAATAAAGAGAATAGGATCTCTACGAGTTCAAGGCCAGCCTGGTCTAAAAAGTGAGTCCAGGACAGCCAAGGCTACACAGAGAAACCCTGTCTCTAAAAGAACTAAAAACAAACAAACAAACAAACAAAAGAATAAAGAGGATAGAAAGAACTGAAAAAAAGTTTGAGAAAAAAGTTTAAGAAAAAGATAAAGGTATAGAGAATCTATTCAGTGAAATTATAATAGGAACATTCCCAACTACAGAGTAAAGAAGTGGACATGAAACACCAAATACAACAAGCTTTCAAGACCCCTACATAGGTATGACCAGAGAAGAACGTCTCCGTAACTTATTGTCAACAAGGTAACAAAAATGCAAAATAATAGGAAGCTATAAGAGAAAAACATTAACTTACCTCCAAAGACAAACACATCAGAATAACATGAGCTCTCATCAGCAAACCTAAAAGGAAGCAAAAGATGACATCTTTCAAGCAATTAAAGTAAACAGCTATCCACCAAGATTATCATATCCAGCATAGCATTCTCCTAAAATTGGAGAAATAAATACATTTCAAGACAAGCATAAAGTGGGGCAATTCATAACTACTAAATGAACACTGTAGGAGATAATTAAAGGAATACAGTAGATAGGAAAGGAATAAAGACAGTTTTAATCACAAGAGAACAAAAACAACAGATTTCATGAAGATGCATAGACAAAGACCTAGGAAGGAATTCATCATATTTAGCACAAAATAAAGAACAAATCGCTAACACTAATGGGGAGGATGAAAAGCACAAACAATCATATAACAAACCAGAAAACAATCAGAATTATAAAAATTTGTAAACATCCCTCAATAATTACTTTAAGGGTAAATGACTCAACTCATCGACAGTGACACAATTCTTTAAACTGTTTGGGGGGGGCGGGTAGGGTGCAGGAGAACCATCTTTCTTTTTCTCTTTTTAAAATCTTCTCTCATATATTACATCCCAACCAGTTTCCCCTTTCTTCCCTCCTCCCAGACTTGCCCCTCCCTCCCAGATCCACCCTCTTCTACCTCAATTATGTCATCTTCAGAAAATTCATACTTCACTGGCAAGGACATCAAAAGACTGAGATCAATGGATAAAAGTTAATCTATTCAGCAAATGGAAGCCAAAAGCAATTCAGTATACCTATTCCAATATCTGAAAAACTAGACTTGAAACTAATTAGAAAAGATACTAAACTAATTAGAAAAGATAAAGAAGGTTACTGTAGATTAGTATATTAGCATAGGGAATAGCATCAAAAAGATACAATAATTATAAATGTATATTGCTGAAAGTTGGGGTTCCCAGCTTTGTAAAACAAAGACTGATGGGGACATCCATGTTTCATATCCCAGTCTCATTCTCAGCTAGGTCAGCCAAATTAGTAAGCAGCAGAGAAATTGCAGAGTTACACTATGCTATAGATCAAATGAGTTTAACGGATATATACAGTATATCTCACCCAAAAAAATACAGAATACACATTCTTTTCAGCAATGCATGGAACCTTCTCTAAAATAGGCCACACTCTTTTCCACAAATAAGTCTTAAAAAATATAAAATGTCAAAGTAACTTTTAGGGTCTTGCTAGAGCATAATAGAATAACGCTAGATACAAAGAGCAAGAAGAACTAAAAAAATACATAAAATATTACAAAGGAAATTTTAAAATACCATCTTGAATGTCCAGTATATCACTGAAAATCTTAACATTTTTCCTAACATAAAATAAAAATAAATGCAGTTTATCAGAATCTTAGGAAACACCTAAGACAGTAATAAAAACATATATGCCTATATATTAAATTTATATATGTGTGTGTATTTATCTTTAAAATAATCATAGAATATAACAAATAACCTAATGATGCAACTTAAGGTTTTACAAAAACAAACCAACCTCAAAACAATAGGTGGCAAGAAACAATGGAGATCAGTGTTCTTTTTTGGCAATTTAACACAACCTATAGCCATCTGGGAAAGGGGACTCTATACAGAGAAGACCCTATTATCCAAAACAAAACAAACAACAACAACAAAAAAACAGTTCTCACCCCAAAGTAATACAAGTAATGCTTTACTCTGAAACCAAAATTATAGTAAACCATCTCTCTCGAACAAACATTTAGGTCTACCCCAATATAACATTCCAACAAGGAAGTAGTTTCGTGGAGGTTTTATAGAAACAAAACAAAGAAAGCTGTAAATCAAGGCAATAAATTGGTGTATTTTAAAAATACATTGATTTAAATGTCAGAGAAGTGGATTACAGCAAGGTGGGGAAGTCACTTCTACAGTCTCAGATGTGAATAAGACAGGAAGAAGTAACCTATTCCTATTTGCCAATAGTGTGACCTATTATGTGAAGGACCCTAAAGAATCCACTAGAGAAAAATAATCTGACCCAATGAACACTTTTAGAAAATGGCAGTATGCAGAAACCATAGCTTTTTATTAAACTAAGCCAATAGCAAATTAACCAAAAACATAAATCCTGAAAAATATTTTTCTCATTTATAATAGCTTCAAAAAAACTGAGGAATAAACATAACCAAACAGGTAATAAATCTCTGTAATGAAAACTTTGAAACACTAAAGAAATTGAAGAAAGCACTAAAATAGAGGGAAACCTTCCATGTTCCTGGATTGGAAGGATTAATATCATAAAATGACATTGCTGTTGAAAGTAAACTACAAATTCAATGGAATCCCTATAGAAATCCCAACAAAATTCACTCTAGAGCTAGACAAAACAATTCCAAAGTTAATATGAAAGCATGAAAGACAATACATATTCTAAGAAAGATGAGTACAGAAGGTAGCACAATACACGAGCTCAAATTAAACTATAGAACCATTGTAACAAAAACTATGTTACTGAGGTTGGAGGAGACACATAGACCAATGGAACAAAATAAAGGACTAAGATATAAGGCCACAGAGCTTATTTAATTAAGATATCTAATTACTTACAAAGCAATCAAAAAACATTCACTAGAGAAAAACTCTCCTTAACAAAATGGTGCTGGGTGTGGTAAATAGCCACACGTCAAAGAATGAAAATAGATCCATATTGCTCAGCCTTCACAAAAATCAATTTAAAACCTATCAAAGACCTTACTGAAAAGCCTAAAACTTTAAAGCGGGCATCATTGGGAGGGGAAAAGGAAGGGAGCTACAGCTGGGATACAAAGTGAATAAATTGTAATAAATATTTCTTAATGGCTACAGGAAAACATGGGTAAAATACTTCAAGATAAAGTAACAGCCATAGACTTTCTGAAAAAGACATCATAGCAGAGGGAATAATGCAATATTTGACAGATGTGGTCTTATGGAATTAAACACTTCTGCCTGACAAAGGAAAGCAAATGTTGTCAAATATGCATTGATGTAGTGTTTAACCTTCATTGTCAGGGTGACTGGATTTAAACATCTCTGGATGAGTAAATGATAACGTTTCCAATGAGGCTTAATTGAAGACAGATGACCAGCCCCAACTAGGGGCGGTAGTGTCCCATGCACTGAGGCCCCAAAGTTAATAAAGACAAGGTATGGAGGAGGCCAGCTGCGCACTGTTGAACTCTTTCCACTTGTTTGTTTATACCATGAACTAAGCCGCACGCTGTCACGCCCTCTCCACCAAGCTGGACTAAAATCCTCTGGATTGTGAGCCACAGTTGACCCACTTCTCCTCCACTAAGGGGCTTTATTACTTTTAGAAAGTAATAAATACAATCAGGCAAATAACTACTCTATAGAATTTATGCAGAATTCTAAAAAGGAACACACACACACAAAATCACCAGTACTTGATAGTTTTATGTCAACTTGACAAAAGCTAGATTCATCAGAGAGGAAGGAGCCTCCTTTGAGAAGACACCTCCATGAGATCCCACTATAAGGCTTTTTCTCAATGAGCGATCAATCGGGCAGGCCTTACTGTGGGCGGGGCCATCCCTAGGCTGGTGGTCCTGGGTGCTAGAAGAAAGCAGGCTCAGATCCCAGAGGAGGACAATGCAGCCAGCCCTGAGGAGACAAGATAAACGAGGGTCAGATGGAAGGGGAGGAGGTCCTCCCCCATCAGTGGACTTGGAGGGAGGCAGGGAGGAGATGAGGGAGGGATGGGGAGAGTGGGAGGGAATAAGGGAGGGAATGAGGTGTATATATATACCCAAAGTTTGACTTGGGCAGAGTCATTTTTGGCAAGTGGGTGGAATGATTTTATCAGTTTCCTACAGGAGAGGGAGGTATGTTTTTGTGATGTGTATGTACATTTTGTGCATATGTATGTTTGTTTGTGTATGTATGTGTAAGCTGATGTGTATGTTTATATATGTATGTACGTGTATTTGTGGGTATATGCATGTATGTATGTGTGTTTTTATATGTGTGTATGTGTATGCTTACATGTTTGTGTGATGTGTGTTTGTATGTACATGTGTGTATGTATGTGTTTGTCAGTGTGAATAGTTCATATTAGTATGCTTAGCTATTTTTTACCCATGTCACAGGGGCACAGGCCAGTCAGCTCTAGGATGAGGATATTGAAATACACAAGATCAACATGCTGAAGTCTGAGGTGAGGGTCTCATCTCTTGTATCCAGAGGCAGCTTTTAACAATAGCAAATAGCAAATCCAATTTAGCAATAGATTTCTGTTACTCAGTATAAACTGTGGAATCAAAGCCAAGGGAGCATTCACTTGTGTGTGTAATATGTGTGTGGATGCTTATGTATATGTCCATGATTATGTGTGTATGTGTTTGTTTGTGTATGTGTGAAGTCAGGGTTTTCCAACTCTTGGTCTTCATCTTTTAAGTCCTCAAGTCTGTAGAATTAAGACTGCCTCAATGGTGAGCCGCTCTCGGGGGGGGAAATGAAGCAAGGTAGACAAGCACTTTATTACTTTATTTTCATCATGGTTTTAGCCTTTCATAGATTCCCACAGGAACTCTTAAAGGCTTAACCCTTTCCTGTCCTGTTACTTAACCAACTGCCCAGAAGAACTGGCTCCCTCACTGCTTCCCAGTGTGACTCTCTGCCAGTGCCGTCATTTGCAAAACAGCGGACGTTTTAGCTCATCAGTTTCCCACTGGACACGGAACTAAATGTTCTGGTAGTCAAGACAGCAAGGTAAGTAGCAAAGGAAGGGATATACTCCATCTTGTTTCAGTCCAGTCATGTTACCATGAACAAATATGAGTCAGTCCACTTTGTATTACGGAGGAAAGGCACCCCACTTTGTACAGCAACAGTGTTCTTTACAAGAACATACTATGATTTCCCAAGGCTTCACACAAGATCCAACACATGGGTGGCTGTTAACATACTAATTGAAAAGCAATCATAACTGTGGTGTGTAATTAATGGATTCATTCACAGGCATTCTTATCAGGCTGTTCCTGTTTACATCTCAGTGGGAATAATTAACAAATAAAATAAATCCTCTGAATTGTATTAATATAAGATGAATTTGGATCTAGTTAAATGCAAAGTTCAGATTTGAAGAGAAATAATTCAAGGTCTTCTAAGCACTATATTCTTAGAAACCCACGGGCTAGTTTTTGCCCAGAAATATTTGTTACTGGAGTAATTTTGTCTTTAAAAAATGGTTGAATTCCTAGAATGACCCAGGTTTTCCTACTGAATGAACTACATTTCATTTTCATTTAGTTGTTCTGATCTTTGGGGCTGTTGAATATGAAGTTGACTCTCTCATCTCTAGACTAAAACTTACTTTAAATAAATGTAAAGATGACTTGAAGATACCTAATCGGATTTATTAAGTGACTACAGTATGAAAAATAAATATATGTGTATATATATATATATATATATCTTGGCTTGATTGCTGGTTTAAGCTTATAATATCAGTACTCAGAAGGCTGAGTCAGGAGTACTAACATGAACTTGAAACCAGCCTGGGTTACGTAGTGAGTTCAAGATCAGCCTGTGGTTATGGGATGAGACTATCTTAAGCTACTTGAAGAAAACAGTAAGTATTTTGGGCAGAATTAAAAATATATATATATAAAATACTTAAATATATTTCCCTGAAGCTAATATATGCATATATAATATATAGTATATTTAATCTGTATGCATATATTATATATACAAATATAAATAAAAATACAAAATAAAAAATATAATATATACACATATTCTATATAGTATATATACATATATTGGCTTTAGGGGACAGTGTAGTAGGGTAGCGTGGTGGTTTTTTTTTGAGTAATTTTTATTTTTTTTAATTTATTTATTTTTATCTCAATCACAGGTTAGGTACTTTGAATCCCAGGCTTAGCCCCCTCCCTCAGTCCCTCCTACCCTCACACTCCCTCCCTCATCTCCCTCCTCCCCGCCCCCTCCAAGTCCACCAACAGGGGAGGACCTCCTCCCCTTCCATCCAACCCCAGCTTATCCTGACTCCTCAGGGCTGGCTGCAAAGTCCTCCCCTGGGATCTAGCTAGTCTGTCACTCCCCGGCTTGTATGGGGG
The DNA here is from genome assembly GCA_028658305.1 of Pachyuromys duprasi. Classification (NCBI taxonomy): domain Eukaryota; kingdom Metazoa; phylum Chordata; class Mammalia; order Rodentia; family Muridae; genus Pachyuromys; species Pachyuromys duprasi. Next base: position 98,743,830 of record CM053764.1, on the reverse strand, counting down.
AGGGTCAAAGAGTCAGCCATCAAGATCATGACTGAAACAGTCCCTGTTTCCCTGAATAGGGTCTTCAGTCCTACACTGAGCTATCATGGGCCCCATCCGTGCGGGGGTTCCAGGCCACATCCACACATGGTCCTTGATTGTAGAAACCGTCTCATACAAGACCCCTGTGCCCTGCTCAGTTTGGTCTTTGTGGAGCTCTTGTTCTCCCCAAGTCTCAACAACCTCACCCAGATCTATCGTTACTTCTTGCCCTCTGTCAGAGGCTTGATCTCGAGTCTTAATATCTGGTAGCATGGTGTTTATTGGCATGCAAAAACATTTGATCCAACTGAATCAGAGAAATTTAGACAGTTTTTGTTTTTTAACCTAATAGGTAGAAAACTATGTCATCCGGTTGCTGGTTCATGGCCTGTTCAGTGGTACGGTATACATCACACACTCCTTTCTCCTAAGTAATATTTAAAAATAACATGAAAAGTAATAATTTTCACTGTGACTTCTCACATATACGTCACTGTATTTTGTTTTTATTCATCTGCTTCTCTATTAAGCATCCTCCTTTTCTTGCCTCCCACTTGCTGGAACTCTTCACCATGCCCTACCAACAGTCCTTTATACTTTAACCTCATATGTGTACCCTGACCTCCTATGTTTGCTTCCTAACATAGGTGTGCACGCAAGCATGCGCACACACACACTTTAAATTTATATTCTACATATGAGAAAAATATAGTATGTGCCTTTTTGAGTTTGACTTACTTCTCTTTTTTATTTTTAATATTTTTGTCAATCTTTTTGTTTCTTTTTATTAATTACAGTTTATTTACTTTGCATTCCAGATGTAGCTCCCTTCCACATCCCTTCCAATCCCACCCTTCTTCCCTCTTCTTCTCCTCTGCCCCTCCCCCAGTTCACTGATAGGAGAGGTCCTCACCCCCTTCCATCTGACCCTAGTCTATCAGGTCTCATCAAGACTGACTTCTTTGTCTTCCTCTGTGGCTTGGTAAGGCTGCTCCCCCCTTCATGGGGAGGTGATCAAAGAGCCAGCCTATGAGTTCATGTCAGAGACAGTCCCTGTTCCTATTTTTCGGGAACCCTCTTGGACACTGAGCTGCCATGGGCTACTTCTGTGCAGGGGTTCTAAGTTATCTCCATGCCTGATCCTTGTTTAGAGTATCAGTCTCAGAAAAACTCCTGTGCCCAGATTTTTTTTAGTTCTGTTGCTCTCATTGTGGAGCTCTTGTCCCCACTAGGTCTTTCTATCTGAACCTGGAAACAATCCAGATGTCCCTCAGTTGAGGAATGGATACAGAAATTGTGGTACATTTACACAATGGAATACTACTCAGCAATTAAAAACAAAGAAATCATGAAATTTTCAGGCAAATGTGGGAAATAGAAAAGATCGTCCTGAGTGAGGTATCCCAGAAGCAGAAAGACACACATGGTATATACTCACTTATAGGTGGATATTAGACATATAATATAGGATAATCATACTAAAACCTGTACACCTAAGGAAGTTAATCAACCTGGTATGAAGCCCAATCTTAATTCAGAAAGGCAAACATCAGATGGACATCAGAAGAGGGAGTAAACAGGGAACAGGACAGGAGCCTATTCAGAGGGCTTCTGAAAGACTACCCAGCAGGTAGTCTCAAAGCAGATGCTGAGACTCATAGCGAAACTTTTTGCAGAGTGCAGGGAATCTTATGAAAGACTTATTTATCTTAATAAAGTCTAGTTACACCCATTTTCTGGCAAATATCATTTCATTTCTCTTCCTGTCTGCAAAGTACCATGTTTTCGTTTTCCATCCATCTATTCATGAATCTCTTCTAGGCTGCTTCCATCCTTTAGCACCTGTGAACAGTGTGGTATGGTAGAGGTTTGAATGATAATGATAATGGGCCCCTGGGTTCAAATACTGGATCCCTAATGGGTGGTACTGTTTAAAGGGTTAGGGGGTGTGACCTTGTTGGAAGAAGTGTATTATTAGGGGAGGCTTTGCAGCTTTGCAGTAATTTCTAAAGACTTCCACCATTCTGCTCACTGCCTGCCCTTGAAGATCAAGATGGGAATTCTCAGCTGCTCCCAACAACATGGCTTCTTCCTGATCTCACACTGCCTTACCGTAATGCACTCCTAACCCTCTTAACCCTAAGCCCAGGTAAACACTTTCGTTGATAAGGTGCCTTGATCATGGTGTTTTATCACAGCCAGTGACACTATAAGAGTCACTAGCAAGATGTGCAGCGTCTCTGTGCTAGGCTTACTCAGAGCCCTTCCGAGATATTCAGCAGGGGCAACACTGGGTCACATAAATGTTTTAATTTGAATCATCTTGAGGAACCTCTATTCTGATTTCCATGGTGGCTATATAAGTTTTTCTTCCCACCAGAAGTAAATAAAGGCTCCTATCTACATCATCTCCAGCATTTGCTGTCATTTGTCTTCTCGGTGATAGCCAATCTGATGGTGGTGAGAGAGACTCTCTAAATAATTTCAAATATTTGCTTTTTCCAGTGCATAAGCATGTTAACAACCCCTTTCAGGCAAATACTGGTGATTTATATTTATTTTAAGAACTATTTATTGAGTTCATTAGTCCATTTATTGATTGGGTGATATCTTAGGGTTACTACTGTTGTGATGAAATACCATGACCAAATGCAACTTGAAGAGGAAGCAGTTTATTTTCTGAACAGTTCCATGTTAACAGTTCATCACAAACAGGAACTCAAACAGGGCAGGAACCTGAAGGCAGGAACTGTGCAGGGGCCACAGATGGGTACTGTTTACTGGCCTACGGCTCATGGCTTGCTTAGCCTGCTTTCTTCTTCTTCTTTTTAATTTTTTTAAATTTTTTAATTTTTTTATTATTCCAAAGGAAATTTATTGCTTTTATCTAGAGACAATTTGAAATATAGATACCTTTTTAGCAGGTTAACATTTTATTTATTTATTTAACATTTTTTAAAAATGTAATTTATTTGTTTTTATATTAATTACAGGTTAGGTACATATATATATCCAAAGAGCAGAGCAGGAGCAGCGCTTTGGACCATATTCTCCAGCTAAATATCTATGAGATGTGTTAAATATCTTTAGTATTGATTAGTCCAGTTCTGGGCATATTACAAACTACAGCTGAAAATTTCTCCAAATTATAAGCTAGAGTGAAGATCATGTACATTGATTCATCCTTAAATTAATTCTGGAATAATATAGCTAGTTTCATACAATTTCTAGTTGCAAAATAATAGCAATTTTCTACGTCTGTATGTAATGTAAACTGTTAACAAAATTACACTGCAATTACTATGTGGAGTCAAGGTAATTACATACTCTTGTCCTATGGTACCTGATGTTATATTTGATTTATGACCTGTAGCATAAAGTACACAGTAATTAAGACTAGGTGTCCTGGCAGAATTTAGTTATTATTCATTAGTTTACTTAAAACACGGGTTTCACAAATATCACAAATATTCAACAATAATCAGTATTGAAATCTCTATGTTGGGCTAGTTGGACTCATGTTTTTTGTAACTTTAAAACAAAGTGTCCTGAGGCTACATTAACCACAGCAGTGTTGAACTGTGACTCTCATCAAAACTCCAGTTTTTAGCAAACACACATACACACACACACACACATTTTCTATTTACTTCTGCAAATGGCTGCTCAATCCACAGTTGTTCTTAGCACTGTAGGTGCTACTTACTACAAAACCAATGGATACAAACAGTGGTTCCAAGAACCACCCTAAATGTTGTTTTCCACCACCGTTTGCAAGCTTTGTCACACATTGTAGCCACCTGGGGAGCTTTCAAATACTTTATCAGACTCCTGGCAGAAGAGAAAGCACAGGAAACTTTGCTCCTGTCAGAAGAGAAAGCATAGGAAACTTTAAAACAGCCCCCAAGAAGCCTCCATGAATATCCAACCTGATCACACCCTGTCTTTGAAACACCAGTAGAAATAAGATTGAAAGGTAATTGAATATCTGAAATTTGGGAAGCACTAAAGTTAGCTTCAGCTGGCACGCTCAAGCAATAGTGTCAAAGAATTTTAACACTGCTGGTAATATTTTTGTGACTTGTTTCCTCTGGTTAACTGTGTTCTCCCTTGTATGGTAACTTAGTGTTTTGTTTTAATTTTATCAAAGAGTACATGAACATATGTTTAAAAAGTCTGAAGAGTTTAAGTTAGCCTTGGTGACTCCATTTTGAAATGAGAAGCCATCTTGACTGGGGGCTGAACTCAGGTACGAAATATCACAGAATGTGCACTTGGCAGAAAACAAAGTTAAATCTCCTAGCAATAGCCTCCAGGAAATATCACAGAATAAATACTTGGTAAAAAACAGACAGTCTCACTGGCAACAATCAATGGGTATCGGTTGGGAAAATTCTCCCCAACATTTCAGATGTAGTTTAAAAGAATAGCCATTGTAAGTTTGGCTTCAGCTAGAAGGTCACCTCACCCCTCTGACTTTTACCCAGTCCCGTAATGCCAAGGCATGACATCCCCTGCTTGCAGGTTTTTCCCTTTAAAAATCCTGTTCACCGAGGGTTCAGTGTCCCACCTCTTATGCTGCATCCGTGAGACTTCGGTCCCGAGTTTGATCACTCTCCTAATAAAGCTCTCTTGCTTTTGCATTGAGTTGTCTCCTAGTGGTCTCTGAGAGTCTTGTGATCTTAGCATAACAAGTCAAACAGGGTTTATGGTGGCAATCAATAGCTCCTTGTTCTGCTTTGCCCCACACCAATATTACAATACTTGAGGTAATCAATATTAACTCTTCCAGCTGTTTCAAATAATATGCTTAAATGGTCATCTTGGCTTTGCAATTTGATACCGTATCACTCAGTTTCACATCCTTCAAACCCATTCTCCACACAAACGCATGCATCTATCCCTCCCCTGAGCAAACCACAGGTTGATCTGAATCAACGGTTAATAGTTACATGATTGCAATGGTAAATATATATGGCTGCTGAACTTGTGCCAAAATTCTGTTTGTAACTACATCATAAAGAATATTTGTTCAATATTGTATGTATTAGTAGTTTTTCGCCAACATCATCTGTTGTTGTAAAGAAAAATGAGTGTTGAACTATATAATGTTTATTATTTATTATTTTTTGCCCTATGATTATTATGGCAGTATATTTTGACCTGCTATCACAAACAGTAAGACACAGACTCCTGTTAGATTTTATAATTGCCTTATAACCTTGGGCAGGGCAGATATTTCAACCTTCACTATCTCAATAACCTCACCATCCATCTCCTAGCCCCCATTCAATACTGTCCATTTCTATCTGAGCTACCTACCTTCCGTACATAATCCCAAGATACTTACTTGCACTCTTCATCTGGGCTTTTTTACACCATTATTGGAGTCCTTCCTCCCAACCCATGTAGTTTCTTCTTCACACCCATCATGTCGTCCTCCTTCCTCCTCCCTTCCTATTCATCTCTTTCCCGTGATTCTTCTGTCCTCAAAAGCCCAGGAACCTTAATCATGCCTACTCCATTCTGCCCTAACCAGGTATAGGTCTTTAATCAACCAATCAGGTATAATGTCTTAGGCAGGTTTACAAAACAAGGATAGTTGTAATCTGGGCAGTAACCAGATCTTGAGGGCCAGTAATTAGCATCAAAATAAAGCATCAGAATAAACTCCAACAGTTATCCAACTGAAAACTAAGAAAACTTTAGAAATGAAAAAGCTATCATGAACTGGGAGTATTACTCCATAGTAGAGTGTCTGTCTGGCATGTGCTAGACTTGGGTTTGATACCAAGCACTGCACAAATATGTAAGTAAAAATAAAACAAAATTGAGCCCTTATGTACTATAATTATTTAAGCACATTACAGGTGTTATTAAAATAATTCTACCCTAACTCTAATCTTGCATGGTAGTGCTATTATTTCTTTTAGGTTAAAAAAAAAAAGGCTGAGTTGAGCAATTAAGTTGTGTGCTTAGCAAGTGCTGAGGATGGAAACACAGACACTCTGGCTTCTTGAAGATGAGTTCCCAACCATCACCCAGTGGAAATATATGTGCACTTGGACCATCGAGTACACCACCCAAGTATGGCACACTTGCTTTTGCTTACTCTTTAGCCATCTATGTGGGACTGGGCTACATCTCTCTTCATGGGAATTCATCTTGGCATACTCTGTCATATCCTTTCTCTCCTGAATATCACATTGTTTCTGTTGTTGGGCAGGAATCGAATCCCTTCCCTAGCTCATGAGTCAGGGGTATAAAGTCAAAAGGATCTAAGGATGTGGTGACTGTCCTTGGCTTGCACAATGAATCAAGGTTTGACTGTGTGCTCCTCTCTTTTGCTGCTGTAGTAGATTACCACAAAACAGATATTTTGAAACACAGATTTTACTCTAACACAGTAAGAGATCCGAAATCTAACTAAGCAGACAGGGAACTTTGCTACAGTGGCTGGCGGGGGTGAGGGTGGAATCTATTTTCTTGCCCATTCCATCTTCCAGAGACCAGGTATTTCCTATGGCCTCTCTCTATGGCCTTTGGCTTGTGGCTCCCACCTTCCCCTCTCCTCCACAGTCACACAGCTCTTCAGACTCACTCACTTGCTTCTTCCCAGAAGGGCCTGTGTAACTAGATTGGACCCACATGGATGATTTAGGCTAATTGTCTCATTTGAAGATCCTTAATTGCATTTGAAATTTTCTTTTTGCTGCATATGATAACAGTCACAGATGAGAAGTCAGGCTCCCAGAGAGAAGCTACCTGAACTAGACTTAGTCTCTTATTTAGAAATAATTCACTCTTAAGAGTTTGAAGACATTGATCCACTCTTTGTACCATTCTATGAAGAACTCAGATCCAACAGAGTTTCTGGTCTTGTAAGTGTTACTGAGTTTTTTCATCCCAAAGACACATTCAGGAACTTCTTCCTCTGCCTTCAAACCATGGTGAAGGCCTTTGTGCATGCCTTTTTGTATTACTGATTATGTGTACTGAGGGATTCATTTCTTCAGCTTCAAAAGCTCTACCCTCTTTTTTAAATATTATACTTTTATATCCTTATATACACCAACACTTCTACCTGCTTCTTCCCTTTTGCTCTTCTGATGTTGTTAATGGGAAGGTTTTAGAGTTAGCTTTTATTGTCATTGTTCCTCATAAAGCTGTTGTATTGTTCCAGGATACAATGTCTACTTTCTGAAAATGTAGAGCATGGTCATTTTGTGTGTCTTACTTTCATTTTAAATTTTCTCCTGTTTGGTCCATTGTTTCTGGATCTTCAAATTTATTTCCATTCACTGTGGTTGCTTTATCTGGCTGCCTCATGTTTGGGGTTTTTCTTAGTTGTGTAGGGATCCTCAAAAAATTGAGTACTTAGGACTGAGGCACTAAACAGCCAAACATAAAAACTGTGTGTGGAGGTAGATTGCCAGTAAGCATATTCCACTACCATACATCATAGCCTAACCTTTTCATCACAGGGACATTCAAACACCAGCATTTGAGGATTTTCCCCCCATTATCTAACATCTATGAGGATAATATCCATTTTTTTCCTCTCCAAAGTGGAGTCAGAATCCCTGGTTGCATGCAGTGCCATGTGAGACAGAGAAATGGGCACTGAGCACTGGCACATCCTGCCATTTTAGTGCTTAACTTTTATCTTCATTGTCCTGTCATTAGTAAAGCAATTGTCCTAATCACCACCAAATCAGAAGTCAGAAAATCCCAGCTATCATTAATATAAAGAAATCTATTTTCAGCAAGGATTTGTCCTTCACAGGCCTCCAGTCATTCTTGTTTCCATATTTACCTCTCATCTCTGCCTCCAAGGATACCTGAGACTTGAATTTCCAACAGGCTTTCTGTGGCTCTTGCAATAAGAATGAGCCTGACCATTGTCTTAGCTCTCTCCAAGTTTGTGATTTCCGGTTTCTCCACTCTGTAACTCAGTGTTTACAGTTTGACAGTATTGCCAGGTAAACTTTATTTCTTCTCTCACATTAGTTTTATTCATATGCATTTAAATCAACTTCCCACAGAAACAGGACTGCCCAGTGTGGAAACAGATGTTCTATTTGTTGTGTATAACAGAAATTCCAATGTACCAATTCAGGTTTTAGTAGGAAGCATATAATAAGTTCTGTAGGATAACTGAAGCAATTGTAACAGAATCTATTCAGAATCCTATGCACAAGAATGGAACAGCACTCAGACTAATGGTAGCATGGAGCCATTACCTCACCTAAGAGGAATGAACAGTAAAGAACTCACTGAAAACATTTCCTGGGAAGAGCTTTTGGACAGAACACATGATCCTATAGAATCTTGACTCAATAGTAGCAATATTTCACCCCTTCCTATATCTATCCTCCCCACAATACAGCTTTATTATTTATTTCATTTTATTTTATTATTTTATTTCAATCTATGTCACCTACATTCACCATCTCAAAAATATGAAATAGCTTTGTGTTGGACTAGACAATAGAAATGTAGTAGAAGTGATAATATAGCATCCATACTCATTCCTGAAAACTTCAGTTCACTCTCCTGAACACTTGCTCAGACTCCATGAGACTAGCCTTGAGGAAGCATTTTGCTGGATAACAAGGGACACATGCCCTGTTGTCCCAGCCAACATTTCTGAAGAGAAATGATCCTTAACCAGCCAATCATCCTATAAACTTGCTGTCAGAAGTGACAGACAAGCATGACTCAGAAGAGAAAAGCAAATCAACTGAGCTTTACAAAGTTTTCAGCTAAAACAGTTATCCTTTAGTCACTAAACTCATAAATGTTTGTTGCTCAGCAATAGCTGACTGGTGTAAGCTTTTAATCAAGAAATGCAACCAGATACTATGATAAAATGCAAAGAAATAACCTAATTGTACTCTCCCCTCCCTTCCTGTCCTCTTATAATGATTTCTGTTCATTTAATTCAATCTGAAGCGGAAGTGAAAGAGAATCCATTGAATGGTGACCATATCTGTGGTCTTTTAGTGCTCAGTCAACTTAGAAGCCTTGATAAGGATATGCAAATCGAAGCCACCCACCAGGCATACGTGTCTATTTTATAATTCTAAGAATTTATGAAGATTTGGGCCAAATACCTGCAATTATATTGAAGACATCAGAGAAGACCAGAAAGTTGACTTAGGAATAAAGGAATGTTGGATAACAATAGTAAGGCAATTGATGAAAGACTTAGTAACTAGCTTTCTTACTGCTATAAGAGAATACCCAAGCACCAACAGCTTAGGAAAGATTTTGGCTCACAGTTTCAGACCACCAGCTATCAGGACAAACCAGCTCTTTGGTTCTGAGCTAATGATAAAGCAGAAACCATAGTGGCCAGAAAAATGGAAGAGAAGGTTGCTTACTTCACAGTGAACAGGAATCACTGCTGGCTAGTAACAGGAAGGAGCCAAACCAAGACACATACCCCAGGACATGTCTCCCATGACCTATCTCCTCTAATAGAGCCCTATCTTCTACAGTTCCATCACACTTTGAATCTTTTTAAATTCAGAATTTATTATGAATTTGATGGATTAAGAAATTTATTTTGGTATGCCAGACCCTTATGATTCAACTATCTCCAGAAACACCATTATGGACATAACACAGTAGAGTGTTTTATTCATCCATAGGCAGCTGTCAACCCAATCAAGGTAATTATATCATGACTAACCCACAAAAAGGTGGCATTTATTCCAAGTACAACAATAACTCATGTGAGTTTCTCTACAAACTCAAGCCAAAGTTAACGTTTTGCAATGTTTTCCCAGCACACAGGAATGATTAGTGTTATACACACCCAAGTGCAAAGAAGGAATGATCCTTAAAATATTAGAACAGGTCTCAAGGAAGAAATATTTAGTTAATCTAAACAAAATTCAAAGAAACAGAATTGTATATAATACTTGATATTTGAAGAGAGAAATTGTATGGTAATGTTAGTCAGTTTGGATTTTAAGTGGAAAAAAAGCATTAGAAAGTAAAATAGCAGAAATTAAATAAAATTTCCTCTTTCACACATATATGAAAGTTAGATGTGAGCAATTCAGGCCACAAAGATCATGCCACCCAAGTTTCATTGCAATGTTTTGTTCAACACATATTCTATACCATAGGCTCAGTGAATTACTCAAAAGCCAGTATTCACAGCAGCATGCTTTCAGTAAAGATGCTGAGAAAAATAGAATATGTCTTCTCTCCTGAGATCATGTGTATCTCTTCTCTCCCATTAATTCACATGCACCTCTTCTACTTACATATTACTATTTAAAACTTAGCAATATGGTGGCTCCTAAGTGTAGTAATAAAGATGAGTCCCTACTATAAATAAATAAATAAATAAATAAATAAATAAATAAATAAATAAATAAACAAACCTTTACTCTATTAGACCACATGACCAGTTTAAAACAAAAACAGATAATAGAGTACCACCAATAAGTAGTCTATACCTCAGCTTGTATCAACAAATGGTAATTACTTGGCTAACACCCAACTTCCAAAGTCATTTTTTTAATTAATACCTAACCCACCTAACAGTCTATATATGCCAAGTCACCACCAAAGTATTGACTGGTACACAGACTAATGATGTTGAGGCTGTAGACATCTTCAATTATCAAGATTCATTTTTCATAATATCTTTAAAGCCAAAAAGAGAGAGAGAGAGAAGAATGCTTTTAATTAACTTTGTTTTTATGGAATAATTCAACAAGAAAGAACATTCTATTGAATCCATTGTAAACACAAGAAATAATTTTAGCTGCAAGTTACAAAATACTGGATTTAACTTTATAGAAACTGATTTCTCTCACACATAAAACCTTAGCAATGGATAGTTAGGATGCAGGGATGAGTTTATGAAGACACATGATCCCAGGCACCTGTTGATCAGAAAAATGATCAAGAAATCCATATTTTCAGAAGCAAGTTCACTAAGTTGTCCTGGTATTAATCTGCAGAGAGAAGATAGCATGGGTGCTGAGCCACTAAGAAAGTGCTAGGAGAGCTAGATTTATTAATCTATTTATCTCCAAATTTGTTTTTCTAGGAACACAGAAACCTCTTTCACTGTATATTTATTTATTTCCCAGGAGAATTCTAGCATGGCCTTAAGAGATCAAATACAAACACTGCATTGCCCGTGGGTGCTATTTACTGTCTTCTAAAGCACTGGCCTCCAGACCACACTTTAAGAAGCACTGCTTTAAAAATAAAAGTACAGTTGCTTAACCCCAGCTCATTGAACGGTCTATTAAACAACATCCCCTTTAATGAAAATTTACTGGATGCTGCATCTTACAGAGACTATGGGCAAATGGGGGCGGGGCAAGGGGCAAGCTGGAGGTGTAATATTACAGGTCTGGGGAAGATAGAAGGCTGTAATATAAAATTCATTTTGTGTGCAGAAATGAAGAGTGCTTAAGCCAATCACTTAGAAACAAGCCCTCTGGTGTCCTCCTTCAATCCCCTTCTTTGCAATGGCAGACATCACTACACCCCGTAGCATCTGATGGACAAGCAACCACTCCTTTTTTCTTTTCATTCCTACTGTCACCATTCTCTGGAAATAAAAGTGCTGGCTAACCTAGAGACCCAAATGGGACATTTGGCAAGGAGTATTTTTCTGCACATTGAGTGATTTCTTCCTAAGAAATTATCAGTGTTATAATAGCAAGGTAATTAGGGAAGCATCGAGAAGGATTTGATTAAAATTGCTTCTAATTTTTTTTTAATCTAACAAGAAGCAAGCCTCTATGCCAGAATCCTCAGGAAGTTTAGACCTCTGAAACCTCTGAAGATAGCGGTGGTAGCCCTAATAAATGTTCTCTCTCTCACTCTCTCTCTCTTTCTCTAAACATGGCAACAATTAAAGCAACATTCCACCATTCCAACAGGTGTTTGATAAATCCTTATCTGGGCCAAAGCAAGTCAGAATTGATATGGGAAAGAATGCATAACTTTCTTGACAATAGAGGATTGAATCACTGGTGGTGGTTAATGCTATCAGTCGACGACATGGCCTGGTATTGTTCATCTAGCCAAAACTGATGGCAAGTAACTTTTTAGATACAGTAGGAAGTCTCTGAATACAGACAATCAAAGTTATACGGAGGGAGGGGTGGAGTGATAGCTGAGTCAGTAATGTGCATTCTCTGCAAGCATGAGGACCTGAGTTCAATGTAAAAAAATAATGACGATAAAATAAATCAAGGTAGTGTAGTATGCATCTGCAAACCCAGTTCTGGGGATGCAGAGACTGGAGGATCTCTGAGGCTCCACTTAGCTTAATTAGTGGAATTATCTTCTACTCCCTAGAAAATAAGATGGACAGCTCCTGAGGAATGGCATCCAAGGTGCCCCATTGCGCCCCCCCCTACACACACACACACACGCATGTGCGCACCTGCTCGCACAAGATTTAACAATGGAACATACACCTGGTTTATCCAGAACAATTAACAGCCTCTTTAACACAAGATGTACACACTTCCTATTGTGCCCAGGAATGAGAAAGGACAGAGGAAAGTGAGTAGGACATTGTAGCGGACTTCCTTCTCCTGACAGCTGTCATTTCCTCTTGCTTTGCCTTCCTGATGACCCTGTGGCCAGGGTGCCCCCTGTGTCTATTGAGAGTCTCAAGAGACTTTTTCTGGATTTCTCCTAGGCTGAGCTTCCTCACCCCAGAGAGGAACACATTGTTATTGAGAAAGAGAACCCCTGAGAATAAGGAAATCAGGCTAAGGAGGCTTTTTTCCAGGATGAGAAATTCAGAGAAAATAAATCAATCAGGCAGTACTACGGGGGAAAAGGGATCGCAGAGGAGCAGGTGGCACCTTATTAGATGGTGCCTGCCTGAGTTCATCCTCAAGGGACCTGCAGAAGTCACTTTGTACCATTCCATCCTCCTCAAAAGTCCCGGGGGAGCAAACAAAGCAGGTACCATTGTCTCCTAACTTAGTTGAATTTTATCCTCAAAACTAACTTCTTCAACTGAGCCAGCTGCCTTCATCTTTAAGCATGTGTGGACTATACTTATAAAGCTTTTAATGCCTGCCTCAAGAGGGGATGTTTTCCTTTGCTGCATTTTTGGGGGATCATCTCATGAACAGACTTACTGCCATGACCTTCTCTGCAAGCTTACTGAGAACACTGTTGTGGTTGTTCTGTCGAACCAAAATGTTTCAGCTGCAGAGAAGGGTCGCCATGGAGAGCCATAGTGAGTTATGCAGAGGGAGGTAGGAGGCTTCCTGGAAACTCTGCAGGAGCACAGCTGTCTGGCTTGCCCAACCTAGTATTCAAAACAGAAGGAGTTGGTGCTAAAGGCTTAGTTTTCAGGCCTGTTTTCAATGCCTGAGCAACCTAATGCTAACACCAAATCCTATTTACTAGCAACTGTTAAAAGAAAATTAGACTCCTTTAGAGGCACCTCCCAGAGGATAAGATCAAATCTTTATGGAGAAATAACCCACGCTGGAATTGGTCAGTGCTCTGGATCATCAACGATGGCTTTATTGGACTGTAAGATTTGGTATTAGAAGAATAGAAGTGAATTTTGGTGACTTAATACAGCCTGATAGCGTAGCCCGGAATATCAGCTACGCCCTACAAAGCTAAATAGTTCTAAACAATATGCTGAATTAAAAGTAAATCTACATTAGAGCCTCATAGTAGATCTTGCCATCCTTGGTGTCCCACAAACCAAAATGTTGCTGCTCAGTAACTGAGGCTTGGGCCCACACACAGAAATTAGAGCAGACCTTGGGTCTCCACCATAACTTCCTACTTGCTTGTAAGTACACTGTAGTATGGTTTCTCTCCTGTCTACTCCCTTCCACAGCCTTTCCTAACTATTTCAATGTTTTCATTATAAATTTAAGAATTATGTTTGGTCTTTATCTGATTTGATTACTATCATGTATCTCATTTGATTATATTTCCTTACACTATAATTCAACGTGGAAAAATAATCTTTTGAGAAAAATATAATGCTAGATGGGTGAGATGACTGAGAAAATAAAAGCACTTACTTCAGAAGCTCAACAATGGGTGTTCAATTTCTGGATCCAACACAAAAAGCAGGATGTGATGGGACACATCTGGAATCCTAGCACCTCTAAGGTAAGATGGCAGGTAGAGATAGGAGAATGTCCTGTCAGTTTGTGAATTGGTATCTAGGAATACTAGGTGTGGCAGAAATGAGAGAGACTCTATCTCAAAAACATGATAGAATACTCTTAAATACACACACACATGCACCATGTGCTCAGTAATGATGAATAAAATCAATTTAAAATAATACTGAAAGATACATATTCACAAGCAAAATGGAAGAATAGGGGCCTTTCTTTTATACTATAGACAAAAATTAACTCAAGCAGAATAGAAGACCATGGTAGGTAACCCTGACTGTCAGCTAGATGGGATCTGAAATAAACTAAGAGATATATTCCTTGGGGAAGTCTTCAGGGGCTTTTCCAAAAAGAATTAACTAAGGAAAACATACCCTCCTTCAGAGTGGATGGTACCTTCCAACAGAGTATAGATACAGAAGGGGTCCTGGGGAGAAGCTGCACTGCTTGCCAGCCTACTTTCACATGGTGCTGGGGAGTGTGTCTACTCCCTTTTTATTGTTGTGATTGCTGATACTGATGATGGGGGGCGGGGGGGAAGAGGAAGTGGTGGTGGTGGTGATACCTTTTTGCGCTTACATCAGACTCCACCTTCTTTGGCTTTCCAACACGTAAAACCAGTAACTATGACTCATCCAGGCCTTCTGCACCACAGAGGGTCTACTGATGCACCCAACTGGGCAGACTGAGCAGCTTTCAGGTTCAGGTTCACAGCTTCTCCAGCATGTAGCTGTCCATTGTTGGACTACTCGTCTCTATCATGTAAACTATTCTAGTGACTTCCCTTTTGTGGTATACCTAACCCATTCTGTTCCTCGAGTCTGTGGAGAACCTGCCTAATACAGATTGTGACACATGGGATGGTTCTAGAGCAGTGGTTATCCACCTTTGGGTTCAAATGACCCTTTCACGGGCATCACCTAAAACCATCTAAAGCACAGAGATTATATTATGATTCATAACAGCAGCAAAATTACAGTTACAAAGTAGCAACAAAAATAATTTTATGCTCAGGGACCACCACAACATGAGTAACTGTATTAAAGGGTTGTAGCATTTGGAAGGCTGAACACCACTGTTCTAGAAAAAGAGAAGTGTTAGAAGAAATCCATCTAATGGGATTGACAGTATATGAAGCTGGACCTCCATTTCAACTACACCTAAGTTTAGTTTAGTTGCTAAGGACTCTAAGGACTTACAGAGAGCAGTAATAATCTATCATGTGAACTGTTTAAGGAGGTATGCAAGATAGATAGATATATTTGATACTCTGACTCACCTCTCCTGAGAAACAAAAAATTTACTGACTCTTTTTAAATTAAAAAAAAAAAAACCTTTTGAACATTTCTGTAAAAACAGGACTATAATGGTACAGGGTGGCTGGTTCTAGCAGCTCTAGATAAAGTAACAAAGAGAATGAGTACAGAGATGAAAACTCCCAGTTCCAGATGTGTGCACTCTGGGGGCTTGTGTTTTCTGAAGGAGAATGTTCTTTCCAGGGCTCACAAAGCTGAAATTATAATGAACCAAACCCAAGTCTCTGTCCCGTGACTGGCTGCATTACAGCACAAACTGAAGTCCCTGCCCTGAAATGAGTTCCAGCAGTTGAAAATGAGGGAACCAATCAAGTGGTTTATTCCACCTTAGTGGCAGATGTCTTCCCATTCTCACCCCTGCAATATTATCCTTTCCATCCTTGCTTGGAGGAGTTATTTTTGTGCTATATATAGAATTGACAATGGTCTCCCCTAAAGAAGATGCCAAGTAAAACAATCTCGATGGCCCCAAGGAATCACTCCCCAGCCATCTTCACCTCTAGTGTTATAACCAGACTCAAGTCTTGACAGAACCCTAGAGATAAAGTGCAAAGTAACACATGAGGAAGTGGGGGAATATCCCTAAAGAATGCCCTGGGTTTTTAATTTAAACAAATAAAGAACTGGAAAATGTGTGTGAAGAAACGATTTTGAGAATGTGAAATAATGATAGAAGGAACATAAAACTCGATCAGACTGACTTTAACAAGATGGGCCTGTTGAGCAGAGAACCTGGGGTTTGATCTGCACAGTTAAAGCAGATGCTAACAATTTATTTGATTGCTGAAGTCTGTGTCAAAAGACACTCTACTGTGAATGAGCTGGAGATGGCTGTGATACTTGATGTTAAATAAGGATTGAAAGACTCAAGGAAATTGGGATACAGGAGACTTGTCTTGTAAAGTCTGCTCTTCCACTGTGCTGAGTTAGAGACAATGTATGAGAGAAATGCTAACATCCAAGCTAAGACATGGCTTTTCTCTGTGACCTCACAGTAGGACTCACAGCTGTTCAGTGGGATAATTTAGACGCAATGGGTCTAATTGGAACTGGGAGTGGCAGGTGTCAGTAGCAGCCCCGAAGTGACAATGGTAGAGTAAGGGTACTTGCCTTAAGAGGCAGCATAGGCAAAGCAATGTTCATGGGGGTGAGGCTCATTGAAGAGTTTTTGTATGGGCTAATCATCGCACTCCCAGGAGTAAAAAAAGTAGAAAGTCTGCTAATTCTCGTTCAATGTCTATAAGCAAAAAATCCCAGAGCAATTAAATGAAAGGCTACCTTAAGTCATAGCACCAAACAATATGAAGACCTGAGCCAGTCTATAGACCCAGAACCCCTCAAAGGGAGGGCAGAAACTTTTGAAGACAGACATTGCTATAAAACCAAAACCTTTACAGCTAATCTTCCTCCAGTCCCTCCACAAACATACCGAAATTCTTGGGGAAAGGAAAATAATCAGACCTTTGAGGCCTCTGAATTCACATTGATTCTTCGAGATCGCAAGCACCATCTGTGGCTCTCAGTCAAAGTAGAGGTTTTTGAGGTCGGGTGATCAATGGGGTTTAACTAAAGTCTGACATACCGTGTGTCCATTGGCTCTCAGAACTCATCCTGTGGTATTATGTTGGTCCCAAACTGCATAAATGGGATAGACACACTTGGGAGTTGGTAGAATCGATTTGTGGAGTAAGAACTACTATGGTTAGAAATGCCAGCCAAAGCCATTAAAGCTGGTTCTATTAGGGAAAACAGTGAGCCCAAAATAATAGCTCATCCCTAGTGGGACTGCCAGCACCAGTATCACCAGTGAGAACTTTAAAACAAAGCATCAGGTGTGGTAGCTCTCAACACGTCCCATTCTACCTGTCTTACTTGGCCTGTACAGAAGACAGATGCATCTTAGAGGATGACAGTTGATTATCTCAGCCTCCTTCAAGTGGTGATTCCAATTGCAGCTTCAGTACGCTCTGTGGTTTCTGCCCCTTCGCTTGGAAAGATTAGCAAAGATCCCCTAGTATCTAATATGCAACTATTGATCTCACAAGCCCTTTATTACCTATCCTTGTTTATAGTAAGTCCAGGAATAAATCTGCTTTCAGCTGTCAAGGCCAGCAGCACAGCTGAATGGCCCCACCTCAGGGATGTATTTCTTCCCTAGCCCCTGATCACCTTGCTTCATCAATAGGATGTACTCATCCATTATGTGGATGAGCTATATTGATTGCACCAAATAAGAGGCAGCCACTCTAGACTTTTTGGCAAATAAATAAATAAATATACATCAGAGGGTAGGGGGGGGTACAACCAAAATTCAAGTATTTCCACATTATTAAAATTTCCAGCATTGATGAAAGGGCTCCATGGTAAAATCTCTTACTGATTTAGCAGAAGACCAGGTTCAGTTCTCAGAAATTACATGGCTCACAAGAGCCTGCACCTCCAGGTTCAGAAGATCCAATGCCATCTTCTGAACTCCTTTGTCTCCTGCCTGTGGTACACATACATACGCTCAGGCACAAACACACACACACACACAAATATATTAATTAATTAATTAAAAATATAAATAAAAATTAAATTTCCAAGACCTTTGAGGCAGGCAGAGCAAATTCTTCTAATCCAAACAGTGTGTTGGTGTGCTCAGCCATTCCTACCACCAAGAACCATGCTTACTACGACTGTTTGGATTTGGGGATGGAGGCAACTTATTCCTCACTTGGGTGTGTTACTCCAGCCCAAATACTGAGTGACCTAGAGCTGCTAGCTTTGAGTGGAGCCCAGAACAGAAGGGTCTACAAGAGGTCCCAGGGATTTGCAAGCTTTTCTGACACTTGGGATATACTGAGACAGGATAGAAGACAAGGAAACACATGACACTGTAGGGGAAACATGGGAAAGAAAGAAGAAAAAAAGTCCTTCTTCTAGTGCAGTGGTTCGCAACCTTCGTAATATTGAGATTCTTTAATACAGCTCCTCATGTTGCAGTGACCCCCAACCAAAAGACTGTTTCCCTGATACTGTCATTTTGTACAAAATTTAGTAATTTTGCTACTGTCATGAATAATAATATAAAACATCTTATATGCAAGATATCTGATACAACCCCTGTGAAAGAGTTGTTTGACCCCCAAAAGGGTCACAACCCGCGGGTTGAGGACCACTGTTCCAAGGTTTGCCATTCCTGTTGACAGGGGCAGAAAACATCAGACACCTCTACAGAGCCAGGACTGCATACAAAGACCATGTGTGTTTTCCTAAAAGTATCCCAGTCACACATAATGCTTGTATAAGGCCAAAATGACCTATGACCTTGAGCTTTTAGCACTCTAATACTTTTTTCTTGATTTATTTATTTAATTATTTTACAGCCTTATAGCAGCCCCCTCCCTCTTCTCCTCCTAGTCTCACCCTCACACCCACTCCCACCATCCCTCCTCCCTTTCTCCTCATAGAAGGAGAGCCCCCACCTCACCATGGGTACCAACCCATCCTGGATCATCCAGTTGCAGAGGAATCAAATGAATCCTCTCCCGCTGAGGCTAGGGAAGGCAGTGCAGCTACAGAAAAGAAATACAAAGGCAGAGAATAGAAAGTGCTGTCAGAAACAGTCCCTACTTCCATTAGGGAACCCGCATGATGAGCAAGATATGTGTGTATCTGCTACATATGTGTAGGGGGCCTATGTCCATGCATGCTCTTTGGTGGGTGGTTCAATCTCTGTGAGCCCCCATGGTCCCAGTTTAGTTTGCTCTGTAGGTATTCCTGTGGTATCTTTGGTCCCTCTGGCTTTCTCAGTCCTTCCCCCCACTCTTCCACCAGACTCCCCGAACTCTGCCTATTGTTTGGCTCTGTGTCTCTGCATCTATTTTTATCAGCTGCTGGGTGGAGCCTCTAAAAAAACCAGTGATGCGTGGTTTCTGCAAGCTTAGCAGAGTATCATTAATAGTGTCAGGAGTTGGCTCTCTCTGATGGGGTGGGTCTCAAGTTGGGCCAGTCATTGGTCAACCATTTCCTCCATCTCTGCTCCATCTTTAATCTCTATGCAACTTATAGTCAGGACAAATTGTAGATCAAAGGTTTTGTGGGCGGGTTGGTGTCCCCCTCCCTCCACTGGCTATAGGAGGTGGCCTTTTCAAGCTCCGTATCTCCCACTGCTATGAGTCTCGTCTAGGGTCACCCCCATAGACTCCCTGGAGCCTTTTCCATCCCAGAGATGCCACCGGCTGATTTCCATTCTCCCTTCCAACTTTTCAACCTTGCTGTAAATTACACTCTTTTCAGTGGTAGCATGAGCTGAGTGTGCCTCTGTCTCTATTGCTGCTGACAGTGTGACATGACAGTGGCACTTGAGGTGTCAATGGCAGGGTCAGAGGCTTTCTGGAGCCACCAGTAGCCCTCCATAGGTGAGTCACAGCGGAGGCCCTTGGGAATTTGTAGGAAAGTCCTGTTGTCATCTGAAGGCTACTCCTGGCTTGCTATATGGCTTTCGGAAAACCAATCATTTTACAATGAGCCACCGACTTGTCATGTAATAGGAACTGCTATCATTAACTGGGAGCGAGGTGCTTTTTGACCCACCAAGCTATAACAAAGTTGGACATGTGACCAGTTAGAGATAGAAGTTGTAATTGTCATGAATATTTCTGATCCCATTTGGTTAAGTATGTGTGTGTATCTATACAAAATCTGTGGGGTTTTCTTTCTCATATTCATTTACCAGGTAACATAGCAGTGATTGGGACAATATCAGTGCTTTAGAGTGTTATTAAGTCTTTATATATTTAAGCTACGGAATATTAAAGGTTAATACATATGGGGCTTTGCCATCTATTCTGAGAGAAAAGCCAACACATTTTCAGTTGTATGTGGAATAAGGTAGAGTTATAACCTTGTCATAGCCTTCGCCTGGAAATTAAGTATGACATAAGGTGTAAGTGGGTCTCAACTTGACACGAGGTAGACTTATGATGGTAAAGCTGACAGGCTCTAGAATCAACTAAAGGATATGCTTCTATGTCCAGGAAAGATTAACTGAGGGCAGAAAACCCTCTTTCAGATGAGTAGCCCCTTCCAACAGTTAGACAGAGACAAAATGGTCTGGGCAAAACCCAGTCTTGTTTGCTTGCCCACCTTTGTTTCTTGCTCATGAGTTCATCTCTCATTATTAGATCACCAGTCGCTACTGTTGCTGTCCTTCTTCATTGACAGCAGACTACAGCCTCCTCAGTCTTTTCTGTGGCCTGAAGATTAGACTCTTCTAAGACTTCAGCACCATATTGGCACTCCTGACACATTATGCTTCCTGACCCAAGCAGCTACTGGGTTCGAAGCCCATCCAGCATGCACATAGCTACTGTTGAACTGCCAAGCTTTTATTATGTAAACCTTTCCCTCAAATACCCCTTCAATAATAGATGACAGATAGGTAGAGATAGATTTAATATATACTTAAATATATATTTAATGATATATAATACACAAACATATATCCTTAGTTCTTTTCCTCTCAAGTATCATGTTTAATACAAAGATCTAAATTTTGAAAAGCTAAACTATAAAATTCTTACAATGAAATGTAGGAATAAATCCTTATGACATAGGATTCACTTCTTAGATATGACACTAAAAGCATAAGCAACATAAGAAAAAATATCAGTATCATCAAGTTAAATTCTTTAATGTATCAAAGGATATTATCAAGAATGTGCAAATACAATCCACACAATAGCAGAGAATATTTGCTAATCATGTAGGAGCCTCATATTCAGACTATATAGAGCATTCTTATAATTCAATGGCAAAAATTCTACTCAAAAATAAAAAGTGAGTGAGAGCACTGAAGAGACATTTCTCCAGAATAAAATGCACTAACAGCCACCAAGCTGAGAAAGAAAGTTCTTACATCACAAGTCACTAGGGTAACACAAATAAAAGTCACACTGAGATATCAATAGCATTTGTGCTCACAAGAATGAATATAGTTTTCAAAAGTACAGAAAACACGTATTGACAAAAGATACAGAGATGTTGCAATTTCACATGACTAGTGAGAACAAAAAATGATGTAGTCACTTGGGGAAACATTTTGTACTTTTTAAATCACATAGCCCAGAAATTTCACTTAAGTTTTTACCAAAAAAGAAGGAAGTGTTCATGTTACAACATAAACAAATATTCATAGCAGAATTAATCCTAATTAAGTGGTGATGAAAAAATAAAATATAGTATAATAATATGATTAACATATATATTCAGTAACAAAAGAGTAAAGTAGCTGCGGAGAGATATAGTTCATTCAATAAATTGCATTAGGTGTTTTTAGCTCTCTTCATGTCTACATGTCTGTTAATTTTAAAATCAGCGTGGTATATAACACACACAGAGATTGCAATTGTCATGTTTCTTTCTGTGCTGTTTGGTTAGGAATATGTTTCAGGGAGCATTAGATTATCTAACAAAAACTTCTGTACTAGTCATGGGGAACTTTCTTTAGAGTTATTAGGTCAGGAAAGTCTAGAAGACCTCAAAACAATCTCTGGTGTTGCTGTTGCCCTTGGCTGTAAGAAATTGAAGGTAAGACCCTACTGGACTAGAGGAATACAGATAGCACTGACCTGGGAGCCTCCTCCCTGAGGACCAGCTCCCTTTCTACCAGAAGGAGCTAAGCAAGCTGTCAAAGCAAAAAAAGGAATTAATGGCTCTACCCAGCTGTGATGTGTATGTAACACAGAAATGACCAGAAGATATTCTGAAAGCTCCAAGAGTGTCACTTATAGATCCTGGTACATATATATATATATATTATATATATATATGTATGTATGTATATATAATATATATATATTATAATTGAACTTAAGGCCAACTCAATAAGAGAGAATATGTGGCTGGTACTGTAAACGCACTGTCCAGGGTTGATGAAGTCATGGACCCTAGAAGAAAATTTGCCTTCCCTAGGTTTTTTTTCTGTTATTGTTATTGAAACAAGCTACAGTTACTTAAGACAAAGGAATCCAAGTAAGAAAATGCCTCTACAAGACCGGACTGTAGGCAACCTCGTGGGGAATTTTCTTAAATAAGAATTGATGTGGAAGGGCCGATCCCATTGTGGGCAGGGCCACGCCTGGGCAGGTATTCCTGGGGTATATAAGAAAGCCATGGGGAGCAGGCAAGAAAGCAACACTTCTCCATGGCCTCTGCACTCATTCCTGCCTTGAGTTCCTATACTGACTTTTCTGAGCAATAGCTATAAACTATACAGTGAAAAAGAAGAAGAAAGAGGAGGAGGAAGAGGAGAAGGAAAGAGAGAAAGAAAGGAAGAAAGAAAGAAAGAAAGAAAGAAAGAAAGAAAGAAAGAAAGAAAGAAAGAAAGAAAGAAAGAAAGAAAGAAAGACACATTTCCGTCTAATTTTTGGTCACGGTATTTTGTCACATCTAGCTAAGATATTGCTGCTTCCCTAACCAGTATACTCTCTAAATGCATTCTGAATGCCTATCCTTATACACACAGATAAGTGTAGCTCCCATCCTTGTCAAAGAAAAGGCTTTTTTTGGCAGCAGATGGAGAACATTACAGAAACTTGAAACAAATGAAAATAGCAAACTGACAATGGGGTGCCAGCCTCAGTTGATATATCTACAACAAAACCCCTACACCTAAGACTTAGGGAACATCGTGGAAGAAGGGGCAGAAACACTGTAAAATCCCAGAGAATCAGGGCATCTGCTACAATATAATGTTGTCTATGTGTGACAGGGGAGTTGCATCCATGAAACCTCAAAAATATAGTTGCCTTCACAAGACCTGAATGATGACACTGCCAAATACCCTGCCAATATGGATAAAAGAATTCTCACAAGACCTCACCCAGAGATGAAGAGCTGCAAGCAATTAACAGTTATTGAAAAAGGGAACATCCATGGAGATCAAATAGATCAGGGCACAGGGGTCTTCTATGAGACTTTCTCCAACCAAGGACTATGTATGGATACAAACTATAATCCCTACTCAGATGTGGCCCATGGTAGCTAGGTGTCCAACTGGGTACCATAGTGGGGGGAGCAGGGATTGTTTCTGTCATGAACTCAATGGCTGGCTTGTCGCCCATACCCCGCCACACCCCCCAAGGGAGGAGCAACCTAGCTGGATCCCAGGGGAGGACATTGCAGCCAGCCCTGGGGAGACATGATGGGCTGGGGTCAGATGGAGGGGGGAGGTCCTCCCCTATCGGTGGACTTGGAGAGGGGCAGGGAGAAGATGAGGGAGGGATGGGGAGAGTGGGAGGGAATGGGGGAGGGGGCTGTGGCCAGGATACGGACTGTATAACCTGTGATTAATATAAAAATAAATAAATTACTTAAATTTAAAAAAAGAAAGAAAGAAAAAGGGAGCATCCATTTCTTCCATTGTATCTTCCACACCTGAGATTCTTTCTTCCATCTCTTGTGGTCTGTTGGTTATGCTTACCTCTGTAGTTCCTGTTTTCTTCCTTAAATTCTTTCTCTCCATTTCCTCCATTTGTGTTTTCTTTAATTTTTCCAATTCTGTCTTCAGATCTTGAGCCGTTTTGTTGATTTCCTTCACCTGTCTGACTGTATTTCCCTGTTTTTCCTTCAATTCATTCAGCTGTTTGTTTGAATAATCCTCTCTTTCTTTTATTTCTTTCAGTGATTTAAGTATTTCCTCTCTAAAGGCCACACAATGTGTGGCTGCAATTTCCTATATTTCATTACGATGGCCATAATCTGTTTGACTTTATCTTCCTCTAGTTCTTTACGCATTGTATTTGTTTCCTCTATTATCCTCTTCATAAGCATAGATTTAAGGACATCTTCATCTGCTCAACCATGTTTGTAACAGCTTTATTTATAATAGCCAGAAGCTGGAAACAGCACATATGCCCCTCAGTTGAGGAATGGATACAGAAATTGTGGTACATGTACACAATGGAATATTACTCAGCGATAAAAAGAAAAGCCAACAAGGAAATCATGAAATTTGCAGGTAAATAGAGGGAACTGGAAAAGATCATCTTGAGTGAGGTATCCCAGAAGCAGAAAGACACACAGGGTATATACTCACTCATAAGTGGATATTAGACATTCAATATAGGATAAACATACTAAAATCTGTACACCTAAGGGAGCTAATCAGGAAGGAGGACTCTGGCTAAGATGCTCAATCCCCATTCAGAAAGGCAAACAGGATGGACATTGAAGTAGGGAGAAAACAGGAAACAGGACAGGAGCTTACCACAGAGGGCCTCTGAAAGGCTCTACCCTGCAGAGTATCGAGGCAGATGCTGAGACTCATAGCCAAGTTTTGGGTAGAGTGCAGCCAATCTTATGAAAAAAAGGGGGAAATAGAAAGACCTGGAGAGGACAGGAGCTCCACAAGGAGATCAACAGAACCAAAAAGTCTGGGCACAGGGGTCTTTTCTGAAACTGATACTCCCCCCAAGGACCACTTAAGGAGATGGCCTGGAACCCCTGCACAGAGGTAGCCTATGGCTGTTTAGTCTCCAAGTGGCCTCCATAGTAATGGTGACAGGGACTGTCTCTGACATGAACTGATTGGCTTGTTCTTTGATCACCTCCCCCTGAGGAGGGAGCAGCCTTACCAGGTCACAGAAGAAGACAATGCAGCCACTCATGATGAGATCTGGTAGGCTACGATCAGAGGGAAGGGGAGGAGGACCTCCCTTATCAGTGGCCTGGGAGGGGGACACAGGTGGGGAAGAGGGAGGATGGGATTAGGAGGGGAAGAGAGAGAGAGGTACAGGGGGGATACAAAGTGAATAAACTGTAATTAATAAAAAATTTTCAAAAGTGAAATTAAAAAAGAGTAAGGGAATATCAGCCTTCTCCAGAGATGATCTTCATTAACAACTACTTGCTTATTTAATCCCAAGCAGTCAGTCCCTAACACATCTACATATGAGCATGACTAAATCAATTCAGCTGGATGAAATTTTAAATTCTAAATACACATATGTATATAAGTATATAACAATGATAATTAAAAAATAAGAGTCCAAAAAGAATGTGTGCACATATACACATATAGTAAGCAGATTTTTGTGTTTTCTTGTCTCTGCTATTTCTTCGCCATGTAGGATCATCTGAGATGAAACAACTAAGTGTTGTTTAATTTGTATTATTATATTCAAGATATGGGATAATAAAAGACTAAGCATTCTTGAGGAGACAATTTTGAGATTACCTCTGAAGTTTAGCATGTGTTGTGGTTGAAAATTTTCCTACTGCTGAGAGTTTTCCCTTACCTACTTCTGTTCATTGTGACCTATCCAGGATCCTTGAGGATATGTTTAATGCTGATCACCTGAATTCTGCAATCCATGCCATTGCATTCCAGATTTGCTATTGTTTCTTTATTAGCAGTGACAAATTATCCAAAACCACTGCATATACATTGTGCATTCCCCTACCTGTTTTACATTGTCTTTGCTCACAATCCTGTTCAGGCTTTCCTTACAAAATAAGTGTGCTTCTTGGCATGCACCTCACAGAAGTTTTTCTGGGGTGAGTCTATCATTAACACTCTTGGTGTGTACTAAACCTTTACTTACTTATATGCAAATGCCTCTGTGCTCTTGTTATTTCAATAAGCACTAACCTATATTAGCATTGTTCTCTCTAAATCTGATCAATATTATACTAGTACACAGAATTTCCCTTTTTTCTGTAGCCCATATTTTAGGTAATAGATATGTTTTCTCTTTTTCTTTTCCTTCCTTTTTTTTTAAACTTTTTTTTCTTACCTGTCTGTATCTTGGACCTTTTTGTCACTGATGGCCTTAGTTATACACCCTTGTAACCACTTTAAACATTGTCCTTCCCATGCAGTACAGCATGTAGCTTGATAGTAGAGTGTTTCATAGCATGCCAGAGGCCCTACAATTGATCCCAAACACTCAAAAGCAAAACATCTTTCCTAGATCCATAGCTCCATACCTGTCACCCATTCTCAGACACTGTGTCTTCAAACATGCATTTCCCCCAAGTGCTTTCACTTTCTCTTCCTGGGGCTTTAATTGATTCTTGTCAGATGTTTCTCCTCCTTCTTATTCCTTAAACTCTCACATATTTTCCATGTCAGCTTTTTGTGTGGCAATCTGGAATAGTCTTTTGTTCTGTATTCCAGTCCCTAATTCTCCCTTTAATTGTATCTGTACTGTTATTTGAACCAACCCTTAAGTTTTATTTCCTACTTTTAATTGGTAATTACAATTAGTTTTTATTTTACAAATATTTATGGTTACTCATATGTTGTTATAGCTCCTACCCTTTGTGATTCCACTTTTTTTTTAATTCATTGAACCTTCAGAAATAGTGTGACAGGCAAAAGAATGCCTCTTCCCCCAATGGCTCATTATTAATCTCTAGAAGCTGCGGGTGAGTTGCTTCATATGACAAAGAGAACTTTGTAGGTATGATTAATGATATTAGGATGTGAAGGACTTCCTGGGTCCGTTTTAAAAGGAAAGGCAAAGGAGCCAGAAGTTGAACTGATATACTTTCAAAAAGGAGGAAATAGCCATGATAGAAGGCATGTAACCAGTGTCTAAAAGTTTGAATGGCTCAATAAATATATTTTCCTTCAAAGCCTCCAAGTCCAGATAACATCTGAATTTCCAGAATTCTAAGAGGATAAATTGCGTTGCTTTAGACCATCATGTTTCAGCAAAAATACAAACACCAAGCATGTTGGCATTGTCTGTACAGGTAGCAGTCCTCATATATACTTGTCCAAACATCTCTGTTCTTTCTCTCCCTCTGCATGGTTTGTGAGTTCTTCATGGTTGTGTTACTTGAGATTATCCAGCGCAACAGAACCAACAGAATGTGTGAGGTACAGATGAGAGGAGGTGGGTACTGGAGTTGGTTGATTAACTATGGCAGAGAAATGTAAATGAGAAAAGCAGGCAAACTGGTGATGTAAGTCCTGGTCTTTATCCAAAAACCCATGGTCAGTGTCTTAGGGTTTGTTGTGAAGAAACACCATGACCACGGCAACTCTTGTAAAGAAAAACACTTATTTGGCTGGCTTGCAGTTTCAGAGCTTTCGTTCATTATTGTCATGGTGGGAAAGATGGTGGCATGTAGGCAGACATGGTTCTGGAGAAGGAGCTGAGAGTTCTACATCTTGATTAGCAGGCAGCAGGAAGTGAATGGAGACAGAATTCCTCCAAAAGGCCACATCTCCCTCCAGTACCACTCCTATGGACCTATGGGAGCATTTTTGTTCAAACCACCATAGTTAGGGAAAGATGAATATTAGAGCTCAAACAGAGAACAGATCCTCCCTTCTTTCATAGGTTGCATAATGCTTTGCTATGAGCAGACAAGCTTCATTAAATCTATCAATTCATATGTCAGTTTCTGACACACACACACTTTCATGTGTTCACCAGCTATCTATAATCTTTCTACCCAACCAAACTTATGAACAGAATGAAGCATCTCGCTATAAGATTTCCACCTGAGTAACAGTAATCTTAGCACTACCGTTTGGTTTTGTTTCTGATGAAACCAGTACTTCCACTTTGGTGGTTCCTCCAGTTCATGCCAGAATTGATGCTTTTCAAACATATTCACATTTGAGAGACTGAGAAATGCTAGAACATTTCAGAGATTGGCCACAGAGACCCTCCATGTTTCTCTACATTGTTTCAATGATCTCATTGCCACTAGACAGCCATGGGGTTTCCTAGAATAAAGATTATCATCTAATTGCTCTGGAGACAGAAAATAGAATAGATTTCACAAGTGGGCTGGGAGATGGGTGGGGTTGGGAAGAGGATGGATCAGGTTGGGAGAAAATACTGGAAGAAATGACTGGAATTGGAGGATGTCTCAGGGATGAGCTGGAAACCTAGTGAAATAGAAATTCCATCGAATCTCCATGAGTAACCCTAGCAAAGACTCCTAGTAATGGGAGACATAGAACCTGAACTAGCCGTCTTCTGTAACCTGGTAAGGCCTCAAGCAGAGCGACTGGGACACCAATCAGCCACAGAGTTTTCGAGCTACAGATTGTCCCACCTTCAGAGTGTTCTGGGGCCAGAGCCTAGGAGAATAGTCATCAAGGACACTATGGAGACTCCATCCAGCAAGTGACAGGAGCAGATGGACAGTTCCAGAGCCAAAGGAGCTTTGGGAAGTCCTGTGGGAGGAAAGAACCAGAGAAACCAAAGGGGTCAGGGACACATCAAAGAACACAGACCATAGAATCAACTGATCAAGTTAGTGGGAACTGGAAGAGATCGGGGAGCCTGTAGGGCTCTGACCTGGGCCCTCTGCATATATGTTATGGCTGAGTAGCTTGGTGTTCTTGTAGAAATCCTAGCAGTATAAGCAGGGGCTGTCCCTGACTTCTTTGCCTGCTTATGGGATCCTTTTCCTTATAGTGGGTTACCCTGTTCAGCCTTGATGTAATAGTATGTGACTGGTTTTTGTTGTGGCTTGCTGTGCCCTGTTTGGTTGGTGTCCTGAGAGGTCTGCACTTTCTTGAGGGGAGGCAGGGATGAGGATCTGGGGAGATGTGGTGGGAGAGAGGCTGTGGGGAGGGGAGGGAAGAGAAACTACAGTTGGGATATAATGTATAAGAGAAGAATTTAGAAAGAAGTTAAAAAAAGATTGGCAGCAAATATCAGTAAAAATAAAACTACATGGGGATTTTCCAGTCTAAAATTGGCATGCTATCTTTCAACAAACTCAGCATAGATTTTTCTTTTATCTAATATTGAAAAGATACTTTATTTCCAGAAGAAGTTGGCTTTATTTAAGTCTTATATGAAACCTATGTATACTGTTTTAGATATCAAAATCACATTCAACATAACAGAACATTAACACTGGAAGTTGTGTTAAAGGAATACACAGTTGATTCACATGTCTGAAACTTTACTCAGAATAGGATATGGTTTCTGAATGGAATAGTAAGAAAGTTGTACCAAGATCCTCTGTTTGTTCATAGGGAAAGAGACTTGTCTTTCTGAGCCTACTACCTATAGTGAAATCTCCAAAGTAGAACATGTCCACTTCCTCTGTACCACAATTATGTAATCCCCTCTAAACTTGTCTCTGGCTTAGACCCAAGGGCTGAGAGCCAGATCATATGTCTTTAAATAGCAGTTCCTATGGAATCCCTCAAAAATCAGCCAAATTTAGGCTGAGAGTTTGGTTCAGTAGTATAACGTTTGCATAACCTGTATGAGGACTTATATAAGCACTGCAAATATATAAACAAAACATCACACTAAATACAACACACACTATATCATGATTATCATGATCAATTGTGTGATTCTTTTATCTCTGTCACATCCATTCAAGTCATTATCATCTACCCCCAAGAAAAATACAAACACATATAACTGGCCCGCCTGCATCCATGCTTGCCGTTCGTAACTGATTATCCATGGTAAAGCTGGAGAAACACTTATATAGTATAAATAGAATCATGTGTCACATACATAATGTACTTTTCGTGGTTTTTAATCCCTGAACCCTTGTGGACCATCTTGCCCATTTCTACACGAGGACTCTGTTCCACCTCTCTGTTTTCACATTGGCCTTCCTTCAGTCCCTCTCCCTGACTGTTTCACATAGCTAATATCTTGTTTGCTCTGAGCTCGATAGTTCTATTCCCGTTTGCTTAACTATTTCTTTCTCTTCCATTACCATCACAAATGTCATTCCTTCCAAACATTCCTAGATTGTATAACTCTCTTTGTAGCCTACACAAAATGGGCAGTGAAGTAAGTCTGAGTGGCATGGAGTTAGGAGTTTCAAATGGGAATTTCACATCAGTTGCAAAGGAGCTTAGAAAGTGAATATCTGGAAGTGGGTTCCTGAAGCTCAAGCTAGGGTCACTGGGGGAGTTTTCCTGAGTCACTGTACAGGTAATAAAACTCAGATCTTCCACAGAAACCCAGGAAACCAAACAAGCCAAGCTGCTGAGGAGGAAACAGCAAAGGGTAGCTTGTGGAGAAATAAGCTCAACCCAATTTACAACAGATTCAAATGCCTGCTTCAGTTGGGAAGTGTATGTTTCCTGGCTTTCTCTTCTACATGATACAAATCCTATTTCAATAGCATTTATCCAATTTTTCTAAAAATATTCATTCGGTGCCTGTTTTACTGTCAACCAAATACTATCCTAGGCACTCAGTATACATTAGTGAAGTAAAGAAGGTTGCCTCCTCAAACAACAGTAAGTAGATTTAAGTAGAAAATGATAATATGCATATTATGTATGGATATATGTTATGTATAATAACATTTATGTGATAAATGGTACTAAAATAAAACAGGAATTGAGGACAGAATGCAGTATTGAAGCTGAGAGTTGGGTTACCCAGACG
This sequence comes from Pachyuromys duprasi, assembly GCA_028658305.1. Taxonomy (NCBI): domain Eukaryota; kingdom Metazoa; phylum Chordata; class Mammalia; order Rodentia; family Muridae; genus Pachyuromys; species Pachyuromys duprasi. The sequence goes on along the minus strand of CM053764.1, from coordinate 98,712,948 downwards.
TACCCAATCACTGCTTCTCCTAATTATGACACAATTTCTTTTGGCTCCAAGAAACTTTTGAGATGACTATTTGTTAAGCTACCTTGAGATTAAATTATGTATGTAGGATTCTTTATTTTACCCTAAAACAGCTTGATTTGTAATTATATTTATAACACAAAAGGCTATTGAGAAATCCTCAGGAAAATGAGTCAGCAATCTGCTTCCTTAACCAGCTGGGGTCCTGAAACTAGTGATCACAAATGTAGCGATCAACAATGAGCTGCTGGCAAAAATGGTATATAGGTAGTCACCTGTGCATGAATGGATGATATGTCTACCTCAGGAAAGACCAAGGGACTGCAGTGCAAGTACCATAGATCATGATGAATAGCATACGAAGGCAAAGGCTGGAAGGGAAGAAGGAAGGGGAGAGAGAAAGTAAGGGAGACATGTCTTATGTGTTCAGTTCAAATGTCTATGCTCTACAGATATTTTTAATTTATTTATTTTTATTAATTACACTGTAATCATTTTGTATCCCAGCTGTAGCCCCCTCTCTCATCCCCTCCCAACCTTACCTTCCCTCCCTCTTCTCCTCCCATGCCACTCCCCAAGTCCAGTGATAGGGGAGGTCCTCTTCCCTTCCATCTGACCCCAGACTATCAGGTCTCATCAGGACTGGCTGCATTGTCTTCCTCTGTGGCCTAGTAAGGCTGCTCCCCTCAGCTGGAAGTGTTCAAAGAGCCAGCCACTGAGTTCATGTCAGAGACAGTCCCTGTTCCCCTTACTAGAGAACCCACTTGGAGCCTGAGCTGCCATGGGCTACATCTGTGCAGGGGTTCTAGGTTATCTCCATGCATGGTCCTTGTTTGCAGTATCAGTCTCAGAAAAGACCCCTGTGCCCAGATTTCTTGGTTCTGTTGATCTCCTTGTGGAGATCCTGTCCTCTCCAGGTCCATCATCTCCCCCTTCTTTCATAAGATTCCCTGCACTCTGTCCAAAGTTTCGATATGAGTCTCAGCATCTGTTTTGATACCCTGCTGGGTAGAGTCTTTCAGAAGCCCTCTGTGGTAGGTTTCTATCCTCTTTCCTGTTTTCTCCCTCTTCCAATGTCCATCCCATTTGCCTTTCTGAGCGATGATTGATTGTCTTACCCAGGATCCTCGTTCTTACTTAGCTTCTTTAAGTGTACAGATTTTAGTGTGTTTATCCTATATTATATGTCTAATATCTACTTATAAGTGAGTACATACCATGTGTGTCTTTCTGCTTCTGGGATAGCTCACTCAGGATGATCCATTCCAGTTCCCACCATTTACCTGCAAATTTCATGATTTCCTTGCTTTTTATTACTGAATAATATTCCATTGTGTAGATGTGCCACAATTTCCGTATCCATTCCTCAACTGAGGGGCATCTGGGCTGTTTCCAGGTTCTGGCTATTACAAATAAAGCTGCTACAAACATAGTTGAGCAAATGTCCTTGTTGTATACTTGAGCATCTTTTGGATATATACCTAGGAATGGTATAGCTGGATCTTGAGGTAGTACTATTCCTACTTGTCTGAGAAAGCACCAGATTGATTTCCAAAGTGGTTGTACAAGTTTACATTCCCACCAGCAATGGAAGAAGATTCCCTTATCTCCACACCCTCTCCAGCATGTGTTTTCACTTGAGTTTCTTTATCTTAGCCATTCTGATAAGTGTAAGGTGAAATCTCAGGGTCATTTTGATTTGCAACTCCCTGATGACTAAGGACATTGAGCATAACTTTGAGTGTTTCTCTGCCATTCGATTTCCTCTATTAAGAATTCTCTGTTTAGTTCTGTACCCCATTTTTTAATTGGGTTATTTGATTTGTTGCTTTTTAATTTCATGAGTTCTTTATACATTCTGGATATTAGCCCTCTGTCAGATAAAGGGTTGGTGAAGATCCTTTCCCAGTCTGTAGGGTGTTGTTTTGTTCTCATGACAGTGTCCTTTGCTTTACAGAAGCTTTCCAGTTTCATGAGGTCTCATTTATTGATTGTTGATCTAAAGTCTGTGTTGTTGGTGTTCTGTTCAGGAAATTGTCTCCTGAGCCAATGAGTTCAATGCTCTTCCCCACTTTTTCTTCTAAAAGATTTAGAGTGTCTAGTTTTATATTGAGGTCTTTGATCCACTTGGACTTTAGTTTTGTGCAGGGTGATAAATATAGATCTATTTGCATTTTTCTACATGTAGACATCCAGTCAGACCAGCACAATTTGTTGAAGATGCTATCTTTTTTTTCCATTGCATAGTTTTAGTTTCTTTGTCAAAAATCAACTATCTATAGGTGTGTGAGGTTATTTCTGGGTCTTCAATTCCATTGACCCACCATTTTGTTTCTATGCCAGTAACATGCAGTTTTTATTTTTATTGCTCTGCGCTCTGCAGATATTTTATGCCTTCTGGTCATGACTGACAACCATTAAATTCAAACACTCTGTCCTTGCAGTGCACAAGAAATTCTAGGGGTTAAACTCTACCGAACAAACACTTATGTTAAAGCATGGTACATTCAGAGTTTGAATAAGGATATTTGACAATATTTCATAATTCCATTCTCATCTTCATTCCAAAGGCTGATAAGCCTGTAACCAGTAAAAACAGTGACCACTCCTCTTATGTATGCATGTGTGCATATGTGCATATGTGAATATGTATAGATGTGAGTGAAACATACATTGTGTATTCTATATGAAATGACAATGGGATGGTAGGAATCACTGGCTGTGCTGGAGAGTTAGAAGTGCATGTGTGTGCTTACTGACCCATGCTCTAACCACATTTTTCTACAGGGTCCATGAGGCTTTCCCTTTATCACTGTTTTGAAACTGGACTCTGAAATCTTTGCAAATACTATATTGGCTGCACTCTGTTGGCCAGGGATAAAGTTGAAAGGTGCTACCATTGAATTTAGCTCTCATACTGCCATGCAGATGGAACTAAGGCCAGGTAGAAGCCAAATGTCATTATTAAAATCAGGTGGGCACAATCACCAAAACAGGCATCAGGGCTCTGCAGCAATCAGATGGCTTAACAAGGTATTTCTGGGAGTGGATAATTGATAGTAAAGAAGAAACAAAACAAAACAAGAGCCTATGAGATGCTCCATGGTGCAAAACCTGAGAACCTGAATCAGTCCCCAAGACCCACATGATTAAAGGAAGGAACCAGTTCCACAGGTTGTCCTCAGACTTGTGTATACCTGTACTGTGGAGCATGAACACACACACACAGAGTGAGAGAGCGAGAGAAATTAAGTAATTTAAAGACCTTTAACATCCTAATTGTTTTTGTTTAACTGAGGAACCTCTCTCTAAACCAAAAATAAGTGGATTTATTTGAGTTTTTATCTAATTCCAGATGTGTCCATTTGATATCGGTCCAAGAATTTTAAAAAAACAACCTATATATATATATCTGTATAGTTGAGGCAGGCCCATGCAACATTTATGTGTTGTCAAAAATATTTCTGAATTATCCTGAAAGGACCTTCTACCACATCCTAGCATGGCTGTGCCTAAGGTACAGGGGGCAACAGCCCTTTTAGGATTTAACACACTGGCATTGAAATAATTTTTATCATTCAACACACCCTGGAATCTTGGATGGTTTTGTTGTTTCCAGTCTTTTCCATAATGGTCCAGATCAGTTCCACATCCATGATCAGTTTCTCCAGATTACTCAGATATCTGCAGCAGGTCTACTAAATGAAATAGCAAATCGCCTACACAGGCTCTGTAGCCCCTGTGCCACTATGATCAGTGCACAGGAAGAGCCTCAACAGGACATCGTATCCCTCTCACATAGTGAACCAGAGCCAAAACCACATCCTAAGACATGAGCACCAGTGTGCAAACTGTGACATGAGCAAAGATGCTGACTCCCAGCATCCCATTCCACTCTGGTTTGGCTTGTGCAAAGAGCAGATGTATCTTGATGAAGGACTGCAAATTATCACACACTTAATTAGAAAATCAATCTGCTGATCCAGAGGTGGTCTCTTTGCTGGAGCAGGTGACACATGCTATAGCACCTGGCAAACGGCATTAATCTGGAAAATGCTTTGGGCTTTTTGTTTGTTTGTTTGTCTGGGGGTGGTTTTTTTGCATAAAGCAAAACTCTCCAAAAGTGGCTTGCTTCCAAAAGTTTCACTATTTTAGGCTTTCAAATTTATGCTCTAGTTTTGTTGCTCCAAAGTGAAAGACAAGTTCCTATAGCTCATACCCCTGCCACAGGAAGACGCAAATGCCTAGGGAAGTTTGTTTATTTGTGTATATTGCTCTGACTCACGCAATAAGCATGGAACATTTTCCTGAAGTCCTACCTAAAGCAAATTGGAATCATGTGAGTAATGGTATTTTGTAAAATATTCAGCAATGAAAATCAATCAATTATTTAATTAATTAATTTCTAAGCAACAGCTTTTGAGAGGTGACAGCACTATGTGAGTTACAGCTATTTAATCTTAATGGTAAAATTAAAATCTACTTCATTCCCACCAAATAATAACTTTCACAGGCTTAATCACCATATGACATAATTTAATACCTTTTAGTTGTTCTAAACCATTCATAACAAATCTCAGTCTTCAAAAGTGCCATCTTGGGAACCTGCTAGCCATACTGACCAAAGGAAGAGAGAGGACATCTTAATTCTCTTTCCCATTCTCCCAGATTTTCAGCAGACCAGCTGCTACAGCCTTACCTGTCTGCCCCCATGCCAAAGGGACTAAGCAGATATCCTCCACAGTGTCTTTTCTTCAAGTTTTAGCAGCCAACAGCCAGCAAATCAGTTAGACAATCTTTACTCTCCTTCCCATTTTCTGATTCCAATTCCTCAGTCTCATCCTCAGCTCTGTAACAAAGTAACAATAAAAGTCAGACATATGACTGACAATTCACTTTTCAGTGTAGACTCTAAAAGCAAGAAGGGCCTGGACAAATGTTCTACAGACTTTACAAGATCAAATACGCTAACCTAGGCTTCTATACCCAGCAAAACGTTTAATCAAAATGAATGGAGGGCAAAAAAGACACTCAACAATTAAAAAAAAAAAAAAAGCAGTATCTGTCCTCAAATACAGCTCTACAGAAGATTCTAGAAAGAAAACTTTAAAGTGAAGAAGTTAACCACATTTAAAAAACATAAGGAATAAATGATCACAAATCAAAAGAGGAAGAAAAATCCACACTGCAACAACAAATTAATAGGAATCAGTGAACACTGCTCACTGAAAACTTTTAACAACGGTTTCAATCCCCAATAAAAAGACACACAACAGAATGCATATGAAACAGGATCCATCCACCCGCTATATCAAAAAAACCCACTTTAACATCAAGAATAGACACTACCTTAGTATAGAAGAATGGCGGGGGGGGGGGGGGAACTATTCCAAGAAAATAGACCCAAGAACAAGCCAGTGTAGCCATTTTGATATCTGACAAAATAGACTTCAAAAAAGCCAAAGGAATAGTGAAAGGCACTAAATATTCATTAAAAGGAAAAAATCCATCAAAAGGATGTTGCAATTCTAAACATCTCATCTGTATACCAAACGCAAGGACACCCAAGTCTCTGAAAGAAAGACTATTATAGCTGGAATCATATATTTACACTCATGCACTGATAGTGAGAGTCTTCTATGCCCATTCCCACCTAGAGACAAAAACAAAGTAAAGAAATGCTGGAGCTAACTGACGCTGTATACCAAATAGACATAACAGATATTTTCAGAACATTTCACCCAAGTACAAAAGACCTCATTGCACTTTATCCAAAAATGATCACATGCTTGGATACAAAGCAAACCTCAACAGATGTGAGAAAACTGTAATAACACTCTGCAAGCTATCTGACAATCACTGGTTAAGACTGATATCAACTATAGAAACAACAGAAATCTCACAAACTCATGGAATTTGAATAAATTATTACTTCATGAAAAATGGGTCATGAAAAACATTAAGAAAATGTTAAAAGAGTTACCAGAATTGAAACAAATACATAACATACTCAGTCTTATCGGACATAATGAAGAGTTCTAAGAGGCAATTTCATAGCATTAAGTGCCTGTGTAAAAAAAAAATGGGGAGATATCATACTAATAACTTAAGAATAAAACTGAAGACTCTAGAACAGAAAGAAGAAATCACCCAAAAAGAGTAAGTGGCAAAATCATCATTATCGTCGTCATCATCCTCAAATTCAGGGCTGAAATCAGTAAAATAGAAACAACAACAACAAAAAAATGATATCAAAAAATAAAAACCTATAAAACAAAAAGTTGGTTCTTTGAGAAAAACCCTTATCCAAATTAACTAAAAGCCAGATAAAGAATATCCAATTTAATAAAAATATAAATGAAAAGAGAGAACAGGTCAGCAGATATGGAGAAAATCCAGAGAATTATTAGGTCACACTTTAAAAACCTATACTCCGCCAATTTGGAAAATCTAAATGGAATGAATAATCTAGATATATATCACCAACCAAAGTTAAAACAAGATCAGATGGACAATTTAACCTATAACCCCTAGTCAAACAGTAGCTAATGAAAGTCTCCCAACCAAAAATAAAATAAAATAAAAGCCCAAGGCCATGTAATTTTAGTGCAGAATTCTATCAAACTTTCAAAGAATTAACAATACTCTTCAAATTATTCCACAAAATAGCTACAGAAGAAACATGACCAAAACCATTTTATGAAGCCGTAAATAAATTTTATACCAAACTACATAAAGAACCAACTATAGAAGAGAATTACAGACCAATTTCCCTTATGAACATACATGCAAAAGCTCTCAATAAAATGCTTGCATGCCAAATACAAGAAAATATCAAAAAGGTCATCCACTATGATCAGTAGTTTTCATCCCAAAGAATCAGGGATGGTTCGGCATACATAAATCAATAAATGTAATCCACTGTATAAACAGACTAAAAGACAAAACCCATGTGATCATCTCATTAGAGGAAGAAAAAGCCTTTGACAAAATCCACCACCTCTTCATGATAAAAGTGCTAGAGAGGGGAGGACCCAAGATGGCAGCGCTGACCGTGCACAGTATCTGAACAGCAGCTCAGCAGTGAGAGCACAGCAACTGACAGGCCATACTGTGACCCCAAAAACCCTGACACTTTTGTTTCTCAGGTGAGAGGAGAGCCCACAGGGAAATGCCAGGGTAAATTTCAGGTCACCAGGCTAATCTCAGGAAAAGCTCCTGGGCTCCTGCCCAGCACTGCCACAGCCCTAGGCCACCTGCCAAATCCCATCATGTGTGAACACCTTCCTGGTACCGGAGGCTAAGGGCTCCAACCTCGGGCACATATTGTCTGTGGAGGGGATACCTTCCAGTATGGGGTGAAGGGGAGGGGTGGGGTTCCAATCGTAGGCACCTATTCTCACTGTCCTGTGGAGTAGATACCTCTTGATATCAGGGGAGTACAGCTCTAAAATCGAGGCCCACTCTTCCATCCCATGTTCACCTTCTGCCTCCAGTTTCCAAATTTGAATGCCCACATTCACCATCCCGTGAAGAGGATACCTTCTGGCATCAGGGGCATATGGCTTCAAACTTGGGGCCCACTCTCACTTTCCAGGGTCCACAGTTCCAACCTTGAGCCTCCTGAAGTTTGGGACCCACAGAAGCAACCTCAGATACTGTTCCAAGGCACAACCTGTCTCTCTAAGGAAGGCAGCAGGACCTCTGTGCTCACAGTTTCTCTAAAATAGATGCACCCAGCAAGCACAGTGTCTGAGCACAGTACCTGGGCTCACTAACTTCAGAGCAAGGAAGCCAGTGGTGGTAAAGCTGACTCCAGGACTTCCTTGAGAGACAGGAGGATCTCTGAGCTCCTGAGGAATCCACTTAGTCCCTAGAATCATACATCTGAGGAGAGCCTCAGGCAAGTCCCTGAGATCTACCTGCCAGTCTGAAAACATTCCCATCAACCTGAGGAAGGCTCCTGGAGGAACAACCAGCTTCCTGCCCCTGGCTCTTCCTACATCCTCAAGAACTCCAGTAGGCAACAGGATCTAACAGGCAACACCAGAGACAACCACATGGCTAAAGGACAGCCCAAAAACACCACAGTCAACAAAAGCCAGAACAATGTGACATCCCCAGAACCCAGTTATCCCAAGGCAAGCAGCCCTGGATACCCTAACACAACTGAAACACAAGAAAATGACCTTAAATATATGCTTATGAAAATGATAACAAGGGAAATGAATAAAATCCGCAAAGAAATAGAGTAAGGTACAGTCAGACAGGCTCTATTGCTGTTGAAAACACCTACACACTCATTGAACATGGAAAAGTAGAGCTGCTGCCTACCTAGAGACTTCAACCCTACAGACTTGTGTTCATGGTACTGGAAAGGACTCTGCATGCTATCAAGGAAGGAAGGAAAACACAAATGCAGCTACAAACTCTGATCTAAAAATAGTAACGAGCTTATAAGAGATGCTAGTACAATATTGGCACAAAACTTGTAGAACTAACCAACCAATATCTGATTGTATTTAAGGCTAGCTCCATGAGATGGAAGCCATTCCGGACACTGATGGCCATGAACCTGAGACCAGATAGACAGAGAGCTAAGGTGAGACCAAATACCAGTGTTCTCCTAAAGGAATATAGCAATAAAATGACTCCTAATGACATTCTGCTATATCTATAGATCAGCCATCCTCAGAGAAACTTCTCCCTGAAGCAGACGGAATATTATGCAAAGAGGCACAACTGGACAATACACAGAGAATGAAAGAAACCTTGGAACACTCAGTCCTAAGTGGAATGTCTCCATCATTTCTTCTCCCAAGGACTCAGAGAGTCCTGCAGAAGAGGAAATGAAAAGATTTAAGAGCCACAAGGGATTGAGTACGCCAAGGAAGTGAAGCCATCTAAACACAGCAGACAGATGCACACATGAACTCACAGAGACTGTGGCAGCACACAGGACCTGTACACATCTAAGCCAGATGGAACGGGTGCTGAGAGGGGAAGTGGACATAATCTCCTACCCCTAACCCAAATTGTCAATTGACAATCCTCACAAATGAAAAAATTAAGTTTTCTCCAGTGTAGTCTCACTGGGTATACAAACCATTCTTAAGGCCAGGACCCATGTCCAGCAGTAAATGCTCAACACAAAAATGGCGTCAATGGCATTTTTGGACATTCTTTGTCCCATAATGCTTTGCCAGGTTTTTTTTTTCCTCTCTAGAGGTCCTTTGCATATATATTATGGTTTCTGATTTTGTATTTTTATGGGATTTCTGTGTGTGAAAATCTGCTCTCTGTGTCTATATGTTTTTTGAGCTTTATCTTATTTCTGTTTGTTTTTCTCCTATTCTGGTTTGTTTCTATTTTATCTAATATTTTAGATGTCTGCATGCATCTTAATGAGATAAAGAAAGAGTATGGATTTGAGGGAGTGGAGGAGGATCAGAGAGGAGATGAGGGAGGGAAAATTCATAATAAAAATAAACTACATCAAAAACTCTACTTTCAAGTTTTTAAAAAGTGTCATAAGTTGAACATGTAATCTAGTTCAATTCTTAGAATACTTATTATGTTGCATTAAGACATAGAAAATAATCACCAAATGTACCCAATAACATCAAACTATCTCTGGCTGTCTAAAAGGAATGTTAGAAAGCTTTTCTTCCAGAATAGTCTCTACTTACTTTTCAATAACCCTTAGGAGTTTTCCCCTCAAACAGCTGGAGATTCAGTAACAGTAATGTTGGGTTTCAAAGAAACTTTGATTTCTAGACACAACAGAATCGTTGAATGAATGACCTCATTAAGACAGTATGATCAAGCTAGATATAATCCCTGCATGGAGGTGGGATTTGGCCTAAAACAAAAACAGCTCGGAGAGAGATCCAAGATGGCTGCCCCAGGAGGACACTGTGTCTGAAGAGCAGAACAATAGTGTAGGCACAGCGACCCGGAGACTGAGATCTGGGACCTAAAACACCAGCGTTTGCGACTGCCAGGTGAGCAGAATTCCTACGGTGGGG
>CM053764.1:98657560-98702402 GCA_028658305.1 Pachyuromys duprasi | reverse complement strand
CAGCCCTGAGGAGACAGGATGAGCTGGGGTTGGATGGAAGGGGAGGAGGTCCTCCCCCGCTGGTGGACTTGGAGTGGGCGGGGAGGAGATGAGGGAGGGTTGGGGAGGGTGGGAGGGAGTGGGCGGGCTGGGCATGGGATGCAAAGTACCTAACCTGTGATTGATAACAAAAAATAAAAAAATTAAAAAAAAAAAAAAACAGCTCTTGACCTTTTAATGATGCTCATGGTTTGCATGTAAAATGTCGCCGTAGGCTCATATATGTGAATATTTATACCCAAGATGGTGTTGCTGTTTTTTTTTAATTTATTTTTTTAATTTTTATTTTTTACATTAATTACAGTTTATTTACTTTCTTTGCTAGCTGTAGCCCCGTCCCTCATTCCCTCCCAATCCCACCCTCCCTTATCTCCTCCCTGCCCCTCTCTAAGTCCACTGATAGGGGAGGTCCTGCTCCCCTTCCATCTGACCCTAGTTTATCAGGTCTCATCAGGAATGGCTACAATGTCTTCTTCTGTGGCCTAGCAAGGCTGCTCCTCCCTCAGGGGTGGGGGGGGTGTCAAAGAGCCAGCCACTGAGTTCATGTTACAGACAGTCCCTGTTCCCCTTACTAGGGAAACCCACTTGGATGCTGAGCTACCATGGGCTACATGTGAGCCAGGGATCTAGGTTATATCCATGCATGGTCCTTGGTTGGAGAATCAGTCTCATAGAAGAACCCTGTGCCCAAATATATTTGGTCCTTGTGGTGTTCCTGTCCTCTCCAGGTCTTACTAACTCCCCCTTCTTTCATATGATTCCCTGCACTCTGCCCAAGGTTTGGTTATGAGTCTCAGTATCTTCTTTGATACACTACTAGGTAGAATCTTTCAGAGACTCTCTATGATAGGCTACTATCCTGTTTCTTGTTTTCTCCTACTTCCAGTGTCCATCCCATTTGTCTTTCTAAGTGAAGATTGATCACCTTACCCCAGGACCTCCTTCTTGTTTGGCTTATTTAAGTGTACAGATTTTACTGTTTATCCTATCTTATAGGTCTAGTATCCACTTATAAGTGATTATATACCATGTGTATCTTTTCGCTTCTGGTATACCTCACTCAGGATGATCTTTTCTAGATCCCACCATTTGCCTGCAAATTTCATGATTTCCTTGTTTTTAATTGCTGAGTAGTATTCCATTGTGTAAAAGTACCACAATTTCTGTATCCATTCCACAGTTGAGGGACATCTGGGTTGTTTCCACCTTCTGGCTATAACAAATAAAGCTGCTACAAATATGGTTGAACAAACGTCCTTGTTGTTGAAGTCTTTGACCCACTTGGACTGTAGCTTTGTGTAGGGTGATAAATATGGATCTATTTTCATTTTTTTGCATGTAGACATCCAGTCGGACCAGCACAATTTGTTGAAGATGCTGTCTTTTTTCCAATAAATGGTTTTGGATTCTTTGTCAAAAATCAAGTATTCATACGTGTGTGGGTTTATTTCTGGGTCTTCTATTCAGTTCCATTGATCCACCATTCTCTTTCTATGCCAATACCATGCAGTTTTTATTACTATTGCTCGGTAGTACAGCTTGAGATCAGGGTGGAGATACCTGCAGACAATCTGTTGTTGTGCAGGATAGTTTTGGAAATACTGGGGTTTTTTGTTGTTCTTCTTCCATATGAAGTTGAGAATTTTTCTTTCAAGGTCTGTGAAGAATTGTGTTGGTATTTTGATGGGAATTGCATTGAACCTGTAGATGGCTTTTGGCAGAATGGCCATTTTCACTATACTAATCCTATCAATCCATGAGCACAGGAGATTTTTCCATCTTTTGACATCTTCTTCAATTTCTTTCTTCACAGACTTGAAGTTTTTTCAAACAGGTCTTTCACTTTCTTGGTGAGAGTCACACAAAGGTACTTTATGTCTTTAGTGGCTATCATGAAGGATATTGTTTCCCTAATTTTTTTCTTGGCCCTTTTGCTTTGGTATACAGGAGGGCTTCTGATTTATTTTTGAGTTAATTTTATATCCAGCCACTTTGCTGAAGGTGTTTATAGTTGAAGGAGTTCTCTGGTTGAATTTTGGGGGTCGTTCATGTATACTATCATATCATCTGCAAATAGTGATATTTTGACTTCTTCCTTTCTGATTCATATCCCCATGATCTCCTTTAGTTGTCTTATTGCTCTAGCTAGAACTTCAAGTACAATGTTGAAGAGATATGGCGAGAATGAGCAGCTTTGCCTTGTCCCTGATTTCAGTGGGACTGGATTTAAGTTTCTCTCCATTGGGTTTGATGTTGGCTATAGGCTTGCTGTATATTGCCGTTACTATGTTTAGGTATATGCCTTGTATCCCTAATCTCTCCAAGACTTTAAACATGAATGGGTGTTGGATTTTGTCAAATGCTTTTTCAGCATCTAAGGAGATGATCGTGTGGTTTTTCTCCTTCAGTTTCCTAATATGGTGGATTACATTGGTAGATTTCTGTGTATTGAACAACCCTTGCATGCCTGGGATGGAGCCCAGTTGGTCATGGTGGATGATATCTTTTATGTGTTCTTGGATTCGGTTTGCAAGTATTTTATTGAGTGTTTTTGCATCGATGTTCATAAGAGAGATAGGTCTGAAGTTCTCTTTTTTTATTGGGTCTTTGTGTGGTTTAGGTATCAAGGTGACTGTGGCTTCATAGAATGAGTTTGGTAATGTTCCTTCTGTTTCTATTTTGTGGAATAGTTTAGAGAGAATTGGAGTTAGCACTTCTTTGAAGGTCTGATAGAATTCTGCACTGAATCCATCTGGCCCAGAGCATTTTTTGGAAGGGAGACTATTGATGACTTCTTCTATTTCCTTGGGGGATATAGTTCTATTCAATCTTTCTACCTGGTCTTGACTTAATTTATGTAGATGGAATCTATCAAGAAAATTGTCCATTTCATTTAGATTTTCAAATTTTGTGGCATATAGGCTTTGGTAGTAAGACCTAATGACTATTTGGATTCCCTTAGTGTCTGCAGTTATGTCCCCCTCTTCATTTCTGATTTTGCTGATTTGGACCGTTTCTCTCTGCCTTTTTGGTAGTTTTTCTAAGGGCTTGTATATCTTGTTGATTTTCTCAAAGAACCAGCTCTTGGTTTCATTGATTCTTTGAATAGTTTCATTTGTTTCTAATTGATTGATTTCAGCCCTGAGTATGATTATTTCCAGCCGTCTGCTCCTCTTGGGTGAATCTGCTTCTTTTTTTCTAGGGCTTTCAGTTGGACCATTAAGTTGATTGTATGAGATGTTTCAAATTTCTTCTTGAAGGCACTTAGTGCTATGAACTTTCCTCTTAGCACTGCCTTCATTGTGTCCCATAAGTTTGGGTATGTTTTGCCTGCATTTTCATTGAATTCTAGGACATCTTTAACTTCTTTCTTTATTTCTTCCCTAACCCAGCTGTCATTGAGTTGCGAATTGTTCAGTTTCCATGTATATGTAGGCGTTTTGCTATTTCTGTTGTTGAGGTCCAGCTTTAGACCATGGTGGTCAGATAGGATACAAGGGATTATTTCAATCTTCTTGTATCTGCTGAGGCTTGCTTTGTGACCAACTAAATGGTCTATTTTGGAGAAGGTTCCATGAGGTGCTAAAAAGAAGGTATACTCTTTTGATCTGGGGTGAAAAGTTCTGTAGACACCTATTAGGTTCATTTGCTTTAGGACCTCTGTAAGTGCCCTTATTTCCCTGTTTAGCTTCTGTCTGTATGATCTGTCCCTTAGTGTGATTGGAGTGTTGAAGTCTCCCACTGTTAAGGTGTTGGGATAGATGTGTGATTTCAGCTTTAATAATGTTTCATTTACCAAGGTAGGTGGTCTTGTATTTGGGTCATAGATGTTCAAAATTGTGATGTCCTCCTGTTGGAAATTTTCTTTGATGAGAATGAAATGTCCCTCCTCATCTTTTTTGATTAATTTTGGTTGAAAGTCTATTTTATTAGATATTAGGATAGCAACCCCAGCTTGTTTTCTGGGTCCATTTGCTTGAAAAACATTTTTTCAGTCCTTCACTCTGAGGCAGTATTTATCTTTGTTGCATAGGTGTGTTTCTTGAATGCAGCAGAATGTTGAATCCTGTTTCTGCAACCATTCTGTCAGTCTGTGTCTTTTTATTAGAGAGTTGAGTCCATTGATGTTGATAGATAATAGTGAACAATGAACGTTAGTTCCTTTTATTGTGGAGTTGGCAGTCTTACTGTGATTCATTGTTTCCTTTATTTTAATTTTTGTTGGGAAATTATCTGTATCCTGTGTGGGTTTTTTTTTGGGGGGGGGGTGGTTTCGTTTTCGTTAGATTGGAGTTTTGCTTCTAGTATCTTCTGTAGGGCTAGTTTGCTGTGTAGATTTTGCTTAAATTTAGTTTTGTCATGAAAAACTGTTTTGTTTTCTCCATGTTCATTGAAAGCTTTGCTGAGTATAGTAGTCTCAGTTGACATCTGTGGTCCCTTAAAGTCTGCATGACATCTGCCCAGTCCCTTCTGGCTTTCACAGTTTCTGATGAGAAGTCAAGTGTGATTCTGATAGGTCTATCTTTATATGTTACTTGGCATTTTTCCCTTCCTACTTTTAATATCTTTTCTGTGTTCTGTAGATTAAGTGTTTTGATTATGATGTGATGTGAGGAGTTTCTATTCTTGTCTAGTCTATTTGGTGTTCTGTATGCCTCTTATATGTTTATGGTCATCTCTTCCTTTAAGTTGGGAAAATTTTTTTCTATGATTTTCTTGAAAATATTTTCTGGACCTTAGAGCCTGGAATCTTCTTTTCCATCAATTTCTATTATTCTTAGATTTCACCTTTTCATGGTACCCTTGATTTCTCGGATGTTTTGTGTTTGGTACTTTTCTAATTTTACTTTTTCTTTGAGAGAAGTATCAATTTCTGCAAGTGCATCTTCAGCACCAGAGATTCTCTCTTCCCTCTCTTGAATTCTCTTGGTGATACTTAGCTTTGTGGTTCCTGATCTTTTCTCTAAGTTCTGCAGCTCCAGGGTTTTCTCTGTTTGTGTTTTCTTTATTGATTCAAACTCCGTTTTCATGCCTTGCACCATTTCCGTCATCTGTCTGAATGTGAATTCCTGTCTCTCTCTGATGGCCTCTATTGTTTTTGTTCATTTCCTCTCTCTGTGCCACTAATGGTGCCTCTCCTTGGGCCTCTTTGTTTGGCTATATTTGCTTGTGTTTCTTTGAGCGCTTTGTTCATTTCCTCTTTATTTGCCTCCACTTGTGTGGGTAATTCTTTGAGAGATTTGTTCGTTTCTTCTTTAACTGCTTCTATTTGTGTGACTATTTCTCTGAGAGATTTGTTTGTTTCCTCTTTATGTACCTCTAATAACTGAATAACCATATGTTTAAAGTCATTTTCCTGTGTTTCCGATGAACTGGAGTATCCATGGATTTGGGGGCTTACTGGTGAAGTCATGATGTCCTGATTTTTGTTGGATATGTTCTTTCACCAACATCTGGCCATTTACTTATCTGTAAACTTCACTCTTTGTTCCTGGATTCTGCAGTTCAGACTGGTACCGTCTTTCTCTGGTGACTGGAGAACTCTTCAGGAAGATGAGAGAAGTCCAATGGTTTCAGCGTGTGGCATTGGTGTTTCAGCTGTACCTGTGGGAAGAAAGTTCGTGGGTGCCGAACGACAAATGCGAGTGAGCATGTATGTGTGTGTGAAGTGTGCCTTGAGGGACGGGGTGCTAGTGAATGTACAAGTCTTGAGTGTCAGGGAGGGGCACCTTACAGGCACAGAAGGGGTTGCAGGCACTGGTGGTAGTCACAGACACAATTTGCTTGTTCAAATTTGCTTGTGCTATTTAAGAAAGCTGTAGAACCTTTACGTTTGCTGAAGGAAGTGGGTCACTGAGAATAAGCCCTGAGGTTATATAGCTCGTCTCCACTTCCAGAACATTCTGCTCTTCCTAGTATGGATGCGATGTGACCAGCCACCCTCATGTCTCTGTCACCAGGCCTTCCCTGTCACACTGGAATGATCCCCCTGAATGATAACCCAAAACAAACCTTCCTCCATTATGAGGAACTATGAGAAGACTGATACAATGGCCTTGGGTAAAGAACAGATGGAGTCATGGAGGTAACCCATGTGTCTGTTGTCCTAACCACAGCTCTACAGAGGGAAAACAATGACTGGTTTGTGACCACATTTTAGCAGTCCCAATAAATTACTCAAGATTAGGAAGATCCTTTCTAGCTTCTTAACCGAAGTGCAGTTCCAACCCAAGTTTCAAATAAAAACTGGGATCCTTAAATGCAATCTGTTTTATTAAAACCACCAAAAATGAAATTTTTCTTCTGTCATTAGATGATATGATTTCCATAATGATAATAACAGCAAATTATAAGAACAAGAGAAAAATATGTTTTAATACTGATGGTGTCTTCAGTGAGACTGATCACCTTCTCTTGATGTATAATGATCATTAAGGAACTGAATAGTGGCAATTGCAAGCACAGAAGAGCATGTCAGACAGGCCTTGTGCAGCTGTCTGGGCTTAAAGGAATGAGAGTGGCTAGGGGAAAGCAGTGGCTAGGGTCTTAAAGGAATGAGAGGTACACAGGGCATTGAAATCATGAATAACTGAAATACTTCTGTAGCCATTAGCTCACTTGGAATAATTTTTCTTTTCCTCCTTTTTCTCCCTGCAGTGCTAGAGACTGAGTGCAGAGCTTTGTACATGTCAGGCAAGCATTCTACCATTTGGCCAGACCACTAGTCTTCTTAGTAATTGGCCAGTTTCAGGATTTACAGTCACGTTGGGAATCATCTAGTTTGCTTTAACTACTGAGAAAGGTTTGTCTTGTTTGTGAAAATGCCAGAACCTGACCCTGTGTTTAAAGCTCCATTGAATCTCGGTACTGACAAGGTATGTGCAGCTGTCCAGGTTTGAGACTCTGCTCAGCCCTCTTGGGCATTTTTGCTTGTAACAAGTCATTCACTTTGGCAATGCAGTTTCCTCAACTGAAATTTGCTGTAGTAGTCATATTACCATCTCCACAGGACCATTGGGAAGAGTAAAGCATGTGTACTCTTTTCTTCATGTTGCATTGTAGATGCACCCTTCCTTCCTGCCAGAGTCATGGAGATTCATCTGGAGGCCTTCCTTCAGTCTTACTATTCAGGAAACATGAAAATGAGTAGTGGCAGTTTGATAAAACAGAAGTTCACTGGTTTCCCTCTTGGTGCAACCTCTGGTATGTTTTCCTGTTCCAACACCATTTCCGGTAACATTGCAAAGAAACTACACTTGTCCTTTGTAAAAATACCTCCACTTCATCATCTTGATGTTAAGAAAGTTGTGTGAGGTTGGAGGGCTGAAGAAGAAATCCCTGATCTCCATAGCCCTGAAAGCTGGATTTGAATTCTTTCTATCAGTCTTGAATGGCGGCATTGAATACATGTCCACCTTAACCAGAAGCACGCTGAATGTGGTATTCTCTACCTTTAGGAAAGCCAGTGTCCCCAAATACTTGGTAGCAGGCTGTGAATAATTTGAAAACTTTACACAAGGGTGTTCTGTAGCCTTGTTTCTCTTACATCCAACACCTGTTTCCCCCGTTTACAACCCACCCGCATTGCCAACTTGTTTGACAGTCCAAGTTGAATCTCCTGGACATTTTTTCCAATTTTGCGTACAGTGGTCAGATTTTAGACTTTCACCAAACTTTCAGTGACAATCATAAAAATGAAAATAGTAGCAACAGATACTTATTTAGTCCCTACAGTTCCCTTGGTGTCGAGTTAAATGCTTTCCAAACATAATTTCATTTAATCCTAACTAAGGCCTTAGGAAGAAGACATGTCCATATATATAAGAAAACTGACATTTTGGGGAATAAGTATTTTTTTAATACTGAGACAAGCAAAGGTAGTATTTTTGTGTCACTTTATAGTCTGCTTGTTTACAGCAAAACTCAAATGAATTTCACACTTGCCAAATGTTGAGTGCCATATCTAAACTTGATATGTTGGATTTATATTGCCCCTTTTTACTCTTTTTGCACAATTTACCTGCTAAGGAAAGAAACCAGGTCATTTGCACAATCTCCAGTTACCTGTAACCCTCTGATTATTTCTCTGCAGTGCCTTTACCCATAACCTTTCTTGTATTACTGGATAAATATGGTGGGTTTCTTTGCTTTGGATCTGTTTGCTTTAGCCAGAGTTTTTCACTAACAGTGGTGTACCTTCTTCTACTAAGGCTGTGTACATCAAATTGCTTCTTTTTTTATACTGTCAACAGTGTCCAATGCTTAGATATAGGAGACCAACAGGAGGCTAAATGGTGATATTCCAGTTGATTTATTCATTTAAATTCTTCTACAAAGGTTAGTTTCCATTTGTATAAGGTTCAATTTTCCAATATTTTATGACAACAGCTGGATAACTGTATGCCCCTTTGCCTTTATGCTTCAGTTTTAAAATTGGTGAGTGGGTCCTTTCTTGTCCTTCTGTGATATGCAGGAAAGTTTGTTTCCCTAGACGGAGTATAAACACAGGAGAAGTTCATGGATTTAAGATGAGATTGTTAGAGTTAATGTGCATTTCTCACTCGTGCTTATAATTTCCTATATTTTTATATTTTTTATTAATTACACTTTATTCACTTTTTATCCCCCCTGTAGCTCCCTCCTCCCTTCCTCTCCCTTCTCCACACATGCCCCTCCCCCAGTCCACTGATAAGGGAGGTCTTCTTTGACTTCCTTCTGATCCTAGTCTATTAGGTCTCATCAGGAGTGGCTGTATTGTCTTCCTCTGTGGCCTGGTAAGGCTGCTCCCCCTTCAGGGGGAGGTGATCAAAGATCAGGCCAATCAGTTCATGTCAGAGGCAGTCCCTGTTCCCATTACTATGGAACCCACTTGTACACTGAACTGTCATGGGCTACATCTGTGCAGGGGTTCTAGGTTATCTCCATGCATGGTACTTTGTTGGAGTATCAGTCTCAGGAAAGACCCCTGTGCTCAGATTTTTTTGGTTCTGTTACTCACCTTGTGGAGCTCCTGTCCTCTCCAGATCTTATTATTTCCCACTCCTTTCATAAGAATTCCTGCACTCTGCCTAACAGTTGGCCATAAGTCTCAGTATCTGCTTTGATAATCTGCAGGACAGAGCATTTCAGAGGCCCTCTGTGGCAGGCTTCTGACTTATTACCTGTTTTCTCCTTCTTCTCATGTCCATCTTTGCTTTTCTGGCTGGGGACTAAGCACTTTAACCAGAGTCCTCCCTCTTGATTATTTTCTTTAGATGTACAGATTTTAGTAGGTTTATCCTATATTATATGTCGAGTATCCACTTATGAGTGAGTATATACCCTATGTGTCTTTCTGCTTCTGGGATAGCTCACTCAGGATGATCCATTCCAGTTCCCACCATTTACCTGCAAATTTCATGATATCCTTGTTTTTCCTTGCTGAGTAATATTCCATTGTGTAGATGTACCACAATCTCTGAATCCATTCCTCAATTGAGGGGCATCTGGGTTGTTTCTAGCTTCTGGCTATTACAAATAAAGCTACTACGAACATAGTTGAGCAAATGTCCTTATTGTGTACTTGAGCCTCTTTTGGATATATGCCTAGGAGTGGTAAAGCTGGACCTTGAGGAAGCATTTTTCCTAGTTGTCTGAGAAAGCACCAGGTTGGTTTCCAGAGTGGTTGTACAAGTTTACATTCCCACCAGCAGTAGAGGAGGATTCCCCTTTCTCCACAACCTCTTCAGCATGTGTTGTCGCTTGAGTTTTTTATCTTGGCCATTCTGATAAGTGTAAGGTGAAATCTCAGGGTCATTTTGATTTGCATTTCCCTAATGGCTAATAACATTGAGCATTTCTTTAAGTGTCTCTCTGCCATTTGATATTCCTCTATCGAGAATTCTCTGTTTAGCTCTGTTCCCCATTTTTTAATTGGATTATTTGATTTGTTGCTTTTCAACTTCTTTAGTTCTGTATATATACTGGATATTAGCCCTCTGTCAGATAAAGGGTCGGTGAAGATTCTTTCCCAATCTGTAGGCAGTCATTTTGTTTTGATGATAGTGTCCTTTGCTTTACAGAAGCTTTTCAGTTTCATGAGGTTTCATTTATTGATTGTTGCTCTTAGAGCCTGTGCTGTTAGTGTTCTGTTCAGGAAGTTGTCTTCTGTGCCAATGAGTTCAAGGCTCTTTCCTACTTTTTCGTCTAACCAATTGAATATGTCTGGTTTTATGCTGAGGTCTTTGATCCACTTGGACTTTAGTTTTATGCAGGGTGATAAATATGGATCTATTTGCATTTTTCTACATGTAAGACCATCACCATTTGTTGAAGATGTTTTTTCCATTATATGGTTTTGGCATCTTTGTCAAAAATCAGGTGTCCATAAGTGTGTGGGTTTATTTCTGGGTCTTCTATTCAGTTCCATTGATCCATCATTCTGTTTCTATGCCAGTACCATGCAGTTCTTATTACTGTTGCTTTATAGTACAGCTTGAGATCAGGGATAAGATAAATCTCTTATTGTCGAGGATTGTTTTAGCAATTCTGGGTTTCTTGTTATTCCATATGAAGTTCAGAAATTTTCTTTCAAGGTCTGTGAAGAAATGTGTTGGTAATTTGATGGGAATTGCATTGAATCTGTAGATTGCTTTTGGTAAGATGGCCATTTTTACTATGTTAATCCTGCCAAGCCATGAGCATAGGAGATCTTTCCAACTTCTGATAATTTCTTCTAAGTTTTTCTTCAGAGACTTGAAATTTTTCATACAAGTCTCCGACTTGTTGGGTTAGGATCACACCAAGGTACTTTATGTCTTTTGTGGCTATTGTGAAGGGTGTTGTTTCCCTAATTTCTTAGTAAAAAGTTGTTCAGTTTCCCTGTGTGTAAGCTTTTTTCTATTTCTGCTGTTGGTGAGGTCCAACTTTAGTCCATGGTGATCAGATAGGATACAATGGACTATTTCAATCTTCTTGTATCTGTTGAGGCTTACTTTGTGACCAACCATATGGTTTATTTTCAAGAGGCTCCATGAGGTACTGAGAAGAAGGTAAATTCTTTTGTGTTTGGGTGTAAGTTTCTGTAGATGTCTGTTAGGTCCATTTGATTCATGACCTCTATTAGAGACATTGTTTCTTTGTTTAATTTCTGTTTTGTTGACCTGTCCTTTGTTGAGAGTGGTGTGTTAAAGTCTCCCACTATTATTGTGTGGGAATCTATGTGTGGTTTCAGTTTTATTAATGTTTCTTTTACAAATGTGGGTACCCTTGTATTTGGGGCATAGATGTTCAGGATTGTGATGTCTTCCTGGTGGAATTTTCCCTTGATGAGTATGAAGTGTCCTTCCCCATCTCTTTTTATTAATTTTGGTTGAAAGTCTACTTTATCAGATATTAGAATGGCTACTCCTGCTTGCTTCTTGGGTCCATTTGCTTGGAAAACCGTCTTCCAGCCCTTTACCCTCAGGTAATGTCTATCTTTGTGACTTAGGTGTGTTTCTTGTATGCAACAGATTTCTGGGTCTTGTTTACGTATCCATTCTGTTAGTCTGTGTTTTTTATTGGAGAATTGAGTCCATTGATGTTGACAGGGATTAATGATCAGTGGCTATTAGATCCTTTGATTTTGATATTGGCTGTGGTAGTAAGTTTGTGTGCTTGGTTAGTTTTTGTTTTGCTGTAGTGAGATCAATTATTTCCTGTGTTTTCTTGAAAGCAGTTAGTTTTCTTGGGTTGTATTTTTCCTTCTAGTGTCTTCTGTAATGCTGGATTTGTGTGTAGGTATTGTTGAAATTTGTTTTTGTCATTAAATATCTTGTTTTCTCCATCTATGAGGACTGAGAGTTTTGCTGGGTATATAGCCTGGGCTGACATCTGTGTTCTCTTAGTGACTGCATGATATCAGTCTAGGCCCTTCTGGCTTTCGTAGCCTCTGTTGAGTAGTCAGGTGTGATTCTGATGGGTTTGCCATTATATGTTACTTGGCCTTTTTCCCTTGCAGCACTTAGAATTTTTTTCTTTGTTCTGTATACTTACTGTTTTGATTATTATATGGTGGGAGGATTTTCTTTTCTGGTCTAATTTATTGGGTATTCGATAGGCCTCTTGTATTCTTATTGGCCTCTCCTTTAAGTTGGGGAAATTTTCTTCAATGATTCTGTTGAAAATATTTTCTGGGCCTTGGGGGAGGGAATCTTATTTTTCCTCTATTCCTATTATTCTTAGGTTTTGTCTTTTCATGTTGTCTTGGATTTCTTGGACAGTCTGTGTCAGGAATTTTTTAGATTTAACATTTACTTTGATGGATACATTGATTTCTTCCCTTGTATCTTCCATACCTGAGATTCTTTCTTCCATCTCTTGTAGTCTGTTGGTTATGCTTACCTCTGTAGATCCTGTTTTCTTCCCTAAGTTCTTTCTTTCCACAATTTGCTCCATTTGCGTTTTCTTTAATTTTTCCAATTATGTCTTCAGATCTTGAGCCGTTTTGTTGATTTCCTTCATCTGTCTGACTGGATTTTCCTGTTTTTCCTTCAATTCATTCAGCTGTTTGTTTGAACAATCCTCCATTTCTTTTATTTCTTTCAGTTCTTTAAGTATTTCATCTCTAAAGGCCACAAACTGTTTGGCTGCATCTTCCTGTATTTTTTTTACGGATGGCCATAATCTGTTTGTCCTTATCTTCCTCTAGTTCTTTATGCATTTTATTTGTTTCCTCAATTATCCTCTTCATAAGCATAGATGTTGGTCATCTTGAATTTCATTTGTGCTGTGGTGTTCAGGGCTGGTTGCCCTTGGATCAGTAGGTTCTGGAGATGCCATATTGCTCTGTCTTTTGTTGGTTGAGCTTTTACGCTGGCCTCTACCCATTGGGCTATCTTAGGTGTTGGGTGTTAGTTTCTGGTGGTTCCTGGAATCCTATGTTGGAGAGAATCCCCTTGGCAGGAAGGCAGTTTTTCCTGAAGGAAGCTTCCTCAGCTTTTTGGATATGGTCACTGAATGGCAGGTGTTTTTATTGCCACAGCTCACCTCAGGCATACAGACCTGAGTGGTAACTGTGGTCCTTGTTAGTCAAGAGGGCTCTCCTCTCACCCAGAGAAGTCCTCACCACAGCTGCCCTGCTTCTGGGTTTCTTGCTGTAAATGTAGTGAGCTGCTGCTGTAACCTGGGTGCCCTGTGGTTTGGTCAGTTTAATTAGGGATAACTGGTTGCCCCTTGGAGCAGTATCTGGGGGTTGATCTCAGGGATCCCAGGCTTCTCTAGGTGTGAGGTTGGGGCTGTGTGCCCCAGTACCCAGTTGGTAGTCAGTGGCAGGTGAGCTCCAATTTCATGCATGCAGCTGGTGGCTAGGGTAAGGAGCCTGTGGATAGCCAGAAACTTTTCCAGAGCTAGGTGTCCTGAGGTAGGGCCAGATAGAAGTTTCCCCCGCTGTGGGATTTTCTCCCCACAGGAAGGCCCAGTCTGTGGTGTTTGGGGTAGTGTGTAGAGTGCACAGGCGCTGGTGGGTGGTAGCTCCAAGCTGGTGGCTGGGCAGGAACCTGAGACCTTTTCCCTAGAACTTTCCTGTGTGTGCTGGGGGGAGGGGTCAGCTGAGTGCTCACTGTCTCCCTCCCTGTGGGGTTTTCTCCCATCAGGGACTCCCAGTCTCTGATGCCCTGGAGCACACAGTTCTGTCTATGATGGAGAGTCGGGCGCGCAGCAGGTTTCTGGGCTGATAGCATGTGCGCCTGTTGGTCTGCAGGACCTTTTCCAGGAATAGGCTAGGTGACCTGAAGTCAGTCCCCGTTTGCTTCCTTCCTTGTGGGGTTTTCTCTCGACAGGGAAAGCCAGTCTGATGCCCTGGGGCACACAGTTCTGTCTGTGAGGGAGAGTCAGGCATGCAGCAGGTCTCTGTGCTCGTGGCTGGAGCCCAGTTCAGGGGTGGTAGCTTGTGTCTGCCAGTCTGGTCTGCAGAACCTTTTCCAGGGATAGACTGGGTGACCTGAGTCAGTCCAGTTTCCTACCTTCCCTGTGGGTTTTTCTCGGGGCTGGGACTCCCAGTCTCTGGTGGTTTTGTGCCCACCGTTCAGCCTGGGAAGGTGATCAGGACATGCAGGCATATGGCTCTGGTTTGGTGACCAAATGCCTGTGCAACCTGGGATTTCTTCCGGGTTCTGGCTGGGTGACCTGAGAGTGGACCCAACTGATTCCCGCACCGTGGAGTTTCCTCTCATCTGGGAAACATGATCGCTGGTGATTTAGGGCCCAGAGTTCAGTCTCTTGGTCACTGTACTGCCATTGCTGTCCTGCTCCTCAGAAGCAGTGTCCTCCTGGCGCCGCCATCTTGGATCTCTCGACATAATTTCCTATATTTCCATGGACCACTAGTTATTTTAGTGGAAATCAGTATTTCAAACCTCCATCTGCACATGCTACTTAATGGATCATAGTAATTGCTTGCCATTTCTACTTCATCTCCTTCCATCTCACACAAAGTATTACAGTTTTCAATGTTAGTGGGTATGATAGAATTAGGTTATCACATAAGCACCTTTTCATTTGCTCTGCTATATTTCCTATATCCACAGCGAGCAAGTGTGAGGACCTGAGTTCAAATCTTAGAACCCACAAAAAGCCTGGTGCAATAGTGCGTGCCTGTAATCCTACTGTTTCTATAGAGACTTGGGAGGCAAAGATAAAGGAGTCTCCAGAAACTTGCGGGCCAGCTGGCCTGCTCAACAGTGAACCCCAAGAAGACTGTGTCTCAAACAAGGTGGAGGGTAAGAACCAACACCCAGAATTGTCCTCTGGCCTGTAACCATGCTGTGCATTCACAACACACACACACACAGACATGCACAATCAACCTAAGTTTGTATTTTGTTTTTGTTGTTCTTTTTGTTATTATTGGTATATGGCCCTAGAATCATAAAGTGAAGTCACTGTGTTTCTGAGAAGAACTGAGTTCCAGCTCTGCTAGGGTGTCTGAAAACTTGACTAACTTCACCACAAAGTCTAAGAGCACCAGGCAAGGCCTCGCTGTATGCAGATGGATAATCCAGGTATTTTAATAATCCCATTAAAAGTGTGTGTGTGTGTGTGTGTGTGTGTGTGTGTGTGTGTGTGTGTGTACGCGCGCACACGCGCACTCGTTGTGGAAGCTGTCAGCACCTTTAAAGAAAGAAAGTTGTTTACTCTGGCTACATGAATCACTTCTTAGCACCAAGGATGACATTTCCTATTTTCCTAAGAAACTAGCTAGCCACAAAAAACATCAAGTTTCACAGGAGCTATTGGAAGTTCTCCAACAATGGATGAACTCAAACCTTCTAGTATCTCTTCTCAGGACAGTGTGATTTCTCAGAGAATCTGGTGATAATTCAAGGACAAGACACCATCTCTGCCATTTATTTCCATTACTAACGCAACATGGTATCCTTAAATGTGTTAAGTAGTGTAGCACTGGGCTTTTAAAAGTATTTTTCCTTCCCAATTGATGTAATTATATACTTTATTAGGTAAACTATAACATTTCGTTATATATAAATAAACACAGTATACTTGTAAGTGTTCCACCTCAGATATTTATCATTTCATTGTAGTAGGAAAGTGTAAAGCTGTAAGTATGGGGCTGGAAAGATGTCTCAGAAGCTAAAGGTCTAAGAGTGCTTACTGTTCTTGCAGAGGACCACCCACATGGTGGCTCACAACCATCTGTAACTCTAGATCCAGGGGATCCAAAGTCCTTTCTGACGTCTGTAGGCTCCTGCATGCACGTGGCACACATACATACACTCACACACATATATATAAAATTAAAACATTATTTTATATGTGACACTATTTTTCCAGAGATATGAACAAACATTAAGTTATCCCAGATAGGGAACTAACTACAGACCAGAGCAAGAATGTCACCAAAGTCCAACTTGGTGAACCAAGAAGTTTTAAAAGATTTGCTTACAAGAATATGGGTGAGGGATTATTTGCAGGAGCAGAAATGACTCACACACAGCTGCATCTCCAGAGCCCCCCCCCCCCCAGCATAGGTAAAAAGCTGGAAGCATGGAGCTCACCGCACAGCCTGGAGGCAACTCAACTGGTTAGAAAATGCCCTTTGCAGGTAGCTCAGTTGATCTGAACCTTTTCCAATCAGCTCAGCTTCCTTCTGCTTCTTCTGGGCAGCTTGGCTGATACATGGCTCTTTTGGGCAGCTTGACCTGTCTGGCACTCTGCAGTCGTTCCTTGCTGTATACATATGCTTTGAGAAGGAAGGGCTAAATGTATCTGGTTATTTCCAGGGACTTCCTGAGCCTTTAAGTTGTTTACTTCTTAAGCTTAACAAACTTTTTTGCAGGATGAAATGTTTCACCTCCTTTTAGCATCCTATGTCTTAAGGAGTTTGTACACAAGACAGAATGTTTCCCTTCCCTTTTCATGTCTGTGTCTCTTCTTCAAAGTGGGGTGCTTCATCTTGGAGGAAATTGCTACACAATATGTCTGAACTCCTTCATCACTGGCCATCTTCTCTGTATCACTTTCTCCTCTGTATCATTCTCAGACTCTGATAAACACTGTTCTGGTCTCTATTTCTGTGAGATCAGCAACTTTATTTTCCAAATAAAAGTGGCAATAAGCAGGGTTTGTGTTTCTGAGTATCACACTGTCTTAAACTAGTTTATGTTCTATCACAGATGGCTGAGATCCTGTTCTGTTTCTTTACATTCTCAAAAATATTTAGTGGAGTATCCCGTTCCTCTTTTGCCAACATGGAATATATGAAATAGTTTCACTCTGGTAATGATTTGCATTTCACAGACTATAACAAAGTTGCACATCTTTTTATGTTTATGGATATAGATTTTTTAAATTTACATACATGTCTTATACATCTTTAAATTTAGTTCACATTTTCTCAGCAACTCATAGAAGGTCTTTAATACCTGCAGGCCATTAAATCTTTATCCATTACATGTGTTCCAAATATATTTGGGGATTATGTTTCTTTATATAATGTGTTCCAAAAAATTAGAGTTTTGTTTAATTAAGCCAAATTTGTCCACATTTCATTTAGCTTTCTGTTTGTTCATTAGTCTTGTGAAGGAACTCTTTAATAACCCAACAACATGAGGACTTTCCAGTATATTTTTCTTCTAAACTGTAAGTATTTTAACCTTCTTAACCTCATATTCCTGTTCATTAAATAAGAATGCATTATTTGTGTGATTTGAAGCAGAGACACAATTTTTCTTTTGCCCATGTAATAATTATTTGCTAGGTAGGTCAATTCCTTCCCTTATGATATGCAGAATGGTTTTTAGATCAAGTTACTATAGGCAATGGGTCTTTTTCTAGCCTAACTGTTCTGTCCTATGTTTTGACTTATCCATCTCTACATTAGGGCCATGCTATCATCCACTCCATCTCCTGATATCTGGGAGGCAAAGCACCCATGTACCCACACATATGTTACTCCAATTTTCAGGGATGTTAGCACTTTTGCTTTTCATGCATTATGTAAATTTTATAGTCATATTTTTAAAATCCATGGGATATTTTCATTGAATTTTAACAAGCCCCTAATCCAAACCAGAAATAAATGAGGCTACTATTAAACTATTCCTTCAGCTAAGAACATTACTGTAAATGATTTAAAAGCTACCAAACAATACCTTCTTTGCTATTTAATTCACAGGTGTGTACTAGTAGAGATAGAAATAAAAATAGAAGTATAAACAACAGCAGGAGAATAACTCACTCTATGGCCAGTGGTTGTGGAGAATGAAGGGAATGTAGTGGAATGTGTAAAGGGAAAGTCCAGAGCAGCCTCCAGACTGAGTGTACTTCATAACCAGGGAGAGGGATACACAGAGACCTGTGTAATGTCATTCTTTCCAGTGACTTGGATGCAACTTAATAGCATCATTTATTCCTGGTTTTAATTAGAGCCTTGTTAAATTTCAATAAAAATATGCCATGGAATTTTAAAATATGATTATAAAATTTGTATAATGAATGAAATGAAATGGTAGATTCATTTCACTACCCCATTTGCATACATGACATGTTTCACAGGACAAACTTTGGGACATGTGATCAAAGATATTTGGTACACTGATTGATTTAGGACAAAAGCGTTCAAATTTTTAAGTTTTTCTGTCACATAACATAAACATAGTAATAGTGATTTTTAAAACTTTTGCTTAAAAAAAAAGACACTTTTGAAATTCAACTCAGCTTCCAGAATTTTAGAACATACTGCTTCTTTAAGACTCTCAATTCTTTCTCTTACTCAGTATGCAATCTATTATGGTTCAGTCATTTATTCATTTATAAAATATATGCAAAATTCATTGCGTTATAATGAATTTACAGTGTGTTATAGAGTTTACTCATATAGTTATGTTTTCACATTGAAAGGCTAGAAGTAATAAACATAACCACATACAGCTAGGGAGTTCAAATCTTCCTATGACTGAGGGAGGCAGACCTGGGGTTAGTCTCAAATTACTATCTCTTGGTTTTAAAAACATGCAAGAAGCATTTTAGCCTCTTGCTCGCATTCCAGGTCTGTCTGCTTGAAAGTGTCCAAGGGCTGCAGTCATCATCACTGGCTCCATTTTCTCCTGACCCCAAATTGTCTGTTAAGCCAAGAAGGGAGAAGCTCAATGACAGAGCTGTAGACTAACATGCCCAAGACCTGAGTTAGAATCTTAGGGTATGTGCGGGTGCACACACACACACACAAATCTAAAAAGGATATCATCTCTATTTTAGCCCAAGCATGACGGAAAACTGCACATATAATACATTTTGAAAGGACAAAGACACCACTCGCTGTAAAGTTTTACCCTGTCCCAAACCATACTTATATCCTGTATAATTTATATGCATCTCAAAGAAGAAGCCAGTGCTAATTGATTGGATGCCAGGCATTTTTGTTTTCATAGACACCTACACACATTCTATAAATTCACAGAGGGGAATAAGAAGTAACAGTCCCATGCCCTACTGTACAGTACCTCTCTGGACCCCTCCTCTGAATTGTAACTAGTTGCTCAAATGTAGTTTTCTCTTTCCAATTACTTTCCCTGGTTTTCTGTTTATGAAACCCTTTAATATCTTGTAATAAGTATAGTTTAACATTCAGATGCCTGAAAAGCTTAAAATATTTGAAAATATACAGACATGAGGGCAGAAAGAACAGCCATGCTATACACAGGACTGCAGACTGAATGCCATCATTTCCCATCCCAGAGCCAAAAACCTTCCCTGGGACACACTGAGCACTCATTGACATTTCCAAAATGGCAACACCAGTGATATGAAGAGTCCTTCTCATCTCTGAAGGTACTGTGATTTCTAAGCTGGGAACAGATTGAAGGCTATGTTCTTGGCCTGCTGAAGCTGCATTTTCCCTTATTAATCCAAGAGTTTGTAATAATTAAATTCAGGACCACTAGCAATCATCGCCTAGAGAACTTTGGTCTCCCAAATATGTACAGAAGGAGAACCTGATTACCCACTGACAGGATTAGCTCACTCAGAATCCTGGGCGCTGGTTCAACCTTACCCAATTATGTGAATCTATAATAAGGAGTAGTCTCAGATGCTGGTAGAGCAAGTGTGAGAGCAAGATCTGATTAAAATTCACCTTGTCACCTTGAAATACTTCTTCCTTTAGGATGCTTCTACATCCAGAGACATAAACGTATGGTGTCACATTGCCCCATTGTTTACTCCATATGATTTTTAAGACATTATTTTCTAAAGATTTTAGTGAAAAAAATGAAGCTAATCTTTCATCATACCCATGGAATGGTTAATTTTATGTGTTACCTTGACTAGGCCATGTGGTACCCAGATACTTGGTTAATCATTGCTCTGGGTGTGTCTCTGACAGTTGTTTCTAGGTGACATAAATATTTGAATTGTTAGACTCAGAGACTCAGATTCTCTTC
Organism: Pachyuromys duprasi; assembly: GCA_028658305.1. NCBI lineage: Eukaryota > Metazoa > Chordata > Mammalia > Rodentia > Muridae > Pachyuromys > Pachyuromys duprasi. The sequence goes on along the minus strand of CM053764.1, from coordinate 98,682,444 downwards.
CCCAGTGAAAGTGAATGTCCTCCAACCAGCTGAGGATCTGAAGAGAAAAAAGGGGGAGTTAGTGAAGATACCTTTGCTCTGACTGTTTCCAAAGCTGGTATGTGATCTTCTCCTGACTTTGAACTTGGCTGGAACTCAGAGCATCATCTTTTCTACCTCTCAGGCCTTCTGATTCTTCCTGGAACTGCATCATCAGCACCATTGTCTCCCTAACTCATCTGCTGTGGATCTTGTTGCTTTTCGGACTTTGTTACATCATGAGCCAGTTCCTCATCTTGCTGTCTTCTGTTGGTTTCATTTCTCTGATGAATACATGTGATTTCTAAATGAGGCCTCTGCCTCTAAGAGTGTAGATTCCCACATGTCTGCTCATGACCATGGAACAAATATTGATTTTGAACAAATTCTGGAGCTGAATACATAGCTCATCAGTTAAGAGCACTTGTTACTCTTCCAAAAACCTGCGTTTGAATCCCAGCACCCACATGGCAGCTCAAAATCATCTGTAACTCCAGTTCCAAGAGATTCTATGCCCTCTTCTAGCCTTTGTAGACATCAGGCATGCATATGATGTACAGACATACATACAGGCAAAACACCAAAGCATATAAAATAAAATAAGTTTAAAATAATGATTTTGTTTGTAACAGTTTTCCTTTGAAAACTCCTGCCAAATAAAATATATATGTGCTATTTATATATTTTATATAAGTATATAATATATAGATATAATACATATCAGCGTATTTCAAATAATCTGAAATAATTTCATTCACTTGATACTACCATTGGCACAAGATAGTCTTCAAACATGCTAAACCAAACCCTTCAAGTGTTTGAGTTTGATTTTTTTTTCTCATTTTAATTCTCCTATTTAATTTGCATGTGTTTTGACCTTGCCTGGCATGACTCACTTCAACAAATCCTAAGTCCACTGAGTCCTTTCAGTCAGCAGAGAACAGAGGTTAAGCCTTGGGGAGCTTGACACAAGGTGTAGATCGGCATTTCACAGGGGAAAAAAATCATGAAATTGATTTTCAAGAGGTAGGAACTTTAAATTCTAGACGGAGATGCCTTATTTAAATCATAGTTGATTTGATAAAGTAAGCGGTAAATATATAACATTTAAACACTTCCTCTTTCCTCAAATGAAAATATAATATGTGCAAACAAAATGCTTGTATGAATCTCAAGTATGTTTAACCACAGAGCCTTTTTAAAAACAGCCTTTCCAGCAACAGGCAGGAATTTCTCCACCTGATGAAGTGGTGAAAGCTTCACTCAATAGGGATGCTCTGCCTTCCTGATACGTCACTCATCCCAGCCAGCGTGCCCGTCTGGTGCTGAGGGGGAGGAGGGCACTTTAGTTCCTTTAATCAACATCCATCCCTCAAATACATCATGAAGAGCACAAACAACAAAGAAAAATAAGTTAATTGGACTCTATATGAAATTTTAAATTTTTGAGCTAGAAAATGACACCTCAAGAAAATGAAAAATTCAAATTCAGAATTAGAAAAAAACAGTATTTCCAAATTGTAAAAGCAAGGGGTTTGTATCTTTAATATAAAAATAATTCATAATTCAATAATAAAAAAGATAATTAGTCCTACTTAATAATGATCTTAAAAGATATGTTTCCAAAGGCAATGTGCAAGTGGCAATAAGCACATGCAAAGATGTTGAAGCATGGGTCCATTAGAAAAATCAGCATCCCAGAGTCACAAAGATGTCATGTGAGCCTGGATGGAATGCTACAGTGTAGAAGACTGACTGTAACAAGCATTGATAAGGATGTGAGAAGAGTAAAACCCATAAATTATTGGCATCAGAATACATACTGCAGCCACTCTGGAAAACAGTTTGTCAATTCTCCAAAATATACCAGAAAGGACTGGGAGATGGTTCCGTGGGCAAAGAACTGCTGCACAAGCATAAGGGCCTGAGGCTATATCCACAGAGCCCATAGAGGAGCCAGTGTGGTATTTGGCTCCATAATCTGTGATCCTACAACTAGAAGGAAGGCAGATACAGCAGAATCTATGTATGCTCCCAAGCAAGTTAGCGTGGTGTGTTCATCTGACATACAAAGAAGAGAGGGACTGAGACTCAGGGTGATCCTCTGACATCCACATTCACACACATATGACATGGGAGGTATGTACCTACCCACACATCACACACACATAAATTAGTACCAACTCTATGAAAACTGACATAAGGATTCTTCATAAAACCAAAAATAGTTTTACTGTATAGCCCAGGTATACCATTTCTGGGTATATATATCCAAAAGAAATGAAATCACCATGCCAGCTTGTGTGTCCATTGTCTTATAATTATTACAGCATTATTCACCATAACTAAAACATAGATTCATCTTGTTTTCCAAATAGGTGGAAAAGATCAAGAAGACATTACACACACACACACCACACACACACACACACACACAAACAGTGAAATGATATTGGACCATTAAAAAGAGGATGAAAGCCTGTCATTTGCCACAAGATGCATGAAATTAGTAGAGCCAGTTAAATGAAGTAAGTCAGACACAGAAAGGAAGGCACCGTGTGTGCTTTATGGTATTTGTAAGCTAACAAAAATGTTGGCATGAATGTACATTACTGTCAGTGGGAAGTGAACGTGGAAGGATGGATAAAGACAGGCTGAATACAATCAGTTTTTGCTGTGTATGAGCATTGAAATACCACAGCGAATCCCATTAGTATGTGTTTGTTTCATTTTTGTCATCCTAGGAAATTAACCCAGAGCCTTACACATGCTAAATAAACACTACAGCCATAACGTAATGTGTATATTTGGTTCATGTTAACCAAAATTTTTAAATTTAAAAAAAAACGTTTAAATGTTAAACATAGAGCTACTGTTTTAATTGCTTGTCTCCTTGCTGTGGTAACATGCCCTCACAAAAACTTAAAGGAGAAAGCATTTGTTTTCGGCTTAGAGCTCAAAGGTGGATAATCTGTCATGATGGGGAGTCATGGAGGTGGGAGTTTGAGCACATTTTATTCATAGTCAGGAAGCAAAGGGTGGTGAACACTATCGCCCAGCTAGCTTTCTCCGTTTTATGCAGCTCAGAACTCAAGCCGTGGGAGTGGTGACACATGCTTTTAGCATGGGTTTTCTCATATTAAATAACTTAATCCCGATAACCCTTCATACTCATGACCAGAAGCCATCTCCTAACCTATTCTAGATCTGATCAGGCTGATGATGAATACTAACCTCCACAGTTACCATATGGTCCAGCAATGTCCCTCCTACGCATATACCTAAAAGGAATAGAAATATATGCCCGTTCATAGTGGCATTATCAGAACCAGTAAAACATATGAACAACTCAAATGCCCACCACCTGAGGATGAGTAGATAAATGAAGGGTGCAGTGGCCCCCATGAACTGGGAGACTTGGTAACAAAAAGAATGTTGATATATATGTGTTATAATACAGGTGAACCTTGAAGGCATCATGTTAAACAAGTCAGTCAGAAAAGACAGCATGTTGCATGGTTCCACTGAATTGAAATTCCAGAGTAAGCAAATCTACAGAGACAGAAAGGAGATTAGCAGTTGCCAGGAGCTGAGTAGTAACTGCCAACAGCTATAAGTGTGATGAAAATATTCTAAAATTGATATGTGAAGTTAGCCAAGCTCTGTGAAGAATACCAAGAAGCAATGAGCTGTACTTTAGTTTGCCCCGTGATGAGATGTGTACTTTCTATCTGATTTCAGTGTGTAGCACATGCTGGAGACCAGAAGTATTTCAGACTCTTGTAGGCTTAAATTCCTCAAGCACCTACTTTGTTTAAGGTTCTTTAAGGTTCTTAAATGCCTCTACCACCTTCCAACCCCTCCCACTCGAATTTAGGTAGATTAGTAGGAAAGGGGCTGTAGACCTTTATTATCTACTTCCTGCTGATTAGGGTCACTGGGTTCTTTGGGCATTGCCAAACACAGTGGTCAGGATACCAGCAGTCCAGTTAAACAGCAAAGCAACGTTTGTCAGCAGTAGTGAAACGATTCAGTAGAAGTGACAAGATTCCACCCAAATGGCACAAGTCCACAAATGCAGCATGAGCAGTTCTCTGCAACTTTTCTTTCTGCAAAGACCAGTGAAAGAGCCTAACTGTTGCAAAGTATAGCAATGCAGAAGTATTGTTTCCCTGTCTGTGGGTTTCTACTTATTCCTTCTCAGAGTCCACATGAGGATGTTTTTCAGCTCACAAAAAACATACCCTCACACAAGATAGTTTTCAGCTGACAAACATCACACACCTTCTCACAGAAGCTATTTTCCATGTGGGGGAAACATTGCCATGTCTCATACTTGGGACCAAAACAAAAAGCATATTCACATAACACGACTGAGTTTCTAAAGACACCAGAAACTTCCACTTCATATCTCCCTTTTTATTAAAAAAAAAAACAAAAAACAAAAAACAAAAAAAAAACTTTTCTCCAACATCAACAAAGAATATACAATAAGATTAACTATTAAAATTATCAGGTAAGAATTAACATTTACAATGTCTAATCCATTTGTATTTGGCACCCTTGGGAAAAGTATTTCACAATCTATCCTGTCTTGGAGAGTCCAAAGTTATATACGTAAATCACTTTCTTTTCATATCTTGTATTTATCAACCTAAAAACATCTCTCTAAACCTTAAAACATCTTTTCAGACCTAAAACATTGTCTTAGTTCCTGAACAACTAAGCTTAATTGTAGTAAAACTATAACTATCTAGTCTTCAACCCCATCAGAGACTTGAGATGGAAATAATATTACATAAGTTTTCAGGAAGTATAGAACAAGCAGCTTCTAGAACTATAGAAATGACAGAGAGAGCTGACTGCCTGAACAGTCATCAGAGGTTCCTCTGTGTCATTGGGGCATCCAGTCTTCAGCTGATTGGCCCAGAATATCTGACAGACTTTCTGTAAAGCAGGAATTTTGATGGAACGGACACTTAGTCTCTGCAAATTCCCAGGGTCCTGCTTGTTCACAGTTTGGACAGAAAATCTGGTATTAACAGTTGAATGACACATTTCTTTCTTTGATGCCCACCATCATCTTTAAAGTTGATTAGAGGTGCTGCCAGGGGAAGATGTGTCTCTCTGTCAGGAAAGCCTTTTATTATTAAAATATCTTTAAATGCTATATTCTTTTAGGTCTCTGAAGTGTCTGAAGACCACCTACTTATCTACCATTTTATAGTGCATAATCATATCTATCTGTAATATATTAAAATAGTGCTGCTTGTTTCTAGCTGTGTACTATCTGCTTAACCTTGAAAAACATGCAGGAAACTAGATAAAGCTTATTTCTGTAAGTATATAAACTAGTATTGAACAAGAGTACAATTAAGATTGCTTATAAGTGACTAGTTACTAACTTGCGTCTCCAGTCAACCTGAACAGTTTGCACTTGTTTGGTTTCATAAGACTAGAACTTCGAATCATATTTTAAATGAGCTCCTTACGTACAATACAAAAAACAACAGTCAACAAAACAACTTTAAATTTCTTTCAGTGTACAACAGTTAAACAAAATAACCTTAAATTTCTATCGATCCATACCAAAGTAAAATATATGACACTGGTACATGCTAGATTTTATCTTTAAAAATAATTACTTATTCTGCTTTTCCCTACTTTTTCCCATCATAAGATAGGAGAGAAAGATAAGAGAAAAAGAAGAACAGAGGGGAGAAAGAAAGAGAACCCTGATTTAAACTTTATTTTGTTTTCCTTCCTGACCATAACCACCCACCTTAGATAACAACAAATAACCCTAACACATCAAAATCATCTATCCCACCTCTTGGGAATGGGGCATCATGCTCTTAAAATTACTTTTCTGGAGGCAAAGATATCTTTTGGGTGCCCTATAAAAATTGAGATATTGGCCAAGTCTCAGGAAAACTAGCTGTATCTTTTTTTTTTTTTTTTTTTTGTCCAGTAGTTTTCAACTGAAAATATCATGTGCCTTTTCATGGAGGTTGTTTTCTGTGGGAATTGTTTTCCATGGGGAAAAAAATATTCCCATATCTCACATGTCATGTGAGACCAAAACAAAAAACATATTCACATGACATACTTACTCTCCAAAGAAAGCAGAAACTTCTACTTGAGACTGAACTTTTTCTGACTTCAGAGTGTTTTCCTGTGCTTATGTAAGTCATACCATAAAACTCATTTGTGTTTCACAAACACACAACATGAGGTAACTTTGTGCAGTATTTTAATAGATCTGTTTTCTGAATCAATCACGTAAGGTCCTGTGTGTTTTCCACATGTGCACAAATCAGTGTTCAGGAAGAAGTTGACCACAGGGCAGAAACTCCTTTAATATCTGCATAAAATCATTTGAATTGTGTGTCTGAAATACTAGAAAAGGGTAGAATACTGTGGAATGTGGAATGCTATGGTAGACTTCTTTTTATTTTATTTTTTTACTCTTTTTTGTTTTTTTATTTCTATTAATTACAGTTTATTCACTTTGTATCGCCCCTATACCTCTCTCTCTCTCCTCCCAATCCTACCCAACTTCTTCCCCACCCGTGTCCCTCTCCCAGTCTACTAATAAGGGAGGTTCTCATCCCATTCCCTCTGATCCTGGTCTATCAGGTCTCATCAGGAGTGGCTGCATTGTCTTCCTCAGTGGCCTGGTAAGGCTGCTCCCTCCTCAGGGGGAGGTGATCAAAGAACAAGCCAATCAGTTCATGTCAGAGACAGTCCCTGTCCCCATTACTATGGAGGCCACTTGGAGACTAAACAGCCATAGGCTACCTCTGTGCAGGGGTTCCAGGCCATCTCCTTGAGTGGTCCTTGGCTGGAGTATCAGTTTCAGAAAAGACCTCTGTGCCCAGACTTTTTGGTTCTGTTGATCTCCTTGTGGAGCTCCTGTCCTCTCCAGGTCTTACTATTTCCCACTTCTTTCATAAGATTGGCTGCACTCTACCCAAAACTTGGCTATGAGTCTCAGCATCTGCCTCGATACTCTGCAGGGCAGAGCCTTTCAGAGGCCCTCTGTGGTAGGCTCCTGTCCTGTTTCCTGTTTTCTCCCTCCTTCAATGTCCATCCTCTTTGCCTTTCTGAATGGGGATTGAGCATCTTAGCCAGAGTCCTCCTTCCTGATTAGCTCCCTTAGGTGTACAGATTTTAGTATGTTTATCCTATATTGAATGTCTAATATCCACTTGTGAGTGAGTATATACCTTTGTGTCTTTCTGCTTCTGGGATAGCTCACTCAGGAAGATCTTTTCCAGTTCCCATTTACCTGCAAATTTCATGATTCCCTTGTTTTTAACTGCTGAGTAATATTCCATTGTATAGATGTACCACAATTTCTGTATCCATTCCTCAACTGAGGGGCATCTGAGCTGTTTCCAGCTTCTGGCTAGAGCCTTGAACTCATTGGCACAGGAGACTACTTCCTGAACAGAACATAATCAGCACAGGCTCTAAGAGCAACAATCAATAAATGGGACCTCATGAAACTGTAAAGCAAAGAACACTGTCGTCAAAACAAAATGACTATCTACAGATTGGGAAAGGATTTTCACCAATCCTATATCTGACAGAAGATTAATATCCAGTATATATAAAGAACTCAAGAAGTTAAACAGCAACAAATCAAGTAATCCAATTAAAAAATGGGGTAGAGAGTTAAACAGAGAATTCTCAATAGAGGAATAGGGAATGGCAGAGAAACACTTAAAGAAACATTCAACGCCCTTAGTCATCAGGAAAATGCAAATCAAAACGACCCTGAGATTTTAGCTTACACCCATCAGAATGGCTAAGATCAAAAACGCAAGTGACAACACATGCTGGAGAGGATATGGAGAAAGGGAACCCTCCTCCATTGCTGGTGGGAATGGAAACTTATACAACCACTTTGAAAGTCAATCTGGTGCTTTCTCAGATAATTAGGAATAGCGCTTCCTCAAGACCCACCTATACCATTTCTAGGCATATATCCAAAAGACATTCAAGTATTCAACAAGGAAATCTGCTCAACCATGTTTATAGCAGCTTTATTTGTAATAGCTAAGGTGCACTTTTGACACCTGCCTCTTTTCTTTGCAGCCACTCAGAGGACTTCACACCTGTGTTATAGCAGCTATAAGGATCTGGCCAATTGTGCCCAAACACAGCCAGGCATGGTGGTGGCACATGCCCATAACCCCAGCACTCCAGAGCCTAACACAGAAAGTATGCTAGTTGAAGGTGAGTAAGCGCTACATGACAAGACCCTATCTGTAAATTAAATATATAAATAAATAGCTGGGCATAGTGGCACACACCTGTAATCCCAGCACTCAGTGAGGCAGAGGCAGGCAGATCTCTGTGAGTTTGAGGCTAGCCTGTTCTACAAAAGTGAGTCCAGCACAGACAAGGCTACAGAGAGAAAACATGTCTCAAAAAAAAACATATACATACATATGTATGCATGAATATATGTATGTATGTATGTATGTATGTACATATATGTATATAAACAGATAAAATCTGAGAGTCTCTTCCTTTAAGACCTTGCCAGACATATAAATGTGTAGAAATACCTTTGCACTAACGTAACAGTGATTTCTCTTTACTCTTGTGTGTAAACATAGCTTTGCTTTAATAGATTCTCTTTCTCTCCTAGAAAACACATTCTCCATCGATTTGCTACTCTGAATTCTAACCTAGAAGTCAAAATGACAATTTCCCTGCATTCACTGAAGCAACCCCAGTAATAAGGTAACTATTTAAGGAGGAACATTAAACCCAGTGACTTCTGAGTGGTGAGACCCCTGGAATCTCTTGCCATGATCCCCACAGACTCAATTTCCTTTTGGGTAGGCACAGTCCTGACTCCCTTGTACCTTAGAAAGATTCCTACTGAGAGAACAAATTGAACTATCACTTCATTTAGCATATTGAACACATTTGCAAGTGAATAGGATTATTGCAAGACTGGGTCTTTTTGGGGTGTTTACAGAGGGTTTATGGTTTTATGCTCCTATCTAAGCAGTGGCATTTAATTTTACTTGAACATGGAATATGTTTTCAGTTTTTCTATCTGTTTCTGTGCTCACACTGAAGGACTAGTGTCAAATGCCTTGGTCCTCTGCTCCCTCATCTGGGTGTTTGTTGCTCCAAGCACTCTCAGAAATGTGAGGTTCATCACCCGAAAGCTAGAAGAATATACAATGACTGTAGTGCAGACCGTGAGTGAAGCAGCTTTCCTAAGTGAGGTGGTGCAAGCAGCATTCCCCTCTAATGAATCCTGGTGAGACGGTGCAGTTGCTGGCAACGACCAGCTCAAATGAGAGTCCGTAAAACACTGAATATACATTGCCCATTTACATTTATTGCACATTAAGCCTCCTTGCATACAAAAGATAATGACAGATGCAAAACAGGCATGCAGAACAGGGCGGGCCTATCATTGGAGAGTGGGCAAGGTGCCAGCTTTCCAGACTAAACCATGCAGTGAACTCCAGGCAGGGCTAGCCGAACTGCCTAGGCATGGTACAAAGAACCACTGGAATCATTTGAAATTTGCGTTTTCTTAGACTGGGATGTGAATGCCACCATGGCAAACATGGTGGTCGCAGAGAATTAGGCAGTGCCCGGAAGAAAGTTCAAACTGCGGGGGCTACCAGAAGGTTGGGGTGCTCCACACAGTTTACTTAACAATTTTGTCTACAAACCACCCTCGGGCAAAAATTTCAGCTGAACAGAGAGATGGGAAGTTTCTTAAAACCCATAACTTGATACTTTTTAACCTGTGGGTGGGTCTCAACTCCTTCAGAAGTCATATGGCATATAACCTGCATGTCAGAAACTTACCTTACAACTCATTACAGTAGCAAACAAGAATAATTTTATGGTTGGGGGTCCCCAGAATATTCTGAACTGTATTGAGGGGTCACTGTATTAGGAAGGCTGGGAATCGCTGCCATGAAAGTTTGTAGAAGAGCGATCTACAATGACCTCTAAGGGATTTGTGTTTGGAAGTAGAGATGTTCTCAACCTGCTCCCCAAGAAACATGTCATTACAAGAAAGTGGTGGTTTGCCTTGAGTAGATTTTGTAGGGAGTGTGTGTGTGTGAGTGTATGTGTGGGTGGGTGGGTGGGTGTGCAGAGTCTTTCCACAAAGTTCATGTTGACCTTAAACTCCAGCTCCCCCCGCCTCCGCCTTACAGATTTGCAGTAGCATGCCCATCTGTGGTGAGTTCTTCACACAGGTTCTTTTCCAAGCCTCTCATTTTCCTTCCAAGAAGTGCAGCTCTTGAATACTTCGAAGCTCTTTTGTCGGCAGCTCTCGGGAGCGTTCTCACCAAACTCCCAACAGTGCCTGTTCCAAAGCTTACTCACAACAGAATAAACCTCCCAGATGTGTGAAGCCTGGGGCAGGTGGATGAGTAGACGCTTCAAACCCCTCCAAGCTTTCCCTCTTTCCTCCTTTCCCTTTGATGCTGCCACCTCAAGAGGCCGGCGCCTGCTAAAGCAGCCGCAGCAAACATTCTCCAGGCAGATTCTCCGGCCAGACAGAAGGGTGAAAACTATTAAAGAGCCCTCAAGCCAACCTCTCCGCTCACTCTTTCTGCAGCTATCCCGGAAAGACATCCCTGCGGGTACTATCAGAAGGAGCTCTGTTGACTCATCCCTGATCACTCCAAACGTTCCTGCTTCGTGCCCAGCTGTCCCCTTCTGGGGCAGAGCCAGCCTCAGACACTTTTTCTAGACACTTGCAAGTTTTGGCACAGCTCGGAGCAGAGCTGCACCTCCATAGCACAGCTGAAAAGAACAAAAGCTTCCACAGCCTACAAAGATAATGAGTCTCCTCACCCCACCCCCCGCACAGGAGCCAACTCCCTTCCCTCCCTCCTACAAGTGGAAAACCACCTCAAAGCCACCCCCCCACCCCCCCCCCCCACCACAAGGTCCTTATTTCTCTCTTTCCATACGAGGGTGATGGTATTTGCTTCCCTTGGTTTTCAGAAGCTAAAATACTCTGGCAACCAGAAATGAAAGTGTTTGTCTTAATTCTGCCCTCTCAGCGTGAGCCCCTGCAGAAAATGGCTTGCGTTTCCTCAGCCTGCCGCCACTGCTACTGCTGAGGCTGTTGTGGTGGCAAAGATAAACAGCCCATCAGTGCCGAGCTGAAAAGAAATATAGGAAAGGGGATAGGAGTAGTTTAATTACTTTGAATGGCTTTTTGTGTTCTGTGTGATTGCTTCCTATGATACAGTAGTTTCTCATTCTCCATGCAGGCTCTGTGTTTCTATTCATAAGAATAAGATTGAAGCCGGAAATTGGCTTTCAAGAGCAGGAGAGAGAAAAGAGCAGACTGAGGTTGGCTGTTTCCGTTCCAAGAAAGAGAGACCCATGGGGGGCGGGGGTCATTCTCCCATGGCTGAGCTGAGCAAGGCACAGAGCTAGCTCAAGGAGATGGTACATTTCCTTGCCCTGCCCTGAGCCTCAGGAAGGACATATGGGCCATGGGAAAAGTGACCTCAGGGGCAATGAATGAATGACTCTCCAGAGCTTAGAATAACAGTCAAAACAAGGTTGAGAAAGATCACAAAAAAAGGCAAGGATGGTACGAGGGTTGCCCCCTTCCCACTTGAAAAGTGTGTGTGTGTGTGTGTGTGTGTGTGTGTGTGTGTGTGTGTGTGTGTGTATGTGTGAGAAAGAGAGATAAAGATGATGTGAGAGTGTGTGGCACACAATAAAATTCCTTCTAAATTAATTGTCATAGGATGGATTATAGATTTGAGGGTACAGACAGAGCCCCAAGAAGCACTGTTCCTTCAATATCCTCTATCTTTACCTTTCTGTAAGTTAAGAACTTATGATTCATAACACAGTAACATATGGCTTGACTATGGAGACACACTGAGAAATATGTCACTAGGCAATTACATCACCATGTAAACTTCAAAGACTACAGCTAGTTACATACACACACATGCACGCGCACACACAATGCCTGTGGGTGTTACTAGACTGTCATGAACCACAATATAATGCGGTCCACTGCTAAACAAAGGGGCCATACACCTACTGCATGGCAAAATCACCTCTGCACATGACACTAACTAAAACTTAAGTGATTTTTCTCTGTGATCAGTTTGACTCTGAGTCAAATCTGTACATATTCGCCATATCAATTAAATTGGTGTACAAAATAAATCTATTCTAAATACACTAAGGAGATGGCTATAAGCCCTGTGATGATTCCTTCTGCAATACAGACGGTAAATGTGTTAGAAATAAGAAATAAGATGAGGCTTACAACAGGTTTTCTATGAAAGGGGTTTATTAGGGGAGAAGGGGGAACAGGGGTGGGCCATGATGGGGGAAGAGAGAGGGAGAGGAGGAAAGGGGAGGAGGGGTGGGGCGCCCCATAGAGTAAGAGGGTGAGAGGAATAAGAGAGAGAACACGTCCTTTTATAGGTCAGGTAATTACTAACCACGCCCTGGCTGGGCGATACAAGATGATGTCATTGTTGCTAGGTAACCCAGAAGCAAGATTGTTTCAGAATACTAACAAAATGTTTCTGTAAATTCTAGTGTTGACCTCCCTTAAATTAGAATAGAGCTGTACTGGGGACCATCTCAGATAAGGACTTAAATTCACAAGCGCATTGTAAGCACTGAGTGTGTATAGTGTGCAGGGAACTTCTAGAAAATGTGGTAGAAGAAATTCATGGCATCTCTCCCTCTGGGATTACAATGGAACAGAGGTAGGGTTGTCCATTCTTCAGAGCTTTACTGAGCAGGCTGTCAAGCAAGGTCTATGAACATGTTCTGCACACTGCAAAGTACCATGCAGGTAACAACTTACACCATTGTTAGGAGAAGGTGCCTTCTTGTGGATCTAAGTGCTTCGGGAATGAATTTTTTTTCAGGCTCTAATGCTTCCATATGGAGAGAAGAGGAGCTGCAAGTCCTGAAATGATATCGTATATATTTTGCATGTAAAAGGAGTAAAGGGTTCCTTCAAACCCAAGATCTCAAGCAGCACACGCAAATGGGAAAACATGAAAAGCCAGCTAAAACTGTCAGAGAATTGGGAAAAGCTCACCAGGAGAAACTTCTCTGGGATAATGTAATCTCCAAGAAAATATGAGCCAAAGAGGGCACTACAAGAGGTACGAAGAGCGAGGGGAAAAAGATTAAAAACTATGAAACAGAATAAAATGAGGAAAAATGAACCAGAAACTACAGAAGAGGCAATTAAATAAAATTAAGCAATAGGTTACAGCATGGTAGCAGGTAAAGCTTGCCTTTCTTGGTCCCTGCCCTCTGCCATGGGCATTCTCATTTTAGGGGCTCTCACACAGACACAGCCAGGCTGTTTCTGACTTGGCCCTATGTCTAGTCATATCCATGATCATTTTTGCCCCATGCATTCCTCTGGGATCTCAAAATGAGAGAACTGTAGCTGTGCCAAAGTTAGGATCAGAATAAGACACAAAGGACCAGCTGCAACCCAGTCACCATTAACAAGCAGCCGACCGTGAGAAAGACCTCCCTGGCAGAGTGAGAACTTGTGAAAGCCCAAATATTCAATCTTTCTTTTAAAAAAAAAAAAAACACTTAAAAATTTGGTATCCTGAACATCTCCCTTAAGAATGAAATAAGTAATCAAAATATTTTCCTTGGGAATCAAAGACCCCAACACAGTGATCTCAGACAAGAAAGTCCTGATGCAAGGATATATAATAGGTTGAGGCAACTGAGCAAGCAGCTGAAAAGCCTGCTGGGAAGTGCCAGAAGAACAGCCCATAATAGTCTCTTTAGTAATCATGGTGAGCTCTAAGGAGACAGGAAGCACTGTTAAAGTACTAAGTGCCTGGCAGGTGTGAGCAGAGACACCATCATCAGTGTGCATGATACAAGAGCAAATAACAAAAGCATCATGGAAAAGACTAGGGCACGACAGTGTTGCCCTAGATGCCTTGGACTATGAGAACTTCTGACCACTTGTGGAGGGCAGAGAAACCAGAATTTCCAAAAGGAACTTCAGCAAGTCTGGAAATCACGTTATTCTGAGAGTGCAGTTCAAACTGGCAACCCTTTTTAGATAGCAGCATGACCTTGGACAGCTGGCCTCCCCCTCTGAGCCTGGCTTTCTTCAGTCTACAGTAAGACTGACCTCTAACAGGCACTGCTTCTATAATCAACATCCACTTCCACTTTAGGTTATCCCAAACTAGTTCAGCATAGCTCAGAGAAAAAGAACAAATGAGTAAATAAACAAATACCCCAACATCATTCTCTTGGTTTGATATCCTGAAGAGAAGGCTTCGTAGAACACCTAAATGTCCAAGGCCTGCAGGTATCCGATGCCTGAAATGTGAAGACTGGACAGGGAGCATCAGCTAAACTATAAACTCTCTAGCAATGGAAAGTAAAGACAGATTTATGCACCAAATTTCAAAATAACGGTTGAAGGGGACACTCTGCAACTTTATGGAGGAAGTTGTTCATCCAAAGGATAATAAACTTTCTGAACACATCACACCAGCAGGTGGTACAGAGGGGAAATAAGTGTATAAATGGCTTCAGACATGGTTTGGCATGAACAGCCATGTCATCAAGGCAGTAGAATATTGCAGTGGATTCAAAATATTTAAGGGTGGCATCTAGGCAAGCAATCTATCCCTCATCTTTGAGGCTTCTAACTCAAGTTAGAAAAAAAAATCAGTCCAATGATCTATGCTGAAATTGAAACATATCTTTATCGAATTATGAATAAAGGAATGTGGTACTAAGAAAAGCATGGAGATGCTCTGTGAAGACTGTCAATGACAGAATCATGACAGCGCTGGCCATAGGCAACTGGCCTGGTGTAATGTTTTGTTTACAACTCAAGAAAGGATGGAGATTAAGGAACTCCGGTCACCTCTGAGAAGGAAAACACCCAAGCTGATACTAAGTATCCATTTTAATTTAGGTGGTGAAATTAGCCCAATGGACTCTATAGTGTTTGTTTATAAATCTGCTCTCAAGTCTTGGCTACTTCCACAGCCATTGTTCTGCATGGACACCTTACACATAGCCCTTCTGCTGAGCACTACTGGCTGGGAAACAGAACCCAACCCTCAGATTCTCAGATAGATGTTATACTCCTATACTCCTTATCTGAACAGTGTATGTTCTTAGGTCGAGACCTATTAATGGGCATTCTGCCTAGGTAAGGATTTTAGAAATAGCCCTGCGTGCATCTCCTTTCTTCCCCACATTGGTAGTCGGCCTGTCATTTCACTATCTGCATTCTGTGTTAGTTGTTTGGGATCATTAGGCAAAGCCTAGCTATCGCTGCACACTGCTCAGTGCATTTGCTCTAATAAGCTTTCGTAAATAAAACCCGAAGAGAAGAAAAAGGCCGGTGTCTGATTACATGCAAAGCAATTTGGTCTCATTAGGTTCTTATAAGGAGAAAAAGTAAATATAATCTTTATAAATCATACAGCTATAACAGAGATGCCTGGCAAAATTCATTAGTTAAGATAATAAGAGTGAAGACCATTTAAATGTGCAGAGCACTTGGTTTATGAAGCTGTAAAGTCCTATTTCATCCATTATAAACTTTTACAAAATTCAAAGATGTAATCAGGTAAAGGAAATCACATATTCCTAATGGATTCCCTAAGGTCTGGGCTTAATAAATTGCTATTGCAGCGCTGATAAAAACTAATGCTTGTCTGTAATCTTAAAAAAAAAAAAAAAAGGTGACACTTAAAATAGTAATTTATTTCCCATGGATGTCCAAAGCCTGGAAAAGTTTTTTCATCCTATTTTACAGAGAATACCACTGAGGCATGGAAAAAAGAAGATGGTAAGCCAGAGAAATTAGAGCAACACTGACGAGAAAACAGGCCTTGTGCCCTAAAGGTATTGTTTCTTGAGTCAATGCGAAGTCAGATTTTTCATTTAAGAAGATAAAATAATGGAAAGTGCGGGAGAAAGTCTGTGCATTTCTTATTACTTTGCCCCAAGCATGATATCTAGTTTGATTCTTAGGTGTCGAGTAGGGCAAATGTTGCTTTCTCAGGCTTGAATATTGCTTCTTAACGGAAGTGTATGTTCGAGGATGAAAAAGAAAATGAGAACTCGGGGCACTGGCGCTGGCTCTCTCTACGACCTTGAGCATGATCTGAGTGTCTTTCTAACAATAATGCTGAGAGGAGGAGAAGGAGGGGTAATTTGCCCATCAAATGTCTGAGAAAAACATCTTACAGGAGAGACTCATTCGGGCCTCCTATTCTCAGAGGGTTCCGTTTGTGGTTGCCAGCCCTCATGTGCTTTGACAGAGCTGAGGGGCTTCTTTACCTCATAGGAAGCAGGAAGCGAGAACCAGGAAGGAACCAAGGAGCAAGTAGAACCTCCAAAGCATGCTACTTGTTCCAGGTGGACTCCACTTCCTAAGTTCCCACCACCTGCTAAAATAATACCACTAGCCATGGACAAAATGTTCAAAAGATGACCCCGTAAGGGACATTGTATGTTCAATACATAACAGATGGAAGCTTTGAAAAACATGCTGTCTACATGTTAGGGTTTTTTTGTTGTTGTTGTTGCCTGTTATCTGCTATAAAGTTCCTATCCCCTGAACCTTCTACCACATTCCAAAATGCCTAACCCCACCCCCAAAGGTTTCCCCCAGTACCTCAGCAAAGTCCCACACCAGCACTGGGGGAACTGGGGTAGTCCTGACCCCCAACCAGTTGCAACAAGGCATTTCTCATCTTGGTGTGGACCTGTCAGCCCAGGAGAAAACGTGGTTTCTAGACCACCAGCAAAAGCAGAGCAAGACAGGTAGCAATTACTTTTCTTCCCAAAATCCCACTCCAGTCTGTCTGCCACGTCCTATCACATACACTCCCGTTAGCCCTGATTTTCAGTACTAAACAGCGTATCTTCTGGGGCCAAGACAGACTGGATATCCCTTCTTCCAGAATCACCCCCAATCAACCCGTGAATGAAAGCAACAGTGCAGGAAGGAAAAGCAGGATGGACCGAAGGGGGCAAGCAATCTCTCAAGCAGCAGAGCTTTCGGATGAATGCACGGATTTTAGGAGTCCAAGAAGCACCGATTTTAAATAAACCATATAGAATTAAGTCATGAAGTCTGT
Source organism: Pachyuromys duprasi (assembly GCA_028658305.1). NCBI lineage: Eukaryota > Metazoa > Chordata > Mammalia > Rodentia > Muridae > Pachyuromys > Pachyuromys duprasi. Next base: position 98,665,273 of record CM053764.1, on the reverse strand, counting down.
AAGATGGAATGGAAGCACAGGAAGTGTGGACGGTGGGAAAGGAGAGGGAGGCATGCGTTGTTTATTGTTTTTTGTTTTCTTTCTTTTTTTCTTTCTTTCCTCTCCTTTCCCACCATTTTCCGTATCAGTAATATAGCCAGCCAAAGCCTGGGGCTTCTTAGACTAGATACAACACTGCCACCTAGAGGCCCAGAAGGGATTGTCCCTCAGTCCTCCCGCTGCCAGGTCTGGAGCTGGTTCCCACCAACTGCCTTAATGAAGCTTCCTGTTGGGAGCTCCAGGCCTGTTTCACTCTGCGTGGGGCAAACAAGGCTTGGAGCAACTGCTTGAAAGTCTAAGAATGTATGGCAGCCTTTACTGACTTAGGCACCCACCCTCAGCTCCTCCAAAACAAAAGAAAGGACTGTAGTTGGTAACCCTCAAACTCCCCCTCCCCATCGAAATGCAAATTTCCTTGAGTTTTTTCCTTCCTGTGTCCTATTCTTTGCATGTTAAGATAATTCATGCAAATCTTATGCATTTTCCTTACAGGCACCTAATTAGACAGATTAGCTCATAGACTCAATAACCTTCTCTTTTATTCTTATGAAAAGAAGGTTATGTCAGTTAGGGACCTCCAACTCTTAATAGGCATCAGGCACGGAGTGTATTTGTGCTCACAGATCCCTATGTGTACAGAGAACACACTGTTTTGTCATGTCTCTTGCTGGGTGTTTGTGTCTGAGCCTATGCATGCCTTCTGGAGTCCAGCATTGGTGCTGGGTACCAGTGCAAGTACCCCACACCACCATGAGAAAAAGAGAAATAAATGGGTAGTTCACCAATATCTAAAGAATATGAACATCTAATTAGCATAAGAGATGAACAAAGAAATTAAAAGAGAAAAAAAAACATATATTCCCTCCGTTGTTCAGAAAAAAAAATGGATTTGGTCTCTTGTTAACATGCTGCAGAAGAAAAGAAAACTTGCTTATGAGGAAAAGATAAACCAAGGATGTGATGCTAACAAGCTCTCAAATTGACAAAAGCATTGTAGGTTGCCATGGCAAGAGATCTTTTAAAGTGAGAGGGTCGTTATACCCAGCCTCTGAAAAATCCCTCAGGTGGACCAGCCTAAGATGGAATTAGGCAAACAGGAGTCCTCAGAGCAGCAAGCAGGATGACTTGCTGACTCTTTTTCCTCCCTTCAAGAGTTCGCTGATTCCCATGAGCCATCCAGATGTGCATTTAATCAAATTCTGGATAAAGCTCCCTGGAACAGATGCCACTTTTTCCCCCAGCATGCAGCAGTCAGTAAAGCTTGTAGGTCACAAGGTGCCAACTCAGACATCTGACTGTGCTGCTTGACTGAGGCCAGTGAAACAGGACTATTGCAGACTGGAAACGAGTAGGAGAGTGTCTCCAAGAGAAGCCGTTAGTCAGTACAGCCAGTTGCTGCCTTCAGGAAGTGTGGGCTCAGTATGGTTAGGTTTCTTTTGAAAGCAGCCAGAAATGTGGTATGGAGATGAATTTTCCTGATTTTTAAACATTGGCAACAAGTCAAAGAAGAAGGGAAAAGCTTGTGCTAGACAAAACAAAACTTAACCAAAGGCCTGATTTGACCTGGAAAAGGCAAATCCAACTTCTCTGTCTCCGGCCTTGAAAAAATCTATATTCAAACCACACCCAAGTGCAGGCCTTCACTGCCTATTTAGGGCAAAACGCTTCACACTTTCATGCTTCGGTTTATCCTGTTTCACCTGTCTGAGTTGCTCTTTCCTCCAGCCTTTGCCTGTCAAAATCCAGTATCAAGGGCCAACTCAAATGTCAATTTATTTGCAAGGTCTGTTGGAATCACTGCAGTCAACATTAATCACTGCAAGAATGCTCTTTTTTTATCTCTATTCTTGCATCCAGAAGAGTAGGCATCCAAACAAAAGTGAGTAGTGTTTATGGATCCCAGCTATGAGCCCTTGGCAACAAGAAGTGGTCAAAAATGTCTTGCCTCTCAGTACCATGCCTAGTACAGAGCTAGTATTGATAGCTGGCTTGAATTCACAGTGAGAAGTGACTAAGTAATAAGCAATACAAGAAGTTTGTTGGTTAAACAACTCAGGGCACCCTAAATACAATTCATTTAATCTGAGCTTTGCACTAAACATGCAATTACATCTAAAATGGCACCAGGGACTCATGGGTAACAAGAAGCTATGTCCACGCTTGTGGAGAACATGGATTGTAAACAGCAGTGTGAAATTCACTGTGGGCTGAGCACTCATTCAAATGAGAGTATGAGAGGCTGGAGGTTAAGAGCACTTGCTGCTCTTCCAAAGGACCCGCATTCCATTCCCAGCACCTACATCTGGTAGCTCACAACTGTCTGTACCTCTAGTTACAGGGGATCAAAAGTTCCGAGATACTTGTACACACACAGTACATATACAGACTTGCAGACACACACATACACACTTAAAAATAAGTATAATCCTTAGAAAGTTGAGGTTGAGGCATGAGGTCACAGAAAGCTGAAACCTAACAAGTTCTAGCTAAGAACTAATGATGTTGTTTTTCAACATGAGAATTTCTATAGCAAAGAAAAAGAGGAAGAAAAGGGGATTGGATTAATTACAATTTTGCTGAAGGGGGTGTATACTAAGATGGTGCTGTTGCGCCAGGACCTTGATGGCCTCTCAGGAATCTGAAGACCTAAAAGTCCCCAGATCTTAACCTTAGAATCACCCAGCTAAGACCTATAGCAAAGGTCTGAAGCAATAGACTATTAATGGGGAAAAGGAGAGCCCTATCTCGCACATCATGGAGATGCCCTGATTCTGACAACTCAGCAGGGGACATAGATGCTATAGGCATGAGACCAGGTTCTGTTCTATCTTTATCACCATTGCTTGTCTTCTGCTCTGGCGCTCCAAACACTGCTCTATACAGAAACTCTCAGAGCTCTGAGCATCGCCCCAGGCTACCTGCAAATTTCACAGCCCCAATGTGATACTTTCTCCTTGTGAGTCAGGTGACAGCATGAGCCATAACTACTATTTGCCCTTTCTATGACACTTGAGTGTGGTGAAATGGTGAAGAAACTAGCAAAGAGAAGAAGAGAACTGGATGCAGAATGAGCCTTTCCCATCTAAGAATGAAAGCTGATGTGACGAAATCAAAGTGAGATCTTTTAGCAAGGATAAAAACACACCCACGTGTACTAGACATAGCTTATACGGGGAAAACTTAGGGAATTTCTTTTTATAAATGAAGAAAGGAGAGAGGAAATGAAAGATTTCTTAGGAAAGAAACTAAAATAGGGTGGGAAATTAAGATCAAGTGTTGCTGAGGGTCAACATCAGAAAAGGAAGAAAGAGCGGATAAAAGAATCCAATAGAATAAAACCCCTGCTGCTCTTGACCACACACTGTCATTCATTTATTCTTTAAAAATATCAGAAAGATCAGAAATGGAAGAAAAATAATCAACACTAAAGTGTAAGTTTCAACGTGAACAGACTTCAGAGTGAAACAAAGAAATCATATGACTAGCTGAAATTCCACAGAGATGTAGAAACATCTCAGCAAAATGAGAGCAAGCAGAGACCTGGCTCCTCAGGATGCCTTCTGTGTTGCTTGGTCTTTTGATATCTATTTTACATTCCACAGCAAAAATGTTGTCGTATCTGATGTGTTTTGCCAAGTCTTTTATTTGGGATGCTTCCTGATTTCAATATTTTTAGCTGCGGTGGTTTTTTAATCACGAGGGTATTGTTTTGAAAGCAATTATTTGATGTGCATTCAAAAGCAAAATTCAAGACCAAGCCAGATTCACGTGAGATCATCCCGAAAGCGGGGCATACTGTGAGAAAGGGCAGAATGCTGACCTTGAAGGACCATATGTGACGGAATCTCAGATTTCTATTACAGAAGCGTGGAGAAACAGTGGCCTTTGCTGAAGTTACCCGGTGCTGTTGATGGAAGAAGGCAGATTACAGCTTATCTGTGTCTATTAGGAAATAAGGCCCAGGTATTTGTCCCACTCTGAAATCTAGCCTCCGTGCAATCAGCCAGCCTTCTGAGTAGCCTACAATTTGAGAAGGGGAGTGGGAATGGGTGACTTTTTAGAAATACATCTCTTCATGTCATTGTTTGTCTAAAGAAGTGGTGTCCTAGTACCACTAGTTTGGGGTATAGTACCTGCTAATTAGTACCTGGAAGGAAAAATAATTAGAATGTCAGAATCTATATAACCAAGAAGACCTGCAGGCATCTTTCCTCCACATGTTCTTCAGAGATGAGAAGAGGCATTGGAGGAAAGGGCTGGTCCTTCTCTGGTTGTTCCCAAGCCCCACAAGGCTTTGTCTCTCAACTATCATGATGAAAGGCAACCTCAAGCTCTTTACAGCTGACAGACACAAACACAACTATCAAGACATAGAGGATCATCCCCTCCAGCCTTGATTTCAAGGACACCTTGCTTTGGCAAAGGGACCTGCAAACACTGGCTTGCTTCTCTCCCAAAGCACTTCATCCCTCACATGCTTAACTTGATCCAATAAAGGCATTGTCCAGGGTGGAAATGTGTAGAACAACCAACACAGTCATTTTCACAGCAAAGCAATTATGGACCCAAAGAACAACGCAGTCTCTTTTCCAATTGTTCGTAGGAGTGTGTTCATTCCAAGCCATTACCACGTATGTCTGTCAGAGGGAGTCTCCGCAGCAAGGTGTAATGAGGCATAGTAACTTTCTCTCCACAAACGAGCATCTCATGGCCTGGCTCCAGGACAGATCTGAGACTGTGGCTCCTGCTTCAAATCTATCTTTCTTTCTGAATAGTCTAGGCTGCAGTTATTGGAGCAGATCTTAAAGTCATAGGCAAGGAGCTGGAGGAAGAGCCAGACACAAGGGGATGCAGCAGTGAGAAGAGGGTCCTGAGATTTCTGATGGCTGCAAAAAAAAAAAAAACATGAAAGGGGAAGAATTCAGGGAAGTCTGCTGTCCATCCCAGTACATCACTCTCTTTTTGACAGTCTACCTCTGATGACGGATGTGCTACTTTGCTCTTTCATTACACCATCCTTCTGCTCAAATTCTCTTTATGGCTCCCACCACCATTTGCAACAAAGTCCAAAAACCAAAGCCTGACTTGCAAGATCTAACAAAAGTAGCCACCACCACAAGCAAACCTCACGACAGAGGACAGTGACACAGGTTAGTGTCCCCAGCCCACACTAGCGGCCATCTTTCTGACCATCGAGAGCCGCACATCCCCATCCTCTCATCCTGTGAGCCCAGTTCCTGTGGTTGCTGCCATTCTTTTCAATGATCTTGGCTTCCTGGTTGGGCTTTGCTAGTAAGAAAAGAGGAAGAGGTAGGAAGGCTATCACAAGGATGGAGATTAGCTTTTGAATCTACTGTCTTGGCTCCTACTCTCTAGGGTTCCTTTAGAGTAGCTGTCAACTGAAAGGCCCTCCTCTGTGAGAGGTGTCTTTACCTACACTGAGCTTACTTGTTCTAAATGGACACACACCCCTCCACAGTCCTGTGAACCTGAAGGTAGTTTTCTTTCTCCTCCCCTTACCATTAGGTTACCATGCTCTAATCAACAAGCACCTTTCTCTTATCCACAGGGTCAGCAGTGCTGTTGCCTGTTAAGGCAACAATCAGGATGCCTTCTTCCCAGCTCTCCAACTCCTTACAGATGAGAAAAATCAAAGCTCAAGAGGTTCACCTCCTGATTATCTGAAAACTTACAAGGGAGCACGTAGCAGAACCAAGATTGGAACCTGAGAACTTCCACTCCAGACAGTTCTCTAGTAGCCTGTGACATGTTCCACCTTATTGTCTTACTATGCTGGCAATATATTTACACTTCTCTGCTCCCATCCAAACCCAACCCATGACATGCTGTTGGAGCCAAGCCACCCATCTGAATCTCCAAAATGTGCTGTCTGTGCAATCTCTTCATACACAAAGCAAATACCATTTCCGTCTGCTTTTTTCTTGTTGTTGTTAGAGATTTATTTATTTATTTTATGTAGATGAGTATTCTATCTGCATGTACACCAGCATGCCAGAAGAGAGCATCAGATCCCAGTTATAGATGGTTGTGAGCCACCATGTAATTGCTGGGAATTGAACTTAGGACATCTAGAAGAGCAGCTAGTGCTCTTAACCACTGAGCCATCTCTCCAGCCCCCTGTCTGCTTCCTTTGTTAAGTACTCTTGGGTATTTTCTTGTTTTACCATTGAAATGAAGAAGCCTCCAGGGGGGATAGAAATTATGACCCACACATTCTTTCCATTATTCTGAGCCTGTAGTAGATATGATGTCCTGTAGTAGTAACTGAACAAATGATTGAGAAAGAACTTTTGGATCCTCTCTAAAGAGTCATTTTCCTGCTTTATATAATGGGCAAAAAGGTGGGGAGGGAGGTGACAAACTCTAACATTAATTCACCTGGAAAAAAATCACATTTTCATTCTCAGCAAAGCTTACTTAGGGTTACTGTAGAGGCTACACAGTTTGTTAGCTACTAAAGAGTCAGTGCTTTGATGGCTACAGGGGAATTTTCTAGAACTACATTGCTTAGGTTCAAATTGTAGTTCTGCCACTGTTATTCTTGGGAAACTTCTCCACACAACATCTCACTTCAGCTCTCTATAAGACCGAGGTAATGGTTGTACATACCTTGTGTTATGAGGATTAATGAAATCAATATATATAAGATCCTAGAGGGGAGAATCCAAGATGCTGCCATGAGAGAACACTGTGTCTGAGGAATAGGACAGCAGAAACAACGCAGCAACCAGGAGACTAAACTCTGGGACCTAAAACGCCAGCATTTGTGATTGCCAGGTGAGCGGAACTCCTACGGTGAGAAAATCAAGGAACACCCAGTTACTCCCCGGAAAAATCTCCAGGTGACCAGCCGCGCGCAGCTCTGATCTGAACGAGCGGCCACGCTGGGCGCCCGCACCCGCCATTATAGACTGGATCACACAGTCTCGCAGGCAGTCTGAGGAGGAACCGGGTGCCATTTTCACTGAACTACACACTGCAAGCACACACTGTACCCGGATTCAGCTTCAACCCGCCAGTGTGTTGCAGGCTCAGACCAATCACCGAAACCACCCCAGACTGAGTGGGTTGGGGGACCATTTTGACCAGTCTGCACACTGCGGGCACGTGCCTCACGCTTCCGCCAGCAAAAACTCAGTCAGTGTGTGAGTCTGCTGGTGGGTCTGGGAGGAATTCGAGTTCTGCTTCAACCCATTGGGTGTGTGGCAGGAGCACACCGATCGCCGGAACCACCACAGACTGAGAGGATCCAGGGACCTTCTTGACCAGACCACACACTGAGGGTGAACGCTGCATGCATCCGCCAGCAAAAACCTCAGTTCTTGTGTGTATGTCCACGGGCCAGACAGAAAAGGCCTCGGGCACCATTTCAGACAGGCCTGCATACAGCGGATGCACACCAACCCAAACCCACTGTGTGTGCCCTAAATATCATCTCAGACCGTGGTACACAGCCCCTGGCCCAGAAAGAGGCGCCAAATCTCCATTCCAGGGGAGAGCCCTTAGCAGCAAGCCCAGGGCAGAGCACAGAGCCCCCAGCTGACATCTCAAACCTGGACACTCAGACTCTAGCACAGAGTGAGGAGTAAAGACTCCAGACCATAGGGGTGACCAGCCTGCAGTGCTCACAGCTTCTAGCACAGAGCACGAAGC
>CM053764.1:98637441-98657060 GCA_028658305.1 Pachyuromys duprasi | reverse complement strand
GACCCTCCCCCCATACAAGCTGGGGAGTGACAGACTGGCTAGATCCCAGGGGAGGACATTGCAGCCAGCCCTGAGGAGACAGGATAAGCTGGGGTTGGATAGAAGGGGAGGAGGTCCTCCCCTGTTGGTGGACTTGTAGGGGGCGGGGAGGAGGGAGGTGAGGGAGGGAGTGTGAGGGTAGGAGGGACTGAGGGAGGGGGCTATGCCTGGGATTCAAAGTATCTAACCTGTGATTGATATAAAAATAAATAAATTAAAAAAAATCCTAGAGCAGAGAAGAATAGATGGTGGGTAGATAGGGAATGAAAGGTTAGTTACTAAGTGTTAGCAATTATTGCTGTATTAGCAACAGTCACACAGAGATCAGTCCCTGTTGAGACTACAAGAAATCTGGAAGATTCCAGAAAATCTAGAAATTATGCTCTCTCTAGTGCTCATTAGAAAACAGGAAGTTCCCCAAAATTAACCCTATCCTGGGAAATGGTTAGCTGGTGAAGAATTTTCACCTTTCCTACACAGAGACCCAAGAAGCCCTTTGTAGTGTATTGGAAAGGAGACCTCACAGGCCCCCGCAGGTCTGGTGACGTGTCCCAATTCCAGACCGTGGCCCCGCAGGGATGACAGTCATAGTCCCAGACACAGGCCTGCTCTTTGAGAACTGGATAAAAATCTCCTGAGAAAACATTAACTGAGTTTCCATCAAAAGACCACAAGAACACTGGGGACATGACAAATTCATTTCTGAAACCACCTGCCTCTCATTCACCGTTCTGTTAGCGCCTGCCGTTCACTGCTTACGTGTCGAAATGCTGGAGAGACCATGAGAGCACCATGACAGCGGAACAAATAAAGAGCCTCTGTTGCTTGATGGGCCCCTTTCTTCTTCATAATCTTGCCTTTTTATTACCTATATTAAGCATGGTGTACACTGAGGGCCTAAGAAAGGAAAGAAGAAACGATTTGCAGCAGCTTCCTCCCTTGAGAACTGAGCCTATACACGTAGTTTATTACCTTTTCAGCCGTCTGAACACAGCTTAAAGCCATATAATATCTTTTGGTGGGTTAAATGAGTAACAGCCCTTGCTAGTCTGTCAATCAATTCCATTCCCCTTGTGAAAAAGGGAAGTTAGCATCTTACCTCTCCAACAGCTAAGGAAAGTGAGAGGTTTTGTTTTGTTTTGTTTTGTTTGGGGGGGGGGGGTTCTGCTCTCTATCTGGAAATTTTTTTGGTAGAGGAGGGTGAGGGATCCTATAGTCTTTATAGCACGTGTCATTTGAGGTACGGAAATGGAGAAAGTTCTATATGCATTACCACTACAGAACTAGCTAAGTGAAGGCTGCTGGTAGAAAATCTGTTACAACTTTAGTGTTCTATTGCACCTGCATGGGTGATAGCAACATCAGCTCACCTCTGATGAGGAATTCATAGCAGTAACAGGATCATACTCAAAGGGGAGCCAGTTACATGACCAAATAGGAAGCCACAGCAGCTCAGATGGCATGAGCCTTCTGAGAGCACAAGCTCACTTGCTGTAAGGATATCTAGTGAGGCCCACCTCATAAAGTCCTCACCACCTTTCATGTCACCACTTGGGGACCAAGCCTCCGACAATTACACCTGTAGGTAACAAACTAAATCTAAACCATAACACAAACAAAATACTCGCTTCCTTTCTCGGGATAAAAGCCGCTCCACACCCATCTTCAAGTGAGTTTTTAACCAAGAAATATTTATTAAGCTGTCATTACCCATATGTGTTTGGCTAGACTCTAGGGATGAGGAAAAGAAACGTAAGCCCGTCAGCTGTCCATAGTGACACCTGGGCACTAATGCCTTCAGTGGGGTCCACACTGGCCACCTTGCTGATATCGAACTTCCCACTCAGCACTGCTGCTACCCTCTCCCTCTATTTCTCCCTATATTTTTCTAATAGTGGTGCCTTCTCTAACAAAGTGTATTTACGCAGTCACGGTGCTTACTGAGAGTCTTCCCTTCTGAATGAGGATTAAACATCTTCCCTGGGGTCCTCCTTGTTGCTTAACTTCTTGGGGGCTATAGATTTTAGTATGTTTTTCCTATGTTATGCCTTTTTTTTTTTTAAGTTTCAATCAGGAAAGGATTGTGAGATGTTTAAGTGCTGACCCAGAGAGGCAGTTCGCAGTCACTAAATCAACTAGTCCTATTGGATCCCTTTAAGAGAATAATTATTTATGGTGCCTGATGCATTTGTTTATTTTCCAACATATCTTCTGACCACCTACTATGTACTTCCTTCCTCAGTGCAAGGAAGGAAGGAAGGAAGGAAAAAGAGAGAGAGAGAGAGAGAGAGAAAGAAAGAAAGAAAGAAAGAAAGAAAGAAAGAAAGAAAGAAAGAAAGAAAGAAAGAAAGAAAGAAAGAAAGTAAGAAAGAAAGAAGAAAAAAAGAAAAAGAAAAAGGATCTAGGTAGAACAGTGGTTCTCAACCCTCTGGGGTTGAACAACTCTCTCACAGGGGTCACCTAACATCATCGGAAAACACAGATATTTACATCACGATTCATAGCAGTGGCAAAACTGGAGCTATGAGGTAGCAGCGAAAATAATTTTATGGTTAGGGCTCACCGCAACATGAGGAACTGTATTAAAGGACCACGGCATAAGGAATGTTGAGAGCCACTCTACAGCCTCCTTCCTTGCACTGAGTGCTCCATGCAAAGCATGGCACAGGAAGACGTGCCAGAAGAAGTGCGGCCTTGCAAAGGACTTGCCGTCCTGTGGTCAGGCATCAAAGCAAGGTAGAGCAGCTTGAACGGCATGAGGCTCAGGGCAGAGCCAGGTCCAAACTTCCAAGGATCAGGGACCTGCTCCGTGGACCAAAGGTAGGGCTAACCTGGACAGGAGTCAGCCTTTCACTGGGGGCAGGATTGTGTGCCTGCTCTTTATTTGAGATCTGCAACTGCACCAAAATGCTGTGTAAGCAGCATGAACTCTGTACTTCTCCAAAGCTCTAACCTTCCTTCTGTCTCTTTCTTTAGAAGAGCCTGATGCCAAGCAGAACCTAGTGGCAGTCAGTGGGGCAGTCAGTTTGTAGCTGAGCAAATGGTTTCCTTTCCCTTCCTGGAGCCCCCAGTTTATACAAGGCCAATTCTGCTTCCCCACTATCTGCAGTTGTAACAAAGACCTTGAAACCAGACAAATTTTCCAAACGGATGAAAAATATTGATAACAAACAAAACAGTGAGAGGCTATGAGTACCAAACACGCCTTTTCCAGACCCCACGACAAGGGTGACACATACAGTACTGGAACTGCGGCTGAGATGAGCGAACTTCAAAGGCCAGTGTGTTAAAAAACCTCGGCCACCAAAAACAGGCATCATTGGGAGGTGTGAATATTTTGTTGTTGTTGCTTCCATGAGTAAGGGTTTCTGTGTGTAGCGCTGCCCACTTTGGACTCACTTTGTAGACCAGGATGGCCTCAAAGTCACAAAGTTTTCAATGGATGCCAATAAATAGGCAACTCTTTGGCTGACAATTCCTACTATGGTGTGCCCTGCAACCTCAGAACCAAAGCGACAGAGGCCACGCAACAGAGGTGTGATGCTTCTAAGACTCCAACTCAAGATAAACCTCTTTTTTTCAGTTGCTTTATCTCAGGTGTTAGTTGCCACAAGGGCTGGTTAAGAAGTACCCTTATCTCCAAGTACAAGTGCCACACATCCCAAAATCCTTAGGTGAACAAGTCTTTTATATAAATGGTGTGGCATTTACATGTATGGTGCACAGATCCTCTGGCATGTTCTCCATTAGTCTAGATTACTTTGGGTACCTAATGTAAGTGCTATGTGAATGTCTGTCTTATTGTATTCTTTAGGAAATGACAAGAAAAGAGTTGCTGATGTTCAGTACAGGTGCCAGGGGTTTTTCCTGACAATTTACATGCCGCAGTTAAATTCCTGGCTGAATCCGAGAAGGCAGCACCCACTAATGCTGAGGTCATCCGTGTTACTCCAGGGTAGTAACACAAGCCTGATAATCAGGGCATCTTGATCCCTGATATACTACTTTCAGCAGCATGACCTTGGAAAGATTATTCTCCAGGCTTCAGCTGCAGAATCACTGTCCTAAAGTGGTAATTGTAAGATTTATCTGGCAGAGTGTTTGTGTGGATGAAATGAGAAATTACATATGAAGTGCTTTTGGCATAGCATTTGACATAAGAAATGGGAGATAACATTATTACAATTAACATTATTTTATTAAGGAGGGAGGCTGGCACCCAGCTGCATCTATACCAAATGCCAAGCAGAGAGTAGTCGCACAGCCTGAGAGCAGAGTCAAAGTGGGCCTGTCAGCAGGGAGTTAGGAGTGATGTTGGCCTTCTTGCAAAAGTCATTTGAAAATAATGTAAAAGCACATTTGGTGGTGTCATAGCAAATACACTTCCCATAACCAGAAACTTCCCTTGGTTGTTCCACAGATACCCACTAACGAGGAATGGGGAACAGAAGGAGAGGTTCTATAAACTTCTACAAGAGTTGCATCACAGCAACCAAAGCCTTGTCCCCTCCCACTTCCACTGTCCTCCAATTCTCTCCAGATGGGTGGAAATGCCACCACTCATTAAAGCAAATGTCAAAGATCTTTTTTTTAAATGGCTTAAAAATGAGTCTCCAGGATTTACCTCTAATGGTCAAGTTAGAGTTTGAAACTTAATAAAAAAAAATCTGAAAGGTCATTAAAAATGATGAAGTCCTGATACTAAGGTGGGGGATACTTGCATTCTTGGGAAATCTTCCACCATTGTTTCCACTGTTGGAGGGGACTCTATAGATAGATACCACATTCTACACTGCAAACAAGGTCCGGGGTAGGTTTGGGCCTCAAGATTTCTCATCTTTAAAAGTGAGAACATATGCTTGAGATGCAGCCCAAAGGCAGAGCACCTGCTTGGCATAGACAAAGTACCTGAGGTAAAGCCAGAGTACCTCATTAATGAAGAAGAGAAGGAGGAGGAAAAGGAAGGGAAAAGAGGAAGAGGAAGGGGAAGAGGAAGACGGTGGAGAAGGGGAAAGAGAAGAAGGAGAAGGCGGCAAGGGAAAGGAGAAAAGACAAGAGAAGAGGAAAACGGTGAAAATATTCTCTTGGTCAATATTTCTCAAGTTAGAATTTTTGCCATCCACTCCAGAATGATAAGGAGAGCTAAATGAAAGACTCATAGAGACCTTTGGAACCCAGATGGTGATGGGCATTTGTAGTCTCTGTTTGTGAGGCTCTTTTTACAGGTAGGTTGGAGAACCACTAACCTAGGAGAATTCTGAGACACAAACCTGCTGCTTCCATGAAGCCCTGCTGCCCTTGAGGAGGAACTTGTTGCAGATTTGTTCCTTCTTTGGGGGTCTTCACAATCTAAAAGAGCTTCCTCTCAGTCAGCAATAGTAGGAGTAATGATAAAGCTAAATGGATCTGGGCATCCTTGACCGGCAGCAGTTTACTTGCCCTGCATTTCCCTTATAGCCAACATCTCCCAGATTTGACAGACATTATATCTACACACGCAAATCCTGCTATTAGTAAACAAGAGATGGGGAAAACAAATATCCCCCTTAAGAGCATAACCTCATGTGGTGGTTTCAATGAGAATGGTCCCCATGGGCTCATATATTCGGATGTTTGGTCCCCTTGAGAAGGATTGGAAGGTGTGGCCTTGTTGGAGGAGGACTGTCATTGAGGTCTGCTTTGAAGTTTCAAAATCCCACATCATTCTCAGTTGGCTCTCTCTGCTTCCTACCTGTGGATAAGGATGTGAGTTCTCAGCTGCTTCCCTGCACCATGCCTGTCTGCTTGCTGCCATGCTCCACACTGTGGTAGTCATGGACTCTAAGCCTCTGCAACCATGAGCCCCAAATTAAATGTTTTTTAAAATGCCTTTGGTCATGGTGCTTTGTCACAGCAATAGAAAAGTAGCTAAGATACTCCAGCAAGCTACTTCCTCATACTAGGCTCCACCACCTAAAGGCAGCCCATCCCCCAGCAGCACTAGCAGGCTAGTAGGCAAGCCTTTAAGCACTTGGTCTTGAGGAATACCAGATCCAAGCCAGTTAACAAGTGATGAAATCTGGACTTGAGCCCAGGTAATAAAATGCCAGCGTGGGGCTTTTGTGTACCAAACTTAGCTTAGTTTCCAGGGATTTTGAGAAAAACTTTTAAAGGATCCCCAATCCCTACATGCTATTTGTGTCATACTACACATTCCACACTTACTTGTGGACTGGGTTTTTTGTTGTTGTTGTTTTTGTTTCTGTCTTAAAAGTCAACTAAATTGAACAAAACCAAGTGACTTCCACGGCCCAGGCCAGTTGAATATTATCAAGAGTTGCAATCTCAAAAGACACAGACAGCTTTTGGTTGCTAGGGTGACTAAGAACCAAAAGCATGTAGGTCTGAGCTCTCAAGACAGGCCCACAGCAGAGCTGTCTGCCAAATGCAATGAGTGCACTGAAGGGGAAAGCCATGTAGGCAAGTTCAAACAGTGCTATCCCAAAACAGTGAGGGAGACTGGACATTCAGGGCCTCTTGGGCTTTTGAACTCAGCCCCCATCAGTTGCCCATTTGACCCTCTTTAATTTATGAAAACTAGGAGGACTCCAGCTAAGTTTATCTGTCAGCTGGCATTTGTATGCGATTTCTTTCTCTACCTGAATTCTACTGGATCTGCTTTTGTCAATTAAATAGAGAATTCAGAACACAGCAGAGTGTGTCTGCAGCTGTATAAATCTGGCCCATGTGGATAACTACTGCATGAATGATTGCAACAGAATAAAGAAAGCAGGATGAAGGTGCCTTCCTTCTATGAGTCTGTACCCAGTAATGGCGGTATTAATCACAGTATCATTATAGTCATCCTCCTCAGCCCCGTGATCATCAATTTGGAAACTGTTTCTCCTGGTGATGGCTCCTTATTACAGCACGGTATTAACTGAGTCCACACTGACTTTCCACTCCTATTACTAAACAGCTGTGGAGCAGTAATATCCAGAAGCAAGGCAACATTGGCTCAGAGGGCCAGGACTTGGGAAGCTGATCCACATATGAACTGAGGGCAGCTGCAAGCATAGAGTCCATAGAGCATTGTGCCATAGAGCGTTGGCACTAACTCATGAGGGATGTCCTGTTTTAGAGCTCTTCAGATCTCTTTCAAGGACAAGCCCTAGGAAGCATCCTGAATGCATGCCTAAAAGGAATACAGACGTGGGGTTCAGTCCGCAGAATTGAAAGAAAATAAAAATAAAATACAAAGGGTCAATAAAGAGTTAACAGCTAGAGTTTTGCTTTTGTTGTGATTTTTATCTAGGTCACAGATATTCATCCTGAAGAATCTTTGTCTGGTTCATTATTTTAAAAGATACAGCTACCACCAAGAGAATAACCAGATGGATTCCTTCAATGTCTGATTAAAAACTCTAACTACCCCAAATTCCTGTTGTGGCTATTAGGGAACAAAGCTGTCTCAGCATTCTGAGGGTTTTCTTAAAGTACATTTCAAAGCACTTTAGTTTGTGACTTCTGCAAATTAGCACTCTCACGCTTTTGTCCCTAGACAGACCAAGGCAATTACATTCCACAGCCACTGCTATTTCTGTCCCTCCCTTAGAGTCTGCAACTGGCGAAAGTGCCAGGTGACCTGTTGATTTGTGTCTCTTCTGTTGCTTTTTATCAGTGCCACTGCCTCTAGGCATGAACAAGCTGTTTATTTGGGTTGGGTTTGGTTTAAGGATCTATCAAAGCATTAGCATTCAAAACCCTCAGCTCCTTCTCTTAGCTATTTGCATGTCCAGTGCTCTGACTGGGAGTCTGGCCTAAGTAAGAGTTCCAGGACCTACATGGAAAAAGGGAAGAATCTACTCCCCGAAGTTTCCCTCTGATCACCATACATGTGCTACACACACACACACACACACACACACACACACACACACACACACATATATATATATATATATCCATGTGTATATATACTATATACGTATACATACATGTGGGTAAATATATATACATATATTCTGTGTGTTTGTGTGTGTGTGTCCCACCCTTGTGTACAAATAAGAGAGTATGAGGTTGCCATCATTGCAGTGAGCCTTCTCAGGTAAGCCAAAGAGGTACACAAGACAGGAAAAGAATTATGAAAGTCCCTATAGCATATACTTGGAGCCATAGCCCTTGGCCTATGGCTCTAGGCAGCAATCTTGGGTACAGTACTAAGACAGGCTCACAGATTCCCTTCCATGGATATAGCTTGCTTTAACGAATGTGTTTTGTATATGGGATGTTCCTCTGAAATGTACCCATTCCAAACTAAATCACTTGCTGGGGAAGGAAGGGGAGGCTCGTGAGATAAACAGAAGGCGAAGTTTTTGAGAGAACAGAAAGAGAACAGAAATGTAAGAGATTCTCGAGAGCCCATTCTGAAGTATAAAAGAAGTTATTGGGAGTTCCTCTCCAAGCAGCCGAACAGCAGAAAAGCCTTGGGGGCTGTAGAGCTGCCTGAAATCTGAGCACAAAGCCCCAGAGCTTCTGTATTCAGGACCCACGTTGGGAGTGAGATTTCTGGTGATACTTCTGTAAGTAACAAGTCACCCATCCTTCTGTTAGCAATCCCAGTAAAAACAAACAAACAAACAAACAAAAAACACACACACACATAGGTTCACCAAATGCTGTCTGCGGTCTGAGGCAGGCTCCTTGATCTCAGAGAGGAGCAGTTTAACTGTAGCTGCCTCTGTAATAAGGAAACATGTAGCCAGTCTAAGTAACAGCGATATGAGCTGTGTCATGTAATTTATACTATAATTCTATAGTTAGATGCTATTTTAGTAGGGCTAGAGAGATGGCTCAGAGGTTAAGAATACTGGCTTCTCTTACAAAGGACCTGGGTTGAATTCCCAGTAACCACAGGGCAGTTCACAAGTGTCTGTAACTTCATTCCAGAGTATCCAACGCCCTCTCCTGGCCTCCGTGAGTACTGCATATATATGACGCATACAAGACAACCACACACCTAAAATACAAATGAATAGTTACTCAAAAAATACTATGCATTCATTAAATTAAGATTTCAAAGATTTTGTAATAATATAAAAGCTGTAGTTTAAAATTATCAGGAGAAACCCATTAAATGTAATCTTTTTCAAAATTCAGCACATCCACATATATGATCAGCAATACATACATATGTAAAGTGTGTGTGGGAAAAGAGTGAAAGATATTGAGAGATGAAAAAGAAAATGAAAGAATGGCAGGTGAATTTTATTCTTCTTAAACAGCTATCTTCTAAATTGTATAGTAAGAATGTCATTTTTTGCTTATAATCAAGAAAAAAGAATATTATTTTGAAATATAAGTTGTATAATTAAACTCTCAAATTGTATTTAAAGATGCTGGTTAGGACATGAGAAACGCTTACTTTTAAAAATGTGTTTTATTTTATATGTATGAATGTTGGCTGGCTGCATGTATGTCTGTGCACCACATGCATGCCTGGTACCCGCAGAGACTGGCAGAGGATTTCAGATCCTTTGGAACTGGAGTTACAGGTAATTGTGAGCTGCCATGTGGGTGCTAGGTCCTCTGCAAGAACAACCAGTGTTCTCAACTGCTAAGCCATCTCCCCAGGCCCTAAAATGCTTATATTTTTTTTAAAGGAGAAGACTCTACAACCACTCCTTTACTAAACCAACACAATCTCTAACAATGATCTATAAACATTTGTGCTTATACCCACAGATGCAGGCAGTCTTTGTTACCCCATCTAGGAAACTTCTCTTTACACCAGATGGAGATGGCTACAGAAAACCACAGCTAATCACTCAGAGTTGTGGAGCCCAGTCCCAATGGATCTGTCTACAAAACACTCCCGCATATGAGGCTTGGAAGCGGGGACAGAAAGATTGTGAAAGCCAGAGGATGAGGGAGTTTCTGGACGACTGTGTCTCCTGGCAATATCAGAGGCGATACCCATTAAATGTGCATATAGGTATAAATATGTATACATGCATTTATACACTTTATGAGTAAATATATCATATATCTATACATATATATCATATATCTATCCATATATATCTCACTATGACCATCCAATGGACATGCCAAACTGGACAGAGAAAAGCCAATGAGGCCTTGCCCTCAGCCCCACACAAAGAACTACAGGCAACCGAGGAAAGCTAGGAGCAGGAGAGGTGGTCTTACCTCTCCTGGATGAACACATACCAACTGGCTGTTATACCAAATGGTCAGCCCTGAAAGCATATAGTAACAGTATTTGGAAAGAACAATTTATATTTAGGAATATATATACACACACAAATATGCTTATATCCATACAAGAACACCTGTTTTTTTTAAGGCCATGAATTTGAATGAGAGTGAAGAGGGGGACATGGGAGGGTTTAGAAGGAGGAAAGGAAAGAGAAAAATGTAATCAAATACAATTTTGAACATAAAATAAAAATTTTTAAATGGTAAATTCTTATATTTCAAGCTCTGACTAGTAGTTACAGCTACAAGAGGGTAAATCATGCATACTTATTACTCTGAATGACAAATATGTTATCTTAACAGTTATTCTCAAATATTCATAAATTACAATAAAATAAGTATCATAAAAGTATTCTACCCAGAGTTTTTAAAAGGTAGCAAAGCTCACTGTAGCAAAATGAGCATTATTTTTTAAGTATTTATTATTTTAATATTTAAAGTATTTTTAATCTTTATGTGGAACTTGTGAGATGGCTCAGAGTGAATGTTCTTAATTCACAAGCCTGACGATACGAATTCAGTCCTTGGAGCCCACAAAAGGAGAGAGTTGACTCCCAAAAGCTGTCCTCTGACCTTCACAAGTGCCCCCAAGGCATGTGCTCACTCACTGGCACATGCACACACATACACCAAGATTATTAACGAAAGAAAAAAAATGTATGCCTAATTACATGAAGCCCCTTCTTATAGAAGTGCTACACACACCCTGCTGTGTAGAGGGAGGTTTTGATTATGTTGAACACAGTACTATGAGCCAAGACTCTCTAGCCCCAGAGACTTTCTGGTGTCAGCCCAACATCCATCCGGCCAGCCTACAGGCATCACCCCATTCCCCTCCACAGCACTGGCACTAAAGGACAGTAATTCCCTCCCTGTTACTGCTAGGAGAGTCCAGTCGACATAGGCAAACGTTACCTTCTGAGCCTTCCTCAAGATCAATTATTTCAGAGTGTGTTTATATAGCTTCTTACTATTTCCCACTGCCAATGGTGAGGAAAATCAAGCTGTGATTAATTAAAGGAAGTGTTGCAGAGGGGAGCAGCCACCTTAAGAAATATTTTTTTAATTAATTAATCCTGAGGGCATATGAGTCATCTCCCATGCACTGCAAATCATCCTACCCGGTTGTAGTTCATGGCACATACACATACATTTGCACATAAACACCAAAGTTTAAGATAGCAGGAAAATCTTACTAATGCTCATAAAAATATATTTTCAGAGAGGAAAATCGCAGATTACTAAAATTAAAATTTAACTTCATAAACATTTCTAAGCTTTTTTATTTGCAGAAGGAGAGCTGAAAAAAAAATATTTGGAGGTTTGGTTTTCTCCCCTGATTTGCATGTGACAAAGCATTTGGGCTCGCTTCCTATCTTCTAAACCAAGCTCAGGCGCAGTGTGGCCTTGAGGTCTCTCTGTCTTTCTGAGCAGGAAAAACACTGATCGCTCCATATGCGGCTGGAGTTGCAGTCTACCCGAAGCATATGTGTTTAATCAACTTTAATACCCCTGTAGGCCAGAGGAACTGAAATTCTCAGGACCGGGAATAATTATCATTTCCATTGCATTAGCGAGGTTCGCTGGCGAGCCACTGGGGCGGGGCGTCTGCCATCACTGTGTACAGGGCTGAACAGTCAGAAGTAACACGCGTGCCACAGCTCTCTCATTCTCAATTGCCCTTCTTCCTAAGCTCCCTCCCTCCTTACCCTGAGGTTACAGCAGCTACTGTGATTAATGAAGAAAGTGGCTGATCTTTCTCAGTTCCCCCAAGGTGTCCCTAATATTTCTTTTAATTCAGAGAGGGAAACCTGGTGCGTGTACGTGCTGGTTTAAAATCGCTAAGCTCCCAAGCAGCCCGGAAAAGGAACCTTCCCAGGAGCATCATCAGTCTTGTCAGATGGGCCGGCAAGTCACTGCTCACTCAAGAAATTCACCGCCCTCCATCTACAGAGGAAACAGTTGGAGGGGTACCCAATATGAAGGCACTGAGTTCTTTTCCAGGCTCTCGTGTGAGCCGTTGGCCTCTGTTGATTTTTGATTTCCTGTTTCTCTAAAGTGGACACTTGAAAAGTGTATGTCATTCCAACTCATGGCATTGGTGTGAAGATCAAAGAGGATTTGTGAAGACTCTTTGTACACTGTACATAATGACCAAGAAGTGGTATTACAGAGGGTTGACATTGCCAAAAAGTAAAAAACATCCAGTCTAGGCAAGAAAGGAGACATATACCTTTCCATCTACTGTGAGTACAGGAATAAACAGCTGTGTTTAATAACAGCATCAAAAGACTTCAAACATGTTTTCCCCTTGACCCCCAAACTCTGTTGAATTGCTGTTATTTAGTTTCCCTTCATGACACATCAAGTTGAAAATGTGTAGGAACCATGTCTTCTTTGGTGTATCCACTGCTGAGTTGCCTGTGCTCCAGTAAATAATCCCACACCTGCTCATGCAAATAGCCATAGTTAATCTCAGTGGGACACATACACACACACACACAGAGAGAGAGAGAGAGAGAGAGAGAGAGAGAGAGAGAGAGAGAGAAGTCAAAGGGATTTATTGGGAAAGAGTCCAGAGGGGGTAGGAAGTGAAAAGAGAAGGTAATTAGGAGGAGATGAGATCAAAACACATTATATACATATATAAAAAATATTTTTATGTCTAGTAAGTATTTGATATCCTTTTCTGGCTTTTAATCTTACAATATTCATACTTTTTAGAGGTACCCAGCCCCAGTTGATAGATCTATAGCACATTCCCTATTCCTAAGGTTTGGGGGGAAATAACAAGAGGCCATAGAAAGATGTAAGAACCAAAGGATCAGGATTTCTGTTGCTAGATAGTGTCTTCTAACAGAACAGGGAAGCTGCACAAAAAAAAAAAAAAACCTGGCTCCCTAACCAAGTCCTGGATAATGACAGTATCAGTTGGCATGCCAACATGAATGGGGTGGAAATTCCCACGGTCCTCCATAGGTGAAGAGCTATAGGCAATCAGGTGCTGCTGAGAGAGGAAGAATCAATGTTTTTCCAGGGGAAAATGCCCAGATAGTTTATCCAGTCCAGAGTGGTCAGCCGTAAACACATGTACATGCAAGCAACACTAAATGGACTCAGCAGATTGTATGTGCATATATGTAAGTCAGTGCTGCCTGTTATTATTTCTTTTCCCCATTGTGTTGTGTTTACTACAAAGCCCAACAATCAGATGCCTAAGGCCTCTGCTGCTCAGCACCAACATTTCCTACACATGAAGGAGATGATAAAAACCATGACCTCAGAGCTGCAGGCGACTGATTGACTGCAGTAATGAATAACTGATCCCAGAGAGCACTGATGAGAGACCCGGAAGTCTTCACAATCTAGCTTCCTCAGGATGTCTTTGTTAGAAGGTAAGAAAATCTGTGTTTTGGGTCCACAGTGGTGAGTGAGCACAGCTGCCTTCTAACCTGTAGACTTAGGTCTGATTCCTGGACAACTCAGTTCTTCCTTAGAGCTGGAGAGATGGTTCAGCAGTTAAGAACACTTGTCACTTTTGCTGAGGACCAGAGTTCAATTCCCAGCTCTGAGTTTAGAGGTTCACAATGGTTCAAGCTGTAGGGAACCTAATGCTTTCTTCTGACTTCCTTGGGCACACACATACATACATACACACATAAGTAATAAATAAGTCTTTTAAGGAAACAAAGCAAAAAATGCTGAAGAATCCTGAATTTGAATAAAGTAAAGTCAAGAAAGAGGCACTACTCCACCCAGCTGGCAAGACAAAGGTTCCTCATCCCTAACCTGTGAAGCCTCTGTGCTGTGAAGGATGGTGGGTGCAGGTTTGATTCATCGATGCCCAGGATGTTGAGAATAAGTGACCGATGAGGGGTCAACCCCAAACAAGTCATTTATACTACCTGCTCTATAGCTCTATTGTGTAAATGGGGACTGATAGAATGCAGGAGCTGGAAGACAGGGGGAAAGGCTACAAAATCCCAGCGCCCTTACATATAGCACAGTCATTGTAACCACAAACTCACAGCAAGACTCCAATGGACAATTCCAATCCTGTGGTCAGACAGACATCCTTGTCAAGCACAGAGGGAAAAAAATCAAAACAAAAAGTCATAAACATGGGAAAGAGATTAGTAAAGAATGTTGGGCGGCAGGCAGAGGATGGAAGGAGATGAGAGATTGGGATGGTGATAGTAACTGGTATGAAACTGTGCCAAAGCACAGATTTAGTAAGTAAAAAATTTAGAAGGAAATATTTAAAAATAGAAAGAAAGAAAATAGTATCGAAGTCAATTAAAGGCCTTGTGATAACACACAAGGACAAAAACATAACTGAGGAGACCTACAACTTTATTCTACCAGTGATGGGACTATTGGCAGTTACTGATCTTGAAAGTTCAGTTTTCACTCCTTTTATCTAGGATGTAGCCGGATCTGTCAGGTGTGAAATCTGATGTTATTTATGTGGGTTTCAGTGTGAACAAGCAGGGCCATGGAAACGAGCCTGATCTTAGAAGAAGGTGACAACTATGTTCTCTCCTACACTCATCTCCTGCTGCATATCAAAACATCCCCAAATTTGGCTGAGATTACCTCAGTTCTCTTGTGTGACATCTTGGCTGTGCTCGGCTGGACAGCTCTCCTCCATGTGGCATCTGCTGGGGCTGAAATGTCCACAGTGACTTCATCACTCATACATCTGTTGCCTGCTAAGATAGCAACAGAAGCTAGGAGTTAGGCAGATGACAAGAACTGCAAAAGATCTGAGGTTGTACCCTGCTTGCCAGCTGACAAATTAGCCTATCACAGTTCCATAGATGCTGGCAGGAAGTCTGCATGAGCAACATTGGCTGTTTGTCACAATGGGTCAGGAGTCTACATGAATCTGATGTTTGCTTTGGTTCTGTGACCACTACAGTCTCTGCCCATTGATGATCTATGGGAACAATATAGCATGGCCCAGAAGATTATGCCAACCATGTTAGTCCATCCCACAGCTGCTGCACGGACCTTCTAGAAAACTCCCAGTCCTATAAGCTGCTACCAGCAAAATTGCCCCCCTTATTCCATTGAGCTATTGTTACTATCCTGGGAGAAATACATCTGCCTTCTGAAGACAAGGCAAAGCCAACCTCGATCTTCCAGAGACATCTGTCATACAAGCCTCTTGGAAAAAAAAAATCCTTAAAAAGGCAATTAGAGGCAGCTGTGGTGGCTCATACCTGAGCTCTCTAGTGTAACCCTAGCACTACATGGGCAGGCACAAGAAGAATGCCAGCCTGAGACACACAGAGAGAAATTAACTCAAAAATAGATAGATAGATAGATAGATAGATAGATAGATAGATAGATAGATAGATAGATAGATAGATAGATAGATCCAAGGCAAAAGGAATCTCAAGACATGTGGAAATGTTGTGAAGAATCATGTTTAATACACCATCCCCAGCACCCCCTTCTCTCTATGTAAATGTCCTCTCCAAATAATGGCTGCCACAGACCATGGTAACTTCAGCACTCTCACATTTCACGTATGGTGTCTGGTTTTGAAAGAAGCCAGAGTTGGAGGCAGGCCCAGACCTGCTACCATACCAGTGCATAGCCAGCCTCTGGCCAAAGTCCACACTAAATCGAGCCCAGACTCTCGAGGAAATGAAAATCATGCTACCTCTCAACACAAGGAGAAGAATGCTCTGAAGGGAAGGAGCAATTGCTGGAGACACACTTGGTTACCCTCTTCATCCTCCCTACAGGAATGCAAGCGAAGAGCTTTCCCACACTGTGGGAAGTAATTATTTCATTTGCTTATAGCAATAATTCTATAGAAAAATGACTGATACAAACAGAATGGCTGTGGGAAGTCTAACTCTTCTCAAAGTTTACCCTGTTAGGAAAGGTTCACTCCCCAGAGAACCCCAGAAACACATAAATGATTTAATGGTTTGCATGATTTAAGGGATATACAAGGTTTGGCTACTGGAAAATGTCATTGAGTTCCTTGATATTGCTATGACAAAATATGATGGGGTCCCTGCAGGTGTCATACAGGGAAGTGCACCATGAGAAGTGAGAAGGAAAACTCCGTGCAGATTGACTCCTTCAATCTGGATCAGACTTCTGGGAGTCTAATGCTTTGTAGCTTGTTGTCAGCACACTTTGGGAAAATAAGTCCAATCAGTCCGATTCCAGGTATACAGTTAAGCTTATGGTATGACTACCTAGAAATTCTTTCACAGAGTACATGTGACATTAAGGGTGGGGTCTGTCGCTAACAGGTCCAGAATCCCCTCAAACTCAAAACTGCCAAAGAAAAAACCCAGCAGAAACTGTTCCCCAGAGGCAGCACCTTGGAAGAAAATCATATTATTTGGGGTGGCAGTGAAATGAGGAAAGAACAATAAAAACATCCCTAAATCAGTTTTCTCAACAAAAACACCTGCCACAATTGCTGGCAGTCTATGGGTTTGAAAACAAAAGCGAAATATGGTTCCTGGGGCCAGCAAGGCAGTTAAAATTTAAGGGTGTGAAATACATCCTTCTGCCACTCCCTCACTCCAGGCACCTCTCAAATCTCTTTTCAAGTCAATAGCCACAGAGATAAAGGATAAATAAAGACTAGCGCCACAGCTGAGCACGGTGGAACACATCTTAGACCCAGGACTAAGGAGGTTGAGACTGAGGATCATAAACTGGAGGTCATCCTGGGCAAGGCAGAAATTTAGGGGCCAGGTTTGACTACATAGTGAGATTGTGAATCAAAATAAATAAACAAATGACAACAACAACAAAATGACTAATTATCCTATAAAAGTGACTGTTAGTATCATCTTTGAGCAAAAAAATTCAATTGTCATCATTTGAACAAATGCATTTCTTTAAAAAAAAGCAAGGAGTATCTTTTCAAAACATTTACAACTCACAAACACCTTGAGCAATGAAGTAATCACAATCTAGATAAAGATCATGAATTTAATTGGGCACTGTTTCTAGTCCTTGATATGTTCTTGTCAGCAGCATTTGCTTATTTGTTCTCTGTCATCTTGGGTTTTTAAAAAACTAATGTACTAGTATCTAAAATTCCACATTCAAAACCTAGGTATGGAAGGACATGCATTCAATCCCAACTTTTGGAAGGAAAGAACATCAGGAGGTCTGTGTCATATTTGGCTACATAGTAAATTTGAACTCACTGTGGGCTAGCCTCTGTGTCTCAACTTCATATCTCTCTCTCTCTCTCTCTCTCTCTCTCTCTCTCTCTCTCTCTCTCTCTCTCTCTCTCTCTCATGTACCTACTCATGCACCCACATGCAAGCTCAGTTACACAGAGAGAAGACAGTGGGCCAACACAGGAACCTGGATTTCTTGCATCTCCTAGAAATGTCAACAGACCTGAGATCTGGAGCTCATTCCTGACAGCCTTAGCAATATGAGCTGGACAGAACTTTTCTGATTTGGATGTGAGATAGTCTCCCAACTTGTTCCATGTCCTTTCCTTTGTATATACAGTCTTGTGGGTGACTTGCTAACTTTGAGGTCCATAAGATATCCCTGATTTTTGCCTCCCTTGTTAAGCAATGTAATCTCCCCAGAAATCAATACACAGGCAAATTGTTTCTGAGAGAAACAAACAATATAAAATAAGGCATGAGGGAGCTAAAGCCAATGTAAAGAGAACCCAGACTAAAAGGCACTACACCAGTATTTACAGGATCTAAGTTCCAATCCTAGCTCTGCTCCTCTGCTAAGTGCTGACTGCTGTCACATCAGTGTCTCTGTGTAGAGTCCTCATCTGTGACCTAAGCAAAGAAGCCACCCACTCTCTTAGTATCTTGTAGATCTGAGTCAAGGATCAGCCAACCACAACATGGAGATCAGTTCTAACCAGCTGCCTATTTCTACACTTTATATTAGCTAATGTGCCCTTTGCATTTTTAACTGGCTCTTAAAATCCTATTAAAAATTATCTTTTATAATACATGAAAACTATGTGAAATGTTCATTTCAGCAGCCACAAATAAAGTTGATTGGAACAAAAAACATATTTATGACAGCTTTTGTTATACAACCCCAAAGTTGGATCATTGCAACAGGAAACAGAAAATTTTCAAGTCTAAAATATTTACTTACCTGTTTAGTTGTGGGAAAGATTAACTGGCAGTGTTTGTGATGGCTCTTCTTGGTTGTCAACTTGACACAACCTATAGTCATCTGAAAGGAAGGAATCTCAATTCAAAAACGCCTTCATAAGCTCCAGCTGTAAGGCATTTTCTGAATTAGTGATTGATGGGGGAAGGCCCAGCCCTTTGTGAGTGGTGCCACCTCTGGGCTGATGGTCCTGGGTTCTGTAAGAAAGCAGGCTGAGCAAGCCATGCCCCTAAACAGCACCCCTCCAGTGCCTCTGCATTAACCCCCTGCCTCCAGGTTCCTGTCCTGACTTCCTGTGATGCTGAACAGTGATATGGAAGTACAATACAAATAAACCCTTTCCTCCCCAACCTGCTTTTTGGTCATGGTATTTCACCACAGCAAAAGAAACCATAAGACAACACTCTAAGCTACTTCGCAAAACTCCGCAAGAGAATTTCAGAGGTATATTAAACATGAAACATTCCTTCTGCCAGACTATGAGGGCCCCAGGTGCCATGTCCCAAGGTCTTTTAAATATGGCTAGAGCCTTTCCATAGACTTTCTCCCACTAAAAAAATAATAGTTGCCGTGACTTGTTGATCACATATTGGTAAGCATTCCGTCTCATGAAAATTCTCAGTAATGGCTACCAGCAGGTTTCAGGATCCTCACCTGTTAGGTAAGTAAACCAATTCTACAACATTATGATAATCTTCCCAAAGTCAAACAAATGATACTGGAATGCTGGGGTGTCTTTGAAAATAGTAGAGTACAGAAGGAGGGATCGCAGGATTTAGAGAACCATCACACTCCTAGAATGGGGGCTTTTTGAAGGACTAATGGCAGAAACTGGGTGAAATGTGGGGAGTGGGATGTAGACACATTGGGGCTTTAGGAAGAGGTGCTCATTACAGAAATAACAAGGAACGAGGCCAGAACTCTCTCTGGCATCCCTGGGATCCAGCAAGGAGGCTCTCAGAAGTGCGGTTTTGGGGTTCCTGCCATACTTGATCAGTTTCCATCATATAAATGCATGCAAAAATCTGAGCGCATAGATCCCAGGGGAGGACATTGCAGCCAGCCCTGAGGAGACAGGATGAGCTGGGGTTGGATGGAAGGGAAGGAGATCCTCCCCTGTTGGTGGACTTGGAGGGGGCGGGGAGGAGGGAGATGAGGGAGGGAGTGGGAGGGTG
>CM053764.1:98602489-98636941 GCA_028658305.1 Pachyuromys duprasi | reverse complement strand
CATTCTGATGGGTGTAAGGTAAAATCTCAGAGTCGTTTTGATTTGCATTTCCCTGATGAGTAAGGATGTTGAGCATTTCTTTAAGTGTTTCTCTGCCATTCAATATTCCTCTATTGAGAATTCTCTGTTTAGCTCTGTACCCCATTTTTAATTGGACTATTTGATTTGTTGCTGTTTAATTTTTTGAGTTCTTTATATGTACTGGATATTAGTCCTCTGTCAAATATAGGGTTGGTGAAGATCAGTCATTTTGTTCTGATGACAATGTCCTTTGCTTTACAGAAGCTTTTCAGTTTCATGAGGTCCTATTTATTGATTGGTGCTCTTAGCGCCTGTGCTATTGGTGTTCTGTTCAGGAAGCAGTCTCCTGTGCCAATGAGTTCAAGGCTTTTCCCCACTTTTTTTTCTAAGCGGTTTAGTGTGTCTGGTTTTATATTGAGGTCTTTGATCCACTTAGACTTTAATTTTGTGCAGGGTGATAAGTATGGATCTATTTGCATTTTATTTGTAATAGCCAGAAGCTTTAAACAACCCAGATGCCCCTCAACTGAGGAATGGATACAGAAATTGTGGTACATCTACACAATGGAATGTTACTAAGCAATAAAAAAACAAGGATATCATGAAATTTGCAGGTAAATGGTGGGAACTGGAAAGAATCATCCTGAGTGAGCTATCCCAGAAGCAGAAAGACACACACAGTATATACTCATTTATATAGACATATGCTATAGGACAAACCTACTAAAATCTGTACACCTAAAGAAACTAATCAAGAGGGAAGACTCTTGCTAAAATGCCCAATCCCTATCCAGAAGGGCAAAGCAGATGGACATCAGAAGAAGGAGAGAGCAGGGAATGGGTCAGGAGCCTGCCACGGAGGGCCTCGGGAGGACTCTTCCCTGAAGACTATCAAAGCAGATGCTGAGACTTATGGCCAACACTTGGGCAGAGTGTAGGGAATCTTATGAGGGGAGTGGGAAACAGTGGGATCTGGAGAGGACAGGAACTCCACAAGGAGAGCAACAGAACCAAGTGGTCTGAGCACAGGGGTCTTTCCTGAGATTGATGGTCCAACCAGGTACCAATGCATGGAGGTAGCCTAGGACCCCTGCACAGGTGTGGCCCATGGCAGTTCAGTGTCCAAGTGGGTTCCATAGTAATGGGAACAGGGACTATCTCTGACATGAACTGATTGGCCTGCTTTTTGATCACCTCCTGAGGGGGGAGCAGCCTTGCTGGGCCACAAAGGAAAACAATGCAGCTACTCTTGATGAGACCTGAGGACCTCCCCATCAGTGGTATTGGGGAGGGACACGGGTGCAGAGGGGGAGGAAAGGAGGGATTGGGACAGAGGAGGGAGGGAACTACAGGGGTATATAAGGTGAATAAAGTGTAATTAATAAAGAATTTAATAAAAAAGATTAAAATGTTCACATAAAAATATCAGTGTTAAGTAGAAGTTTAAAAATAATTTTTTATTAAAAAAAAAAACACAGTATTTCAGGAAGCTTGCTTGAGAGACTGCAGATAGAATCATACCTTTTACTGTTTCCTTGGCCTTTCCTAGGAAGGGCTCTGGCCAAGTTAACACATTGGGCCATTATAGGATTGGCAAAACTCCAAGTTCTCTTCCATTTGGGTTGTAGTTGGTGGCCTTTCTGAACCCTGGATGTCATATGTCCCCTGTGTATTTCACATTGACAGAATTTCTAGCAACATGAAGCAGGTTGGCAGAAGAACAGAAGTGAGACCATGTTCGGCTTCCTTTCCTCCTCCACTACAACACAACCTTCTGCCTCTAGAAATGAGATCATATACTTCAAGAATTTAAATGCCTTTAAAGGCAGTGCTGGTCCAACCAAGGGCAGTTTAAGAATCTCCATAGAAACCGGGAGGGTGTTACACATACACTTTTAATCCCAGCACTTCGGAGGCAGAGACAGATAAATGGGTCTCTGAGTTCAAGTCCAACCTTGTCTACAGTACCAGGACAGCCAAGGATATACAAAGAAACCCTGTCTTGGGGGGGGGGGGGGGAAGGAGAATGCTAACATACTTCCTGTCATCTTTGAAAAGTAAGGCTGCACTGTAAACAGTCTAATCAAATGTAAAAATTTGTAATGGGTCTTTAGAAGTTGAAGGACATTGAAGCTGGTTTCTACTAATAAGCATGCTAGGATTGTTATCTGCATTTCAAAAGATCTCTTGGGAGAGGGGGGAAAAAGTTGATCAACCACAATTACTGTGTACAACAGTTAAATTTTTTAAATGCTCCAGTATGTTGGTGCTGAGATGTAATCTGAGCTAAGGATTCCTTTATCAGCCATTGGGATTTATCATGCACACAAAGCAATTTAGACACGCCTGGTTCTTGCCTTTAAGGATTTTTCTTAAATGGAATTCCTCTCCATGGATACTCATTTGTATTAGTGGGATTTCTTGCTAAGAAAACAAAGCATCTTTCAAAATCCCAGGTTGTTACCAACTTGTCATATTGGAAAGATAATACAATTTCAGAGAACTATTCCCTCTCCGGGCAAAAGTTAATGAGATAATGAGCTCAGTTTAATTTCCTGGTAAGGGCACGGATTCCAAATCAGTAAGGCCGCCGAGGACACTGGCGTTGCTCCTTTCTTGCCTTCACTCTTGGCGCCTTCATTTTTGGTGTACTTCACTTTGAAAGAGAAGCGTGAAAAGTGTCAAGTTACAAGTTTTCTTAACACAACCTCTCTAAGACAATCTGTTTTTGCTATCTTTGTTAGGATTTTGGAACAAAACCTGCTTCTGGGTTGCCTAGCAACTTATGATGTCATCATGTGTCGCCAGCCAGGTGGCCACACCTGGAAGGCGTGGTTACCTTGCCCCTTAAAGGGACAACCCAACACATGCTCCCTCTCTTGGTTCTTTCTCTCTTGGCCTCTCTTGGTCTCTCTTCTCTTGGCCTTCTCCCCTTTCTCTATTGGGGTGCCTCCCTCTCTCTTTCTCACCATCGTGTCCTGTTCTCCCTTCTCTCCCTCTCTTCATATCCACCTAATAAACCACTTTCATAGAAGATCTGTCATATGTCTAATCATCATTGCTTAGTTTGTCCCATAAACCTTACAATCTTAGCTTTTTTTTTTTTTTCATGCATCTAGCCTCATCATCAACCTTCTTCATTGAGAGAGTCAGAGAGGGAGGGAGGAAGGGATGGGCAGAGAGACAGAGAACAGTTGAAACCAACAAGGCATTATGGTAGAAACTGAGTAAAAGCCTGTCTAGGGCAGATGACTTCCTATAAAAAGTGACACAACCACACAAAGTATTCTGGGACTATTAGAATACTACAGAGAGAGTGTTTAATCCTTCTTGGAGACACTAAAAAGTTTCATAAAATATATAATTGAGCTGAGCCTTCAAGGACATGTAAAAATATCCAGTGTAGAATAAGACAGAAGTGCTCCTTAACTCCTTAACTGTGTATGGAAATGAATGTGTGTCAGTAGAGTGAGCAGACAGGTGCATTACGAAAAATTTCAGTTCTGGGCAAAATCTTTATGCAAAATCTTTGTACTTTATCCTATGGCTCAAAACAGTCATCATGTATTTTTTTTTTCCCAACAAGAAAACAAGAGCTTCAAATGTGTGGTTGAGGAAGAAAACAAGCAATAATTATTAGAACAATAAAAAGCGAAGCCAAGGAAATTTGTCAAGGAAGTTCTAAAGAAAGCCTCTGCCATGGGAAGGATGTAGAAATGGGAAAGGAAAGGAAAGTGTGTTTATTGGGTGCTGTCCTCCTCCAAATCGGTGTCAGCAGCGACAACAAAGCACTTACATTCTTCTCCCTAATCTATACTTCCCACACTCACCCAGCCTTCAGGCACACTGAGTGAGAACTAGAAACAGCTATCCCTGCAGGCACACATTTGAATCTCTTTTCATTTTTAAAAAATGAAGATTGGCAGACAATAATATCTCATCAGCTTGGTCCCAGAACACCAGCTGGTGGCCTCTTCAGGGTAACCCGAACAATCAACAGGGAGCGTGGATGACTGTACTGGCCGCTGATTAAGTCTCAACTCTGGTTCCTTGAGCTCCAGCAGGCAGCTGGGATGTTGACACCTTCCAGCACCTACCCCATGTCCATCTTCATCTGGACAGAGAGGCAGAGGCGCACACCTTCCATCAGAATAATGAGTAAAGACACCTACAATAATGAAGTCTGAAATTTGGCCTCTGGGGGTCTACTCCCCCTAAGCAGCCACTCTATCTGCTATATGGTGTCTGAAGCGGAAGACGATACTTCTGATATGTCTTCCTTCCTAACAGCTCCTTTTAATTCAGGCTTGGAATTGATTTTCTAAACTTAGTACTGCAAAGTCTTCAGGATATTTTAGGGCAAGGGTCTCCCAGCAATAATGAGGATCTAGTGACAAATAACAAAGTCTTTCTTAGCCACTCCTGTGGTTTCTCTGGGAACTGTAGCACGGCCAGATAAAGAACTATCATTGTGCTGTCCTCTGAGGTCCCAGGTCCCAATGCACTATTGACTATGCATCACTGAGATAGGATTTGTGCAACCCAAAATTCAGCCTTTCAAAATAAACAACTAAGCTGGCTGTAACTAAGCTGATGCTTAGAAATGCAAAGCTTCCTGTCCAATCTCCAGCATCAAAAATGCATGCAATTCAATAGTCTTTAGTATAGTCTCAAAGTTATACAAACACCACTATCTAATTGCAGAATGTTTTGAGGCCTTCAGAAAAAAGCCAGTATCCACTAACTATCATGTCTCATTCCCCGCTCCTTCCAGTCTCTGTCTGACATTCCACTAAACACAGTTTCTGTATCTGGATTTGCCTGACCAAACAATTCACAAACGTAGATTCACACAATGCATATTCTTTTCTGTCTAGTTTCTTTCATTTAACATATGTTTTCAAAAACCCATCCAAATTATAGTGCACATCAGCATTTCTTTGTTTTGTTGTCAAAAATATTCCATTTCATAGATACACAACATATCATTTATGAACTCCTTGGTTAGTAAACACTTGGGTTTACACATTGGGGATGTTATGAATAATGATGCTATAAACATTTTTTATTTAAGGTTTTGGGTCTACATACGTTAGTGTTTCCTTGGAAATATAAACATAGGAGCAAAATTGCTAGGTGGTAACTCTATGCTTAACATCTTAAGGAACTGCATCATTTTTACATTCTCATCAGCAACATTATATGGACTCCAATTTCAGCACATCATCAACACTTGTTATTATCTGTCATTTTTATTTTAACCACCCTGCTGGGTATAAAATAGTATCTCGTTTTAGATTTGATTTGCATTTCCCTAATGACTGAGGATGTGAGGATCTTTTAAAGTATGTATTGACTGTTTCTATACCTTTTTGCAAAAATTATTCAAATCCAAGTTCCATTTTTATGGGGTTGTAACTACTGAGTACCAAGTCTTCACATACTCTCAATTCACATTCTTTCATCAAATGTTTGCTTTACATATGTTTTCTCCAATTCTATAGCATGATTTTTTTTACTATTTTGATGCCATTTTGGCAGTACAAGTTATTCAATTTTGTTGTACTCATTTTTTTTCTTTTGTTTCCTGTGTTTTTAACATCCTATCAGGGAAGAGCTACCTAATCCAAGATCACAAAGACTCCTATATTTCAAATCAGAGATTTAAGGTCTATTTTGAGTTAAAATCTCATATGGTATAAGGTAAGGACCATAATGTTAACTATTGATGCATAACCCATCTTCTTTTTTCCCTCTGCTCACATACACACGCATACACATCATGCACACACATCCGTGCCTGAACCTACACAGTTTCTCTCCCTAAAGGCAGGGTGCCTCAATTAAAATCTCAAGTCTAGTTCTTGAAAACTCAGCATCCTTGTGGGCCTTCTCACCTTCCTCAGCTATAATTTAAGAACAAACAGACCTACCTCCTCTCTTTGCCAGGAAAGGAAATCAAAAGACCTCATCTATGGGTAAGAGTTAAGAGCACTTGCTGCTCTTCCAGAAGACCCAGGTTTGGTTCCCAGCATCTACATCATTGCCTGTAATTCCAATTCAAGAGTGTTTTGCACCCTCTTTAAGTCCTGGTGGGCATTTCATGCATGTGGTGCACATACTTTCATGGACACACACAAACAGACACATAAAATAAATAAACCTTTTTTTTAAAGGATTGTTTCTACTTCCCACCAAAAATTCCACTGGAAAGGGGTTCAGAATTCATTGCAGAAGAAAGGGTAGAAAGGGCAAAAGAGCTAGAGGTAATGAATAACTACAATGTATTCTAGACACAGCAAGGCAGCTGCACATATGAACATATGAACATAGTTGTGCATGGTGATTTAAATAGTTCTGGCCCCTATAGACTTTCGTGTGTTTGAATGCTTGGCCCACAGGGAGTGGCACTATTAGGAGGTATGGCCTTGTTTAAATAGCTATGACCTTGATAGAGGAAATGTGCCACTGTTTGGGTGAGCTTTGAGGTTTCCTATGCTCAAGCTCTGCCCAGTGTAAAATGAGATTCTCCTCCTGGTTGCCTTGGATCAAGATATAGAACCTTCTTTCTCCAGCACCATGTCTACCTGGATGCTGCCATGCTTCTTGTCATGATGGTAATGGACTGAACCTCTGAAACTATAATCCATCCCCAATTAAATGTTTTCCCTTGTAAGAGTTGCCTTCATTTTCCATTTGCCTTCACAGCAATGTAAAGCCAAACTAAGACAGAAGTTGATACCAAGGACTGAGGTGTTGCTGTGATAAGCCCAACCATGTTTTGTTTGGAGGAATGTGAATTTAGGGACTTAAGTGGAGCTTAATGACCTATCCTAGTAAGAATATGGAAGATATTGGTGCTGAGGGTGATTTGAATGAACTCCGGGGGCCTAGCCCAAGATAGTTCTAGGGGAGAAGAATTTTAGTATGTTGCCTAGACATTGTTCTTTGATATTTTGCTATTTGCTCTTGTCTGAAAAGTCTGTCTAAGGCTAAAGTGAAGAGATTTAGATTAATTGCATTGGGGAATGAAATTTCAAAATAGCCTATCGTATACTCTGTCCTGTGATTCTCTTTTATGAAGAGCATTTTGATCAAGTGTAGCAGGCTTAGAAAGGAAAAATACAAAATATGTGCTTCCGGTATTAAAGGGGCATCAGAAACTGGAATGGAGCCAAATTCTGTGTTCAAAGAGATGAACAAATTAGTGGAGTGGTGGCCTCAGGGTAAAATCCCACCCAGCTAAGCTTCCAGCTTGTGAAAATTATTTTTGAAAAGGGGATATTTCTAAATTTACTATGTGTTTATGGTTGCATAAGAGATAGTTATATTATGTTAGGCATTATTATAACCTGGTTATTGTTTTCGTTTGGACATAAAGAAAAGCTTAGGTCCAGATACGGACCTCCCAGTACTCAGGAGACAGAGGCATACAAATCTCTAAATTCAATGTCAGTCTCCAGAGCAAGTTCTAGGACAGACAGGACAATAGTGAAGGAAACCACTGAAACCAAAAAGCTGGTGAAGATGTAATTAAATGAAGGGGCCATATTCCAGCCCCAGAAAACAGCAGAACTTGGCAACTTCAGCCACGTGGTTCTGACTTTAGAGACACTGGAATAGAAGGGGTTACTGGGACATCTGATGCTGGCTGGAGCTAAGAAATTAGTGGTGATTAAGAAGAGACCAGCATCATGGAGGTGATATCATCTGGGAAGTGTTTTCTGAGAGCACAGAGATAACCCAGGCTGTACCTTGTGCTGGGAGCGAGATTTGGTAATGTGTAAGAATCACCCAGGTGGTACTGGTCTTGAAGGCCAGTAGGGGTCATGGAGAGCAGCTGAGGCTTGGCACTGTGAGAGGCCAGGAAAGACCATTGCAGCCTCAGTGGCAGTTAAAGTTGAGGCTTAACACCATTAAAAGAGCCAATGAGAGGCGCTTCGTGAAAATGCAGCCTGGTTGCAGCAGAAGACCCTAGCATATTGGAGATATCAGTACTATGGGATGTAGAGTGGGGTCAGCCAGAGCCTAGAGTGCTAAGGAGGACAGAGCTGGAGAAGCAACCCAAGCACTTTGGAGTAACCAAGAAGATTACGCATGGATCCCAAACACCAGAACAAGAAAATGTGAAGTTGTGTTATGCCCAGTTCACAAACCCCAAAAGACCAGGAATAGACTCCACTGTAAATACATGAGGTTTTTTTAAATTGTATATGCGTTTGAACATGGGACACAAACTTCCTGTGGAAACAGGAGAGGAATGTGGCCCCAAGGTCTAGGGGAACAGGGTTTTTAAAGGGAAAAAACACAAGCAGGGACTTACATGCTTTGGCATTACATGATTGGGTAAGGGAAATTGAGTTTTGAAATGATTGGTCCATTTTAGGTGCTAAGACTACAAACAGTTCTGGCCTGGTTACATGGACCTGTTTCCTAGCAACTGTATAATTAGTGGGCAGGAAAGAATGCAGTAAGGCTAGTTCTTCCCCAAAGGTGGCTGAACATATCTCCACTTGGCTGGCCTTAGTTCAGGCTTTAAACTTTAAAATAATAGTCACTGATTTTTAATCCTTTGGTCTGTCAGTTGAAGTTGCTTTGGAGACCACAAGATGTTAAAAGATGCCAGAGCCACGGGATACCTGCAGAGGAAACTTACGAACAAGGAGTGGGATCAGCCCAAGAGAAAAAAAAGAAAATGTAGTGTAGTCAACAAAGCTGAACAGAATTGCACATCAGACGCAGAGATGCAGAGTTTGGGGTTTGCCTACTGAGTTTTTCATCTTGCTTTGGTCCAGTATTCCCTCACTATGGCATTTTAGAATGGTAATGTATATCCTGTGATGTTGAAAGTATGTGATCTGCTTTTTTTTTTACTTTGATTTTATAGAGGATTACAGTTAAGAGATTGCATAAGTTCCAGAAGAGGCTTTGAAATTTGGACTCAAACAAATTTGTGACTATGATAGACTATGGGGACTTTTGAAGTTGGACTAAATGCATTTTGCATTATGTTATAGCTACAAGCCTATGAGGGCCAGGGATTAGAATGTGGTGGTCTGAATAAGTTTTGTCTCCATAGATCCATGTGTCTGAATGCCTGGCCCACAGGGAGTGGCACTATTAGAAAGTGTAGCCTTGTTAAAGGAAATGTGTCATGGTGGGGGGTGGGTTTTGAGGCTTCCTATGCTTAAGTTCCATCCAGCGTAGAATGAGAGTCTCTTTCTGGCTTCCTTTAGATCAAGATATAACTCTCAGTTATTTCTCCAGCACCATGTCTGCCTGGATCCTGGCATGCTTCCTGCCGTGTTGATACTGGACTAAACCTATGAAACTATAAGCCAGCCCCAAGTAAATGTTTGCCTTTATAAGTGTTGTCGTAGACATAGTGTCTCTTACAGCCAAGGAAACCCACACTAAGGCATTATGAGAACATGTGCAAGACTTGTGTAACCTAACCCCAAACCAAATCCCTGAACAGAAAGAGAAACTGAACATGAAGTCCCACCATACCCGAGTGGTTATTGGCAACTGGCAGTTGCTGGAAAGGGGAGAGTTCGTTTTCTCCAACAGTGTGACACCTAGTAAAGCCACAGAGCTCCAAAAGAAGATCAGATAGCCAAGAATATTTGAGCAACACAAATTGATCTTGATAGAAGAAAATGTAAACAATACAAAGTTGTGTGAGTAGGAAAGGGACTCTGGATCTGGAAAGAGTCGAGGGAGCTATGGTAAATATGATCAAAACACATTAAACAGAATTGACAACAAATTGTAAGTAAATCTTTTTTTAATAAGGTTTTTTAAATGAATTCAGATTGGTGGTAGAGTGCTGGCCTAGCCCGAGCAAGACCATGCCTTTGACCTCCAGCTCTGTAAAATAAATAATTTCACTGTACTGTATCCTCCCAAGAAGGTCCTGTTGTCCTCAGGTGTTTGTTACAGTAATTTTCAAAGTAATAGTGTATTTAGCCTTTGACCCAGCAGTCTCATGTCTGAGAATTTTTGTAAGTATATTGTGTATGTACGAAATGGTAAGTGTAAGGTTGTTTTTTTTTTTTTCCCAAAAGTGTATGGATAACACCAGTTTGAATCAACCCAAGTATTTATTCCACAATTAGGGACTGATTCAAAATGTGATGGAACTGACAACATACCATACAGTGGAATGTACAACCAAAAAGTTCTCTGTGTTTCATTATGCAAACACTTCTAAAACACTTTGAGAAGAGAATAAAAAAAAAAAAAAGCTAAGTCTACAGGACTACGCGTAGTGTGTTCTTTTCCTGTAAGTCATACAGAGTGCAATGACCTATGTGCTTTCGTGTCCTTAAATTCACGCTGATACCTGCCATGCCCTGAGTTCCCCTGCCAGAGCTGAGAGTGAAAACCCAATCACCAGTGTGACGATATTAAGGGAGGGAAAGCGCGCGTGCTACTCAGTTGTACTCTCGGTCCTTGGGAATGTGAGGTAAGAAGATCATGGGCTTAGTACCAGACTGGGCTGCACAGTGAGGTCTAATCTTAGAATTATAAGAACAGAGTCCTTTGACTCCCCAGCATCCTCATGAAAAGACGGGAGGGACTTTAAGGGTGGCTAAGTCACAAGTAGAGGCCTCAGCGCTGTGAAGATACAAGGAGCTGCCTCCTTCATAGTCCTCCCATACACTCTGTTCTACAAGGGAAAGAAATTCAGCACCTTCCAGGCCCATACCAAAAACAAGACCTGCCAGGACCTTGACTTTGGCCTTCACAGACTCTGTAACAGTGAACAATATATTCACCTGTTTATAAATCACCCCATGAAGGGTTTGTTTCTTTTTAATAGCAGCACAAACCATAACCTCCAAAGTCTTGACACCTACTTTCTAGTAGTACTAGGTCTAGTAGGTTTAGCAGGTCTCTCAGGAGGTGCTTGTGTCATGAAAGTTCCACTTTGTAATACGAGATTAGTAAGTTTAAGAAAGTGCCTTGGAGAGACCCTACACACACACACACCAACCACATGACAGTATGGTAGAACATAGCCATCCTGAGCCAGAAAACAAGCATCATCAAATATTGAATCTGCAGATGCGGAACTCGGGCTTGTCAACCTCAGAAGTGTGAGAAATAAACTCCTGGTGTTGTTCTGTTACTCTAGCCTAGGTGGACTAAGATGGGATGGGAGAAAATGGAAATACAAATTTATAAGGGAAGCACATGCAGGAAATAAAATCAACAAGAGACCAAGGTGTAGGCTTAGATTTTGCAAAACCCTACTTTATTTAGGATTCTTAAATGCTTCTCCTTCCCTTCCAATCCATTGACTAGAGATAGGGGAAAAAGAAGGTTATTAGAAAAGGGGGTCTGTAGACCTTTTTAGATGTAGTTCCTTGGGGCAATTCCATTCTTTCTTGTCCAGATACCAGCAATCAAGTGAAATAGCCAACCCCAAACAGTAACGTGAATCAAAAGCAATAGCATGATTTAGCAGAAACAGCAAAAATCTGCCCAATCAGAACAAATCAGCGAAAGCAGCAAGACTAAGCTTCTCTGGAGCGTTTCTCTTGGCAGAGTGAAGTAGTGAAAAAAACGAAGACCAGTGAAGCCATGTGACCATCGCAAAAGGTAGTAATCCAAAAGTGTTGTCTCCCTGTCTGTGGGCTTCTATTTATCCCTTCTCAGAGTCCACACAAGGCTGTTTAAAAACCATACCCCTTGAACGAGACAGGTTCCAGCAAAACATCACATGCCTTTTCATGTGTCTGTTTTCAGCTGACCAAGATCATGTGCCCTGTCATGATCTTGTGTTCAACGGAGGATGAACTAAAAACATTTTCACACCCCACATTTAGGACCAAAACAATAAATGCAAAGAAGATACCAAAACTCACTACACTGACACCTACTAAGCATGCACTATTTTATGTTGTTTTGCTTCGTGTTTCAAAAGCACACATTACTACTAAAATGCACTTATTTAAAAAATAATTAGTTAATTATAAGTAAGAGTCCCTGACCATCTCCTGGTGAAGATGGAGGAGGAGGAGAGGCCAAATTATCCGTCCCACTGACACCATTTCCTATGATCTATTGTGGTCCAAATGTTTGTGTCCTTTAAAATTCACATGTTGAAGTATGGAGCTGCAGCTCAGTTGGTAAAGACCTTGCCTAGCATGTACAACACTCTTTGTTTAATCCCCAACACTAAAGATAACGAAAAAGAAAGAAAGAAAAAGAAAACCTAACATGGTAAAGCTGTAACTCAGCCTCTAGGTGAAGGCAGGAATAACCAAAGTTCAAGGTCATCTTCAGTTACATAAGGAGTTCAAGGCCAGCCTTGACTACTATGTTAGATATTGTCTAAAAAAACAAACAAACAAACAAACATAAAACACTCCTATACTGAGCTCTCCTCTCCAGTATAATATTAAAATGTAAGGCCTTGGAGAGCAATTAGGTCAGTCGTGCTCTACCCAGTAGACGGAAATGGTGCCCTCAGGAGAGAGTCTGGGTCCTAGCACTAGGAAGGTAAAGACAGAAGAATCAGAAAATTGAGGGCAGCCTGGGCAACATAGTGAGAATATGTCCAAAATAAAAACCTTCTATTGTTCTACCATGGGAAGATACAGAGAGGCAGCATCTGTGTAAAAGGGAGCCCTTATGAGACACCTTCTTTCTTTGATACCAAGCTTTTCCAGACTCCAGTGCTGTGAGAAACAAATTAAAGCTCTGCAACCTGAGTCGTCTTATGATAGCAGCCCAGATGGACTAAGCCAATGTGGACTGTTAAAAATGATCATGTGATTCTTCACATGGAAAGAGAAGTTCTTAGGGCAAGGCACAGAGTTACTGTAGAATCTGCCCCTGGAAGAGAGATCTCCAAAGCTGTGTAGAAAGCATCAGTGGTACTTGCAAACACTGAAGAAAGAGGTCATTAGCCACTCAGGAGCACACATGGCTTATTGTCCTGTTGTCACTCAGTGATTCACCTTGTCCATGCTGTTCATTAGTACCTATTAATATCTGCTTCATATAACACAGGAGAAAGAGAGAGTGTGTGTGTGTGCCAAAGTACTGTGGGTGGTTAAAAAAGAAAGTATTCTGATGTCAGGAGACCCGACTCCTACTATCTGTGTAACCTGCTTAAAGCTCTGATTCCGCTTTTGTAAATGGGAAAAGCGGCAGCGTCTGCATTGCCCATTTCACAGGAGCGCTGTCAGGATCAAGGTGATAATGTGTGACAGCACTCTGTAAACTGTAAATGCTATGCTAAGGCCAGGGAACGGTGCTTATTTTTTTTTAAATTGCTTTTGACAACTACACCTGTCTTTGTAAGAGTCGTTATTTCTCAGAAAATCAAGTATCATATCATTTCTTTTGCCCTTTTCCTCACTGTCATCAAAAAAGTATAGGTTTGGTGAAAAAGAAAAGCATAATATCTGTTTGTGAGACATTTCTCTGTTCGGTCATAAATCATTGCATCCACAGCTAGTTTCTCAAGGACCACTTGTTATAGGATGAATTGTGTTGTCTAACAAGAAAGGTGAAAGCACCTCAGAACGTGACTTCTTTGGAAAGTGGGTTGCTGCAGATGTAATTACTCAAGTGAGGTCATGCAAGAGTCAGGTAGACCCTTGTTATAACATGGCTGGAGTCCCCATAAAAGGATTTTATGGTGCTTAGAGTGTCACATCAGTAGTAGAGCACTAACATGTTTATATAAGGCCTGGGTTCCATTCCTATCATCCCAAAGATAAATAAATAACCAAACAAACAAGCAGTGTGAGGATACAGGGGCAGAGCAACCACGAAGTCAGGGCAGGAATTTGAGCTGTTCCACAACCACCAGTACCAAAGACGAATGCCTGTCATAAGCAGTTAGGAAGACCCTCTGAGGGATTCTATCCAGAGACTCAAAATAGCATGGCCTAATGATTTGGACTTCTAACCTAAAGAATTCTGAAAGAATGCATTTTGTTGTTGTTGTCTTAAGGTACTTGGTTTGTGATAGCTTAAGTGATCCCTTGGAAACTAATGCAGACATTTGGTCATTTCTTCCCCAGCTCTTCATTGGTACAGTGGGCAGTTCATTAGTACAGTGGGCAGTCTGAAGGGGAGCGCAGACCTGTCTACAGCTTAGCAGACATCTTTCTACTGTGGACCTTGGCACTACCTTGAGGGGTCAACCTCAAGCATTGTCTATAGACCGATGAAAGAAATACTCAGACAGGGAAGTTAATGTGTTTTAAAACACATATGCATATCACCGACTTCAACCTTCCTTAGACGAAGGTGCATCTGAGACAGGTAGGAGACAGAAAGCTCTCCCCATCTGGCGTTGTGCATTTGTGATACCTGTAAGGCTTTGGGCAGTATGTGATACGAGCAAACCTCTCTTCCCGTGTGCAGTGCATTGCAGTGAAAGACACAATGGATGTCAGAAAAGCTGTTGCTGTTTCTATGGAAGTCACTTCGCCTCTCAACTCTTGTTCTAAAAAGAAGAAAAGTAAGCTGTTGATATTCCTCTGTACTTCTGAGTCCCCCCCACACACACCCCGTGTTTAATAATATTAATAATATAGAAAAGGTTCTCCAAACTAAGAGGGAATGGTGTGCCTCACTGGTAGAATATTTGCCTAGCAGCCAGAAGCCCTGGTTTAGTCCCCAGCACTGCAGAATAAAGAACTCAACTGAAGTAAACACTTGAAAGGGTCATGTCACTTGAGGATGTTAGTTTAAACTATCCTCATTCTCACATTTTCTGAATTGGCTTAAAAGGTTATACTCATTTAAACAATAAGTGAAAATATTTCTCAGTATATTACATGTTTTAAAATAAGATTACAAACAATACTATACTACAATCAGGGTTTTATTTTTAAAGCTAATAGGCATTTTTCTATAAATATAAGAGAGGTTGTAAGAATACAAAAGAACCTAATTGCTAAGAATTCTTATGGCTAAATGGTGACATTGAGAGTTATATTAATTCTTTTTTGTCTGTCTGCATTTCTAAACTATATATAAGGAACATGTTTCATTTTAAATATAACCTTTAGACTATAAAATGTACAAACGTGTCAACTCCTCAAACAAATTTGTGAGGGATTTTCATAGCTTTTCCTGTATTTGTCAGCAACCAACAGATTTTATCAAATGGAACAATTCACCATTTTTGATGGATTTTTTTTAGCATGCTTTAATTATACATAGTAAGGGTCTTATTATGACATTTTCTTGCGTTTATATAATGTGTTTTGAGTATATTCAAGCACTGTTACCCTTTCTGGTCTTTACCACTCCCACTGATCCTCTCCCACTTCCAAACAGCACCCTCCCCCTTCTGCCTTCATTTCTTCTTTTGTTTTTGTGATTCAGTGATTTTTATCAGGGATGCTTATAAGTGCATGGGTAATAAGCTATTTCTGGAAGCATGGGTACCTTACCAGTAACTACATCACTGAAAAAACATCTCTCCTTCCCATAGTACACATGAATTGTCTAAAGAATCTCAAAAGAGAGGTGAGGTCTACTGATCCCCTTCTCATGTCAAACTCACAGTGTGCTAGGCAAGTGCTGTATCACTGAGCTATACCTGGTGGCCCACAAACATTTTTAAAGAATCTGTCTTTGGGCATTGAAAGATGGCTCAGGGATTAAGAACACATATTCCTGGGCTCAGCTCCAGGAAGACACAGGTAGAAGAGGAAAGAGAAGATGGCATTGAGAACTAATTGTATTACAGCCCACAGGATTTTAGAGCTCTTACAAGTAATGACTTGAACTGTGTAGATCATGGATACAGAGTAAAGTGTAAATGTCACGAACACAGATGGAGAAAGCTGCTCAAACACTAATTTTTTTTCATGTTCAAAACAAAGAGTCATTGGTTCTGTCAAAAATGGAAATGTGCAGTTACACACCATACACAACAATCCAGTTTCTTAATGTTTCCCTAGCTTTTTCTCATAACCTTAAAAAAAAAAAAAAAGACCTATGATAGATCTGGGGGAGGTTGGTGAGACTTGGGGAGAACAAGAGCTTCACAAAGACCAAACTGAGCAGGGCACAGGGGTCTTGTATGAGACGGTTTCTACAATCAAGGACCATGTGTGGGTGTGGCCTGGAACCTCCGCACAGATGGGGCCCATGATAGCTCATTGTCGGACTGAAGACCCTAGTGAGGGAAACAGGGAATGTTTCAGTCATGATCTTGATGGCTGACTCTTTGACCCTCCCCCATACAAGCCGGGGAGTGACAGATGGGCTAGAACCCAGGGGAGGACATTGCAGCCAGCCCTGAGGAGACAGGATGAGCTGGGTTTGGATGGAAGGGGAGGAGGTCCTCCCCTGTTGGTGGACTTGGAGGGGGTGGGGAGGAGGGAGATGAGGGAGGGAGTAGGAGGGTGGGAGGGAATGGGGGAGGAGGCTATGCCTGGGATGCAAAGTACCTAACCTGTGATTGATATAAAAATAAATAAATTAAAAAAAAGACCTTTTAAAAACTAATAACTCTTGATGTAAAGATCTTTATAAGTTCAACCGAGCCTATAAATTCACTTATTTCTTTTTTAATTCTAGCTTCATATGAAACCAAAGTGACTGCTTTATACTAAAACCATATTCACCCCATTCATTTCTCCTAAATTATTCTTTTCTCCTTATTTACATGTGCAGTGTGTATATAGAGTTATAAACATGGAGTGCTATTTTTGAAAACTACTTTCAAGCGGTGGGTGGAAACTTGTCTTTATTTGCTGTTGCTATAATGTAGGGAACAACCTTCAAGTACAGAACTATAGAACTGCTGTAGCAACAGCAGCATTTCCCTGAAGACTAATTCGACCCAGGCCCCTTGCTGAGCAGGGCTAGCAGAGAGGAAGGGATACTTTAAGTAGTATCTT
The DNA here is from genome assembly GCA_028658305.1 of Pachyuromys duprasi. Taxonomy (NCBI): domain Eukaryota; kingdom Metazoa; phylum Chordata; class Mammalia; order Rodentia; family Muridae; genus Pachyuromys; species Pachyuromys duprasi. The sequence goes on along the minus strand of CM053764.1, from coordinate 98,620,034 downwards.
TCTTTTCTGTCCTCCTCAGAGAACAGTCATTTTACTGGGAGCAGGGTGTTTGGGTTCAAACTACGAGGGTTGTTTGGGGGAATCATTTCGCTTTGTTTTGAGACAGGCTTTCTAGCATATTTCAGGCTGGCCTGGAACTTGATGTGTAACTCAGGATGATCTTAAACTTCAAGTCCTCCTGACCCTACCTCCTGATTAGTGGGATTGCTGACATCTGGTGCTGTGAATGGAACCCAGAGCCTTGTGCATGCTAGGCAAGTCCCCCGCTGACATCCCTAATTCAGTTATTTCTTTGATTGCACTGAATTGAGACACAGGGTCTCCCTACCTTCCTGGTTTAGCAATCTTCCCAAGAAATCTGTAGGAGGCAAGGAGAGGTTCCTAGTTTTGCTATGTTTCATGCCTCTTGATTGTCACAGTTACAGGGAATTTGATGAAAATTGGAAAGTAGCCTTATGCATAGACAATGGAGAATACAGGGAAAATGAGTACTTAAAAGAGGCTAGGAAGAAATCCCATTAAGGAGACAGGACACTTGAGAATATTCTAAAGGTTGTTGGCAACATGTCCATCACCCAACTCAGTTAGTGGAAAGAAAATGTGTGGTATTCCTGGAACCCAGCATCACAGTCATTACTTCATCCCATCACTTACAGGAAGCTCAGCTCCTGTAAGAAAGAAAGAAAGAAAATGATTGTCTGTTTTAAATCTTCAGAATAAGGGGATTTCCATAAATCTCTTGACAAATTCTGGCCACATTTTCAAAATCTGATAGATGGAAATCATAAATAGACAATTAAAATTCTGGCCTTCAATTTCAAGAAAGCCATTTCTGTGTTCTTTCATATTCTCGGAACAGTACAGAATCAGTTCTCAGAAATTTCTCGTCTGACCAACCTTTTCTCTTCAATCTTTTTTGCAAAGGACTTATTTTCCCATGCTTCCAGATGCCCAACACACTGAAGTAGCTTCAGCCACTTTCCAATTTGTCAACTAAATAGAAACTCTTAAGATCTACAACAACAAATTTTGTATGTCTCTGTCACCGAGTCTGTTCCACTATGTAACAGGTAGTAGAATCCCAAAACAGGAATCAATGGGTAGATTTTCCAGTGCTTTCAAAAACCACAAGTGGGTTATGGACCTAACCATTCTCACTGGTGTTTATTAAGTGTTGTGCCAGTTCGATTTTGTCAACTTGACACAAACTAGAGTCAGATTGGAGGAAGAAACTTTAATTGAAGAAATGCTTCCATAAAAAAAAAAAAAAAAAAAAAAAAAAGATTTGCCAATCAACAAGCCCATGGAACATTTTCTTGATTAATGATTGATGTGGGAGAGCCTAGCCCATTGTGGGTGATGTCACCCTAGGCAAGTGGCCCTGGGAAGTATAAGAAATGTAGCTGAACACAAGCCTGGGAACAAACCAGTAAACAGTGCTCCTCCGTGGCCTCTGCTTCAGCTGTTGCCTCCAGGTTCGTTAATGAGCTTCTGTCCTGGATTCCTTCCATGGTGAACTATAAACAGCAAGGCAAATAAACCCTTTCTTCCCCAAGCTGCTTCTGGTCATGGTATTTGCCACACTAACACAAAGCAAAGTAGAATAAATGTTTACTGTTTCTCGTGTGCAATCAAGGGAGCCAGTGCCATCCTGGGTTTCTGGGAATAAGTTAGGAAAGAATATTAAATATGAACCGAAAACTTTTGTGCATTGCTTAAGAGTTATTTGGTAAATACAAGGGTCTAAGCAAGTAATGATGACTACCATAAAACCAGAAGTACAGGTGGAGTCCTGGGGTGGGGTCACAGAGCCCTGGGTTCTTATTTCCTCATAGGCAGGCAGTATTTGCATGTTTTTAGCCAAACCACTTTGCTTTTCTGCATCTAGACTTTTACATTTGTCCATATCAGCCAGTGTAGTGCCTTCCAATTCTGATATGAACCCAGCGGCTGGAGAGATGGTTCAGTTAAGTTACAAGCACCTACCTAATGGCCTTCCAGAGGACCCAAGTTTAGCTCCCAACATCCACTTCAGGGGCCTTATGACTCACTGTAACTCAAGTTCCTGGAGATTCAATACCTTTGGCCTCTGATATGTACCTGTACATATAATACATACAAATTTTTAAAAATCTTTAAATTCCAATCCAATTAAATCAGGTCATTAAGCATAGTAAGATAACTCTGCCTCACTTGGCAGCCTCACTTGGTAAGGATATGCCTCCTGAGCAAACAGGTCTGTGTCACTATTGCTTAGTGGCTTTTTGAGAAGGACACAAAGCATTGAAGCACTCAACAGTCACAAATGTCACAGCAGGAACCTATACAGAACATGAAAGTGCCCAAAGAAACAAGAAGCCCAGATTAAGGCTTTTGGACCACATTAGCACCCTAAACAAATATCATCCTGTAGACTTTATTAACAAAGCCATCACCTCAGGGTTGGAGATCTGCTCTTTATTTATTCATCTGAAGAGGACACTGACTGTTTCAGAATGTGTAATAGAAATCCTGTGCAGCCAGGGCTCTGCCCCAGTGACCTCAACTGGATGAGAGATGAGCAGAAACATGGACTGAATTTAAGTTGGAACAAACTCCATCACAGAAATCTCTTTTTAAAATTATATTAATGTAAAAAGAATGGAATAAGCCAAGCATATGCCACACATATGGAATCCTATTGCTCAGGTTGCTGAGGCAGGGGGATCCAGAATTTGAGACTGGCCTGGGTTGTATAGCAAGATTTATCTCAAAGAACAAAGAAAAACAAGACAAATGGAATTACTTCCTAATGTGGACTTTTGATGGCCTATAGCCATTATTCCTAGGTATGCCACACTTTCATCCATAGCCCAGGCACATACATATACCATGTGTACATATGCACATACTCTCTTTTTACTTCCTCTTCCCACCTCCCTCCTCCCTCTCCCTCTCTCCCCACCATCACACACACACGCACACACACACACACTACCCCTTCAATCTTGTCCCTCTTACAGGGGTCTATTTACCTCAATTTTATGTGTGTGCATCAAATTCTACTATCTTCCCGAAGGGGAAGAAATGTTCATTAGCCTTGCAGAAAACCACTGTTCTCTTGTTCACTGTCATAGGCAGGTTGGCCTGAAAGTGGAGTTCACAGGAAATAGTGGACCAATGTGGCCCTGACTTACATGAGTAACAACTGATCCCTGCTCACCAGAGTCTCCACAAAGAGAACACCTGTAGGGTTTGTCAGCTGGTGACAAAAGAGCAGCCATGCCGCATTCTGATGTTGTTGACAGAGCTGCAGCACTCAATTGTCAGACACGTCTGGAATGGACAATGAGTAAGCTGCATTCAGGAAGAAAACCACAATTCTGTTCTCATCTTATTCAGCTTATAACTTCCAGGGTTCAGAGCATTCACAGTTCATAAAAGATCTATTTCTGAGACTCCCAAGATAAGACAGCTTAGGTCAAAAAAGTGGGAGTGAGCACAGCAAACTTCGTAGCAGCCTCGGGCTCTTTCCTCCCTAATTTGTTTATTTCTTATCTGTATCTAGCCTTATTTTGAAAAAGAAGTTGCTGTTGAAGAGAGGAAATTTGACACAGAACAGACAGTGTTGCTATGCTGGATGTTCCCGAGTCATTATCTGCCTTTGCAACCTTACTGGATCTCTGCAGCACACTTCAGATCCTACTGCACTCTGCATACCCCACACCACAGTGTGGACACCACAGCACACTGCAGAGCCTGCAGCACACTGTAGATGAGTCCACATTATACTGCAGTACCCACAGCACACTGCAGTCCACACAGCACACTGCAGACACCCATAGCACACTGCAGAATCCACACCACACTGCAGATTCCACCACAATCTTCACACCTCAAAACATCCGTGCAGACTGTACCAAACACTGCAGATCCACAGCACACTGCTGACCCCACAGTATACTGCAGCCTTGACAACAGGCTTCACAGCACACTACAGACTCCTCATCACCCTACACGGTCCACTCCCTCGACGTAGGGTACCCTTAAGTAGTCAAGCAAGCTTCAGACCTTCTAGTGCAATAGGTAAGGTCTTTGGAGTAAGTGCAGTACAGTACAGTGTCTCCTTTTAGCCAATTCTTTGTTCCTCCCTTTCATAATTACTGGAACCAGCCATCAATCCCTCCCTAATAAATTTTGTATCCACCAGTCTCCATCTCCAGGCTGCTTTCTAGGTATTACACATGCCCATTACAGGAGGAACCAAGAGATCAATGGGTTTTGGATGGTGATGGCTATCTGACAATGCACTCAAACCAAAGGTTTTCAGTGAAGGGCTCTTTCCTTTCAGATTTCCCAGTGAAATTTTCCCCCTCCAAATCTTCCCCTAAACTCTCTAGGATCTGGGTGCTTATCCTAGTTAGCGTTTCTATTACTGTGATGAGACACCATGGCCAAAAACAAGCTGGGGAAGACAGGGTTTATTTGGCCTACACTTCTATATCATATTCTATCACTGAGGGAAGTCAGAACAGGAATTCAAACAGAGAAGGAACCTGGAGGCAGGTTCTGATGCAGAGGCCATGGAGGAGTGCTGCTTACTGGCTCGCTCTCCACAGCTTGCTCAGCCTGCTTTCTTACAGAATCTGGGACCACCAGGCCAGAGATGACACCATCCACAATGGGCTGGACCCTCCCATATTAATCACTAGTTAAGAAAATGCCCTACAGCTGAATCATAAGGAGGTGTTATTCACAATTAAGGTTCCCTTTCAGATAAATCAAGCTTTTGCCAAGTTAATATAAAACTAGCCAACATAGTGCTTCTCTGTTTAACTCTCTAATTTTAAACTAAAAATTATAATTAAGCTCAAAATAAGCTTCCTTTGATTCCATGGCAGGAGCCAAGAGGAAACACTGACCACCAACAGCCATGACTCTGTTCTTTCCCAGCATGGCCTACAGTCTCTATCAGAGCACAGAACTGCCGAGATATTGTTAGAGTCTGTAATTCACTGAAGGAAAGACCCAGACTCAAGTACTATGTAAAAGCAAAGAGTGCTTATTCTGCCAAGAATTCCAGCATGTTGGGGTCATCACCTTCAAAATGGCTGCAACTCCAAGGGGAACTCAAAGGTCCCTTTTAAAGCCAAAAAGGGGAATTCCTACTGTGGTTACGTGACCTCGATTAGGAGTGGCTGGTGCCCACAAAGACTACCTGACTCTGATTGGGACTAGCTAGTGCTCAGGTGGCCAGTAGGCCACATTCTTGTGTCATGAGTCTTTAGCCATAGATGAGATGCCCACAATATAAGGGCATCAAGCACAGATGGCCAGTCTTGAGATAAGCTCTCTTTAAGATCTCTTCACATTTATGTTATCTCCTGGCTGCCCTTTCTTCTGATTAGCTGTGCCATGAGTTGAGGATTTTTATGGTCTGTTCCTGGAACTGATGACTTCTTGGGGTCAGACCTGGTCCTCTCAATATATCTTAGTTGGGGTGACTATTATTGTAATGAAACACCATGACAAAAAAAAAAGCAAGTTGAGGAGGAAAGGGTTTATTTGGCTTACACTTCCATGTCATTGAACAGGAATATAAACAGAAACTTGGGCAAAGGAGGTAAAACAGAGGCCTTAAGCAGCCCTACTTACTGGCTTCTCTTTGTGGCTTGCTTAATCTGCTCTCCTTGTTCCTAGGACCACCTGGAGAACCAATGGGCTGGACCCTTCCTCATCAATCACTAATTTAGGAAATGCCCTGCAGGCCTGCTTCCAGGCAGATTTTATGGAGATATGTTCTCAATTGAAGGTCCCTCCTCACAGATGACTCTTGTGTCAAGTTGACATAAAACATTGAGATAAAAATAAATAAATTAAAAAAAAACTAGCTAGGGCAGATTACCACATGCATTTACATGCATTTTTTTAATAAAATTAATCCATTAGAATTTATGAACATCACCCATTCTATTAGTGAGGCCTTCCACTGGGGTTTTTATAGGGCTAATCAAGTTTTTCATTTGCAACATCATTGCAGTTTGGTTTTACTTTCGCAGTTCTCCTTATTGCATTCTATTTTCACACATTTGATTGACTTCCTTCTTTCATTCAGCTCTTTGTTTTGTTCTCTCATGCTATATTCATATCTTCTTGAACTGTTTATAGTTACAATCTTTTTTTTTTCAATTCTTTAATTCTTTGTCTGGAAGTTCTTTCAGGTCTTTCTTATTGGGGTCATTACCACAGGATTGGCAATTTTGGGAAGAGACATGTTGTCTTGATATAAGTTAATTAAAAATGGAATATTTTTTCTACAAAGAGACTTTGAACAGAGGTACCATGTTTGGATGGACATGGGTTATTAGATGAAAATCTCATTGCCAGATACAGCTTACCTTCTTGTGAGCTCTTGGTCAGGGAGGCCTCAGAGGCACTCAAAACAGCACAAGCTATTAGTGTTGCTTCTCAGATAGAACTAGATGATGTCACTATTGCTGAAGATACAATATACTTTGGCTTCGGGATATAAAGTAATCAATCTGGAGCTGACCAGGAAACTTTCCTTGCTGGATAGTATCAGAGAGTTCTGAGGGAGAAAAGACATCAGTGGTTTTACCCAACACTGCATACTATAATACTGACATTTGAGGCAAGATGTGCCCACTGATACCATAGCAAATGAATGTTATGGAGTAACAACCATTTTCTGAAAGGATTTGAGGCCTGCTACAGAGAAGGAAATTCATGCCTAGTGCTACAAAATGGACAAACTAGAGCGTCAAACCCATCTCCTATGAAAGAACCTAATGATTTTGTTTTACTGAGTGGTTGTCAGATTACCTTCTGATTATTTGTTTGTTAATACCCCAAATTTTGTGTGGCTCTGTCATAGTCACTGTGCTATTGTTGTGATGAGACATTATGACCAAGACAACTCTTATAAAAGAAAGCTTTTAATTGGAGGCTTGCTTACAATTTCAGGAGTTTAGTCCTTTATCACCTTGGCAGGAAGCACGGTGGTATGCAGGCAGGTGCAAGAGCAAGAGTTGAGAGCTTTACATCCTGATCTTTAGACAAAGAAAAAGAGACACTGGGCTGAGTGTGGGCTCTTAAAACCTCAAAGCCCACCTCCAGTGACACACTTTCCTCCAACAAAGCCATGCCTACTCCAGCAAGGCCACATCTTCTAACCATCCTAATCCTTTCCCATAGTTCTACTTCCTGGAGACTAAGTTTTCGAATATATGAGCCTATGCAGGGAGTTCTTATTCAAATCAACACCAGTTCATAACCAAAGTGGGGAAGACTTTTCTTGCAGTAGATAGTAGTTAATACCGAACCCCATAGCTTGAAAGTGCTAAGAGCAGCAATTGTCAGTGCTCAGCCACAGATAGGACATCTATATTAACCCACACACACCCTCTACCACCGTAGGTTGGAAAACATTGTGGAGAATAAAATACAAGCTGGAGGATGGAGAGGAGTACTGTGAAATATCATTTCTGGATATGACATGGTTATTGCTTACGTGAGCTCACAACCGCTGTGGTTCCATGTACAAGGCCTGTGCAAGGCCAAGCCAGTTTAAAATTCTAGCAGTGATGATTCAGGGGCTACTGAGGCTCTACCCCTATAGAGGAGTACTGACAGTAGATAGCTGGGGGAAAGGAAGAATCTCCTTTATTTTGGAACTGTGGCCATTAGTAAGTTGTCCATGCCCCAGCAGATGGTCATTCATCCATAAATATATGGGTACCACTAATTGGATTCAGAGGCTTATGAAAAAATAAGTACACATGAAGTAGAGAGGTTGATATGTTGAGAGGAGGACCAAAAGAAGTTGGACGGAGGAAATGGGGTGGGAGGCACACATGTATAAAATTTTGAAAGAATAAATTTTAAATCTTATTTTAAAAAGTTTTCATCAAGCACCCATTAGCTTCCAGATTTGCTTCTTTGAGAGACAGATGTAGTTTGCATGAATGAAATTACAATCATCAAAACAAGTTATTATAACAGCACAGAAGTATTAAAGATTGGAAAAAGCACTAGGCATGGTAGCACATGCCTTTAATCCCAGCACTTGCAAGGCAGAAGTAGGAGGATATCTGTGAGTTTAAGGTCTGCCTGGTGTACATAGTGAGTTCCAGGACAGCTAAAGCTACATAAAGAGACTCTATCTCAAAACTAAACCGAACAAAACAGATTGGGGAAAGCCACAAATAAGGGGGTTTAGAAATATACAATGCCGTGTCTTTTTGCAGACCATGAGAAGTGACTTCATGAGAAGATACCAACAGGGACTTGTATGAACTTAGGAATTTAGAGCTTTTATTTATTTATTTATCTATTTATTTATTTATTTATTTACTTATTATTTATTTATTTATTTTCAGTGCTGGGCATCAAAACCAGGGCCTCTTGGATACTAAGAACATGTTCTGCCACTAGTTACTCCCTCAGAACAACTGAGAGTTTGTGAGAGCCACAGAAGATAAGGGGACACCCCTGAAGCAGTCATTGGCTGTACCTACAGAAAAGGGCTATGACAAGGTTTCCTGTTGGTCTCTGTGTCTCCGAAAATCCTAAGGTCTGATGTGAAATAGGATAGCTGGAGCTAGAGAAGCTGCAGCACAGGACAAAACACTTGAGAAACAGTGGCCGGAATGCGGCACTTGCTGTTGCAATGATTCGCGGATCTCCCAAATAGATAATCAGAGAGGCCATAGGCTCCACAACCTATACTTGCCTTGAATTTTGCAATCCATGATAAAATTAGACCAGATTATTTCCCCCCCACACACACACTCTGGTATCTTATAAAGAAATAGAGAAAATATAATTGTCCATTAGGCCTTAGATCTGAAAAAAAAAAGACACAAAAAACACTTGATAAAAAGACGAAATAAATGCTTTAAGCACTGAACTGACAGAGCTAGAACATAATCTTTCCAATAACCTTATGAGATGGTTACTAAGTACTTCCCAACTATATATAGGAAAACCAAGGCATGGGAATTCTAAGCAACTTTCCCATGATTAAAGAACTAGTAAGTAATACAATCAGAGCTCAGTCCTACAGTTCATCTCCAGGGCCTGGGCCTATAACCATGTCATTTTACAGCACTGTCCCAAAGCCAGAGAAACATGGTATTACGTGCTACATTGACATCAGCTAATACCTTCAAATGGTCAAAGAGGAAGTTCCTGTTGCCACTCCTACAGAGGACTCATAGCCAAACAACACTCTTTATTACTTTTATCATGGGAATGAAGCTCACTTCCTGGTTAGCCCAGGGTAGCAAGGTCTAGCTCCCTGTCAACTCTGTAAATTATTTCAGCTCTATCCAATCACTTTCTTCAGTAGGAACCAATAGATACTCCCTCCCCTAAACACTACAAAGCCTACTTGCCCACAGCCCTGGGTTTTCCACTCTGTTCCTGAGGGCAACTGCTGTGTGACTCTGTGCCACAGTGTCCCCTTCCACAGGGCTGTGAAGATCTGTGACTAGAAAACTGTCCTCACACATCTGTCTAGATGTAAGCACCTGTGTTCAGAAATTACTACAATTCCAGCTCCTTTCAGCAACAGGGGAAAAGGAGGAGATTCAAGGAGCCAATCCAGAAATGAGAAACAGGGGCCAGTGAGGAGCTATGATGGAAAGTGGGACAAGAACAAAGGGGAGGACAGAAAGGGCCAAAGTAATGACATGGTTGAAAACTCTGTGAGTGTGTGTGTGCATGGTGTGTGTATGTGGGGGGTGGTGCATACTCATAAATGGGAACATTAGCTCCATCAACTTGGTGAAGCTCTCGGATAAAGAAAAACATTCAAATGAGGCAGGAATGAGTAATTGACGATCATAACTGTGATTATAAGGCATAATTACAATTAGCTGCACAGGAGTGTTAATCATGAAAATAATTACATGTCATCTTTCCTCCTAAAGAAGGGAGAATGTAATTAAGTGGTCCAAAGGGGGCACAGAAAACACATCTCTGAGTGATGCAGGTATGGGGTGGAGGGCCAGAGTTTGAAGGGATAGAGCTTGCTTGTGCTTTAAATGAGCTAACCAACTTCTTTGATGAAGAAAGATGGAAGAAGGGAGAGAAGGAGGTGGGGGGAAGAGAGGGAAATAAATTGGCTTGACAATTGTCTTCCCAATCCAAACTCAAGATTTGAGAACCAAATTTGGTTTTTCCCATTGCCAGTTACCAGCCCAGTAACATTAGCTAAGCCTCGATTTCCTCAGTTACACAATAATCACCCATTTCCTGATACTTTCCTAAAAACAAACAAACAAGCAAATCACAAAGCCAGTGAGTCACTTATATCATGCCTTAGGTACAGTACTTCAATAAAAGTCTGTCTTTGTGATATCTGCGGGAAAGAGTCCCAACATCCTGGTGTCTATTGCTTTCAGCCCTGCTACCCATATGAATTCAGACAATCTGTCCCATTTGCCATTTCCTCTTGCTGCTGGATTGGTTCCTTTGCTATTCTCCTGTGTTGTGTTGAGGAACAGATTTTACAAATGTTCATACAGGAGAAGAAACGCTATATCTTCTAAGCAAACTGATAAGAATCAGATTTGACAAGGGGCGACCCCCTAGAGAAGAAACCAAGCAAGCAATGTATGTGCTGGTCCCTTTATAGGAACAACTTTAAGGGCTGGCAAGATGTGAGGAAGATGGATGCCGGGTGCCTGAGCTCAGATAACCAGTCACATGGCAGAATTTAGATTAGTATAATGGGTTATTTTAAGTTATCAGCTAGTCAAAGAAGAGCCTAGCTATACGGCCTAGGTATTTGTATAATATTTAATGAGTCTCATAATTTGTTATTCTGGGAGATAAGAGATGAGAGGAAAAACCACCCACAATACATAATAGCCCCATACTACACTCCTGTCTTCCCATTGTAAAGGGAATCAGGATTCCTGCCCTTGAGTAATGATTATAGTTGAACATGCAATGACTGTGTCTGTACAGATGGGGTGCAGGAGTTTCCAAGGCAGAGATACAGCCCTGGGGAGAGAGACACTGCCATGAAGAGCCATACTTCTACTGTGGACCAGAAGTTTCTTGTCTTTTCCAGAAGATGCCCATCTCAAAATTTTTGAGGGCTCATGATTGAGCTACAAGTTTAGATGTGGGCTTATTTCCTGAGTTCCCTGGAGTTGTGAGTAACAATCATCAAGACAGACTCATTAATCCGTTGGCTCAGTGGATCCTTGTCTTGGATATCTTTGCAGCTTTCCCCACTCCACTGAACTATCCTTTCATTTGTTTGTATGTGTTTTTAATTTGCATAAAGATAACACGTGTGTACTCTTACAATGTATAAATGACACCTGCAGGTATGCTGCGTACTAACCTGAGAATCTTCTAACTTACATTTCACCTAAGCCTTGAAGCTAAGAAATATCACAATCTTAAGTAAATATGTTACAGGCTTAAGAAAGTAGATAGACCCCATATTTTCATCTCTTCTCCCAAGCAGTGCCCTGCCTTTCTAAGTCTGGATCCACAGACCCAACGATATGAATTGCTTTGGTGAGCAAGATACTAATTAGCAAAATGTCCAGGCATGACACAAGCAGAAGCTTAAGGAACACTTGTATGAATCAACTTGCTTGGAATCTTGATCCTCTATCATTTCTGTGAGAATACTCCCCAAAGACACATAAAGCCATCATCCACTGTCTTGGTTTGCTCACTATTATTGTGATAAAACACCATAACTAAAGTAAGTTAGAGAGGAAAGGGTTTTACTCAGCTTACATCCCAGCCTGTCATTGAAGGAATTCAAAGCATGAACTGATAAAGAGCCAAGGAAGAATGCTGCCAACTGGCTTGTTCTCCCTGGCTTACTCAGATTGCTTGCACATGAAGGACCATCAGCTCAGGGATGGCACTGCATATAGTAGGTTGGGTCCTTCCTAGTCAAGCATCAATCAAGAAAGTGTCTACAGGCTTTCCATAGGCCAGTCGTCAATTGACGTTCCCCCTTCTCAGATGACTGTAGCTTAGGTAAAGCTGACACAAACAAACAAACTAACCAACATTTTCCAAACCTACCGTGGATCAGAAAGTGGCCATTGATTCCAGAACAAGCACAGGCCAGTGGAACCCAATTCAGTCATGCCAAACACACATCAACAAATGTACATTATAAGCCTCAAAGATTTTGTGCTGATATGTTACACTGGATTGTTGTGGCAATGAGTAGCTGATAGGTTTTATAATAACCAGTTAGATAAATCCTAAACCAGGCAATAAAAGGGGAGGAAGAGGGGAGATTTATGAGTTGGTATCTTTGAAGAAAGTTTTATTATATGCCCTATCCCTAAGCAGAAGAAGAAAGATTTCAGTACAGCCATTCAGAGAACTACAGCATAAGGTAGATGTGTGAGATGTGCCAGCCTCCAGCAGGTGAGCTGAAGGAAAAGGACATCAGTAATGCCCACAAGCAAGCCTGGGATTTGTTAGGACAAAAGAAGCGTGAGCATTTTCCAGGCTTGAGAGCTAAGGAACATTAACCTTTGCCACTACTGGCAGAGAATTATTTTTACTGCTTTCAAATTATTGTTATAATGCATATTAATTCTATTAATTAAATCTATTAATTAATGGATTTTCATACCTGCATATCTCATGCTTTGATCCTAACCACCCTCTATTACTCTCTCCCCATCCGCTTACCTTTCCCTAGTAGTCTTGAGGTAGATGATTCGCTGTGGGGAACTGAGCTGTACAGCATAGGTAAGAGAATTGCAATGAATTTGAGACCAGCCTGGACTATGGAGTGAGAGCCCTCTGCCTCCTACCTATGTCTTTTGGTTTGTTGACATTAATCTCAGTAGTTACAAAGACCATATGTACAAGCATGAAATCACATGTTGTCCCAAGATCATACCCTAGACTGTGATTCTGGCAGACCGCATCATTTCTCACACTTAGAATTCCCTTCTTCCTTGACATAAATACAATGCTACCCTCAGTCTCATGCGCCTCACAGCGCCATCCCTCAAACCACCAGCAATAACAATGACTAAATGCAGCAAGGTTAAACAATGACCTTTTGCTTAAGTCCTGCCAGGTCCTCGGAATGCTGACTAGGGTTGTAGGCTTTAACCTGGCAGTAGTCGGTAAGGCTCTCTTCACTGTGTGACCCTATCCTAGGATGGTGGTTTCATATGAGTCTCTCCTCTGTCCTGCTCCTTCAGCAGCAGCTTTGCAGCAAGGTCAGCAGTGGGGCCACAAGCTATCAGTCGGCCAGACAGGTCTCTTCTGACCCATCTCAGGCTCCCAGGGGGCAAGCAACTATCAATCATAGAAGTGTCCTCCTCTGGGAAGCGGGGTGACAAGATCCTGCAATTTATCTCTCATGAAATGAGCTGGGTTCTTTGAATAGACTGGCGTAAGTCATTCATTAATTCCTGAAGATAGCTTTGGACTCTTTCGGGTTCATTCTGTGCCCACATAACTGACAGCCTGACCCTGCCTCTTTCCCAGATGCGAACAGCATGTGGAGAACTCAGCTTAGAAACCCTCTGACCATTTTTACTCAAACAAGGCAGGAGATCACACTTGAACCAGAGAGAATGAAGGGACCACTTAACCTTTTAGCATTTTGTGGATGATCCATAATTTCTTCTTGTAACACCAGTCCCAACCAATTCCTACCAAGTTTTGAAAATATCATTTCACTTAATAAGCAAAAGCACAATTCATAAAATAATAAATATATAAAAATTGAGCCTTGTTAAAATAGAAAAGTTTTACCCTGAGAGAAGAAACTGGAAAGAAGACAAAACAAGCCAGAATAGTTATAGCATTTTGCAAATAACATATTCCGTGAAAGCCTTATAAGTAAGATATATAAAGAACTCTCAACAGTCAAAACATGTACAAAAATCTAGCTACCAAATGGGCAGAATATATGAACAGACATTTCAATGCAGAGGGTACACAAACAGCAAATTAACACAAGAGAACATTTGGGCAAGCTTCAGACGTTAGGGGAGTTTAGATGGTCTCTGCACACCTACACAAAAGGCCAGATAAACACTGGACACAACTGTAAATGCTGATGAAAGTTAGAAAACTGTATGGAACACAGTGCTGAGGGAACGTGAGACCTGCAGCCACTCTGGAAAATAGTTTTGGCATTTTCAATGAGAAGAATTCATGCACTTACTATATGACACAATATTGCATGTACCCTAGAGAGAAGGGATATATAGCCTGTGTGTTCATGTGTACATATCCATACACATACATATAAACACACACACATACATACACATACACACAAGCATAACACACATACACATATGCACATACCTGAATGTTTATGCATTCATGAATGTTAGTAACAGTTAGAATCTTGCAAATGTCCTCATCAGGTGACTAAACGGTGACATAGCAATATCATGGAACAATGCCAGCACCAAAACAGATAGATCTACAAGCTTATGCAACAGGACAACATACCTCCAAGGCATTGTGCTAAGTGAAAAAAAAAAAAATCCTATCCCATAAAGCTGAAGGTCTATGATGGTGTTTTCAGAATCCTCTTTTAAATGACACTATTAAAGAGATAGAAATCATTTTTGTCAAAGGTTCTGGATAAGGCATAGGGAGTAGGCTTCTGGTGATGAAAAATTTGTGTATTTTGGTTTGGCTGGGTAGTTGGGTAATTTTTGTTTTGGGGGGACAAAGTTTCACTCTGTAGCCTTGGCTAGCCCAGAAGTCATAATATAACCCAGACTGGCCTCAAATTCAAAGCAATCCTCCTGCCTCAGTTTCCTGCATACTGAGACTACAGACCTGAGCTACCATGCCCATCTTAAAATTCCATATCATGACTTTACTGCTCATCACGCAAATCTACATGGGATAAGGTGCATACAACTTACATGAAAATGAGCTTTTGTAAAGCAGTGAGACTTGGACTAGCCATGTGACTACACCATGGCAGCTTCCCGGTTCTGGTGGCGCAAAAGAGCTACACACAATGTCATCACTAAGGGAAATAGCCTTCTCTTCCTCTTCTTTATTATCACTTACTGTAAATAATGATAATGACCTAGCAAAAATAGACTGCTTTAAAGTTATCAGTTCTTGGGGTTGAGTGTGTAACTCAGCAGTACAGAACTCGTTAGCATGCACAGCACCCTCCATTCCTTCCAAGGGAAAAAAGAAAAAGGAAGGGAGAATCTCTCTCTCTGTGTGTCTGTCTCTATCTCTCTCTCTTTTTCTTATTGGAAGGGCAACCACGATTTGGATCCTACTGCATTCCCAAAGAGCCTGGTTATGTTATTCCTGTGTCTCTGTGTAAGTTCCACGGCAGAGTGGTCAACTTCAAGCAGCACTCTTCTTATATTTGTTGCCATGCTCCTTCTTTCTGGGATATCTGAAGAGTAAGTAGCCTTGTCCTGCAAGAAGGCACAGGAAGGCTCTCTGGGCTCAGTCACAGTTAAACAAAGTTGTGGCTTACATCATTGTAAACTCTGATCTCTTTCCAAAAGGAAAAAAAAAATGTTTCTCCCCACACTGGCAAGATGTCATGGAGAAAAAGCAGAAAGAGCATAAATACTGGGTGACTCAGATGAGGTTGGCAAACCCAGTTCTGCCACACACCAGCTTCGTGACTGTAGACAGGTCTGTTGTTGCTGTTGTTGTTTTTCACTTCCCCTGGCTCTTGATCTCATCATCTTTAAAACAGATTTGCTCTCCACAGCCCACCCTGTATGATTTTCCTAGTGCTGATGGCATGTAGTTGTAAAGATCCATTCAGAGCTAGGCACACAGTACATGCACTGAGAATGAGGCTTCCATACAAGACACTCAAGCTGACTGGGGCAAGAAAGTAATCCAGTCTCCTGGAGAACAATGACCACTCCTAGCCGAAGCCCCCTCTACAGAGTGCGCCCACACTCTGCCACTGTGATTCCCCATCAGCCACAGAGGTCTCCCATTTTCCAGATGGTTTTGTCTTTTTCTTTGCAAAATCTTACTCTTGGCTGAACCTTTGTCCTCATGATAAAAGTGGGTACTGTATTAGCGAGTTGTTTGGAGGGTTTTTGTTGTTTGTTGTTGTTTTGTTTTGTTTTGTTTTTCATCACTGTGACAAAATACCTGAAGAAACAACTTACGAGGAGGAAGGGTTAATTTTGGCTCTTGGTTTCAGAGGGTTTGATATATGATTGCTTGGCCAACTTCCTTTCAAGGACCATCTTAGCAATGGGATAGTGTGGCAGAACTTGCCACTGTGTAACAGATAAGATGCAAAGACAGGAAGGGGCAAGTGACAAAATACCTCTCAGGACCTGCCCACAAAGATCTACTTCCTACAATGAGGGCCCTGTCTCTTCAAGTTTCCAGAACCTCCCAAAATAGCACCGCTGGCTGAAGAACCTGCATTCAACCCAAGAGTTTGTGAGGGACATTGCACATCTAAACCTTAACAAGTGATAAGAAAAATGGAACCCTGGACAGTGAGTAAAGTACAATGTGGTACAGGACATGAAAACAAAGAGGGAAAGTGAGTTCAATTTTTTACTTTCTTGGTCTCTTCTGTGTGTGCTAAAGCAGGTCACTGTACCTCCTCGTGGTTTTCACTTATGAAATGAAAGGGCTGCACTATATCGGAATTGTGCCTTTTCTATAAGGAGCCAGAGAATGACTGGACTTTGTACACTCTGTCACGATTTCTGAACTCTATCATGAAACAGGAAAGCTGCTAGACGAAACACCGTATCCTAATAAAACTTTATTTATAAAACAGTCATCCCAAACGATACTCAAGTACACAACAAGGACATTTGCTCAACTATGTTTGTAGCTGCTTTATTTGTAATAGCCAGAACCTGGAAACAACCCAGATGTCCCTTAATTGAGGAATGGATACAGAAATTGTGGTACTTTTACACAATGAAATACTACTCAGCAATTAAAAACAAACAAGGAAATCATGAAATTCACAGGTAAATGGTGGGACCTGGAAATGATACCTCCTGAGTGAGGTATCCCAAAAGCAGAAAGAAACACATGGTATATACTCACTTATATAGGATAGGAAGGTCATGCTGAAATCTATACACCTAGGGATGATAAACAAGAAGGGGGTCCCAGGTTGGGATGATCAGTCCTCACTTAGATGGCAAATGGGATGGACATTGAATGTAGGAGAAAACAAGCAGCAGGACAGGAGCTTACCAAAGAGGGTCTCTGAAAGACTCTATATAGCAATGTATCAAAGCAGATATTAAGACTCACAACCAAGCCTTCGGCAGAGGGCAGGGAATAATATGAAAAAAAGGGGGAGTTAGTAAGACTTTGGCGAGAACAAGAGCTCCACAAAGACCAAATAGATCAGGGCACAGGAGTCTTTTACGAGACTGTTTCTCCAACCAAGGACCATGTATGGATATAACCTAGAACCCCTGCTCAGATGTGGCCCACGGTAGCTCAGTATCCAACTGGGTACCATAGTAAGGGGAACATGAACTCAATGGCTGGCTCTTCGACACCCCCCACATACACACACACACAC
>CM053764.1:98549710-98601989 GCA_028658305.1 Pachyuromys duprasi | reverse complement strand
CCACAAAGACCAAATAGATCAGGGCACAGGAGTCTTTTACGAGACTGTTTCTCCAACCAAGGACCATGTATGGATATAACCTAGAACCCCTGCTCAGATGTGGCCCACGGTAGCTCAGTATCCAACTGGGTACCATAGTAAGGGGAACATGAACTCAATGGCTGGCTCTTCGACACCCCCCACATACACACACACACACCCGGGAGGAACAGCCTAGCTAGATCCCAGAAAAGGACATTGCAGCCAGCCCTGAAAAGATATGATAAGCTAGGGTTGGATGGAAGGGGAGGAGGTTCTCCCCCATCAGTGGACTTGGAGGGGGGCAGGGAGAAGATGAGGGAGGGATGGGGAGAGTAGGAGGGAATGAAGGAGGGGGCTACGACTGGGATACAAAGAACATAACCTGTGATTAATATAAAAATAAATAAATTACATTTAAAAACAAAAAACAAAAAACAGTCATCAAGCCAAGTATGGTTAGCCTGCTTTAACGTGTGAATTTCTGGTCTAGATCTGTAGTTTCCAGTGATTTCTACCACTAGAATCCCTTTTATTACTCATTCCTTTATAAATGCCATATTATGAAAAAAAGTGTTTATAAAATCTAAAGCATTTAGTATGAATTGAATTAGTTCTCTGCTTTAATTATAAATATGCCGCACAATTTATGTTTATACAATAAACTCTGATTGGCAGATTTTTATATAGAAGCTCTGATTATATGTACATAATAAGTTCTGACAGGCATATTCATATATGTGTGTGTGCACATGCCCACACAGCTAGACAATTCTGATTGGCAGTTTTTTATAAAATAACCAGTGTTGACATACTAGGCTAATATATTTCCAACCAGAATAATAAAAGCTGACATTTTAGTTTAATAATTTACCTTAACATAAATAAATATAGGCATGGCTTCTCAAAATACAGAAAACTTCTCACACTCTAACCTACCCCCAAAAAACATCAAAATAGTCTACAAGTCTGAGGTGTGCTCTAGCCCATCTTCTAGAAGTTAAAAATGGTCTGTGTCTGCTTAGACCAGTGGTTCTCAAGCTTCCCTTAATGCAGTTTCTTATGTTGTGGTGACCCCAACCACAAAATTATGTCATTGCTACTTCATAACTATGATTTTGCTAGTTATGAATTGTAAGTATCTTGTATGCAGGATATCTGATTGTGACCCCAAGGGATCACAATCCACAGGTAGAGAACCACCAAGTAAGATGATATGCGATATAGGTTTTCTCCCATTTCTGAGATATTGTTTTTATATCACGAGGGGATGGCAGGATAATTTTTATAGACCGGCCATATCTTGCCATCTTCTGATTCTGAAACCCAGTTCATTTACTTGTGTCTTCTCTCCCAATTAAGGTAGTGCAATTACCATCAAAATACAGCTCCTCCCTTTAGAACTATTCAACGTGATACTTGTGACCTGTAAGATGTCCCTCACTCTTTGGGATGTTTGGGCTCAAGTACAGCTTATTTGGATCTTTCCAATTATCCTACAAAAAAAAAAAAAACAACCACCTGTCCAACCCACTGGGATTTCAGACTCAAAGACTTTCTGATCATACCTCTGGGTGAGCTTAAAGTCAAGTTCAATCAGAAAGCATACCACCTGGGCTGGAGAGAGATGGCTCAGTGGTTAAGAGCACTGACTGCTCTTTCGGAGGACCTGGGTTCAATTCCAAGCACCCACATGACAGCTCACAACTGTCTGTACCTCCAAATATATGTGTATATATCCTGCTTTTGAGACTCACTTTCTATCCTTCTGATGAAGAATAGCCTATCACAAAACTGTGTTCCATGATCAAGGAAGGGTGTGTAGGAATGCCAGGAACAAAAAAGAAAAAAGGAAGTACTAGAGCAGCCACCTGCTGCCTTTTCCTCACAGGACCTGGCCTGGCTGTGTTGCAGACTGCTGACTGACAGGCAGACAGCATAAAAATGTAGATGAGACATGGACTGCAGTGGGAAAACAGTTCAAGCATGCTTAGTTCTTAACGTGACCAGAGTTTAAGAAGAATTAGGCTGTATGTTAAAGAGTGCTATTTTTCTCACCTGTTGACCACAAGACATTGCAAATGCCTTATCTCATTTGTTTAGTGGCCTCATTCCTTATGATTATGGCAGTTGTCTCTGGCAACCACTAATGAGAACCGGGATACTATCTTCTGTAAACAGCCAGAGTATCAATATTTCAGATTTTGTGGGAGATAGTGTGTATCATAACTATTCAATTCTGCCCTAGTAGTAAATAGTCATAGAGCATATGGAATGAATGGTTATGGATATGATAAAAAAAAACTTTATTAACTGAAAGAAGTGACAGGGTATGGCTTGTGGCTCCCTATTCTATAACAGTACTTAAAACAATATTCTTTTCTGCAGAAAAGGCTGATATGCTAGGCACTTTTATTTATTTTTTTTTCCACTTGGCATAAAAGCATTATGCTCCATAACGCATGAAGACATTAAACGCTGGCCTAGATCCCAGAGGCTGTGCATGCTGGAAAAGCTATAAGGCTCTGTACTACCTAGACAACAGGAGCCATCGCCCTACTCAGAGCCCCAGGGTTGACTTTCAGTCTTTCTTGGGGGGGCTTTTCAACCCCCTTCAGGGGATGAAGATAGGATAAGATAGGACAGCTATGCTACTGTCCCTAACGGAAATATACCTCCCTGTCCCAGTCACACAAGGAAGAGCTGCTTTTAAAGTATCATCTCCAAAAGAAACACCTTTGGCAATATAAATAAATTGATGGTTTCTATGTAGCAGGCAGCTTCATAAATAATGTCCCCTCCTTCTGTGACACAAGTTAGAAGAAAACTGAAAGCACCAACAACCACAACCTGGTGAGACTTGTAAACCTGTGTAACTGACAATAAGTGTGACAATATTTCTTTTACATCTCCAGCATGAACTTAGTTCACTTAACAGTACTCATTTTCTACGTTATTGGCATGGCCAATTATTTAAATATTTTTATGTTGATTTCTTTTGAAAGTCTTAGAAACCTGTTGATTCTCAGAGGTGTCATATTATATATAAGTTGTTACCCTTGATTTTTTTTTAACAAACCTACTTTATTTAGGGTTATTAAATGCTTTTACCTCCCTTCCAACCCCTCAACACCAGGTAGGAGGGAAAGGTTAGTGGGGACAGGGTACAAAGTTATATCTCTGCTTTTTCCCACTGGGTAGGGTTATAGGATTCTTTGGAGGGCAATACCGATATCAGTCATCCAGAAACTCAGCACTCCAGCAAATAACCCTGATACAAAGTAGATCACACATGCTATAATAAAGATATAAAAGTACAGGAAAAACAATACGCTTGCTTGCTTTGTATTTTCAAGGGCCACGAGTTTCAAAATTTTACCAAAGCAGCCAGTGAGGGCAAGGGCTAATTGCCCATCTTCAGAGCTTAGCAACACTAATGACATGAAAACAGGATTTCTCATTCTCCAAAACAAAACACACCGAATTATGGCTGCATGTATTTTCAGTGCTCTGAGAAATGATCTAAACATCTCTTCTGCATTTATGACCTGAAAACTCTGAAGTGACAGGATAAAATCTGGAGAAAGAGACCAAAATAAAGGCTCAACATCTTTTCCTTCATCTTTCATCTCTACCTCAGCCTCTGAGTTCATCAAAGGCTCCATCTCTTGGCATCTGTAATAAAAAGGAGGTTTTGCCAATGAACCAGCCGCCTGAACACACTTAAAAGGATTTACTTCTTATCCTATTCATCCCCCACACATGCATTAAGCACTTGCTGTGTGCTTTCCACTGTGCAAGTCGCTCAGATGAAGAGATAAACAGGATATGGTCTTCATCCTTACTGGGCTCACAGTCCTAAGACACAATGTAGGTAAGAAAAAAAAAGGATAAATTCCCCAACAAAAAGGGATAGTTGAAAGTGAAAATTTCCCTAACACTTTTATATATGTTATTATGGAAGCATTCAAATATTGTCTCTTATGTAATAATCAAAAACTGGTGGTCAGAAAAACAACCATTATTTTGCAAAGAGTCAAATTATCTTGTACATGAGGTTTAATTTCCTAATTGGTCCTTTCCTCCTGGCCTCTTCCCTTTTGAATTTGGCTTAGTACTCCTAAAATTCAGCTTTCAAACTGGGTTACTGCCATGTTCAAAGACTGAAAGGCAGTTCTGTGTGAAATCTTGCTTCCTGAGCATGGCACCAACCACTGCAAAATTTAGCTTCAACTTAGCACTCTAGTGTTGCTGATATAGTCAATAAACATCTACAAAGAACCAGACATTGTTCTAGTCATGAGAGATACCTACAAAGATGAGCTGCTAAGATTTCTAGCTTCTTAAAAGGATAGTAGAGAGAAAGTGGGGCATGGCAGTGCGTTCTTGCAATCCCAGTACTCAAGGGGCAGACACAGGGGGACTAAGAGTTCAAGGTCAGCCTGAGCTGCATAGTGAGGGCTGTCTCAAGAAAAGGGGGTGAGGGGCGAAGGAGAAGGAAAGAAAGAAAACCTAGTTGAGGGAAAGCCAACAAAGCATATAAACAAGAATTTCTAATAGCAGTAAGTAGTGTGGAAAAAAAATTTTAAACTAATAGGGATTGGAGGGGATGAGACCTGAATAATACTCTAGGTTACGTCCTGCTCAGGCCAAGGCTCCATACAGCCCTAGAGAGTACAGTGTCCACAGAATCTGGAGCAAGGCCTGAGTACGGTGGGAAGAGGGTGAGGATGGCTGAGCCTGGGCTCGGGAGGCCCTGTAGGCAAGGTAAGAAATATGGAGTTTTAGCTCATGTTTGAAGAGAAACTGTTAGTGGGATATTCCGCTCAAGTAAGGACTCCTTGCTACTCTATAGAGCTGTGCGATGTAGAGCTCAAGTGAGAAATTATGGTGGCCTGTGCTGCCATATTTGTGAACTGTGGGTAACAGTTCACAAAAGAGAGATACCTGGAGCTTACTGCATGGCCTGCAGGTTAGAGGGTGTCCTTTCCCCGTGGCTCAGTTGGTCTGAGCCTCTTCCAGGTGTCTCCACTGGGGTGTTGATTCCTATAGACAATCTGGCTGACGTCTGCTCCTTCCACACTACAAGGCAGGTCTCTGATCACTCCAGGTTGCTTGGTATGAGTTCTCCTCTTTGGTTGTCTCAGAGGGACTCTCTCGGCTCTCTTTACTTTGGGGGAGGGGAGGGACCTAGTGAACCTGGTCAGTTTCAGGGACTTTATGATGCTACTTTGAGTTGTTTCTTCCCTTTCCCTATAGGGTGTCATCATTCCATCTGGGAAACAAGGTGGCAAGCAGGGAACAAACAAGAATCAAAGACATTGGAGATGATTTCAACACACTTGCTTGAGCAAGTAGGCAAGCAATGGTACTATTGATATAGACAAAAACTGCTGTCGTTTGTAAATTACCTAGTCTGCAGTATTCTGTAACAGCAGCACAAACAGAAGAACATGTGAGCATCTCCTAGTACCATCTCACCTGTAATCATGATTTCCATATCATTGTAGATATCCAGGAATTATTGTGTCTGTAAGCATTTGTTGAACAGAGGTCTGTTCAAACTTGCTATTTTCAAATCTAAGACTTACTGAGTTCCTTAGTCATAAAAATGACTTATTATCATTCTAATGGAGATTTTTGGAGATTACCCCATTTTCTAGATGAAAAGATTAAGTTGGAGTCACTAGTCCAGGTGACCATCAGGATTAGAATCTATGCCCTAGGTCTAATAATAAAAGGAGTCAGGTATATTGTATGTGTTTTTCCCTTTTCAACCTCTACAAGCTAACTCCAGTACCTTATTTCATTAGGTCTAAAATGCCAATTCTAAGACCTATTATTTTATGGAACACTAAAAATGAAAAAGGAAGCTCAATTAATCTTTGACACATTCTAAAACACCTTGCATTATAAGCAGATCCTCACTTCAGAGATGTTGAATACTAGAGGAAATGGGGCTTTTAAAATTTCCACATTACCTAAAGAAGCTAAAGCTTAAGCAACGAATGGCTCAACACCCAGCACACCCTTGCCCTTTTCCCAAATGACTTCTGTTCTCTTGGTTCTGAGAATCCTACTCATTCTAGAACTCCCCTTTCTGCATTTGTTTGTTTCTTTCTTTCTTTCTTTGCTTGTTTGCTTGCTTGGTTTTGTTGTGAGCTTGTTCTGAAAAGGGGCCTTACTGTGTAGCCCAGGGTAGTCTTGAATTCACTATCTAACCCAGCTGACTCGGAACACATGATGGTCCTTCCTCAGCTTCCTGAGTGCTCAGGCCCAGGCCCAGAAGAGAGGTAGGCGTAATGGTCCAGCATAAGGAAATAGAGAGCAAACGTGGTGCTCCAAGTAAGGCTGCCTTTCCATGGCAGCTGGCAGCTTAATGTGATTGGAGGAAGTGGGCTGAGCTCCTTCTCCATGGGTGGTACTGTCCAGAGTTGTCAGGGATAATGGTAATTTATGTTTACCTCCACACCTGCTCTCTTCCTTGCTTTAGTCAAATGCTAACAGGGCTTCTCTCTCTGGGGGAAGGAGAGGGAGGGGCTGAAATGAGAGGAAGGAAACAGCTCTTGTTCACAGCAGCTCAGCTAAATTGCATTTACCCTCTTTTGCATAGAGCAATAAAGTCTTCTAGAAAATGCAGCATAGATTTTTTAATTTTCTCCTTGTCACTGGGTGCTGTAATCACATAATTAACCAAGTGCTAGAGATAGTCATTTATAGCAAATGGGCAAAAAACAATCAGAGAGGTGAAGAAACCCAGGGACCAAGCAGGTGACATTCACATCTCAAAAAGCCATGTGTGGACTGACAATGTGGTCATACCATGCCTATTTGGGACCGGACACTTAAAGCAAAGGATTCCAGTAAGAAAGGGATGTAGACTGTGTGTGTGTGCTCAGTAGTTTGGTTTCAACCCCCTGGTGTGAACAGAGTAGGGCCAAGGCACCCAGGTCCAGCATCTATCCTGAGACCCAGCATTCTCTTCTACCCCACAGTCACTTCAGCTCCTTTAAGTGCCTTTGAGTGTGTCTCGCCTACTGCCCAGAAAGCCCTTCCAGATGTTGGACTGATCTTCTTTTAATAACAGCCCAGATGTTTTCTCCATAGAGGCATCTATTCTGGCAACTGCCCTGTGTAAGAAACACATGCACGCTTATGCATGCCACCTTCTATAGCTACCACCAGATGATGGACAGCAGGCACAACAGAACCTTTTGAGGCTGAAGACGAGTTTGGCTTACCTACCTCCTCATACAGAGAGGCCCCTCCCACCTCTCCAACACTGTAACCAGAGCACAGATATACAAATACCCACTTCCTAAGATCTGTGCATTGCGTAGTTATTTCTCCTCCATTTTGGAGCTGACATAATGTCCTCTAAGGAGAGCAGCTTTGGTAACTGACACACTCGAGGCCCTCACAAGCTCAAGCCTATTGCAATTAACTGGTTTGGGGGTCAGGATACTCAAGAGGTGAGGATGAAGGGAAGAGGCTCCAGTAGGTCCTCACCAGGCCTCTCCCCTCCTTGAGATTCTAATCAGCACTGTAAAGGAAGCAAATGGTTGACAGGAGAGGGACCTCCTAGTGATGTAGCTACCCTATGTCACTCAGGGGACTTTCCAGTGAGGTAGTTATAAACCTGTGGATTAGCCAGGCTCTTGTAAGTAATTCCTATGAACTCATTGGTATCATCATAATGGACATGGACAGAGTCTTTTCTCTGTTCTGTTGGTACCTGTATCCCCAGGAAATGTCCTGAAACACCAAAGGTGAGAGACAGGAAGTATTTTTGAAAGGTGTCTTCATTAACACCAACAAACTCCCCCTGCACACCATTAGATCAAATTTGGTTAGTCATCAAGCTTGAAATTCCAGCCTGGTTAGTGAGCATTGCTGTCTCTGTGTTATGTTCCCTCTTAAAACATAGCACCCTTGAAAAGCTATTATGTTACTTGCCTCACACCAACTCCAACATAAATTCTCAGGTCTTAATGTTTCTTCCCTAAAACGTAATGGCCAGAAAACAGAGAAGGCTCTTTCTCCTAAGCAAAATGGGAATTAGTCAACAGAGAGGGAGCTAGAAAGGAGCAGGTGTTGAGGAACAAGCTTATTAAGTACTTAGCAAGCAGACACTTCAGACCAGGAGTTACCCATTCTTCAACTAGAGTTTTGAAAAATAAGTATCATCAACAGTGGCATTGTTATTTCATGGATGACAGAAAAAAAAAAAAGGCTAAGAAATCTGTCTACAGTCCAAGTGGGGTTGCTAGGATTCAGAGCTAGGTTTCTTCTGCACTAAAACCCACAGCCTTCCCCACAGGAGGATGCACAATGCATTTGTTTTCCTTTCACAGCCTCCTCTCCACTGGCCTTTATGCTTTTGTGTCCTCTCCATCAAAATGAGCTCAAAGGCAGAATCTAATTATGTGTCATTTACACCTTAGAGATGAGACTGAAGACAACTCAGGGAAGACAGACAGACCCATTAACTGAGAATTGTATGAATTATGGTGAGAGATTCTTAAATCTCTTAAAAGAGTTTCAGACACTAGGGCAGGGTGGGAGGTACAAGGTCTTATTTGTACCTGTAGGCATTTCAGTGTGGAGAGCAAATGTGGAGCACACAGATGCTTCTAGGGGAGAAAAAAATCTACTTCAGTGGCCAATCTGAGAATCTTCATGTCAGAGAATTTGTGTTCTCGGAGCCAATTATCTTCTAAAGGTTTTTGGTGTTTTGTTTGTCTCCTTGTTTGTTTGTTTGTTTGTTTGTATGTTTATTAAAATAGTGTTTCTCTGTATAGCCCAGGCTGTCCTGGAACTCACTCTGTAGACCAGGCTGCCCTCGAACTTAGAGCTCTCCCTGCTTCTGCCTCCCAAGTGTTGGGATAAAAGGCATGTGGCACCATTTCCCAGCACTTTTTCAGCCTTTTTAACTCAGAAACCCTTCTGATCAGCATATAACCTCAAAGCCATAAGGAAAGAGAACACGTGGTCTCCCAGTTAGAAATCCCTCCCAACCAAGCCACATTGGGGGACCTGGGGCACTTCCAAACAGAAAGTTGGGTTCACTCTTAAACATGTCACCCTACTTCACCCCGCCCTCACCAGTTTGCCCTGTTCCTTTTCATACATGATGATTTCTAATCAAGGCTATGTGAGGCTCCAGGTACTCCATCTAAGTTCACGTCGAGGAGAAAAAAAATGTGTTGCCTTTAGAATGTGGAATTATGTGGAAATGAACTCTAATTCAAATGCCCTGTGCAGGCGTAGAGCTTGCTTTCCCTAAGCATGTACTATTGGGCCTTCTCCCATAAGAGACATCTCCAATAGTTTGAGGAATGCCAAAAAGTACTTCCTTGTCAAACTGGTCAGAAAGCCTCACAGACCCCAAAGACCACCAAGGAGCCAATTCTAATGCAAACATAGTAAGGTCTTCATTACAAGCTCGAGCTCAGGCCCACACCTATGCAGCAGTTCTTGAATGTAGAGCCCCGAGCTCAGAGAGAGATCCAGGTTTTTATTTAGGGTTACAGCAAAGCTTGGGAAATTCCAGTTTAGCAGTTACACAACTGGATGACATTCAGCAAGGGCAAGCTTGTTACAAACTGATTGTGGCTAACTAACACTGAACAAGCTATCTATAGACCTCAGGAATGTTAGGTATTTCTGTGCCTTGAATGTTTCTACTATAAGGTAGGTGGACTGCCCAACACAGATGCCCCACCCTGAGATAAGATGCCTTCCCATTCTTGTGGCTACCTCTAGGCTATTCCTTGGGTAGGGAATTTTATTGTCTTGTTCCTGGAATTAGTGATTTTTGGCCTAGTTCCTGGGACAGGTGACTTTTGGGGTGGGGGATCAGGCCTGATTCTCTCACCACCTCTTGCTACAATGCTTCAGAGCAAAGTGGAAAAAAACCACTGAAGTCAGTTGTGCTCTTCTTCCCATAGCCAGAGCATTCACATGTCTTATTTTTCACCCACAAGACATTTTGACAGAGAAACTATGCTTCCTCTGCTTTGTTTTTCTATCGCTGTTATCATTAGCTGAAACTGTTAATATCAATTTGCTGGTGTTTCTTCTGCCCCATTTTCTCTCCCTAAATTGGAATAGTCAACGGAAAAAAAAATCATATTGGAGCAGTGTCGGGAACATTTAAAATGTAACTGAAAGGCTAGTGTTAATGACATCTCAGACATCTGTTTCTAACTGAACCTTTCAATTTAGTTGTAGATCAACCTGATAAACATAAAATCTCAGAGCCAGAAGGAAAGGCAACACCTGGCCTCCCCCACTAACCCCTTACACCCCAACTCCAACCTAAGAGTTGACCTCTGACTCATTGTCGAGCTCTCCTGACCCTCCATACTGTGGACCCCTCTCTCTAACTACCCCTCCTCACACCAAGTGACTGAGACCACACCCAGTCTCTCTCAAAAAGCAGCTTAGATTTTGCCAGCACCTATCATTCCTAACGAGTGTTAAAATTACCAGCCTCCTTCTGCTCACATCTATAAATACAGCTGTCATTTTGTAAAACCTTGAAGCTCATTTCTAAGATTGCTTGGATCAGTGTTTGCTCAGATTGCAATCCTAATTAGTCCCAAATAACTGAATGTTCTTTGTTCCCAACTAGGTTGACTTCATTCTAGGTCAGCAAAATGTAAGTTCCTGAGTCTGAAACTGTACCCTTTTTCCTACTATGTCCCCAGAAACTAGAGAATGGTTTGCACTTAATAAACATTATGAAATAAATATATTTTACAGGTTAAAAAAAAAGTATCAATGCAAAGAAAAAGTTAAAGAACGCATTCAGAATTAACTGAATGCATACTCTTTCACCTATGTGATAGAAATGGATTCAGCCACCACCTCTTTCTTGCTCTGCCTCCCTCTTACCTAAGCCAACTCTACTTCACAAATGCTCAACTCTTTCTCCTGGGTCCCAGCCCCTTTGTGGAAGCTTCCCTGATGACAGGCTGGATGCTCAGAATACTGGGTATCATCACTCCTTCAAACACACTTTGATGCTACACACTGTGGGAACAATGCCAACCAAGAGACTTTTGAAAATCTATAGCAGAAAGTGCCTGAAAACATCTGATTTAAAGCAATGATGCTACAAGTGTGGCACCAAGCAGGCTGCACCAGCTGCATTTGGGGACACATAAGACATTCTTGGGATCCAACTGATTCTACCAACCTATCATCAATCTTGCAGGTGATTTTGACATCCAAAACAGTTCAAAACAAAACAAAACAAAACTGTGTATTATACTGAAGAAGAAATCATGATAGCTATTTTCTCGTACCAACAGTGTATTTCAATAATAACCAAGGCAAAAGGGGCCGTGCCAATTAACACCAGCTTAGGAAAACTTAATGCCCCATCATTCATCACCCCCCCCCCTTCAAAACTTTTTTTTACATTCAGGATTCCTTTACTTTAAAAAGAAAAAGTACAAACCTATACAGTATCAACATATATTACTTGCTACAACAGTATTTTACATAGTATGCTTACAATGATTATACTATCATTTCCAATCTTGTGAAAAGACAAACAGCATTTCAGAGGAAATGGAATGATAAAATATATGTCAATACTAAAAAAAAAAAATCTTACTTGAACAAAGCCACCATAAACAAAGGGCTGCCTGATCAGGCAGGAAGGACTTGGGTATGGCTTTGGCTACTAGCTTGTGTAAGGCTACTAGCTTGTGTACCAGGATTCAGTCATGAAACACTAAACCTTGGTATCTAGGGAAATTTGGGAAGGGCAGTAAGAACCATTTTGGAATGTAGGAAAAGAGATTCTTGATTAACTCGGAAGTTAATTCCCACAGCTCAAGTGCCTCCCTTCCCTTGAGCCCTGGCTGACATGGAGATCCAACTGAAGATGGAAAGTCATGGGGGAAGGGTTACAGAAAACTAGTGCAGCTCCCAAACCCTCAACCTCAAAGAGAAGTAAGTTCAGTACACCGAGGGCGGGGAAGAGTGCGAACATGATGACGATGTTGACATATTCACTTGGCCTCAGGTCGCAGGAAGTGTCAGATGGGCTCTGAGCCAGGCTGTGATGCCAGGAAAGGAGTTTAGAAGAAGGAGAAATAGATGTGTATATGGGTGCTTCTGTACTCGGAAGAGTCCTAGAGCCAGAAGAGAAGACAGAGACTGCCCCAGGTGGTGGCAGGGAGCTGGAGAATGAGAAGCAATGTGAAGTCAGGGAAAGGCTCCCCAAGCATGGTTGCCAAAGAAACAAATACTTTGACAGTTCTCCAGGTTTAGGAGCAACCAGGTTGGAGTTGAAGAAGAGTG
Source organism: Pachyuromys duprasi (assembly GCA_028658305.1). Classification (NCBI taxonomy): domain Eukaryota; kingdom Metazoa; phylum Chordata; class Mammalia; order Rodentia; family Muridae; genus Pachyuromys; species Pachyuromys duprasi. The sequence continues at coordinate 98,589,653 of CM053764.1, read as the reverse complement.
GCAATCAGAACCTTAGAAGTGAAAACTCCGGAAGTAGAACTGGCAGTCCAAGTCCTGCTTATCCCAGATATGAGCAGATGGGCACGTGACTCTCAGATGGCAGCTCCAGTCTCTGAAAGGTCCTACAGAACTCAGTCTCACACCAAAGGAGGTAGGAGGAAGTCCCAGTAGAGAAGGACAACAGCTCAGGGATAGGGCAAGGGCCCAGGGTGGGGTCACCAGGGAGACACCTGGACATAGCCTCAGCCCTTTTCTAGGCTGGTAGATGGAGGATCCAAGCAGGTGGGAGATGATCCCAGACTCGTGCAGTCAGGTGAGCTCATGCTCCAAATCCCAAATACTACATTGCTCTGCATTCCTCTGGGGTTAGATGGCAGAGCAGAGCTCAGTCTCAGGAGGCCCACTTGATGGCAATATGATCGGTTGTGGTAGAAGCGGCCATGCAGGGTGGGCTAGAAGTTAGAACACTGAAGCCTTGTACCATTTATAGATTCCTTATAACTCATTGGGTGTTAGCCCCAAGGCTCCAGTACAATACAACAAAGTTGATTCAAAAGAGCCTGTGGCCTGCTGGATTTTAATTCCCCAGGCATGTCTTTCCCACTAGCTTCACCTCCAACATGCACAGAGTCTCCCTGCAAAGAGCAAAGAGGAGCTAAGGCTTTCTCCCTACCCCATCCCTTTGCTTTGAAATTGTTTTCTTCCATGGGAGCCCGCTGGCTTTAATTAGAAAGAGTGAAGACAGCCTGCAGACTAGACCCAGCAGGCGGTCTCACAAAAATGTGTTCAAGAAGCAGCTCGGGATAATCAGAGGTCACCCTGTCTCTGTGTCCGCAGCCTCCTCCTTTCCTGCTGCCGCTTCCCCATTTTGCTTGCCTTACCACTTACCCCTCATTAGTTAGTAGGAAGCCACCAGCTCATAGTCCCGTTGCTATGGTCTTAGAAGGGGGTCCATCTTCAAGAGGTTGAGGGCTGGGATGGGGGAATTCAGAACAAATGAAATAATATTGCATGTGCGCAATCAGCTCTAATTAGGCCTCTTATAACTACCTATTATATGAGTGCATTAGGGTGATAAAATCAGGCACGTTTGAATGAATTGAAACTCCAGGCCACAGAGGGTAATTTTTTTGAGCCCAAGAGAGGAATCTGCTATGTTAAAAAGAACATTAAATGCATATTATTAAGTAAAGGAAGCTCGTCTGAGAGACTACATACTTTTTGGTTCCAATTATGTGACATTCTGGAAAAGGCAAATATTCAGTGGTTGTTCTGAGGTTAAGGGAAGGAAGGATAAAAAGGCAGGGGAAAGGAAGGTAGCACAGGGAAACAGGCAGGTACTAGTCAACATCAGAGAAAGCGTTTAGAAGAGAGTAAGGAATTCGGATGAGGTTTTAGTATAAGCAGCAGCCTATATTCATAAGGCTTCTCGAAGAGTATGGCATGGCCTGTTTTTAAGTGGATCGTTACATGGGGAAAATTCAATGAAGAAAAGGATTATTTGTGAGTTAAGGCAGGCAAAATGTAGGAAATTTAAGGGGAGGGGTAGGATTTTCTATGACTAGGGTTTATTTCATTTTCTTGTCCTTATATAAGGATTTCTTTTTTTTTTCTTTTTTTATGTTTTATTTATTTTTATTTTTTAATTGTACTTTATTCACTTTGTATCCCCCCCATAAACCCCACCCTCCTCCCTTCCCAATCCCACTTTCTCTCCCCCTTCTCCACACATGCCCCTCCCCAAGTCCACTGACAGGGGAGGTCTTCCTTTCCTTTCCTTCTGATCCTGGTCTATTAGCTCTCATCAGGAGTGGTTGCTTTGTCTTCCTCTGTGGCCTGGTAAGGCTGCTCCCCCATCAGGGTGAGGTAATCAAAGAGGAGGCCAATCAGTTCATGTCAGAGGCAGTCCCTGTTCCCATTATTATGGAACCCACTTGGACACTGAACTGCCATGGGCTACATCTGTGCAGGGGTTCTAGTGTGTCATCGTATCCAGTACATGGTAGGAACGGGCAGTCTTGCAAGGTCAGTAACATGGAGGGGCACAGTCAGCATTCACCTGAGTTGGTCACTGGTCCCAGCCAGTTGGAGGTGGTCTTGTTTTCACTATTCAGTTGGTCACACAGCACTCTTTCTCCTACTTCTAGCCACTGTTCCGTGCCTCTTTCTTCCCCTGTGCCTATCTATTCTACCGGAGAACTACACAGTATGACACTGCAATGACAGATCCCTGTCATTTTACATTTGTCAAAACCCATCCTGTGTATACCACCAGTGAACCCTGGGGTAAACTCTGGACTTGGAGAGGTAATGATGTGTCAATGTAGGTTCGTCAACTGCAACCAATGGACAGCACCGCTGGGGCTATTCATAGGCTTCTAGTTCCAGAGGGAGAAGCTGTGCATGTGTGGCAATGAGAGCTGAGTGATTTGTACTGTTTTGTTCTGAGCCTACCCCTGATTGAAGAATGAAGCTTTTGTATTTGTATTTATTTCTATTTAAATTTATTTATTTACTTATTCATTTACTTATGTATGTATGTATTTACTTATTCATTTATGGAGTTGTTGAGGCACAGAGACAACAAAGTAAATGATCAAGTTTGAATAATCAGTCTGTAGTGACCAAGACCATCAGAGAGCAGAATTCACATCTTTTACACCTAAGTCTGATGATCTTTAAAAATAAGTGTGAGAGAGAATACACTACCAACAGTTATCTTCTGACCTCTACACATGTGTCACATGCCTGTATAAACAGAGACACAGACACTAAAATTAATTTTTAAAAAGCATATAGCCAAGTATAGTGGTGCACACATCTTTAATCCCAGGCTTAGATGACAGAATCAAGCAGATCTCTGAGAATTCAAGGCCAGCCTTATTTACCTAATGAGTTCAGGCCAGTCTGTGGAGTTGGGTGTCATGGTACACATCTGTAATCTATGCATCTGGGAGGCAGAGATAGGATTGTCAAAAGTTTGAGGCCACCCTGATTTACATAGTAAGTACTTGAACAGTCAAGAATGTAAATGTCTACCCCATTTATCCCTCTGAATTAGGATTGAGCATCTTTTCTAGGGTCTTCCTTATTGTTTAGCTTCTTTAGAAGCATAGATTTTAATATGTTTATCCTATATTATGTGGCTAATATCCACTTATGAGTGAGTATATTCCATGTGTGTCTTTCTGCTTCTGGGTTACCTCATTCAAGATGATCCTATCTAGTTCCCACCATTTGCCTGCAAATTTCATGATTTCCTTGTTTTTAATAGCTAAGTAGTATTCCATTGTATAAATGTACCACAATTTCTGTATCCATTCTCCGTTGAAGGGTATCTAGGTTATTTCCAGCTTCTGGCTGTTACAAATAAAGCTGCTACAAACATGGTTGCCCAAATGTCCTTGTTGTATACTTGAGCATATTTTAGATATATGCCTAGGAGTGGTATAGCTGGATCTTGAGGTAGCACTATTCCTAATTTTCTGAGAAAGCACCAGATTGATTTCCAAAGTGGTTGCACAAGTTTACACTCCCACCAGCAATGGAGGAGGGTTCCCCTTTCTCCACATCCTCTCCAGCATGACAGGGACCAGGACAGCAGCCTACCACAGACAGCCTCTGAAAGACTCTACTGATCAAGGTATTGAAGCAGAGGCTGAGACTCATAGCCAAACTTTGGGCAGAGTGCAGGGACTCTTAGGAAAGGAGGGGGGAGATAGAAAGACCTAGAGGAGGCAGAAAGAAGCTCCAAAAGGAGACCAACAGCCATAAAAACTGGAGACTGGAGCCCCTGAAGAGAATGAGACCCCAACTAAGCATAATGCACAGAGAGGACTGAAAACCCAGACTCAGGTGTAGCCCATAGACTCGTTCTACAAGGGGGGTCCCTAGTAAGGGGAGCAGGGACTCTCTCTGGCACAAACTCAGTGGCAAGGTCTCTGATCACCTCCCCCTGGGGAGGGGGAGAGGTGCAGCCTTGCCAGTTCACAGAGGAAGACAATGCAACCAGTCCTGATGAGACCTGATAAGCTAAGGTAAACAGAAGGGGAGGAGAACCAGCCCTATCAGTAGAGTAGGGGAGGAGCATAGGGGGAGAAGAGGGATGGAGGGAGGGTGGGATTGGAAGGAGACAAGGGAGGGGGCCATAGCCAGGATACAAGTTGAATAAATTGAAATAAATTATAATAAGAAGAAAAGAAAAAATATTAAAGTAATAAAAAACAATTAAAAAAAAAGGAATGTAAATGTCTCATCCCATTGCACCTCTGAAAAGAAGTTGTCTTTGATGGCTCAGTGGGTAAAGGTTCCCAATGGCACCTTCTAGTGGCAGCCCAGACAAAAGGACATGGAAGAAGGAAACTTTGTTTTGTTTTGTTTTGTTTTGAGGGGGAGGGACATTGATTTTTGTTGTTGTTTGTTTGTTTGTTTGTTTGTTTTGTTGAGGTCTTTATTTGTTTGTTTTATTGCCTTATTACCCTCACTCCATCTTACTGCTACACTCAATGAATCCTGACAACATCTGCTATCCTCATAGATCAGTGCCCTGTTCAACCACCATTAGAGATGCTTCCTCCTGCAGTAGATGGGAACAAATACAGAAACCCACAACTGGACAACGTGCAGAAAATGAGAGACTTTGGAGCACTCAGTCCGAAATGAAATATCATCATCGAATCCCTCCCATTGGAGCTCAGGTAACCTTGCAGAAGAGAAGGCAGAAAGAGTGTAAGAGCCAGTGGGGATGGAAGACACCAAGGAAACAAGGCCTTCTGGGTAGACTGACACACATATGAACGCACAGAGACTTGGCAGCATGCACAAAGCTTGCATAAGTTCAAGCCATTTGGAGTTCCAGTGCTGAGAGAGGGAAATGGACAGAGGTGTCCATCCCTAATCCAGAGCTATCTCCAACTGATAAAAATTAGTTCTCTCCAACAGAGTCTCACTGGAGCTATTCCATTCTTAAAGCTAAGCTCCCACAGCTAACAGTAAATGGCCAACACAAAATGAACTCAGTGGTATTTTTGGAGGTATCTTTGGTCTCACAATACTTTGAGTTGTTTTTTTTTTTAACTCACCTACAGCTCTTTTGCTTATATATTATGTTTTCTGGTTTTGTTTTTATGGGTTTTCTGTGTGCGTGAATGTGTGTCAGCATCTATATGTATTTCTTGTACTTTTTCCTTGGCTATTTTTTTCTGTCCACTTGTTTGCTTATTTTGTCCTATTCTGGTTTGTTTTTATTTTTGTCTTATTTTATTTTAGTTTTGGAAGCTTGTTTGCATTCTAATAAAAGAGAGAGGAACTATATGGATTTGGGTGAGTGGGGAAGTGAGGAGGATATGGAAGGAGTTGGGAAAGGAAAAACTGTAATCAAAATATGTGATATGAAAAAAAACTATTTCAATGAAAAAATAATTAATCCACTCCACAGAGAAGGGTAAAAGAGAAAGGGAAACACAGTAAGTGATTTGGGGAGAGAGGGCTCAGCAGTTAAGAGCATGGGCTACTTTTCCAGAGCTTCTGGGTTTAATTCTGAACATCCAAATGGCAGCTCACAACTCTAGTACCACAGGAGCCAATTCACTCTTCTGGCCTCCACAGCCCCCATGCACTAGGGATGCACATGTCACACAGATAGATGTGCATGTAGGCAAAGCAGCCATATACATCAAATAGTGTGTGATTTGGTTTTAAATGGGATAGTCAAGGAAATACTGACCAAGAACTGCATGGAGTAGCGGCTGAAGGAAGTGTCAGTTAGCCAGGCAAATCTGGATTAGCCATTCTTCTCATTACTATGACAAAAGCTTGACAGAAGCAACTTAAGAGAGAATTATTTTGTCTTAAAGCAGCACCACAAGTTTAGAGGGCGTGGTCCATCATAGTAGGGAAAGTTGCCTTTGACTCTTCATAAAAGCAGAAAATATTGGCCTAAAACCTTCAAAGTCTCTCTCATTGAACCACCTCTGCGAGTCACATCCCCCACCTGAAAAGTTATACAACTTCCCAAAACAGTGCCACCAAGTAGAAATAAAGTGCTCAAGAGATACAATGGTAGGAGCAGCACACCTTACATTTAAACCGTAACAAGATCTCAGTGGGAGAAACCTTCCAGAAGAAGAGTACAGCTGTAGAGACTGGCCCAGCAGTAAGGAGGAAGCCTGACTAATTGGAGTTGAATGTACAAGAGGCACCTGGAGTCAACCAGGGGGACAGGGTTTCATGATACAAGGCCTCACTGGCTATAGGATAGGCTTTAGATTCACTCAATTGAAAGTCATTGCTAGGCTGTGGGCCAATGCAGCGCTACCATCTGGATTGAGCTTTGAATGGATTGTCCTATTTGCTGAGCACATACTCTGGGAAGACACAGATAAAAAAGCAGGAGAATTTCTTACTGATCCTTACAGTTCAGCTGGGGCAATGCAATTTGAAACTGTTTCCTAAGTTCTCAGTTTCCCCAGTCCTGTCCCACAAACAAACCCAAAGAAGAGGAGATTGAAAGCAGCACCACATGTTTGGTGGTCCCTGCACCTGCACTCGCCCATCCAACACCCACTAGCTGCCTTTGCCTTGACGCCCATAATTTCACAGAAGACACCTGCAGCTAGATTGTAAATGATCCCACAGTCCCCTGCAGAGCCATGCTCATTATCTCCTACAGTTTCCTCATGTCATATCCCACTCCCTCACCCCCTCAAAACATGTTCACTGGAGATCTGATAAACTGACACCCAGGAACGTGTAAATGAGTCTGTGAAAGCTTTGAAAATGTGTTCCCTTAGGGGATAGTTGAGTTTTAAAGTAGCCCAAACCCTAAACCTAAGGATAGAATAGGAAAAGATCAGTCCACAACTCAAAGTAATTTAAGGACCAGTGATATAGCACAAATGAGTCTTCAGCGTTCCTTCCCCATCAGAAAAAAACATGTGTTTTCTGGAGGTCCTCACACTTCATGCTTGCCCAGACACCATCAGACCTGCAGTCAGAGGTACATGCTGTGATTCCATCCCAGACAATAAACAGTTATACAAATCAGCTCATTATTATTATTATTAAAACTAAACTCTGCATCTATTTCAAAACACCAAGCTGTCAGAACTGAGGCAGTAACTCAGTGGTAGAACATGAACTAAGCATGTCCAAGGCCCCAGGTTCAGTCACCAAAGAAGAAGGGAGAGAGAAGGAGAAAGAAAGACAAACTTACAAAGATGGCCAAGTAAGCCGGGTGTGGTAGCACATGCCTTTAATCTGAGCACTCAGGCAGGCAGAGACCCGTGAATTGCTGTGAGTTTGAGGCCAATGCGATCTACAAACGGAGTCCAAGGACAGCCAAGACTACACACAGAAACAAAAAAATGGCCAAGGACACATTATCCTGCCATGCCCAGAGCTCAATCATGTCTCTCCTGTTATATCTCCCTGAAATCAGATTGCCAGAACAAATGTACTTAACCACTTTCTTGGCTATCCTAACAAAACCCCCAATAGATACTCTGTGTGTGTGTGTGTTTGTGTGTGTGTGTACCGCCTCCAAAGTCCTTAAAGCACCTGGTCACAAGGGGTTCTTGAGACAGCAGCAGCATAGAGGAGAAAGACCTCTCCTGTGGAGCCAGCAGGCACCCCCCTGGGATCCCTCGGACCCCAGTCACTCACTCAGCAAGAGGCTGACAGCCACCTCTAGCAACAATTACAGTTCCTCCATGCTCCTCTCTCTCTCTCTTTTAGAGGCTGTAATGTTAAATCAATCAATCAGGTATGCCATTGGCAGAAGCTCAAGCTGCCAGCTCACTTAAGGGTTGTGAGGGAAGCAATCACCACACACTTCTGCTTCTTGCTGCTCTGTTTGACTCCGGCGCACTTGGCAAAGTCATGACACATCAGTCATTAGGAAAGTTTGTCCTCCCTCTGGGGCCCTGCCCTGCACTTGGTAAATCTGTGATGCCCAGACAAGCCACTGATATTCTGAAATGCTCCCACACAGAAATGCACGAGATAGGGGAGTGAACAAGAGTCCCCTGTCAGACCTATAGAAGGATTTGCACATGGGGGACAGGGACACCTGCATCCTTAGAGGCCTTGCTAGCCAGCTGAGTGTGCTGGACCCAACATGGAGGCAAGAGGAGGGCCCTGGGTGTCCTGGTCTACAACTCTCTTCCTTATTACTTTGAAGCTGGGTTTCTCCCTGTACTTGGAACACATGGGCTTTGGCTAGGCTGGCAACCAACAAGCCGCAAAGATCCTTCTCTCTCCTCTCCTCAGAACTGAGGTGGCAGACTTACCTGAGTCCTGGGATCTAAATTCTTGTACTGCAAGTACTTTTAGACAATGAGCCTTCCCTTCAGTCCTTCAGTTTTGTTTTTAATAAATAAAAGAAATAGGCAAACACGGCAGCACACTGTTTCAATGTTCCACTAGAGTGTGCTATGCTACTCCACTGCCCACTGTGTGGCTCACTCCTAGTCCCATCTCTTTCTCTTTTTATTTTATTTTATTTTTTCAGATTTATTTTATTTGAATTGTACAGATGTTTTGTCCGCAAGTACGTTTGTGCATCATTCGTTGTGCCTGGTGCCCACAGAGACCAGAAGACAATTGTGAATCACTATGTAGATCCTGGGAGTTGTTCAGGTCCTCTGGAAAAGCAGCAAGTGACCTTAACTGCTGAGCCATCTCTCCTGACCTTTTATCTATCTATCTATCTACCTACCTATCTATCTATCTATCTATCTATCTATCTATCTATCTATCTATCTACTTATGTGGGAGTATTAAGAGCTATCTTCCTTTCGTGATACAGGCCAGCTTCCAACCAGTTATCACACTGCTTCAATTTCCTGGGAGCTGGGATTATAAACCAAGAGCTATCACACCTGATCCCCATCTTTTGCTAATGGTAACTAACTGAATCTTAAGATTTTCTCCCAGGCCCGCGTTAATGCCCTGTTCTCACTCTCCTGACTCTCCATCCTACCTGCCCAGTACCTATGCTCTCCCTACCCCCACCAAGAAGGTCTGAAGAACCCTGCCCCCCCCCCAAACCTGTGTTCTACTTTGCTCTCTGTTGATGACAAAATACCATCACTGAAAACAGCTTGTGGGAGGAAAGGATTTATTTGGCTTACACTTTCCATCACAGACCATCACTGAGGGAAGTCAGGACAGAAACTGAGGCAGGAACTACGGACAAACTGTTTCATGACTTGGTTGCCACAGTTTGTTCAGCTTGCTTTCTTGTAACAACCCAGGACCACCAGCCCAGAGGTAACACTAACTGACAATGGGTGCTAGACCCTCTCGCATGACCCATCAATAGAGAAAATACCCCCACAGACATACCCACAGGCCAATCTGATGGAAGCAGCTCCTCAGCTGAGGTTCTTTCTTCCAAGATGACTCCAGTTATGCCAAGTTGACAAAAAGACAAACAAACAAAGAGACAAACACAAACTAACCAAACATCTTATAAAGTCCTATTAAATGCTGGGGGCTTATTTAGAAATTCGTAATAGCTACTTTCGGTGGTAGAAGCCTGTAATCCCAGCAAGTGGAAAGAAGCAAGAGGGTCAGAAAATCAGGGTTATCCCTGGCTACACAGTTAGTTAGAAGCTACCCTGGGCATCACGAGACCTTGGAACATGGAATGGTAGCTCACTTCTGGAGTATGTGCATGGCCCTAAATTCAATCCCAGCACCACGAAAACCCTCAAAGCCTGGCGTGATGGCAAACTTCTGTAATTCCAGCCCTGTAGTGTTAGGAGGACCAGGAGAGCACGCTTCGAGGTTATTCTGTGCTACATAGTGAGTTCAAGTCCAGCCTGTAATAGATAAAATCCCGTCTCAAAATAGAGAAAATCATACTTTCAGAAAAGATGAAAGGATGCATACCCAAGCAGTAGACACAAAGAAACATCTGTGTAGGCTGCACGCAAATAGGCTAGATGACACATCTGTGCCTCAGAGTCAAAAACCCCAGCAAACAGGTAGAGGAGATGTTCAGGAGTCCAGCACCCATATTTAATTCATTCACACGGGGGACATCAGAAGCATCTCCTGGAACTGAAGGCATCAATATGATTTAAACGGCTACCACTTAATGTGCTGAAGAAGAATCAATTGTGCCCTGAAAACAGACGACAAGGAGGAGCATCAGCCTGCCAGTTTCCCGGGAAATAATGAGCTCTATTAATAGAAGTTAACATGAATCAACGAATCGCTCCTCTGTCAGTGGCAGACAGGCGGGCCCGAGTCAATCAATGCAGAAGAAGAAAATTGACGATTCAGGAAAAGTCTCAGCAAGAGAACACAAAGGCTCTAGCGCCTCCCAAACCCCGTGGTTTCTTTTCCCTCCAGCCCTGGCCAGCAATGCTTCTGAAAAAGGACCAAACCAGGGCCCAGCAGAGATGCAGAGGAAGTCCCACCCCACGGAGGCGGGCGAGGCCACGAGAGGCAGGGCTTCCTCCCAAACGCCTGGCAAAAGTCTAAGATGCTGGTGGGCAGCATGAATGAAGAGTTGGATTGATTATCCTAACTTAGCATAAAGCGTGGAAACCTTGGCAAGGATGTGGCTGGTGAAGGCAACACCGGCTAAAAGGGACTAAAAATGATCTTTGAGGTCTCCAGAACAAGATATAAAACTTGTAGGTGGCAAGGTTCCTTGAGAACTAACAACAGCCTGAGGCTGTGAGTAACTGATGATGTAAAACACAGAGAGGTCTTTGGAGCCTCCCCAAGGTGAGTATGTAGAGATGAAAACCCAAGGGAGAAAGCGGTTGAAACTGTAGCACAGATTTCGGTGTGCCTTGTCTGGAGGTTTTTATCCTCATTAGAAATCATTCGCACGAAACACCGAGCAACATCTGTGACAAGTGATAAGTAGTCTTAAAGATTAAGAGCTTGTGTGTAGTTCATGAGGTGGAACTCATACCTGACTCTGCTTGGGTAACCAAGAACCAGAAACTAGATAGCCCAGAGACCTCGGGTAATATTACTGTCAAAAAAAAAAAAAAGTAACAATGAAATGACTCCTAATGATATTATTCTATACTCATAGAGCAATGGATCAATGCCTCACTCAACCATCATCAGAGAGGCTTCTTCCTGCAGCAGATGGGAACAAATACAGAGATCTACAGCCAGACAATACGCAGAGAGTGAGACTCATTGGGTCACACTACCCTAAATGGGATGCCTCCATCAATTCCTCCTCCCCTCAAGAACTAAGGAACTCCCCACCCCCACACAAGAGGGGGCAGAAGGATTGGGAAGACAGAGGGGATGGCAGATACCAAGAGACAGAATCCTTTAAAACAACTGAGCAAAATTCATACAAACTGAGAGAATAAAGCAGCAGCCATAGAACCTACCTGGATCTGCACCAGATCCTCTACATATACTATAGCTTTTAGTTTACTATGGAGCTCCTGAGTGTGTCAACAAGTGAGCCTCTTGATTCTTGTGCCTTCTCTGGGGCTTTTTCATTTGCCTTGTGTTGTCTGACGTCAATGTGGCTTTTGTTTTATCTTATTATACTTTTTTTTTAAGAGCTTGTATATGAACTCTTGAAAAATCAAGAAAAAAAGTCTTTAATAACAACTAGAATCAGCAGGTATAGAGAATCACACCTGTAACCTGAGCTCCTGGGAGATGAGGCAGGAAAATTGGTATGAGTTTGGGGCCACCTCTGGGCTATAGAGTAGATTCTGAGAAATAGAGTGAACTCTCTCTCAACAACTAAAATAAATAATATTGAAGAAATGCTTTCAGTTGTACAGATGGCTCAGTGGTTAGGATCATTTGCTGCTCTTCTTGAGGACTGGGGATTTAGTTCACAGCAACCACATCAAGCCCTGGCATGCCTCAGCCCTCTTCTGGACTCTGAACATACATACATGCAGGTATTCACACATAACATTAATAAAATTAATAAATCTAAAGAAATAGAAGGAGTAAAAGGAAGGAAGGAAAGAAGAAAGCAAATGAGAAAGAAAACACCTTGTATGTAACATGCCAGTCTCAAGCTAAGGCTTTATCTAAATTATCTCCTCTAATTCGTTCAAAAACTTTAGGGAGTAGACTGTATGCCCACCCAACAGATAGAAAACCTGAGGCCCATTAAATAACTGGCAAATGATAAAACAGTTATCCAAGATGGACTTTTGCGTGATGCCCTATGAACTTTTCATAAGAAACTCACAAAAGAAGAAACACAATTAACCAAAAAACTTAAAAAATACATCTCATTGTGATAGTATGTTACATTTTTGGATCAGTCTGCAAACACCTGAGGAAAATAGCATAAGGGAGAAAGAATTTATTTTGGATCAAGGTTTCAGTGGATTCAGTTTACCGTGGCTGAGAACTGTGGGAAAACAAAGTTGTGGTCATCATGGCAACCAGCAGAAGAAGGGGGTATACAAGGAAATTTCTGGGCATGTTCTCTGTGGCCTACTTCACCCTCTATGTCCCACCTTCTTTCCCCACCTCCAAATAATGCTGTCACATTACCAATCTATCAAGGGATTGATCCGTTGATTAGGTCACAGCCTCAGGACCTAATTGTCTCCAGAAATGACCCCACAGGCACACATGAGTGGACTCCACTGATCCCCTAGACCCCTCTCACACAAAGTTGATGATAGAGATTAACCCTCAAAAATCAGAAGCAAAAATGTAAGAACCTGTTGTTTACTAACTTACCATGTAGACAAAGAGTGAGATGTATGACAAAATGTAATGTTGATAAGTTTATGTAAAGTGGCTCACTAATATATTGTTATACTATATATAACATGTAACAATACTATATATTAAATACACTATTGTCACCATTATAAGCTATAAAACCAGAGGAGTGTTTTTTTTTTTAATTTAAAACCATCCTGTGGGGGGAAGGGCAAGGAGTTCTTTCAAAATATATGAAAATGTATGTTATGCATGCTCAGAAAAATCTGTTTCCAGGAATGAGGTTAATGGGATGCTTCAACTAGAAGGTAAGATAAAGACATCAATCATAGTTTGCTTACAAGAGCTAAACACTGGAAATGACATTAGTGTCCATTTATGAGAACTGCTTAAATTATAAAACGTTTATATGCTGGGAGATTACTCAGTCACTCCAAATAATGATGTTGATTCTACATGTCTATGAAAAATCATCTATTCCAAAAAGTAATCAGAGAAATGTATATAAAAATGTAAATATTCATCATAGGTCCACTCAAAGCAAACTTCCTGGAAGGGACTAATACTAGCCCTGGTTTTTAGATTATGATATTTATAGAGGCTTTTGCTTTTTTTTTCTTGGAGTTTTGCATATTTCATTCCCTTTAAATAAGGTCTATTGTCTTGACAACAATACAATTCTTTCCAAACCTTGAGGTGTCGTTTTGTTTTTTTCCTGTCCTACCCACCACAGTGACTTACTTAACTTGAAGGGGATGCATCAGAAAGCTTTTCACTTTTTATCATTGCACTGTGTATGTGTCCCCATTCCGAGGCAGTCCTTGGGTCTCCTCCCCTTACTTACAAGGGAATAAGATTATCTACCTGCAGGAATTTGAGAAGGATGAATATGTGTGGAAAACTTGGCCAGTAACAGGCCCATAAAATGTGAAGATCTGTGATGAGATGTTGGTAACAGCGAGTCAGAAGCATGAAAATAGCAACCGCTGAAGAACTGAGCATAAGAAGCAAACGCAGTGAGAACTTGTGCTACTTCCGAGCCACACTAAGCTCTGACCTGTAAAAGGCTCGTCATGAAGTGTTACATCTTAAATACTCTTAAAATTAGGGAATAGAAGAGTCCTGCCATGAATAAATGGACCAATGGGCAACTTGGTCTTCACATGGGTCCTCTACTAAGGGGAGCAGGGGCTGGGAGCTGTCTGTGGCATGGATTCCATTGCTGGCTTTTCAACCAATTCCCCCTGGTGGGGCTGCCTTGCCAGACCACAGGAAAAGAGGATGTGCTCAGTACTGATGTGACTTGATGGGGAATTGGGTGGGTTGGTGGGGGTGGGACTCCCCGTTTCCGAAAAGTAGAGGAGGGGGGACAGAGGAATAGGTAGGGTGGGTGGGACCAGGAGGAGAGGAGGGAGGGATTTACAATCGGGATGTAAAGTGAATAACTAAATAGATAAGTAGAAAGAAAGAAAGAAACAGAAAGAAAGAGAAAGATGAAAGAAAGAAAGAAAGAAAGAAAGAAAGAAAGAAAGAAAGAAAGAAAGAAAGAAAAGTGTGGAGTCATCTGCATAACATTCCTCTTTCTTCTGTCCTACATCCAGTTGGCCACTATATATGCCTTGTTATTCCAGAAGCTCTAGCAGTACCTGTCACATCTATCTCTGCCAACTCCTCCTGCCAGTGATGGACCCCAGGCCTTCATCTTCTCTCTTTATGGTATTCATGACAGGAGCTTCCCAGTGCATCTGCTGACCTCCCAAGCATCCCCTTCTCCCTCACTTAATTAGTCAGAAAGACTGGCTCACAATCCTTCCCAAAACTCTGCTATTCCAGGATAGTCATTTCCACTCCCCTCTCTGGCTCTGTGAAGCCAGGTTTTTCTTTCTTTCAAGAATTACCAAAGACTTCGAGGCAGAGATCAAATAGTAACTGTAAGAACACAGTGTTAGTTAGCTTTCCCTTTACTGTGATAAAAAATAGCATGGCAAAGCCAACTTATAAGTTAATGGTACAGTCCGTCATGGAGGGGAAATGCTGACAGCAGGAGCATGGGGCTGCTGGCCATGTCAGGAACTACAAAATGCCGTATGCCAGTACCCAGCTATATCAATCCTTTCTATATTGTTCTGTACGTAAGGCTGGGGATTGGCTGCACCCTCCTTAAAAAATGGGTTGTCTCATGTCTATTAACCTAATCAAGAAAATGCCTCGCAGACACACCCAGAAGCTAAATAATCCCACCCAGGTATACCTGGAGGCTTGTCTCCTAGGTGATGCAAGTTCCTGTCAAGTTGGCAATTAATACTAACCATCACAACCACCCTATGACTATGAAGGTGACACTTACTGTGATGATGGTTATCGAAAATAACTGTTAAATCCAAGAGTATTGGCCCAGTGCCTCAAATTCTAGCACTCAGGCCACTGAGGCAGAAGGCCAATTCCCTGATATGTTCAATTCCACCTTTTTCAGCGTTATCATGGTATAGTAAACAATGTCCCTTTCCGCACTGCTTTCTTGCGCTATTTATATGTATTTCTCCAATAAGCTGGAAATTTCTCAAGTGCAACATTGTATCTTCTTCAATTTTGGGTTCTTAACACCCAACCCATTATCTGTCATATAATAGCTGCTCTCAAATATTTTATGAAATGAAAACCACAGAAGATACTGTTAAGTTGTAAGACTTTGAGTAGCTGTGATAAAAATGTAAAGGCCAAATTATGCCCAGCATAGTCCATTCTTCCATTTAGACTCCTTGGGGAACAAAATTTCTGTTTATCTTCATCTCTCCCTAAAATGTGCCAAAACAATAAAAGGGCACTTTTGACCAAGAGCAGCAGTGAGTAAATCAAAGTCAGGAGAGAGTAAGCGGTGAGAATGCACACATTTGCTAAGTACTTGTGCTGGGCCTGGACACTGATAAAGGCTGGGGTGAACACTCTCTCACTTCCGCTACCTCTTCAGTTCTTTCACAGGATCCAGGAACAAAAATCTCAGACCACAGTTTAGACATTGCATTTTTCCCCAAGGGAAATGTGTTCATGTGTTAAAGGTTTGACCCCTAGGGTGGTTGTTACTAAAATTCCTTCCCTCTGGGAATATAAACAAGTCTACCTAGTCTCCTAAGGACCTAACAAAAACAAAAACAAAAACTCAGGCACTATTTCACCAAAGTTCACTCTGAAGAACCAATGAGTTCATTGGGCTTTCTTGCAGTGCCTAGGTGAGGGGTTATTTATGGGAATGGGGGTGTTCTTCCCCCAAGAAAAAGCCAAACTGGAGAATATCCTGGCAATCATGAAGGAGAGAGAGAGACATTGTTCTAAGACAAGATAAGCCCTCAAGGAGATGTCCCCCCACTGTGGTTACTTCCTCCAGTGAGAGCCCCAGCTTCTAAAGTTTTCAGAACCTTCCAGAATAGTACCACTAGATGGGTGCCAGGCTGAGTGTTTTAGGAGAAGACTTCATTCCAAACCATAATGATGCTATGTATGTCTAGTCATTTCTTCAAGTAATGAAGTATTTTTTCCTTTTAATTCCACAAGGATAGGATTTTTAAAATGACAAGAAAAGACTAATGATGCCTTTTGAACTGGGCTATAAAGGGTAAACAAGAGTTTGTCAGGTGATGAGTTCGAAAATCTGACATTAATTCCTGGACTTGCTACTTAACTTTTATGAGGCTCTATTTTTCTCACCTATGAAAGATCTACTGGTGAGACTCTCTGGATATCCAGAAAGGCTTTCTGAATTAAAAAAAGACTAAGTGATAGAATTCCACTGACAACGCTAGGCATGGTGGTATATGTCTATAATCCTAGCAACTGGGAGGTATAGGCAGGATCAGGACTTCAAGGTTAGGCCGTCCTTATCTACAGAAGTCAGTCTGAGCCAGCTGGGCTACAGGATACCCTGTCTCAAAAAGCACAAACAAACAAAAAGTCACTTCAACAAGTTGTTTAAAGTCGTGGCAGGTGTGCTAGTTTTTATTATCAACTTGATAAAAACTAGAGCCACTTGGGAAGAAGGAACTTTGGTGAAGAATTGCCTAGATCAGCTTGGCCTGTAGATACAGCTGTGGAGGACTGTTTCAATTGCTAGTTCATTCAGGAGAACCCAGGCCACTGTGGGCAGCACCTTCCCTAGACAGATGGTCCTGGGCTGTATAAACAAAACTAGTGCATGAGCCTGCACACAACAAAGAGAGCCAGTAATCACCATTCCTCCATAGTTCCTGACTCAGTTTCCTGCCTTGAATTCCTGCCTTGACTTCCCTCTATGATAGACTATGACCTAGAAGTGTAAGATGAAATAAACTCTTTCCTCCCCCAGGTTGCTTTTGGGCAAAGCCCTCTGTCCAAGCAACAAAAAAGCATTTAACTAGAAGAACAGACAAGTCCCTTACCTCATATCAGTATAAACATGATATGTTTCTCTCTTCCCCGTCCCACAAACAATGAAGTTAAAAACAGATATAAGGGTAAACAAGGATTAAAGGTGAAAAAATAAGGTTTTGAATTATTCCAGTGTATGAGTGTTATCTATCCATTAAAACTGAGAAACAGGAGAATAAGAAGTAATATGAGAAGGCATTTAGCATTCTGTTTCCTTCAGCTAACATATTATAAACAGCAGCCTGATTTATAGTTATGTAAATACACCGATACAAGAACAAGGGCTGAAAGTCAATATGCAGAAGTGAGCACTTCTGCTGTGGAGTGATGAGTAACTGTGGGTCACATTTTTCTTTTTTTAATTCCATTTTGTGTTGTTTTGGTGACAGTGAATCAGGACAAGAAGGAAAGTATACACCTTCCTTCCTACGTGTTCTTCCTATGGTTTCTTAACTGAATAAATACTCATATTCCCTTCCCACCGCACTTTCCCAGGTACTCCAAGGCCTTGTACCTGGAGGCCCTTAGGTGCAGAGGGCGGGATTTGCTTCCAGCAATGACAGAAGTTTACACTGAACAACTGGAGGACGCTCTAAGGCCCCTTCAGGGTAAAGAGCCGCTTCCTTCTATAAATTTGTGACTCTAGGCTCCAGAGGACACTAAGGGCACAAGAACAGCCACCAAATTGTGTTTGGCCTTGGGCTCTGATTCAAAAGCTGACATTTCCAAGGCCCTTGCCCTTCCCATTCTGAAAGACAAGGTACTGGCTCCCACAAGCACTTGAGAGCCTTGCTTTGATTGCCTGGGATGCACTGAATTAGTGCAGGGACATTATTTCTCAAAGCAGGGCTTCCCCATCAGCCTTTCCAGACAGGAACGGGCCATAAACTATTTGGGCTGCTAAGCTCATAACTAGATCAGGGAGAGAAACCAGGAGTGGCAGGTTGATTTTATGCCTTCCTGCTATCTCTCCAGTCTATCAACCTGTAGAACCAACAAGTATTAGCACCCCTGACATACATCAGAAGTTGCAGCCTATAAAAAAAAAAAAAAGGAAACAGAATCGCAGAGACATCTCAATTTCATGTGCATCTAGAAGGCCATTCTCACGGGCAGAGAAGACTGCTTAGCTGTGTACCTAAACAGCTGTGCCTTTCAGCCAGCATCTTTGATTTTGCAGCATCTGGACCCCTTGTTCCAGAAATGAAGATACTGTGTGCATTGTGCAGCTATTTATGCAGAAAATCACCTGACAAAGGACAGCAGGGAGCAATGCCCACCGTCCATGGGACGCCGGACATAGGAGTAGCGGCCTAGAGCAGCAGTTCTCAACCTGTGGGTCACAACCCCTTTGGGGGACCCTTTTGTAAGAGTCACCTAAGACCTTTGGTAGACATAAACATTTATACTATGATTTTTAACAGTAGCAAAATCGGTTATAAAGTCGCAACAAAAATAAATGTTATGGTTGGCCGTCACCACATGAAGAACTGCGTTAAAGGGTTGTAGAATTAGGAAGGTGAGAACTGCTGGCCAAGAGGAACTAGCAGTTTTATTAAGATCAGTATATCCGCTTCCCCAGTCACACCATGAAGAGGCTGCAACGGTTAACGGTTTGTCAACTAGATTGGATTACGAGCTGTCTGAGAGGTGAGGAGAGTGTACTTCTTTCTTTCAGAGCATTTCCAGAGATGATTAGATCATAAGAGCCACTGATGGGTTCAAAATCTGAATAAAGGACTTGAGAGACAGTGGAAACTAAGGAAGGCCAGACCTTGCTGGAGGAAGTAAGTCACAAGATGTTGGGGGTGATTTAAAGGAAATATATTTCCCTTTCCCTTCTTCTCTCCCTTTTTCCTGTCCAATATGAGGAAAGTAGCCTATACCATGTGCTCCCTCTGCTATAATATTCTGCAGAGGACCAAAGTCAGCAGACCAAGGAATGTGGACTGTGAAGCCATGAGTAAAATACAGACTTCTGCCTGAGCTGTGACAGGTATTGGATATGGCAGTGATGAAAGAACTGAGACATGGCAACAGTCTCGGATTCACATCGAACATCAGCAGTGGTAGACTAGGGAAATGGATTAAAGCACTTACAACAGAAGTCTGAGAACCAAGAGTTCAAATTTCCAGAACTCAGGTTAACCTGGGCATTGCAGTATGTGTCTGTAACCACAGTGCTCCGAGGCGAGATGGGATAGGGAGACAGGGAGAGTCCCGGTAGACTGGCGTGTACAGCAGTGAGCAACACAGAGACCATTTCAAAGAAGAAGGCAAGGATGAGTACCCAAGGTTGTCACTCGTGCACTATAGCATGCAATGCCTGAACTCACATACATAAACACACATACGCACACACACACAAAGACTAACAGAGAAATCACAGAGACCTGCCATAAACTCTCTTTCAATGTAGAGAGCTAGTGTTTTATGTTATTTCCTTACTAAAGGTCAGGAGACACCCACACCCTGCCCTGTGCCTCATATAACATTCAGACTGTATGTTCTTTTTTTGATCTCCAAGTCAATAGCTCGTTTGCAAGATACTCAGTAGCTTCTTCCTCGTGTGGCCTGTTGCTTTTGACCCTTGACAAATGCCAGCTGCTCCCTTTCCCTCCCTCCTTCACAGGCTACATCACTGGCCGATGTCTTTTGTAGCCCCAACTCCTTCTCCTAGGGTCATCTAGCCTTTATGACCCTTCGATAACAATGTCATCATGAGCCCTAACTCAGACTCTTTATTTAAATTTCTAATTTCTAAACTATGTTCGCAAGTCTTGAAACTATAGGAGAGATAATTCATGCCTGGGTATAAAATAATTAAGACCCATAGAATGATAAATCTGCTACCTGAAAGAGATCATAGCCTTCATCTGCTGCAACGGAATCATTTAAAAAGAGAATAAAGCAATGGAGGACAGGAAAGTTAAGTCACTGTATGGACACATCCCCTAAGTGTACATTCCTGAAACCTGATTCCCAGCAGTGGAGTTGGTGGAGGATTAGATCATAGGGATGAAGACCTCATAAAAGGGGCCAGGATCCATACAAGAGGCTAAGAGGACCAGATCTTGCCCCTTTGGCCATGTGGGTGTACAGAGAAACTTCTGCAAGCTGCAGACAGCAAGAAACCCCTAAGCAGAACTGTAAACGTGCTGCCCCCTTGAGCTGAGTACTCACAGCCCTAAGAGCTGCGAGACATTTCTGGAACTTCTACGCTGCTCAATTTATGATATGTATTTCAATTATATCTTATACTTTATTCAATTTTTGCATATGTGTGTGTGTGTGAGAGGATGCATGTAATAGTGTGTGTGTGGTGGTCAGACTACAACTGTCAGGGGTCTGTTCTCTCTTTCGACCATGTGGGTCCCAAAATTCACACTCCTGACAGCAAGTGCCTTTACCCACTGATCCATCTCACTAGCCCAATTTATGATTTTTTTTATAGCAGCCTAAAGAGCCTGAGATAAAGACTGAATAAATTTTCATGCAAAAGAAAAAAAAAAGGAATAATAGAGTGTAGCCCTTGCCATCAACAGCAACTAGAGCCTGTGTGCTCTTAGCCACTTACCAAAGAAGGACAAAGTTTCTGCATGGGATTGTTCCTAGTGTTCTCAAGAATAGCGACACCCAATAAAGTGAGAAAGAAGGCTTCTCAAGACTCCAGGGGCACTGGCTATTACGGCATGGCTTGTTTGGTCTTGCTAGAGAACACAGGTTGAAAGAGGGCTCAAGAGCCCACCACTTAAATCTAATTCTTCTTCCATCATTTCCTAGCTTTGTGATGGGGGGTAAAAGTTCGATTTTTTGATCCATAAACTGGGACTGATAAGGATAAGAAGAGAATCAGGTGAGATAATTCATGGAAGCGTGATGTTCAGAAGGCTCGTTTGGAAGGTCTCCTGATGATGCCCAGTGCTTTGTCACAAGCTGTGCTCAGGTGGGTCGTGCTGAAGAGAGTCCAGGCTTCTAGATCATTTCTCACAGTTGGCATCACCCAGCACATTTGTAAATGTTCCAGGAGGAAAAGAATCATAGAGCAAAGCCAATAAGTATAAAATTCTAACTCTAGTTCATTGAAAGTCACATAAATAGTACGTCCAGGCTAATTGCATATTAATTACCATCTTGTTACAGCATCAATCAACCATATATTCGCTGAGGGAGCCTGCTGCTGAGATCAAGTGCTGAAATGTCCCTTCTCCAACTGTGTCAGTGAATGATCCCCGACCATTCCACATCACCAAGCCTTCTGAGCAATAACAGTAATTCCATGTAACTGCTTTCTCTAAAATCTCAGTAATTACTCAAAGTCTCTTCCACCTGCAGTCCCTCCTACTGTGGGTACAGAAAAGGAAGCATGTGGAATCTCCTACCGGCAACACCTAGTCTCAAATCCATCAGAGCAAAGTCTTCTGGAATGACATGTACCAATCTACTGACCTCTTTCTGCCTGATTACTTAATTGGCTGCAGTGTCTTAAGATATGTCCAAGGTCTGGGGGTCTGCTTCCTACTTAGTCTTTGAGAAGTTAGTCGGCTTTTCCATGTTCACTCCGTTGAAATATAACCCCGAAAAATAAGTCATGTGTGGCCCAACAGAATTTCTTGCTAGAGAAATTATGTATAACAAGATGGCTGGCAAGGTTTTATCATTCCATGAAAGCTGCAATTTCCCTGCAATTGATTTCCTAAAGATAACTCACTGTTTGCGTGCAGTGAAAGCTAATTTAACAAGAAAGATGAGTCTCTTCAGAACACCTTGATTGGCAATTGTGATAAATTCCTATAATTACTATTGACTCAGAGGGGGGGGGTTCATTTGTTATGATGCTACTGAAATAACAGGTCCACCATGGCTGTACGGAGGAAATGGGTTACCACAGACTATTCCATTGTTCACAAAAGAAATTTGGAGGTGGGGGCTGATATGAATACAGATATTTCAAATCTCATAGAGACCCCCACATCTTCTTTGCAAATCTATCCTGACTAGGACTTCTCAAAGAAACAACTTGTGGAGAGTTCTTTGCTCTCTTAACAAGGTTATAGAATTGGGTCTACATCAGAGAGGGTAACAAAATCTTGGTATTTATGTTAAACATGGCCAATGTAAAGTGATTGTCTAAGTCAATTAGAATAAACCCAACCTACATTGTGTATCTGCTAATATGATTAACGGAAAGTTAAAGACATAAGCGAGTATCTGCATATGATTTCAAGTTAAAGGCTGGCATGCAAAAATCACATGTGTGCTATTATATTAGTCAGTCTTCTACTACTTTAACAAAATACTGTGATATGTAACTTTAAAAATGAGCAAGGATTGATACTGGAGGCTTCAGTCCATGATGTGATGATTGCTTTGAAGCCCATGGTAAGGCAGCATCCAGAGTTGTTGAATGAACTGGGCGGTTTGCAGAAGTATGTGGCAAATCACTCATCTCTCAGCCTAACGAAAGAGAAGAGGATTCCAGTACTGAGACATCCTCCTTTGTCCCTTCTCTCCTAATTTCCTCCCACTAGGCCACACCTCTTAGAGGTTCCACTGTCTGAATAGCACCACAGTGGTGAACCTGCCTTTAACCCATGAACATTTAGGAGACATTTTAGATGAAAATTATGGCACATCTGATCTCCACTATATAAGAAAGTATGCATAAAAACAGGAGGCAAGGGTATCCCCAGATGTGAACGGTCAGAGAGAAAGGAAGAAACTTGACTATTCAAAAAGTCCAAATTTGGGCTGCAGAGATGGCTCAGCTGTTAAAGGCTAGTCACACAACCAAAAATACAAAAAGTCCAAGCTCATAATAAGCTCTTACCCCTTGCTGCCAATTTGGATTAATTCATAAATGAGGGTTAAAGAACAGAATAGCCCTGTTGTAAGTAACACCGTCCTTTCCCACTCATTTCCTGCCTGTGGCTCTACTTTCTAGCATCTCACAATTCAGAGTGTCTACTCTGACAGAAAGCTGAGACTTTCATATAAAGTGCTATACATCAAGCATGAAGAGCTCTGATCAAATTGTATAATGAAGCCATTAGTGTCCCTAAGTGTTAATTTGCCATTGTCTTATTAGTTCATTGTTGTCTTAGCAATAGTTCTATTGCTGTAAAGAGACACCACGACCATGGCAACTCTTAGGAAAGAAGACCTTTAAGTGGGGCTGGCTGACAGATTCAGGCTTGGTCCATCCTCATGACAGTGGGAAGCATGATGGCATGCGTGGCACTGGAGCCCTAACTGAGAGTTGCATCCTGCCGCATAGGCTGAGAGAGAATTGAACTGGGCATGGTGTGACATATTTCCTCCAACAAAGCTACACCTCCTAATCCTATCAAAGTGGTTCACACCCTTGTGGCTAAGCATTCAAAAATATGGGTCTGTGGCGGGCGGGGATGGGGTAGGTGCCACTCTTATTCAAAGCTCCACAGTCATTAACTCACCCGGTTCATCCAACAACTCTGGTAGACACAGGGGAACGTGAGGATTCCCACATGGAAGC
Source organism: Pachyuromys duprasi (assembly GCA_028658305.1). NCBI lineage: Eukaryota > Metazoa > Chordata > Mammalia > Rodentia > Muridae > Pachyuromys > Pachyuromys duprasi. The sequence goes on along the minus strand of CM053764.1, from coordinate 98,566,051 downwards.
CAGGTCTCCGAGACGAGGGGTAGCTTGCATGAGGTCATGGAATACAAGTCCTTTATTTTCAAAGACCAAGACACTTCCTACAGTTCCATAATCACTGTAAACTTTTACAGACTAGGAGAGAAGGCATTTCCTCTGTATTTATGGTTATTTCTTCCACTTAAAACCATTGGAGAGATGTCTCAGCATATAAGAGCACTGTCTGCTCTTCTAGGGGTCCCAAGTTCAATTCCCAACAACCACATGGTGGCTCACAACCACCTATACTGAAATCTGATGCCCTCTTCTGGCATGCAGGCATACATGTAGATACAGCACACAGACACAGCACATGTCTATAATCTCAGCAAGCAGGAGGCAGAGGCAGGAGGATCATGAGTGTGAAGACCAGCTGGTTTTCAGAATGGCCTAAAGCATATAGTGACCTTATCTCAGAAACCAAAACACAGAAAATAGAATAAAAACTGCCAATCACAACTCTCCTTCTTAAAGACTTTGCCATTTCAAATACGAACATACACACACATACACTCATATACACAAACACATACACTCATATACACAAACACATACACATACTCGCACATACGCATATATGCATCCATACACACTCATCCACACACACAAATATACACACATACATACACTCACACATATACATACATACACTCATGCACACACAGTTGTTAACATAATAGAAAGTATAAGCAAATATATCACTTGCATGCTGACTCAGCAAATACGGTTTTCGTGTGCTAAAACCTTCGATAAACTTTTACTTAACTACAAACTGAAATGACCATGTGTTTGAGTGACATGATATCTTTGTTTCTATTGACCAAGTTTCTTTCTTAGTTATTTGGAGGGGCAGGCAGGGTTGTGTGGAGTTTTTGTTGTTTGGAGAGTGCTTTTGGGTTTTGTTGTTCATTGGGGGGGGGGCTGAGGTAACAGAGGAAGAGTTATTTGTTTCACATTCTGCAGTGAGTAATTCACTTGCTGGGTAACAAGCCACTCACAGGAGAGAAGAGACAGAAAGCAAGCGGGCTTCCTAGTGGCCCAGGTCTACAGGTCCCTTTCTTGCTGAATGTTCGTTTTTGCCTGAAGGTAAAAAGCAGCCACTGAAGGCAATGATCAGAGTGTGACTATTCCAGCGTATACTCTGGTCACAGACTTGAAGACCTGGACGAGACAAAGGCAGGCTGTGCAGCACAGAGCAAAGCCACAGCGGCTGCCACACCGCCACCTACTGTGTGACCACCGCGGCTACCAGCTTCTGCCCAAGGGAAGGAAATGCGCAAGGGAACTGTCTGGGAGAGAAGCGGGAGGAAGCAGGCCTTCCTGTGGGACAGAGGGCACCAAGCTCAGGACTTTCCCAGGCCAGCAGGAGGCTCAAGAGGCCACAATAAGAAGGACTCATTCGGAAGGACAAGAAGCCCGCAGAGTAGGTGGGCAGTAGCCGGGTCCCGAGAGTTGACCGTGGAAACAGATGGAGGGTGCAGGACGACCTGGTGCAGCCTTCTGGTTCGGCTCTTCTGCCTACTCCTTTTACGTAATTAGAAACAGGTGTTCCCTGAGGAGCCGGGTAGGAGCGCGGTGGCCTGTAGGCCTTCCAGGTTCGGGGACCTCGGAGCTCCTCCACGTGTTGAGGGGCCTGAGGCTCATCCACTGGCATAGGCGGTATACTGCAGCCAGAGCCTCCAGGGCGCCTGCACCCAGGGGCCACCACCACTGTCCAAACCCTCTATTTTTAATTTTCTGTTATGCCGAAGATGCTAACAACAACAACAAAAATGCACCATCTCAATCATTTTTCAGTGCACAGCTGCGTGTTCGGTATTACCCATATAGAATTCCTGAGGATTCTCCAGAATCTATTGAGCAAGCAAAACAGAAACCCTACTCTGTAAACAGCTTCTCAAGGCCCCCTTCCCCTAAGCCCTCCTGGCCACATTTCTGCTTTCTGTTTCTATGAATTTGACTACTCTAGAGACCCCGTATAAGTGGAATCACGCACAATTTGCATAATGAGAAAATAAGACATTTCAAATATATGAATGCTGCTTTGTATCAGCTTTTCAATAATAATATGTCTAGCACTCAGAGGACTATAGCTCCCATCTCTCCAAAACGGCTGGCTGTGGGAAGAACTCAACATCTTTATTTCACCAAATTTTCTATTAGGATGAAGACTACATGAAATTGAGATCCAATGGCTACTCTTACAAATCTCATAGTTCAAGAATTTATATGTATTGCGCCTAACTAGGAACATGGTCTAAAAAAAATTACCAAATATTGAACTATGAAAGAACGGAGACAATAAAATACACAAAATAATAACTTCATCTAAAAATAAACAGTGCAGATACAGCCAACATAGCAAATATTTTCAGAGTGTGTCTCTCTCCAAGATTTACCACGAATCTTCATCTGTAAATATAATTAAAAGATTTATTTCACTGCAGGCAAGAACTCAGCGGATCCCCGCTTCTGTTTTCAAAAAAGCCACTCAGGCACTTTCAACATTGCTATGGTCTTTGCCTGTACTAGAAGCACATTGGAAATGTAAAGTGATTGTAATAGCAATAAGAATAGCCTTTCTCTCCCTAATGAAATTCTGAAAAGCAACAGACTCCTGTAATACAAACAAGCATGTCTGGCTTGGCGCATTCACCACACAGATGCAGCCAACCGTGGCTGAGCAGGATTGTGGTGGTCACAGCGCCGCCTGCTGTGCAAAGGTGGGATCGCGTTCCTCTGAGGCAAAGGATTTTTTTAAAAAATCAATTGCCTTGACAAATCGGTGCTGCCCTGTTTGGATAAATAGATCTATTATCCCAGAAGCGCTGTGCATTATTGTAATAGGTTCCTCTTCTACCTAGCTAAGCTCACGGGTTCTTTCACTAAACTTGCCTTGTTATTAACAATTTCACTCCCTTACCCAGTTATGTGGTATACTAGTTAATTATCTCTTCGCTTTGACAAAATATGTGAAAAAAGCAACTTCAGGGTTTGTTTGGGCTGCTTGTCTTCGTTAGGGTCACTATTGCTGTGGTGAAACACCGTGACCAAAAGCAACTTGGGGAGGAAAGGGCTTATTTGGCTTACACGTCCACATCATGGTCTATCCATGAAGGATGTTAGAGCAGGAATGCAAACAGGAATCTGGACTCAGGAGCCGATGCAGAGGCCAAACTGCTCTCTGTGACACCTTCGTGCCTTCAAAATCAGTACCGCCATACCTCCTGGTGGTACACATTACCAAGCTCGCTCACCTGCTCATGGTACTACCTTGACATAGCTTCTCTCTGCTGACCCTGAGGAAACACTTCCCAGGAGACGGGACCTGAGTGGTGCTCCTCTCATCTTAATCACTGCCAATTTCTTAGCTCCAGCTGACCAGCCTCAATTGTCCCAGTAAAGCAAAGGCTTCTCTCTAAGGGTACTGGACTCTTGTTAATCATGGCTGACTCTTCAGGCCCCGCTGACCAGAATGGCAGAATCTTAATCCAAAAATAGCAAATGGCCCCATAGAGTCTTTAAACTTCCATCTGAAACTTCACAAGCCAGGCCTCCCCTATCTGCACTGCCCTCAACATTCCTATCTCCAAAGCTCTGAAGAAACTACCCACTGAGCTCCTAACTGAGATGGCTTTTCTCTTTCAGAGTTCCAAAGTCATTCCACAGTCCTCCCAAAATCATGGTCAGGTCTGTCACAGAAAAGCCCCATTATGCTGGTACCAATGTCTGTCTTTGTTAGGATTCCTAGTGCTATGATAAAATACCACGACCGAAAGCAACTTGAGGTGAAAGGGTTTGTTCAGCTTGCACTACCACATCTATCAGGACAGGAACTCAAGCAAAGCAGGAATCCGGAAGCAGGAGCTGATGCAGAGGCCATGAAGTGCTGCTGCTTACTGGTTTGCTCCTCATGGCTTGTTCAGCCTGTTTTCTTATAGAACCCAGGACCACCATCCCAGGAGTGGCCCTGCCCACAATAGACTGAACCCTCCCACATCAGTCACTAATTAACTCAATGCCCACAGGCTGGCCTACAGCCTGACCTTATGGAGATATTTTCTCAATGGAGGCTCCCTCCTCTCAGATGACTCTAGCTATTAGCAAGTTGACATAAAACTAGCCAGTACATTGTTAAAATGGATACAGTCCATTGTAATGGAAGGGCTTGGTAGGCTTGGTGATGGAAGGAAGGGAAAGGCTGTTGTCATAGTGACCCAGTCAGGAAATAGACAGGGATTCTGATCCTGCGTCCATTTTCTCTCTCACTGTTTCTTCTCATTCAGTATGTGACTCTGGCAATAGAATGAGGCATGTATATCGAAGATAGAGCTTCCCAATGCAGTTAAAAAGCCAGGAACACCCCTCCAGACATTCACAGAGGGCTATCTCCTAGTTGATGCCAAATTCTGTCAAGTTGGCAGTCAAGATCAAACATCATGTGAGCAACTTGGTTTGCAGTTTCCTTTCACTTCATTTCTTTAAGATGAATTACTTAATGGTCAGTCACTATTTGCAGTGTCTGGTTTTATAAGGGAGCCAGTCCCTGGGGGCATGAAATAGTGAGCACCAAACCCCTTTTTCTTCTGGGAACACAAATGTGTATATGTCATCTATCACCTCTCCATTGTGCATCCACCCATAAACACACACAAACACGTTCACACACACAACATACTAACAGTAAGAGTATTTTCTTAAAGCAGACATAAAAAATACTTAGTTAAGTACATATATAAGTCCAGATCCTCTTGTACCCAGAATGAAACACACTCACTTAAGCACAATAAAGGTACTTTGTTGTTTGTTGTCTTTGTTGTTTTTTTTTTAAGACAGCTGAATTTCAGGAAATTCATGCTGTAAACAATGTTGATCATTAGCATTCAGAACACCTTTCCAAGATAGGCTCCCCCCTCTCTTTTTTTCTCTCTCTTTCTTTCCGTATCCAAACCTTTTTACAAGCCTTAATTGTTTTGATTATCCCTTTGAGATACTTACTGAATTAGACTGAAGACCTAGGACCTTCCAGACTCAGGATGCTCCTGGCTCCTCCTTGACTCCCACCCACTGTCTGCCCAAAGACCTCCTACTCTAACTTTCTTCTCTTAAACAACAGCAGACTGTTTATGGCAAATCCTATGGACTGAGCACCATGTTACATGACTAATTATCTAACACAGGAACTACCTTCAAAGACTTGCTTGTTGACAGAGGCCTCTGTCAGCCATAACTCAATTACAAGCATGAATAACTCATAGAATTGTAAGTATCTTGAATATTAACAAAACCAGTAGGGAAAGTCATTAAATGATCAGACAAAAGAATACTTTCAGAAACAGCCCTTAAATCATGCAGAGAGTAGTTCTCTGCTCTAACCCTACACACACACACACACACACATACACAAACACACACACCTCTACCTACACAAAGCCACTCCTAAGGACAGAAAAGTCCCCTTTCCATAAATGCAAAACCTAGGCCCCTCCAGACACCAAGAAAACAGAAGCAGTTACAGACCTTATGTTCTTTCCCTGGGTCTGCAGTCACTGGTTGGACTTTAGGGCAAACCTAGATTATTCATGGCATGACACATCAGGAAAGCACTTTCATCATCCTGGGTTAATGTTGTATAACCTTTTCTCAGAGGTTCCTTGTTGAGAGAAAACTGGCCCTATATATCATTGGGGTCCTGTTTGAAAGGCATTCAATCCAGTTGAAGCAACTCATATAGGAAAATAAATCTAAAGCATAGTAGAAAACCGTATAGCAGTATCTTTTCTTAGATCTTTCCCTGCACCTTCATCAGAGATCAAAAATGGCATCTCTTATCAAAATCATACGTTTAATTTTGAATCTGTGTCCCTAAGCTTACAGACACATCACCAATATATTAGCGCTTAATATCTTCCCCTGGTGATGGATAGCTGTTTGCTCACCACCTCGGAATATATAAGGACAGGATTCATAAAGGGCTCATTATGTGGTAAATAAATAAAACTGAGCGCTCTGAGCATGCATATCCTTTGTGTACAGAAACACCCAAGACGGCAAGGCGGCACACATCTGTGATGCCAGTACTTGGAGGCTGAGGCGATAGGAAGAAGACTCCAAGACTGAGACCAGTCTGTGTGACAAAACAGAAACTGGAGACTCAAACATTAATATTAGCCTACGAAAGAAGATGGTTTGCAGAGGAAGACCAGAAGCCCTTTCTTGCCAAGGTTTCATTGAAGATCAAAGCATACAAAATATGCTTTGAAGTGTGGGTAGGGCTCAGTGTATACAGGGCATTTACTGAATGGAATATATAGCTCATGGCCTGATGCTTGAGGAATGCTACCGTAGCTCGCTAGCCCACCCTCACGTTTAGGAGTGTTTTTCTCATATTAATAAGCAGACACTGTCTCTATTTCTAACCAAGCATCCCTGCTACAATCCTTTGTGCTGGGACACAGGAGCCTGAAACAAGTGCCCTCTCATTCAGACCCATGGCCCAGCAAGAAGTATGTTTGTCCTGTCCCTTTTCTTTATCTCCCCATGGGTGCCAGCCTAAAGCTTAGGCATGCTTCCTTAATACCTGGGCTTTCTCACTGTTACCCTGACCTCCACACCTAACTTAAAAAGTGTGGCTTTTTATCCATCTCCCCTCCTGACTGCTCCTAGGATTGTCAGTTTCTTTACACTGTTAGTTTTCTCACAGACTAATAAAATTATCCCCAAGCTTCTATCCAAGTCCATTTTTTAATGTTTTTAGTAATGAGACTAAGAACCAAAAAGGAGATCTGGTTTTCCTCAGTAACACCTAGACTACACACCAGTAATACTAGGCTGCATACCAGTAACACCTAAACTTCGTAGTAAGACCCTACCTCAACAACACCAACCAATAATAATAATAAGGTGAAGCATATACAGGAGAATAGCTGTATGAATACAAAACATGTTGTTTTACTTTGGATTCCCATTGCCATGAGGAGACACCATGACCAAGGCAACTCTTCTAAAGGAAAACATTTAATTGGGGTTGGCTTATACTTTCAGAGGTTTAGTCCATTATCGTCATGTTGGGAAGCATGACAGTGTGCTGGAGAAAGAGCTGAGTGTCCTACATCTTGATCCAAAGGCAGCAGGAGGAGACTGGGTACCACACTGGGTGAAGCTTGAGCACAGGAGATCTCAAAGACCACCTCCACAGTGACATACTTCCTCCAACAAGGTCATACCTCCTAATAGTGCCACTCGGCCATGGGTCATGCGTTCAGACTCATGAATCTATGGGGACCATTCCTACTCAAATCACCACACATATTCAGTCCAAAGTGTGGAGCTGCGAGTAACCAGTAGCTCTCTCACTCACCAGTATATGTTCTTGCAGTGGGTACAGCGAAGACAGAGGAAATAATTTTAACCTGTGTTATGTGTCGTCGCTTATATATCTCACATGGGGAAGGATTGCAGAGAAAAAGTCTGTATGCAAAGTAGTCAAGATTTGGTGTGGTAATGTTCTTCCTCAGTCCCGCATCCAGCTAAAGTGTAAAATTCCAGGGTGGCAAGTCAAACAATCTTGAATCATTGGTCCTGCAGAGAAGTCATGTCTCACGGACAGCCCTGTTCCTTCAGAAGGGCCCATGTTTTCACAGTCAGCCTTGACTGGAAAGCACAACTGAACCCAATGGCAACAAAAGCAAATTATAGGGATTGAATGAACACCCTAGAGGAGGATGGAGGGCTGCGGCTGCTGTGGAGAGCTTGAGAAGACAGAGTGCTCAGCTAGATGATCCATCTCATGCTTGTAGGGAGTTTAGTGGACCTTCCCTGAGCGCAACTCGCCATAACATTTAAGCGAAATGTGCACTTATTCTGTGTCCTGTCAGTCTAAAGCTGTGTTTCTGTCTAAGAATGTTTACCGGATCTGGCAAACCACTTTCCTGCAATATTGAAAGATTTATTTTAATAGACCCAAGGATCGAGTTCTAATTTGATAGTGTCTGTTCTAGGATATGACATTTATTAAAACATTTATAGTAAACATTTATCTATAGTAAACTAAGTTGTTTGGGAAAGTTATTTTTATCACAGGCATGTATTCTAGCCACCAACCTTGTGACACCAAGGTCAGTTTCTGTGACCTTACAGACTTTGTATTAGCTAGCTGACATCCCCTATCACGCAAAACATGTCAACCATCCATCCTGAAGACAAGGATGTCCTTGTGTTCAAACATTAAAGCATGGAACGTAGGCATGTGTATTTACAAAACAGTGCCAGGGCTGACTGTCCAGTGTGATTCTACTCTTCTTCACCCAACACATGATTTACAGTCCTATCCATATAAATACATATTTCCTTAGATACATTATATCTTTGTAACCTTTGCTTCTAAATACTTGCACATCCTTGACATTTAACCAACCTGTTTTTACGATAATAGACACTCAAACTATCTTCAACTTCCCAGATGTTCCAGTTATAGTTTATTGCCTTTCAGCTCCAAATTTACCCTACACTGCCTGCTGTATAAAAATAAGCCTAGATCCTTTTAAATATTTTTGTTTTACCAGTTGATACAATGTTAAACTCTAGAGTAGGATGGAAAACAGTAGAGGAAGAAGGCATCTCTTCTTAGCTCTGGTTTGGTACCTTTATACTTCAGAACATACAGCTACCCTGAAGCACCTCGTGGCAAGCAATGACCACAACTCCTCCTGAGACTGCTGTGTTCTACTAGGGGAGCTTTGCAACAGTGTCCCACATGACTTCCTTGGTTCCTGGTTCCTGATGGGCACAGATACTGAGACTACCCACAAGCTGTCTCTAGCATTTGTCCTTCATGCAGTCCTGTGGCAGTGTCCACAAAGACACATCCCATGGATGTGTCCCTTACACTCCAGGGCATGGATTTTTGGCAGGATACACTGAGATGGTCCACATGGGACCATGGGACCATGGGACCATGGGACCTAGGAATGGGAGGGCTCACCTGTGGCTTCTCTATCCCAGAACTCGTGTGATGACAATTCCCTATACCTGCTGTACCCATATCCCTCTGTGTCCTTGATTTTCACTCACCCTGTGGAAATATAATGCCCTGTTATAACTGACAATCTTCATGTACATTTTTTTCTGTTCAAAATTGTATTTAGTTTCTCTTTTCTGATTGGACTTTGATTAATCTACCATCTCCCCAAGCAATACAGCCCAAATATCTTCATATATGGACTTGAAATTTAGACATATATGTACCCTCAAATAGGCTTGCTAGGTCCCAAAGTAAATATGCAACTAAACCAACTACTTCTTGAGTGATCCGCTAAGTAAAAACTCCTGTCTATAAGACTGTCTATTTGACTCCTAAATAACCATCAACACTTGAACTCCCAGCTTCCAGTTTTTCCTCTTCTAACAATCAGAGCATAATAGTTATTTTTAATTAATTTATTTATTTTATGGATGCTTTGCCTGCATGTATGACACATGTGTGTCGGATACTCAAAGATTCCAAAAGAGGGTATCAGTTCCCCAGGGACTGGAGTGGCAGACAGTTGTGAGCCACAACATGGGTGCTGGGGATCGAACCCATGTCTTCTGAAAGAGCACTGGTTGCTCTTAACTACTGAGCCATCTCTACAGCCCCGTGGTGGTTCTAGCTTTTATTTTTTTTACATGGTGGTTATTTCTTTTTTTATTTGTACTTTTTAATTTACTTTTTTATTTATAACAATTTATTCACTTTGTATCCCAGCTGTAGCCTCCTCCCTTTGTCCCCTCCCAATGCGACCCTTTCTCCCTCTTCTCCTCCCATGCCCTGCCCTAAGTCCACTGATAGGGTGGTCCTCCTCCCCTTTCATATGACCCTAGCTTATCAGGTCTCATTAGGACTAACTGCACTGTCTTCTTCTGTGGCCTGGAAAGGCTGCCCCCAACTCAGGTGATCAAAGAGCCAGCCACTGAGTTCATGTCAGAGACATCTCCTGCTCCCCTTACTAGGAAACCTACTTGGAGACTGAGCTGCCATGGGCTACATCTGTGCAGGTGTTCTCCATGCATGCTCTAAATCATGTGTTTCTGATATTAATGTCTGTTCCTGTACTTGCTGGCCTTCAGATAGCTCACACCCTATAAATTGCCTTTTTCTATCTTTCCCCATTCCCTTTATTGGCATGTCTGGTGTTCATTTGTAAATGTGAACATTATTGAAAATGTTCCACTGTAGATTTTAGATATTGCAAATATCATTTCCCAGTTACTTCTCAGTCTTCAAACTGTCCCTGTTAGTTGGTACTGAAAATAAATTCCCAGTTTGTCCTGTTGATTCTAAAATCATAAAATATTCTGCTACATCTTTCACTGACACGGTTTTACTTTTTAGCCAGGTATTTACTCAAAATACACTCTGATGATGGTGCTAGAAATGATCCAGATCTTTTTCTTCCAATTAGTGAGCCCAAAATAAATATTTTAAAGAAAAGAAAAAAATTATTCTGCCAGCTTTTGGAAGGAACCAAAAAGTGGTGTGAGACATTATAGTCTAAAGTAAAAATGAATTGTCAATTTAGACTAGATGAACTAAAAGAAAAGGATAAAATCCTAAATGCATGCCACCTGCCAAGGCTAACCCATGAAAAAAGCAGAAAGTCTAAACATGCCTAGAACTCATATAGAATTTGAATCATAAACCTACAGTAGAAAAGCCTAAGACAGATGATATCATTGATAAATTACACCAAACATTTAGAGAAAAATTACCTCAACAAAACTAAAAAATTAAAATCAGCATTACCTAGATTCTAAAGTCAGACACAATAAGAAGAAACAGTTATAGGCTATGTCTTAGTTAGTGTTCTATTGCTGTGAAGAGATACCATGAACACAGCAACTCTTATAAAGGAAAACATTTATTTGGGACTGGTTCAGAGGTTTAGTCTATTATCATCTCATGACAGGAAGCATGGCAATGTACAGGCAGACATGATGCTAGAGAAAAACCCAAATGTTCTACGCCTGTATCTGCAAGCAGCAGGAAGAGAGAGTAAGCCACTGGGCCTGGCTTAAGCTTCTAAAACCTCAAAGCCCACTCGCAGTGACATGCTTTGTCCAATATGGCCACATCTACTCCAACAAGGCAGCACATCCTAATTCTTTTAAATATTGCTTCTCTTTATGAGCCTACAAGGGCCACTTTTTAATTCAAACTACCACAGGCTAACATCCCAAATAAATATTACTGTATATGAAAAGCCTCCCCAAATCAAATTTAACAACATACAAAAGCCTCAGTTATACCGTGATAAGTTGCATCATGAATGGTTGGTTCAACATAAGAAAATCAATTAAGCTGAGCCATGTGGTGCATGCCTTTAATCCCAACACTTGAAAGAGAGACAGGTGGATCTCTAAGTTTGAGGCCAGCCTGGTCTACAGAGCAAGTTCCAGCACAGTCAGGGCTACACAGAGGAATCCAGTCTCAAAAAACCAAAACAGAACAAAACAAAATAAAAGCATTCATAGATTAAAGAAAAAAAAACAATCACATAAGCTTCTCATCAGATGCATAAAAAGCATCTCATGATATTTAACAAGCTTTCAGGATGCAAATCAGGACCAGAAGGAAACAACTCCAGCATAGGAAAAGCCTTGTCTGGAAAGCCACCACTGACAGCATACTCAGTGGTGAGAAAAAGAAATCTTTACATTCCAGACCAGGAACCAAACAAGGACACTCACTTTTCTTAGTTTTGTCCAAAATAGTACTATAAGTCCTAACCAGAGAAATGAGAAGGGCTAGAACATCCCTCAGTGACACATAGTATTTGCAAGGCCACAGCTTTGCTCCCTACATGGGAAATAAATTAATTAATATTGACCTTTGTTTTGCAGAAACCAAAATGTCTAACATTCATAAAGAAGAATAAAACACTTCCTGGAAGCATCACACTTACTGGTTCCAAAAATAATTACAAAACTGCAATCATTAAAACAGTGTGGTACTACCCAAAGACAGACCTGGATCAATGTTACTGAAAAAAGAACCTAAAGGCACATTGTGTATATATGATCATTAACAAGGCTATCAAAACATACAAAACTAGATAAACTCTTCTGTAAATGGGAGGGGAAGGGGGATCAGGGAGAACAGGGTCAGGAGCCAAAGAGGAAGAAAGGGAGAAGGAGGTAAGAAAGGGGAGAGAGAGACAGAGAGAAGGAGAAGAAAAGAAAGAGAGACTGAGTAAGTGAGTGATTGACTAATTACTAATGAAGTTGGTCAACTGGCTAGAACTAGCTTATATGTTCACAGTGACTCACTGGATGAGGGAATGCTAGGCCTCTGACTATTTCAATAACAGCCCATTGTTCCAGTTGTAACTGAGTCCAAGATTTATGTAGGAGACCCTGTAGTCATAAGGTTATTGTGTAATTCAAACACTAATTTTTATACTCTTCTCCCCATATCTGGTTGTTCTGATAATGACTTTGTCTCAATGTTGTATAAATACTGCTCCCCAATTGACCCCTGATGTGTCAATAAAGCAGCTTACAGCCAATGGCCAAGCAGGGGAGAAAATAGGGCTCGACTTTCTGCCAGCCAGGGGAAACAGAGAAAGAGAGGAGTAAGGAGGGGACTGAGCCACAGGTGAGGTCCATGGGACATCAGGAGAGGAACCGGAGCAGAGAAAACTACAAAGTGCAAGTATCTCTGGAAGGAAACCTGATTGGAGGGTTAGGAACAGAGCAATAACTGCTCAGTTGTTGTGTTGTGAGGTTTATTATTAAACAAATATAAAAGAATATCAATTATTTGTGTAATAGCTGGGTTGAGAGACACTGAGAAACAAAAACATTTTTATAAAAATAACTTTAACAAGATCCAGAAACAGATGCTATTGTAAATTTTGTTCTGTTTCTACTGAAATTAGATACAGGAAGCTGTCATCCTGAAGCTATGGCAGATCACAGTGCAGCCTAAGGGCACAGCTGGTTATAAAGCATGGTGATAGACAAAAACAATTCCTAATGCCAACAGTAAAGCCAGCTTCCCCCTGAGCTTTTCCTATTCCTCCTATATGTAGTTTTTTCCTTCCTTTTTCTTTTCTTTCTTTTTTTTTTATTTTTGTTTTTTTTTTTTTTTCGAGAGAGGGTTTCTCTGTGTTACTTTGGCTGTCCTGGACTCACTCTGTTGACCAGACTGGCCTTGAACTTACAGCAATCCCTCTGCCTCTGCCTCTGCCTCTGCCTCTGCCTCCCAAGTGTTGGTATTAAGGGTGTGTGCCACCATGCCCAGATTGTTTGTTTGTTTCTTTTTTTAATATTTTATTTATTATTGTTCTATCTGCATGTACACCTGCACACCAGAAGAAGACACCAGATCGTTTTATAGATGGTTGTGAGCCACCATGTGTTTGCTGGGAATTGAACTCAGGACCTCTGGAAGAGCAGCCAGTGCTCTTAACCTTTGAGCCATTTCTCCAGCTCCATTTTGTTTGTTTCTTAATGACTTTCATGTTATCTATAATATAATCTTCCACTTAGAAATAAATTGTATGACCATAGGTGTGGCTCAGTGGCAGAGAGCTTGCTTAGTATGTATAAAGTTCCAGACCGGGGGTTGGGGGAGAGCGGGAGAGAGCAAAAAATAGAAGCCTTACTGATCTTTTACTCAAACATACTTCACATTGAGCAGAAATGTACAGCAAGAAGGAAGGAATGTGCCTCCCTGACATGAATTCTGACCCACAGGATGAGGGTACCCCATTCCCCCAAGCCCACTCGAGGCCAATCAATCTGTAACAGTGTTCCCTTGGACTTGAATTTGGAAGGACCAAAGTATATCACTATAGAGAAAGGCTAACAACTCATTTTAAAGTTTTTCTTGGCTTATAAATGCTCTCCCTTTCTCTCCTCACTCCCTTGTTTGAAATTAGTGAAAAAAGCTACTGCCAAGAAGGATGCTAAATAAAAGGAAACAGAAAAAGCAAAAAGGGAAATCAAAGAGAGACATTTAGTGCAACCAAAAAAGGCTTCATTAGCCTCACAACAAAGACAGGCTCAATTTCTTTCTTATTGACATTAAGGAGTTTGATGTAAGTCTAACATAAAAGCTTGGAGAATCTGCTCTTCTTCCTGAGGTCTCAGGGTCCCGGCAGCTGTGCAAAGTGTTTCCTTCCACTGAAGGTCATCTTTCTTGATTGGTTTTCATTTCCTTCTGTGCCCAACCAATCAAGGGCTAGCCAAGCAGCTGGCTAAAGCTAGTCCGAACTGTCCAGGTCAGCAGCTGCAATCTCACCCGAGAACTTGTCTGTCCTGTCCATCACAGAGCTCTTTTGTTTTGCTAGACCTTTGGGGGGAAGGAGGGACACAGAAAGGAAAGGAAAGAAACCACAGGGGCCTGAGATACTCCTTGAATGAATAAACTGTGTGCTCAGCACTATGTGAAAGGTTGAAATTGAACCAAAGGAATGTCATTCAAGGATCAAATGAAAGCAACTTGTACAATTTAAAGAATCACCAACAGCAACAGGACAAAGATTCCAACTGCCATCTTTGTGTATGTAATTCTCTGTTCCATCATCATGGTACCTGTCTTAGGCAGAAAAAGAGGAAGAAAAGAAAGGAAACAAAGAGAAGAAAGAGAAGGTAGAGAGGAAGACTTGAGAGTCCGGTCAGTTTTCTCATATGTTGAAAGTGTTAAAGCCACATGCTCCACGTTATCCTAGTTTATCCTTACAATACTTGTAGAATTAAACCATCTCTTTTCCTCCTCAAGTACACCAGTGACATATGCGGGTATTGATCTTACGAGAAAGACCTGATTTTATGCTCAATTTCTACATTTCTTAAAATTTTAGAAACATTCTTGCAAGTGTGATGTAATCATAACAAAACTGACACCTAACCAGAATTCGCTTGATTCTTAACATGCATCACTAACTCAAGAAACAGTCTAAGAGCCAGGCATTCTGTTCGGTCTTAGATACTTGTAAAGCCAATTAAGACTTGGTCCATTCTCTCCGGGAGCTCGAGGCTATTGAGAAAAACCGGCAGAGAAACACAGAGTATGAGGCAGCGTGCTTACTACCATTTAGTTTAAAAGTCTGTGCAGGTTGCCAGTTAGAGCACAGAGGGAGAGAAATTAGTCTAAACTGAGTGAAGACAGTGGGAAGTACTTCTTGGAAGAAGTAATGTAAGAATTGAGTCCAGATGATGTGGGTGAGGAAACAGAGAACACGTGCCCTGCAGAGGGAATGCTGAGCACTGCTGCCTGGAGATAGTGCACTGCATGCCGGGAAATTCAGCATGGGTGTGTAGTTTCAGCTGCGCTAGCTTCTAGGAAACCATCACGGGCTCAAGGCCTGGGGGTACAGTCAGAGGCCTCGGATGTATTTTGGAAGATACAGAATATCACTGAAGTTGTGAATAAAAGAAAAAGCCAGATCAGATTTGGAACTGAGCAAGATCTCTTTGTGACCACTCACGGAATAGTTGGCCTTGAGGAAGCCATGTCTGAGAGCGAGCAGAATTTAGGGATGGCATCCTCTAACTGCCTTCCTGTCCCTTCTACAGTGTCTGTCTAGGTGAAGGTGACATGCGGCAAAAGGGCAGGATAGAAGGATTGGAAACTCATGCAAGCGCTCTGTTGTGATGTCATGTTGTACTGGTGTGATCAAAATACCTGATTTTAAACATGGGAGGAAGGAAGGAATTATTTTGAATCACAAATTCCAGGCGTTCTGTCTACCATGGCAGGGAAGACATAAAAGAACAGCTCATGACCCAGCAGAGAAGAAGCATAATACAAATGTAGGAAAGAGCCAGGACAACATCTAGCCTTCAAGGACACGGCCCCACTCACCCACTTCCTCCAACTAGGACCCACTGCCTACATTTTACACCTTCCCATAACGTCTTTATATTATGAATCCACCAATGGATTAACCCATGGATTAGATCAGAGCCCTCTGGAACCAAACACTTCATAAAAGCCTATCAGCTGGCAAGCAAACTGGCAGTAGCTGAGTCTACAGAAGACGTTTCTTTCTTTTTTTTTTTTTAATTTATTTATTTTTATCTCAATCACAGGTTAGGTACTTTGAATCCCAGGCGTAGCCCCCTCCCTCATTCCCTCCTATCCTCCCACTCCCTCCCTCATCTCCCTCCTCCCCGCCCCCTCCAAGTCCACCAACAGGAGAGGACCTCCTTCCCTTCCATCCAACCCCAGCTTATCCTGTCTCCTCAGGGCTGGCTGCAATGTCCTCCCCTGGGATCTAGCCAGTCTGTCACTCCCCGGCTTGTATGGGGGAGGGTCAAAGAGTCAGCCATCAAGATCAT
>CM053764.1:98530146-98549210 GCA_028658305.1 Pachyuromys duprasi | reverse complement strand
CCTCCCACTCCCTCCCTCATCTCCCTCCTCCCCGCCCCCTCCAAGTCCACCAACAGGAGAGGACCTCCTTCCCTTCCATCCAACCCCAGCTTATCCTGTCTCCTCAGGGCTGGCTGCAATGTCCTCCCCTGGGATCTAGCCAGTCTGTCACTCCCCGGCTTGTATGGGGGAGGGTCAAAGAGTCAGCCATCAAGATCATGACTGAAACAGTCCCTGTTTCCCTCAGTCGGGTCCTCAGTCGTACACCGAGTTATCATGGGCCCCATCTGTGCAGGGATTCCAGGCCACATCCACACATGGTCCTTGATTGTAGAAACCGTCTCATACAAGACCCCTGTGCCCTGCTCCAGGAGACATTTCTTATTCAAACCATAGTACTCTGCCCACTTGCAGAGCGCTGAGCTACTTTCTCAAATTCCTAAGATTTGATCTTATCATTTGGCGTGTTGTTTTAATAATAGTACCTTTGGGATAAGGTATAGCTCAGTGCTTGCCCAGTGCATACAAGGTTCTGAGTATAATGCCCAGAAACTTGACAATCAGAAAAACAAAGCAGTATCTGAGTTGAAGTGAGTCCAAAATGAAAAAATACATGTAAAGTATATAGTACCACAACACATTTTAAAATCTTGGTGAATATTTAAGTATTATTTTCATATGTTCAATGAGGGAAATGGGAATGAAAGATGTGAACAGCAAGAATATAGGGCTGAAGATGATCCCAGGTATCTGACCTAGGGACCAGGGCTGGGAGAAGTGATGGTTACAGTGATTGCAGATTGTCAGTAACGCCTTGTCCATCCTCCGACCTTTGGTAATAAACTAAAGCTATCTTCCAGTAACATTCATATCCCAGGCAGCACCAGCTGACCTGGCTTGTGTCCTCAATGCTACTGCCTAGAATCCAGAACAGTAGCAAAATCCCTGGCATCTGTCTTAAGCCAAAAAGTGATCTGAGGACAGATACTGTGCTTGATGATATTCTAGCAGGATAGCAGAAGTAGCTTGCATGCTTGGTAACTAGGAAGCCACTTACTTGATGTGTTGTCATTTTGTCTAGCTCTGAATTTAGTTTATATGAAACTAGAAAATCTATTTAAACTCATCATTGTGTGTGGGGGGGGGGTCTCAGTGATCATATTCTTTGCCTAAGTGGCCCAAATTATCTCCTTTAAGCTCAAGCTCTCACATTCTGCCTTCCACTTAATCATTTAATCCATTCAACTTGTAATTCTTTTTTCTGAATTTTCAAATTGGGTTATTGAGATTTTCAGTCCCACCTTCATTTAAGCTTGAAAATCTTCAGTATTTCTCTTTACTGAAATAAAACTTTTCAAATCCTGAATCGTCTTTGTCAGTTTATTCAGGTGGGTGATGCCAATCACAAAAGCAGCAAAAACAAAAGATAACAGTGGTGAAGGTAGGGGAAAGAAATGGCTTCAGGGTGGTAAGGGAGTAATGCCTATGTCAACAACTACTTACTCAGGGCACTGAGGATGCAGGACCACAAGTCCCAGGCCAGCCTGGAATACATGGGAAGTTTCTGTTGTTTTTTAAAAAAAAAGGTGGGGATCTGTGGGTTCAACTAGAAAACATGGGTTAAGACACAACAGTTTGGGGAACAACAGACCAAGTCTCAGAAGAGGTTTGCAGCATCCATCTTATATGTGCCATGTTGACAAAAGGATTATTTTAATGAGGACAACCAAAGATCATCAATGCAGGAAGAATTTCTTGCCCTCCCTTTCCATATGAAAAGTTGGACATAGATTTCCTTCCTATGGGACCTTCCTGCCCTACCAGGGGGAAGAACAGCACTGGGGGTTCAGAAGCCCAAGCCAGGTCCAGTCTCTCTCTCTCTCTCTCTCTCTCTTCCTGTTGCTTGTGGATCCAGATGTAGAACTCTCAGCTACCTCTCCAGTACCATGTCTGCCTGCATGCTGCCATGCTTCCTGTGAATATTGAACAGTGGACTAAATCACTGAACTGTAAGCCACCCCCTATTAAATGTTATCCTTTTTAGGAATTGTCTTGGTCGTGTTGTCTCTTCCCAGCAATAGAACATTGACTAATACAAGATACATATGCATATCCAAGTAGTTTTCTAAAGCAATGGAAGGGCAAGTTCAAAAGATCAGCAAGAGCCACTGGGGCAGGAGGAAGCAAGCTAGTGGTTTGCTGCTGCCCATATAACAAATCACTACAAATCTGCAGGCTTAGAATGGCACATGCTGGTCATCCCATAGGTCTGTAGTTCAAAACCCAAGTGGCTGCATCAGTCTGTCTAGGCTCTCAGCTAGACACTCTGTGGAAGGATCCAGTCTGCCCAGCTACTCCCTGAATTCTGTCCCACATTGGGTGCAGATCGCCCATTTCCTGGCTGACTGCCACCTGGGGATTGTCTTGAGCATCCAGACACTACATATAAACCCCGTCTCCTTCAAGGCCTGGAGTAGCAGATTAGTTGTTTTGTTTTTTCAGTGCTGGCGATCAAAGCCACAGTTTCATACATGAAAGGAAGCTTTATCCTGAGCCCAAAGAGAATCATTTCAAATCTCCCTGGCCTCTCCGATTCACTTCTGTTGTTGCCTTTTTCTGTTTTTAAGGGCTCCGTTGATCATGATGAACTAGTCAGAAAATCCAATATAATCTCCCCATGTTAAATTCAGATGATTAATCAACTCAATTCCATCTGAAAATTTCTTCACAGCAGTGTTCAGGTTGGCGTTTGAGAGAGACACTAGAAAACAGGGATCTTAGCCATGGCTAGTAACAAAAGGTATACCAATTCCTTCAAGAAATGGTCTTAAATATTCAAGACACCTTCACAAGGTGTGTTGTTCGTTTAGGAGGGAGGTTGTTTGCTTGTATGTTTGTTTCTATATACAAAATGGAAAAGACTTAGAGGCTACATGCATACTCAAAAGGGAAGTCCAATAAAGGAGAAACAGATTGAAATGGGGGGTATGTGAAAAATGATTTGATTACCTTTGCAGGGGTAAACAGAATTTAGACCCGGGTCAAATGTAGTAGCAGCTAAGCTTCTTAATCTTATAGGAAGAAAGATGTCAGTGTGGGAAGGTGAAGGACAAAAAAGTAGCAGCAGGGGAGGGAGGAGTCTGTGCAGACATTCTATAGATGCCCTTCTTCCTGAAGCAGGGTGTTCAAGTGCTGGCACTGGAAGAGCACCATCTGTAGGGCCACAGATCTCACTCAAAAGTTGGTTCATGGCACCATCCCAGATCCACTGAGTTTAATAAAGCCTAGCACTGCATTGAACAGAAGTACCCTCTTGGTGATTCTCATACCTGCTATGGTATAAAATAAAATGCCAGATCACTGGCTAAGACTGAAGATGACAGGTAGAAGATGAGTGGAGAAAGAGAAGGTTTGAAAACACTATAGGAAGAAAGATTGATTGACAGCCAATGAAAGGACACCTTGAAGAGACTGTATCCAGCCCCCATAGGAACTGCACTCCAGCTCTGGACATGCATCAGAGGACCGAATTTTGACAAAACTAGAGGAGCATAACAGAGCACAGTGGTGATTACTCAGCTATAGACAGAAGAATGGAAATGACTGGTGATAGTCATCCTGACAGGGGGAAGAACACTGCTTTCAGAGTCAACATAATCTGGGTTCATTTCCTGTTACCAAGAAAAATCCAAGGAAAATCAAACTTTACTTAAGCTCTCTAATTTTATTTTCTCAGTATGGATCCAGGTATGGCAGCCGTACCCATGTGAAACAATACATGAAAATGCCAACCACAGAGCTGGGTGTGGTGAACTCAGAAGGCAGAGATAGGCGGATCTCTGTGACTTCAAGGCCAGCATGGTTTACAAAGCAAGTCCAGGACAGCCAGTGCTATTGCACAAAGAAACACTGTCTTGGGGAAGAGAGGAAGCCAAGCACAGAATCTGACACTCCAGCATAAACTATTATATTGTAATAATAAATGAACCAATACCATTTTTAACCCATGTTTCTTCAATTATTCTGATTATTCTAATTATTTCTTCAATTATTCTCACAGGTCTTACGTAGGAACCCAAGTTGACAGAGGTGCTCAGAGACGAAGCATGCCTTCTGCTTGTATCAGTAGGCTAGAGAACAAGGTGACTGCTCTTAAAGGCTTCTGAGTGTCACGACAGCCATGACAGTCAAGGATTCTGAGTGTCACGTGTTTGTTATGACCACCTATGTTCCACACTCCAACTCAAGTCACTGGAATCAGATTCAAAGCTAGCAATCCAGGATAAGAAAAAACAAACAAACAAACAAAACAACATGGACAAATAACACATTTCATTACGTAATATGTAATATAATGACTCTGAATAATTCCAAGTGAGACATGCTGTGTTGTTTGAGATGAAAACATATAATTAAAAAGCATTCTAAAGCCAACAGTCCATGACAAAGAAGAAAGAGGCTTTTGCAAACTCCGGACTTTTAATTACCTTTGCAATATCCACATGTCTGTTATCTCTACTTACAGTGGTCACTTTTCATTTGCCCGGACGGCCATGACAAAGTACCACACACAGGGCAGCTTCAACCAGAGAAGAAATATCTCATAGACACAGAGGTTAGGCATCTAAACATATAAACAGGCTGGCTCCTCTGAAGGGCTTAGGGAAAGGTATCTTCTGAGCATCTCTTCCAGCCTTGTGAGTGACCTCGTCACATTCACATGGTACCCTTCTTGTGTAAATATCTGCATCCCAAACATTACCTTTATACACTAGTGCTGATAACCTGATGTTAGGGCCTGGATCCAGTATGACCACATCTAATTGCATTGCCAATGGGTCTGTTTCCACATAAGGTCACAGTATGAGATGGATATAGGGACACTTTGTCATGATGTCAAATACCAAAAATTACTAGTTTTCCTTCACTGTGATAAAATGAAGATGATGAGGGGGAAAGATTTATTATTGGGCTCATAGTTTCAGAGGTTTTAGTCCAAGATGGGCTAGTTCTACTGCTTTGGACTTGAGCTGTGGCAAAATGTCACAATGGTAGGAGAGTATGGCAGAAGAGGCTGCTCGCCAGATGGCAGCCAGGAAGCAAAGAAAGGGAACAAGTTTGTAATCAAGGACAAGATATACTCTTCCAAGCCATGATTCCAGCGAGGTACTTCTCCCACTGGACTTCTGGGGCGTCTGCCACCTCTCAATGATGTCATCAGGGCATGACTTCACCAGTGGATGGATCCTCCAATAAAGTTAAAGTCCTCATAACATAATCACCTTCCAAAGGTTCCACTTATGAACACTGCTACACTGGGGACCATGAACCTCTGGTGGCAGTCCAGATCTAGAGTGTAACAAAAATCAAATCACAAAGAGAAAAAGCCTTGCTTTGGCTCACAGTTTTGAGGTTTCAGTTCATAATCAGTTAGACCCGCAGAGAGATGGTTCATCATTTTGTGAGCAGGTAGTCCAGGCATTAAAAAAATAAATAAATAAAGGGAAAAAAAAGAGATGCTGTGGGCTGGAGAGATGGCTTAGTAAATGCTACAGGATAAGACTTGAGATTCACCATGCCCACATAAAAAGGCAGGAATAGCAGTGTATATCTCTAACCCCAGCATTTGGGAGACAGAGACACAGGGATCTCTACAGCTCAAAGCCCAAGAAATCTGTTCAATTGGCCAGCTCCAGATTTAGTGAGAAACTCCATCTCAAAAAAATAAGGTGAAGAAGGGACAGAAAGATGATTGAGTGAGTAAAAGATGATGAGCCTCATTCCCCTCCCCTCCCCCACATGGTAGGAGAAAATCAACTCCCATAAACTCTCCTCTGACCTCCACGTGCTCACCATGGCAACCATGAAAACACACATAAGTATAGAAACAAATGTAAAAAAGATTGTTTAAACAGGTTGGAGAGGAGAATGTCCAGGATCCAACATTGACCTCTGCCTGCCTAACACGTGTGCATACATCCCATATACATAAACACTCATCTGCGCGCACACACACTCACACAGAAAATGCCGGAGGTCTACTACCTCCTTCAGTGCATTCCCTTTATGACCTAAGGTCCTTCCATAAAGCCCCCACTATTGAATGTCCTAACACCACTCAATAATACCACCCTGGGGACCAAGGTTTCAGTACATGTGCCCTTGGAGACTATTAAAGATCCAGCTAAACCAGGAAACAATTCAGTCCACAGAGTCAACAGTAAAAAAACCCTAAAACATCTTACTTGTTTGCGGGAATAATTAAAGAATTATAAAGTAGTAAGGAAACCCAGCATTACAGCAAATTTTCTTGGAAAAAGAACTACAAATGTGCTGGTTAATTTTTGTCAACTTGATATATATTAGGGCCATCTAGGAAGGGGGAACCTCAGCCAAAAATATTTCTCCATCAGATTAGCCTGGAGCCGAGGCTGTAGAGTACTTTCTTTATTAATGATTAATGGAAGAGCACCCAGTCCACTTTGGGTGATGTCATCTCTTGGTCATTGTGTCCATCACAGTGTTAGAAAGCAAACTAGAGACCAAGTAGTGAGTTTTAATAGCTGACAAAGGAGAAACTATGAAGCTTACCACCATCAGCATGTTATACTGGGAGCTGGTATCTTTGACCACTGGTCAGACCTGTGCCCAGCATTTTACAGAGACGACCATGCCATATGGGTCTCTCAACATGTTAAATGCCTCATCCAACCTGAATATTTATGATTTACTCAAGTGCCTTTGAGAGGACCAGGCCTGACTCCCCCCTGCTCCTCCCCACCACACACACACACACACACAAAGTCATCAGTCTCAGGAACTAGGCCATAGGTCACCAATGCCAGGAACAAGACCATAGAATTCCCTACCCAAGGAATAGCCTGGAGGTAACCACAAAAAAAAAAAAAAAAAAAAAGGAAGGTATTTTATCTCATGGTGGTGCACCTGTGCTGCGCAGCCTTATCTTCAGGAATGCAGCCCACTGGCCACCTGGATGCGTGCCAGTCAGGAGTTGACCCTTGTAACTTCCCTGGCACCCACCAGTTTGGGCTGCTTTGAACCAGTTTAGAGAGCCTCCAATCAAATCCTAGCCAGCCCTAGCCAATCATCAATGCACATATACCCCAGCTTTTGACCTGCACCAATCACAGTAAAGATAACCTAACTGTCACTGAAATTCCCCTAGTGTCCTACAAAAAGGCCTGTGCACTTGTGTCTAGCATAGCCATTCTGCCTGGATGGTGGTCTCAGAATGCTCATCTTCTGCAGAATAAATGCCTTTTGTTGCTGGCATGCTACTTGAGTCTAGGGTCATTCTTCCAGCATCTTCTGGACCCTAACACCTTCACACAGTGCTCAAATAGATGTAGTGCTGTGTGTTTCCATTAAGCTTAAAAGTAATATAGCTGGGTACCCATCATGAGGAGGCTGGTGAGGAGGCATGCAGCTTACTGAGTGAAACACAGGCAGGTCTTAGGGAGGCAGTTGCACGTGGCTCTAACAGCCAGTGTGAAAGGAAGCGCCTCTTCCTTGGGACCCCATGACAGACTCCACTAGAACTATGCCCACTTTCAACACCTGTCTCTTTCGACCTTTCTTATTTTAATAAAAGTGACATTCTATCTGGGCCGGCAAAGAGCAATGCCTTGACTACTCTTCCCTGTGTCAAATCCCTTGCTCCCTAGAAAGGTTACTCCTTTCACAGTCAGACAATGTTAGGTATCAGCTGACACCTCTCTGCCCTTTCCTAAGGCAAATGCTCATTGTTCCTTTGGATATGATGAACCTTTGCTGTAGCCCTTTCTCTGTCTCGCTCTCATCCCCCTAATTCTTTTCATTTACTTGAAAACCCTGTCCTTCTCCTTTCTGCTACCCACCTCCTGCCTCTTCCCAACCCTCTCATACTTACTCACCTCTTACCTATAAAGGCTCAGCTCCACTATTCAGTGTGTGTGTGTGTGTGTGTGTTTGTGTGTGTGTGATGGGGGTGGTGTGCTATGAACAGCTCTGCATTTCCATTAAAGGTAATAAGCTAAGTATAACACTCCAATCTCTCTCTGCCTCAAAGCAGAAGGCAAATACAGATACCTTCCTGCACTAAGCCTTTCCCCAGCATTACAGGATGCCATGGTTCTGCCATGGCAGCAGCAGAACATCACATGAGTTCTCCATAGAGAGGTCAACTTGGCAATGACCACACATCCTTGTCAAGTGCCTCACAGCAGAGCTAATCACCTGGTCCTGTGATAGTCACAAATATTCTGCGACCTAGTACAATACCCAAACAGCTTGGGGCCTGTGTGATGGTCCAGTGGTTGAAGGCACTGTCTGCTTCCTAAGGATCCTGGTTCAATTCTCAGCACCCAAATAGCAGCTTACAACTGTCTGTAACTCTAGTCCCAGAGTATCTGACATTCCCTTCTGGCCATCCTTAGGCACGGCATGCATAAGGTGCATAGACATACATGCAAACAAAATATCCATACACATAAAATACAGCAGTAATTTTTTTTAAATTTAAAAAAGAAAACACCTTGAACCTCCCCCTGCCCCCTGACTATGTCAGGCTATAGAGACAGCAAAGCCTAGGAGGTACACCCTTGTACTGAGAGATGAGAAGCTGGCCTGACATTCATTAAATATGAAATCAGGGGCTTTGGTGAGAGGTGATCCTAGGACAGCCCTGCGGTGGTTTCAATGAGAATGGCCCACCCACCCCATGGACTCAGATGTTTGAATATTTGGTCCCCAGTGGTGGTGGGTAGGTTTAGGTGTGGCCTTGCAGGGGCCAGGCTTTCGGCTGCAAATCCATGCACCATTCCTAATTCTCTCTCTCTGTTTCCCACTTGCTTTTGAGATGTGAGCTCTCAGCTGTTTCTGCCATAGTTCCCTGCAATGATGAGCTGTGATCCCCAGAAACTGTAAGTCCAAGTAAACTCTTTCTTCTCTAAGTAGCCCTGGACAGGGTGCTTTATCACAGCAATGTAATGTAAGTCTCCTCATCTGCATCCATTGCCCGGGAATTCCTGCATGAAGCATTTGAGGATCCCCTATCAGGTCTAGGTGCTGACATATCTGTCTTTGGTGCTTTCTCATCCCTTTGTTCAGGATTATAATATGGGCCCAGGCACCAATCTGAAGCTCCAAGCAGACAGTATCATCTCAGCATCCCGTAGTGTAGGCATTCAAAACTGTACTGACTCTCCTCACCCATCCACCCAGTACGCAAGTACCTGCCTCCCACCCTCACACACAGCAGCCATCCGATTCAGTTTCCAATGGACTCTCCTCTCCATTCTACCACCTCTCCCAGGCCTTCCTGGTTGCCCTTTTAGATCAGAGTAACAATCCACCGAAAAAAGACTGGAAGGCAATATGACAGGTGACTTGCACAGTTATTCTGAAAAGAGCCACAAACTCCTCAACCTCAGTTTCCTCTCTACCACACCGCCTTCAAATGATGGCCTAAGGAAGTCCAGCATGGTGACATAGGGCTGTCATCCCCGTAGGTCTCCTGGCTATTAGGAATCTTAGCTGGAGGATCAGAAGGCCCAAGGCAGCCATAGCTACACAGTAAGTTTGATACTAGTCTGTTCTCAAAAAGTGAAGTATAATGTAAGAGTTTGATAAGGCAATAAAAAGACTATTAATCCCGTCTGGCTTCTGGAGTCAGCTCCTCCCCCAGAACTTATGACCGATGGCCTTTGTCCCTTAAATAATGACACCTCAGAGCTGGGGATGTAGCTCAGTGTTGGAGCACTTAGTGCCTGGAGTGAATGAAACTCCGTCCACGCAGTGTCACACCTGCGTGGGATTCCGTAAGCTTTCTTAAGATATCTTAAAATCGCTCGGCCACTGTGGTACCTACCTTTAATCCCAGCACTCAAAAGGCAAAGGCAGGTGGGGGTATTTGAGTTTGAGGCTAGCCTGGTCTACACAGTAAGTTCCAGACCAGCTAGGACTACATAGTGAGATCCTGTCTCAAAACAATTAAAAAATAAAAGTTTTTCTTAAAATTATTTCAACATTGAAATATTATATAGGCACAATTTAACTTATTCCCATTTAGAAAGTTATATGCTAATTCTGCCGCAGAAGGGGAGAGCTCTACTGACTGAGGTCCCACTGTGATGGCCACTTTCGATCCCTCTTCCCACAGGCCATCACCCATGTCCCTGTTATCCACTGCACTGAGCACAAAGCCACTGGCTGCTGCCGCCGCCTCTGTTGCTCCAGGACCACCACGCCCTTCCTGATGAGTCACCAAGGGCTGCGGGTTGGGTTTGGGTTTCTGTTGACTGTCGATACTTATTTACTGGACAAAGATAATTTAGTATTTCTTATTTTAAAAAGTTATATCTTAATGTCTTATTGGGGCATGAAAATATTTTTGCAGTTGAAATACATTCCAAAGCAGCCTCATATAGCATACCATTTGAACTCAGAATCTATGTCAAAATATGCGTCAGGTCTACTGTAACCCATTCAGCCAGTAAGCCTAGGCAAAACCTACCTTTAATGCCTAAACATCAGGGTGCATATATTCTGTACTAAAATATTGTGTTTTATCTAAAGTAAAAATGGCTTACTTTAACATTTGACTGCTGAATTTTTAATAGACAAGAAGAGAGATTTCAAGCTGGCATTTGCAAATGATTCTCTGCAAACGCACACTGGGATGTAGATAGAATTTACTTGCATTTAAGCAAGAGGAAGCAAATGTAACAACCCTGATTTTCCTCCTTCTGACCAGAAATGTTTCTAGTTTGGCAGATCACTCACACCTAGTTGATATGAATTTTCAGTCTCAACATATCCTACCCGGCTATGGTTAAACATCTGTTTGCCCCTTATACTTCCTTCCTCCAACAGGTGGTCCATTTATGAATATATTAAAGCATCATTAAGAGTAGAAAAATCACAAGTTTATAAAGATCACCATGGCAGCTAATGGCGCTCAGCTGCGTGGTAATTCCACCGTCGCGGAATTGCAAGGCACTTGTTTAAAACACACTCAGAAGGTCTCATGTTGCTCCCTTTTAAAAGGGTAAAAATATTCAGCTACCAGCCTATGTATTTTTCAGTAGAAAGCAGAACCTGCTGCCACTGTCTTTGATTCTCTGGGCCCAGAACACTTTTGCAAACAACTTACCAAGGATCCTTCCCGATTAGAGGCTATCGGTGCTTCCTTTCAGCCGCAGAAAAAGAGGTCTTTCCACGCATCCTATTGCCTAAATGATAAACCGCTCCCTCCAATCTAAAATCTAAACGCGACCCCATCACTCCCACTTAAAACTCTTCATGAACTCCCCAGAGAGTTTAAGATTAAATCCAAATCCCTCCAAGACTCAGCACTGCACCACCTAATGCTCTTTTTATAGAAGACATTCTCTTTCGTACTTCCATACCTTAGTCAGGCATTTCTTCCTGCCAGGATGATTCCCTCTTTTCCACGTCACTAACGCCTTCACTTTCTTCTAATTACAAAGTTCTTTCGTGTAAAACCTCTTTGATCAAAACGGCTTTCCTTCCTCCAGCGCATCCCTCTAGTCCCCCGCAGGCGTCATTTCCGAGAAATTCGCTCACAACATTACTATCATTCTTGTTTTCCCTGAAGATAGCCAGAACACGATGGAGGTGGCGCCCTTCCCTCCTTTCCTGCCCCTCCACTTAGTTATACAGCTAGTTGGGAGCCAGTAGTCCCAGAATCTCGAGAGCTGAGAGCCAGACATTGCTCTGGCTCTGCCCCTTGTGGTATGGCTTCTAGAAAGAAAGATCAGCCCCCATTGGGGGCACACTGGTCTCCTGGCACTGGTCCTAGAACGTGTAGCAGTGTTCCTCCATGATCTCTGTTTCATTTCCTGCCTCCAGGTTTCCACCTGAAGTTGCTGCCCTGACTTCCCTCAGTGATGGACTGTAAAAGGAATTCAAAGCCAGAAAAACCCTTTTCCCATGCCTTAGCTGGTGTGATCAAGGTTTTAATACAGTGACAGAGAACAGCAAACTAGGACAGAACTTAATTAAGCTTTGATGAGATCAACACGGTAGGATTCCCATAAATAGAATTAATGCCCTTATAAGAAAAAAAGAAAGAAAGAAACAAACAAACCAGAGCTCTCTGCTGTGTGAAGGTGCAACACAGTGACCAACAAACCAGGAAAGGGCTGGCTCTCACCAGATACCAAGGTTTATAAACTTCCTAGTCTGTGGCATTGTGTTACAGCTGCTTTCCACTGTGCCCAGTTTATACATGAGTGCTGGAGATTCAATTTGCTTGTGCAGCAAATGTTTTATAAACAGAACTGTCTCCCCAGCCTTGTCCTTTTCTTTTCTTTTAATCTAAATTCCACATAGAAAGAAAACATGTGATCTTTGTCTTTCTGGACTTGGCGTAACCCACCTCTGTCCACATACTTCCAATCATGTTAAGACTTCTTACAATATCCAAGGGCAATGTTTATACCATTTAAATGGTTACTATGCCGTATTGTTTAGAGAGCAATAAAGGAAAATAGGCTTGCACATGTTTAGCACAGATGCCTGTCTTTTTCATAACATCTTTGACGTATGGTTGCTCAAATCAGGATTCGGACCACACACACATGCGAACACCACAGACATGGGGACCCCACAGTGATACAGAGCTTACTTCACATTCTTGTGCAGTGAAAATCATGGTTTCTTTAAAAAACACAGAAATGTTATGGGAACGTTTTTGTTTTAATCCCAGGTGTGGGATACGGGGCTGCTTCAGATTGTCCACAGCAGCTGACTATGATTTCCCTCATGCTCTGGTATAGAGGTGATTTTGCCAACTGCGGATAGTTTGCATTAGGAATTCCGGGGACTCTTCAGAGGGTATGTAAGTGCCAGAACCCCAAGAGAGGAAGTTGTTGCTATTCTCTGTTGCTGCTGTTGCAGTTTGTCAAATGGTCCTGAGCAAAGAGACAAGAAGAAAAAATTGGAATCCTGACAACGAAGATCAAACTTGCCCCAAGGAACTCAATGCCCCTAATCAGCAAGATGCAGTATAATGAGATTGACTCCTCTTTCCTCCTCTAGCCTTTTTTTATCTTTTACCTAGTATTGGGGGTAGGAAGGGATAAGGTCAGGGAAGGGTGGTAGGAAAAATACCCCATAAAATACCAAAAATTTGGTTACATTCTTGCATCCCAGTTAGTATCTTATGAGGATCTATTGGGCAAAGCCTTCCCTCTTCCCTTCCCATCAGCAGTAGGCTTAGGGCAAATCCACCACGCTCCCTGCCTGCACGAGCTTTATCAAATCTGACAGCCGAATATTTTCGCCAAGTATTTTTCTTTACAAATACTTGCTTTTGATCCACTTTATTTACTGTAATCTCAGCTGTTATCAACGCCTACTCCTGCCCAACACACCCACACATCACTATGCAAATCCACAACAGAAACCTACTGACAATGCCTGAAAAGGACAAATGGTAACAAAGGGAGGCTGCTGTAAAGAAGGCATTCTGAAAACATCAGGAATGACGTCTTCCTGGTGTCACATAACAGAAAATCACAGACTACTAACACTGGCACTGTGTCCCTCCAGGAGCAAAGGAGCAAGAATCCTTTGCTTACCCATGTGGGGAGGTGTTGGTGCACACCTTTAATTTCAGCACATGGGAGGCAGAGGTCAGCAGATAAATAGATTGCTGAGTTAAAGACCAGCCTGGCATACAGAGCAAGTTCCAGGACAGCCAGAACTACACAGAGAAATCCTGTCTCAAAATAGAAGAAGAAGAAGAAGAAGAAGAAGAAGAAGAAGAAGAAGAAGAAGAAGAAGAAGAAGAAGAAGAAGAAGAATCCTCTATAAAAAGCTCCCAATTGCAAAATGTCTTTCTCACTGCACAAGGGTAAAGGAGAAAGGAGTGATAATAGGTAGGCATCCTGTATGTCATCTCATTTAACTTATTATCAACTGTGAGTGGTCTTTAATCTGGCTTCTTCTTTTCCCTTCTCTTAGCCTCTCTTGAAAATCTATGCCTATCACTCTGTTTTCCACCCTTGCAGACGACCTTGAATAGCCTGAGCCTGGCCCTCATACTTGATCCAATGTTTCATGATTATAAAGATATAATGCTTGCCCCCATACCATCACCACCTCCCCCAGCATTCTTCTAGCTAAGGTCTGCTCATCGTTCAGGACTTATCACAGACAACTTTATCCTGAAAACTTTCCATAGCGTCTCCTCTCTCCCAAGACTGAGGTAGCCGCCCTTTCTCCAGGATCCTGTAGGACCAGCTATTTACCCCTGGGATGGTACCATATTAATTCTCTTATTGATCTGACCAAATACCTGACAAAAGCAACCGAAGGATGAAAAGATTTGTTTTGTCTCATGGATTAAAAAAAGATACAGTCCATCACTGAGAAGATAGGAAAAGCATGAGGCAGATAGTCACATTTCATCCACAGCTGGGAAGCAGAAAGCGCTATATACTGTTGCTCAGTTTTCATTTATTTCCCCATTTCTTCAGTCCAGTTCAGAAACCCAGCCCATGGGATTGGGAGTCTTCCCTCCTCAGTTAAACCTTTCTGGGAAAGCCCTCTTAGACAAACACACCCACAAGTGTGTTTCCATGGTGATTCTACATCTATTCTGCCCATCGATCTAATAATGAAAAAAATGACCATCAAAGATGCCAAGTAAATGCTTAAATTACAACATGTGCTGACCTCACTGCTTTCTCTACTAAGCCGAGAGCTCCAAAGGAACCTAAGCCACTAACATAGCCAGGGCCTTACTTACAGTAATATGTTTTTGGACAGAAAGAGGCTAAAGCTATGAAGTTAAGAAATGTGTCCAGAGACACTGAGCTTAAGAACAGAATGCCTGGATTTGAGCCCAGATCCTTCCAACTCCACAGTCTGCACTTCAAGGAAATCCTTGACCAGTGTTTGGGAGCTCACATTAACAGAGGGCTCTTCAGAATGGCCCATTGCAGTGATCCTTTCTTGCTTGTTTGATTTCTTCTTTTTTTTTTTAACTTTTTATTATTCTTTGTGAGTTTCACATCATGCACCCAAGGCCTACTAATCTCCCCACCACCTCATATTTGCCCTTGCAACCTACTCCCCAAAGTAAAACACACACATACACACACACACACACACACACACCACCGCCACCACCACCAACAACAATAACAAAAGCATAGAAAACATCTCATTGTGGAAGCTGTAATGTGTCACAGTGTGTCCCACAGTATATCTCTCTGACCACACATCTTCACTTGAGTCGTTAGTCTGAGATCTCTGGCTTCTGTGACACATCATTATTGGATCCTCATCAGAATTCTTCCCCCGTTATCCTATTGTTGCTCT
This sequence comes from Pachyuromys duprasi, assembly GCA_028658305.1. Taxonomy (NCBI): domain Eukaryota; kingdom Metazoa; phylum Chordata; class Mammalia; order Rodentia; family Muridae; genus Pachyuromys; species Pachyuromys duprasi. The sequence continues at coordinate 98,533,880 of CM053764.1, read as the reverse complement.
GTATCATGGGGATCCGGCAGCTTTGGATCAGCAGAACTGTCCCTTTCACATGTCCCAACCGTTCATAGATGATATAGATTTGGGAGTGGGCCAACTCATAGCCCTGGATCTGAGACTGGGTGGTAACTGAGCTGGTCAGCACACTGACTCCTCCTTATCTGCTACCACCAGGGTAAGCTCTTCAGCGGCAACTAAGTGCTGCCATTGGCAGCCAGCAGGGACAGCTCTGCTGCTCTCATGCCCTCACTAACATTCATGCCTCCAGAGCCAGCTCCACTGTGCTTCCCAGTGAATGTTCTGGGACCACTCTCCCGAGTACTACAGCCTGTGAGGACTTCGGACAGCTCTCCTGCGCTCACACCTTGGGACTCCAGGGCCAGCTCTCTCATACTTTCACCCTCGGGGCTAAGTTACCCTTTTGACTAGGGCCAGACCTACTAGGCTGTCCAGCCTGCTCTCCTGAGTACCGAAGCCAGTGAGGGGGAAGGACCAGCTCATCCACTCTCTTGTCCTAGGGGTCAGCTTTCCCTACTTCTGCAGGTGGTGAGGGAGGGCATCTTCCCCCACCCACTCCCAGGCCACCTCATGGCAGACAAGTGGTAGGACCAGGTCTTTGGTGCTCTTGCCCTAGGAGCTGGCTCACCTGCAACCCTGCCACCGTGGTCAGCTCTGCTGTGCTGTTCAGGGGAGGTTCAGGGCCTCTCTCCAGAGTGTTGCAGTTGGTGAGGGACAAGGCTAGCTCTCTGGAGCTTATGGACTGGTGGTCAGCTTTCCTGACTTTTGGAGGTGGCAAGGTGGGGCATCACCTCTGAGCCCATGCCACTCCACGGCAGAGGAGTGGTGGGGTCAACTCTCCCATGCTCAGTCCCTGAGGTACACTCCCCCAAACGCTTGCAGCCAGGGCTGTCTCCACTATGCTGCCTGGGCAAAGCACAGGGCCAGCTCTCCCAAGTGGCGCTGCCAGTGAGAAGTGGGGACAGCTCTCCAGAACACCACATGCAGTGAGGGGTAGGGCCAGTTATGCACAGCCCCTGGGCATCTATGTGGTCCCTGGTGGCTGCCCTGATGAGGAAGATGCCCATGTTCTCCAGTGGTAATATGAGCCACAGACATCAACACCAACCCCTGCCACTGCATAGCTACAGATTTAAACATGTCCCTCAACTGCAGCTCAGGTTGGGACCTCACCATGGACCCAGGTGTCAGGGCTGGCCACTCACAACAGGCTATTCCTCTCCACCCACCAGCCTCCAGTTTCGTCTCTCTTCATAAATGATCAAGCTGTGCCACTTCTCTTTCTCTCCCCTCTGGTCACCACACACTTGCACATTGTGGTGACTACCATTGCAGGCTAGCCATGAAGTTAGAGGGCCTCTGGGTGACATCCTCCACCCATGCTGTGTGGCACGATGGCAACTGGGTGTCTGTGGCCTGCCTGCACCATCTGCTGGAGGGCAGGTGTGTAGGTAACCTGGCAGTGTGCAGGTCTCTGTCTGTCTTCTTCCTCCTGCGCTGCCTGGATTTGATTCCATTTTTATGAATCCTGGACATAAGACAGCTTTGACCACCAAGCCAGGCATCAAGCTAGGATGAACAAAGGGCTGCCGTCTGCTCCGTCCCTGACTGATATAAGAAAAATACCACCAGCAAAGTGTCTCTTTTCTCATTGCCGGAAGCCGAGTGGGGGTGGGGGTAGAGCGGTGCCATCCTTTCTTGTATGATCATATTGTTCCTTCAGAATTTTCCCTCACTAGCCACTGCCAATCCCTCTAGTTGTATACATGCAACTCAAAGCCTGGGTCTATATGACGAAGTTGGGGCAAAAAGCATGAAGAGATGGAGAGATGGTTCCACAGTTAATAGCACATACTGCTCTTGAAGAGGACCTGAGTTCAGTTCCCAGCAATGACTTGTTCTCTCCCAACCATCTGTAACTCCAGTTCCAGGGAATCAGGTTTCCTCCTCTGACTTCTTTGGGCACTGGGCACATCTGTGGTACACATGCAGGCAAATCACTTATACACACATTACAAAATAAATCTTAAAGAGAAAAGGAAAACATCTTGCTTTTCAATAGTTTGTCTCCCTCTTCAAACTGTTTTCATATTACCTCATAGAAGCTTGTTTGTTTTCTAGAGAAAAGGGGTATAGATCTGGATGGGAGGAAGGAGGGGAAGAAGTGGGGAGAGTTGGGGGAAGGGAAACTGTAATCAGGATATATTGCATAAAGTGTTTTTAATAAAAAAAAAACTTTTGGAAAATAATATGCTCTGAGTAATGGATATCCCCCACGGGGAAAAAAAAGTAAATTATGTTTTGAGGTTTAATGTCAAATAATGGAACAGAAACTTTGCTGGAAACACTCCTTTTTCTGGTATTGAAAATCAGTTATACTTCTGGGCCACAGTGTCTTCCTTAGAACCAGAAGAGTATCAAGTTCTGAGTTCTTAGTGTTGCCTGCCAGAAATCAGCCATGCTCCTGCAGATGGAGCCCAAAGTCCCCTTTGCCTTTCATTTGTGTTGACATCTGCTGTTTTATCAGACACTCTTCAATTAGATAATTGGGCCAACAGGGCTTCATTATGTCACAGTTATGTCATAGGTTGGGAATTCAAACGATGGCTTAGCTGCATGGTTCTGGATCAGGACCTTGTCTGATGTTCTGGTGAGGTTAACTGCTGGCTGAGGCTGCAGCCATCTCAAAACTCAAGCAGAACTGGTTGAAGAAGAAAGCGGGTAAAGAAAGGAAAGGAAGGAAGGGTGAGGAGAGGAGAGAGAAAAAGAAGGGAAGAGAACAAAGAAAAAGGGATATAAGCAGAAAGGGATGACAGACAGGAGGGGATAAAAGGAAGAGAGAGGGGAAGTGGAGGAAAGGCATGGGGAGAAGGAAGGGGAGGTGAAATCTGATGCAGGCTAGTGTGCCACTTCTTAGAAGATTCACCCCCAGGCTGTGGTCCAGACAACTCAAATCTTACTAACTTGTGACAGGAGGCCTCAATTTCTTGTCTTCTGGGTATCTCTGTATCTCAGTGGGATTGCTTGAGTATACTCATAATATAGTACCTGGTTTGCTTAAAGTGTGTGTGTGTGTGTGTGTGAGAGAGAGAGACAGAGAGACAGAGAGACAGAGAGACAGAGAGACAGAGAGAGAGAGAGAGACAGAGAGAGACAGAGAGAGTCCACAATCATATTACTAAATCATTTTGGAAGCCATACACCATATCATTTCTGTCACATCCTATTATTAAAAAAAAAAAAAAAAGCAAAACAAAACAGGAAGTAGGGCTGGAGAGATGGCTCAGAGGTTAAGAGCACTGGCTACCTTGAGGTAAATTCTTAGCAACCACTTGGTAGCTCACAACCATCTATAATGAACATCTGGTGCCCTGTTCTGGCCTGCAGGAATACAAGCAGGCAGAACACCGAATAATAAACAAAAAAACAAATCTTTTAAAAAATAAAATAAAAAATAAAAACCATGAAGTATAGCCTACATCCAAGGGAAGATGTCATTTCCACTTTTTCAAAGAATCTGTGAACATACAGGATCATACCCTTCCACTTATAAAAAAAAATGATTTATAAAGCTGAGGTGGGGGGATCCAAGATGGCTGCCACGAGAGAACACTGTGTCTGAGGAGTAGGAGAGCAGAAACAACGCAGCGACCAGGAGACTGAACTCTGGGACCTAAAACGCCAGCATTGTGAGTGCCAGGTGAGCGGAACTCCTACGG
>CM053764.1:98511777-98529646 GCA_028658305.1 Pachyuromys duprasi | reverse complement strand
GAAGAAGGAGATGAGGGAGGGAGTGGGAGGGGGGGAGGGAAAGGGGGAGGGGGCTACGCCTGGGATTCAAAGTACCCAACCTGTGAGTGAGATAAAAATAAATAAATTAAAAAAAAAAAAAAAAAAAAAAGCTGAGGTGGTAGCTCACTATTATAATTCTAGCTCTCAGAGATTGAGGCAAAGGATGACCAGAAGTTTGAAGACAGCCTGGGTTATAGTAAGAGACTTGGGCTTAATTTAAAAAAAAAATACAAACAAATACAAACATTTCTCAAGGCAGACATAGATCTGTGAAGTTCCCCTAAGACTTTGAAGTCCTGAGAAGTCCCACATTAATGCTTTACTACTTTTTAATGGTGTGAGACCCTGGTTCAAAGTCAGTCAGTCCTCACAAAGTGTCCAATCAGTGTCATCAATGTCCCAAGCACTTAGCAAAAAGAGAAATGCAGAGTTAAAAAAAGAAAAAAAAGTTGCTCCTGGCTGCAACTCCATCCCTGTCTTAGTTACCTTTCTGTTCCTGTGGGAAGCTACCACAACCAAGTTTACTTATAGGAGAACAAGTTTATTGGCACTTACAGTTTCAATAGGTTAGAGTCCATGACCATCACAGTGAGACATACGGCAACAGGCACGCAGCAGGCAAGTAGGCATGGCACTGGAGAATAGCATATAGCTCATATCTTGAAAGAACAGCCAGAGGACAGAGAGAGCTGAGAATGGTGTGGGCCTTCAAAAGCACTGCCCCCACTGACACGTCTCCTAATTCTTCCCAAGCAGAGTCAAGAATTCAAACTGTAAGAGCCTATAGAGGCCATTCAAATCACCACAAAGTCACCAGCAACATGTTATTCAGCATCCATGAATCCCTGGGTTCAATGCTCAATACACACACAGACATACACACACACATACACACAGTTCTTAACCCAGATTGCTCTTGATTGAAGGTAGGTAAAAAACAATGAACAGGTATTACAATGCAACATAAACATCATGACAGAAACACCAGCTTCTCAGGGCTGGAAAAGCAATTAAAAAGATAACTGTGCTAGACTGGAGAATGGGAAGAAGGAAATGCCAAGAAAGAACTTCAGAAATGAGTTTAAAATTATGGGTACATTTATACACATACACACGCATACACACATACCCAAAGAAGAAGAGAAAGAGGAAGACGAAAAGAAGACAAAGAAGAAGTCCAGGGGCAGCGTTGATACACGCCTTTAATCCCAGCAATCAAGAAGCAGAGGCAGGTGAATCTGTGAGTTTGAGGCCAGCCTGGTCTACAGAGGGACAGCTGGGAAGACACAGAGAAAATCCAGGACAGCTAGGGCTACACAGAGAAACCCTGTCTTGAAAAAAAATTTTTTTTTAATTAAAAGAAAGAAAGAAAAGAAAACAAACACTTAAAATCAAGACAGGGTTAACTGAGCCTGGCCCCAAAGGAAGGTGTGAAAATGGGGAAGAGAATGTATTTCTTGTAACTTGTACAGTGAATGCTAGAACTGGTATGCAGCAGCATTCGGGATGGGAAGAAGCCAGGAATGGAGTTAACCAGGGCCACAAACTACAGAATTTCTACCTTCTCTAAAATGGGTGCCAAGCAATCAGACTTTACTTTAAGCAATGGGACAAACACAAACTTTCAAAAGGTGTTGCTCCTTAATATTATTTAAAAATAGAATGTATTTGGGTTAAATGGGAAATTGGGAGTGAGAGACCAGTGTGGAAGTCTCTGGGATAATCTACATGACAAATAACCAGGCTCAAGGGACAGTGGTTGCCTATGCCTTTAATCCCAGTACTCGGGAAGCAGAGGCAGGCGGATCTCTAAGTCAGAAGCCAGTTTGGTCTACAGAGTGAGTTCCAGGACATCAGATTCAGCCCTGTGTGGCTCAGCCACAGAGTGCCTGTCTAGCAGGTACAAGACAGTTAGTTTGATCCCCAGCAGGACAACCAGAAGAATAAAATAAAATAAAGAGGGCTCTCCCAAAAAGCCACAATGACATCAGAGAAGAAAAGTGACCTGGAAGAAGTAGTAGTGTCGCCAGAACTAGTGACAGGCCAAATAAGATGAGGGAAAGGAAGAACCAGAGGGGAACTCAAGCATAAGCTTCAAGACTGGGAAACTCAGCAGGGTGCTGTACTGAGCTTTTGGGAGGTAAAGGCAGGAAGATCAAGAATTCAAAGCAAGCTTGGGCTACCCACACAGGATGACAAAAAGAAAAGTCACAGAAGGAAAGGAAGCCCAATGGGGTGGGAACAGAGTAAGAAGAGCAGCCAGCATACAGCAGCCTCCTGCTCTGGCTTAGGGGTACTGAGCTTGAGTACTTGTGAGACAGATGCTAATATGAAAATTTCTCATTGGTTTGGACCCATAAGCCAGAGACTACTTTGAATTGGAAAAAAAAAAACAACCTAAATAATATACTTTTCATGAAGTTCTAAGATCATATTGCACTTTCTTTTTGCTTTTTCTGTCTTGCATTTTGTTTTGCTTTGTTATCTCCTGTTGGACTTGGTGGGTACAAGACCTCCTTTAGGGTAGGCAAGTAAGAACTGAGCTCCACATCCCCTTTCTAATTGGTTACTTGATGGTGTGTGCATTCACACAACTAAGTAATTTGCAACCATTTAAATTGTTCTGCGTTCAAAAGTATTTAGTGAATGAAAAGTTACTCATGAAAATACCCCCTACACAAAATAGAGGCAAGTTACAAACCACCGTGGACAATTTTAATCTTCACTTTCAAGCATGGACGAGGGCTGGAGAGGCAGCTCAGGATTTCAAGTACCTACTGACCATCACAGGGGACCCAGCTTCATTCCCCAGTACATGAGAACTACATGATGGTTCACAAGCATTTGTTCCAGCTCCAGGAACGCCGATGCCCTCTTCTAGACCCCGCAGCATCAGGCATGAATGTGTTGCACACACGTGCATGCAAGCAAAATATTTAACATAAAAATAAATAAATTTCGTTTACAATAGCATGGGTGACTCAAAGGCAACTACATCATCAGAAGTGTGGATAATCAATATGTGTAACACAGAGAAATCAATGAACTAATGTAGCACTTTCCCAAAACTTCTGATAATTCAAGATTTTTGTATTTTAACATAGTTTCCATAATGAAGATTATGAGTTAGAGTTGTTTTGAGATAGACAACAAACATGTTTAAAATTTATTCATGTATGTGAATGCTGTTTTTAATGCATACCAGAAGAGGGAATCAGATTCCATTACAGATGGCTGTCAGCCATCATGTGCCTGCTGGGAATTGAACTCAGGACCTCTGGAAGAGCAGCCAGTGCTCTTAACCACTGAGCTATCTCTCCAGCCTGACAACAAGCAGTTTTAACAAGTGTTGAAAAAAATGCATATTTATACACACGGAAGAGATGGAAGGTAAAACAGTGAAGTACCCTTCACCATCTCTACATATTTGCTAAGGTCTTAACAATAAATATTTGATAGGCTAGAATTTAAAAATTAATATTGTTTCCAAATATTTTGTCTTACGAATTTATTCTACAATCCCAGTGTCATATAGAAAGGAATTTATTCTACACTCTCAGTAAAACAGAAAATAAATTCACCAATTTGGGAGAATTTATCTTTGGATTATAAGAATATATTTTCCCCATAATCTTTTACATTTCCCTTTTAATAGAAATGTGAGTAATTAGAAACAGGTTTTCAGGAGGAAACAGATTCGTTTCCTTCCTCTGTCCCTATCAAAGTTTGTTCTCAGGAAAAGCCCAGGTGTTAGTCATTTGCACCTCAGTGTGAATTTGATAAGTCTTCCCCAGAGACATTTACCTTTCCTTTATGCTCATTAATTAGAAAGAAAATGAACTTCTAGAAAGTCCACATTTCACCCAGGAAGCCCACCTACTTCCCCATCCAGAAATAGCAGTTTTGTTTTCAAAAGAGCAACCTCTTCCCACCCCATCCTTATCCTGACAAGACCAGGCTGCACTCTCCTTCCTCCACATCACAATCCCAGCCTATGTTGGCTCTTTGTGTCTGGTGAAGCTCACTTGCTGTGCACAGATACTTATACGAAAAACCAGAGCAACCTCCAGTGGCTGCAAAGTGAATTCACTTTTCTCACTCTCCTAACCCACGGCCAGCATTTTACCCTTTACTCCCCATCTATTCATGCTACAAGGCAGGGATTTTTCTGAGGCATCTCTGTATCAGGTGCCCTGTCCCAAAAACCCTGTTTATACACTTCTGCCTTTCTTACATCATACATCCTAATTCCTGTTTCAGCAAATGTAGCCGGCATCCTCAAATTATGCATAATTTCTCTGGGTTCTTTTGTGCCAACTTGGGGTGCAGCTCAGTGGGGAATTGTCTACTCGGCATGCATGAAAGTGTGGATTCAGTCACCAAGAGCAAAAAATAAAAATTAAAAAAAAAAAGTAAGAAGAAAGGTGACAAACACACCACACACAGAACATGTGAAAGCACACAAAAAAACAAAGGGACGAATGAACAAAGGTTTTCATGGGAAGCTAGCATGTAAATCTTTACACATGGTGCAGCAATAGAGCCTTGCTATGAACCAAGTGTTGTGACAGGGTTTGTATACCTTATCTTTATTTTCATTAAAAAAGAAAGGAAAAATCACATTACAATATAGATAAACAAGTTAAAGTTTAAAGGCATTCAGGCAAAGAAACAGCCACCGCACTCTGCTGTCTAACTCCAAAATTCCATGATTTGACATCAAACATGTCCTCTGCAATACTGTAGGAGCCTATAGAAGGCTCCTGGGGCCACACCACTCAGCTCCAAAATAACTACTCTATTTGCACAGCGTTTTAAAAAACAGGTTTGCGCATGTGTGGTATGGTGTGATGTGGTGTGTGGAGTGTGTGTGTGTGTGTGTGTGTGTGTGTGTGTGTGTGTGTGTACTGTGTGAATCTCATAATAGCCTTGTCAGGTCAAGACAGGGAAGAATAGTAATCATTTTTAAGGAGAAGATACTCAATAAAGTTAGTGGTTCATCTCAGGCAGAGAAAATAAGGCTGATTCTAACCCTGTTTTCCTTTATTTACTCAGAATATCTTAGTCTCTACTGATCCTTTGCCAAAAATACAGCTTTTCTTTTTTTTAATTTCTTTTATTTTTTTAATTTATTGTTTTAATAATTACAGTTTATTCCCTTTGTATCCGAGCTGTAGCCCCCTCCGTAGTCCACTCCCAATCCTACCCTTCCTCTCTCATCTCCTCCCATGCCTCTCTCCAAGTGCACTGATAGCGGAAGTCCTCCTCTCCTTCCCTCTGATCCTAGTCTATCAGTTCTCATCAGGAGTGGATGCATTGTCTTCTTCTGTGGCCTGGTAAGGCTGCTCCCCCCTCAGGGGGAGGTGATTAAAGAGCCAGCCACTGAGTTCATGTCATAGACAGTCCCTGTTCTCATTACTAGGGAACCTACTTGGACACTGAGCTGCCATGGGCTACGTCTGTGCAGGGGTTCTAGGTTCTCCATGAATGGTCCTTGGTTGGAGTATTAGTCTCAGAAAGGACCCCCTTGCCCAGATTTTTTTTTTCTCTCCTTGTGGAGCTCCTGTCCTCTCCAGATCTTTCTGTTTCTCCCTTCTTTCATAAGATTCCCTGTACTCTGCCCAAAGTTTGGCTATGAGTCTCAGCCTTTGCTTTGATATCCTCCAGGGTAGAGCCTTTCAGAGTCCCTCTGTAGTAGGCTTCTGTTCTGTTCCCTGTTTTCTTCCTCTTCTGGTGTTCATCCCATTTGCCTTCCTAAATGAAGATTGAGCATCTTATCCAGGGTCCTCCTTGCTTAGCTTCTTTAGGTGTACAGATTTTAGTATGTTTATCCTTTATTACATTTCTAACATCCACTTATAAGTGAGTATATACCATGTGTGTCTTTCTACTTCTGGGATACCTCACTCAGGATGATCTTTTTTAGTTCCCACCATTTGCCTGCAAATTTCACGATTCCCTTGTTTTTAATTGCTGAGTAGTATTCCATTGTGCAAATGTACCACAATTTCTGTATCCATTCCTCAATTGAGGGACATCTGGGTTCTTTCGAGCTTCTGGCTATTACAAATAAAACTACTACAAACATGGTTGAGCAAATGTCCTTGCTGTGTACTTGAGCGTATTTTGGATATACAGCCTTTCTTTTAACCCCATGATTAGAAAGAAGCCCTGGATGCCAGCTAGACTTTAAGGCGGTGCCTCACTTTGGAAAATATTCTTTCCTTCTGCTTTCTTCACCTCCTGTCACCTCTAGCTTTCTCAATTATCTATGAACATCAGCAACTCAACTCAAAGGGCAGCAAGCAGCAGGCAGCTGAGTCTACATTTCTCATGGATACAGGGAGGCCTTAGACTTCACCTATCTCTCTGTAGCTTCACCCAACATGTTATAAACTATCTTCCTTTACTGGGAATAATAGAGCCAAATTTATTCTTAGTGTAATATACATGATATCACTAATTATGTGATGTTATGATTTATATATAACAATATAGTGATAAGCCTAAGATGAAATATTTGTCTCATCCCAATTGCTTTACACAGATACATACATTAGCCTGCATTAAGTCATGCATTTAATTACTTTGCAACATCATGGAACAGTAATGCCTGGGGGATCCTGAAGTATTTCGAATTAAAGATGTCTTCTTTCTAGTTTAAGTCTTTCTCTTTTCCGGCTCCTTCCATCGCTGTTAGGCTGCTAAACATCATCACCCCCGACTTCTGATTCGCTTTCCTTTCATCTCCTACAGATTTAGAAGGATAAGCCCATCGCACTGGGATGTTATCTGCTAAAAGGTGAAATGCTCTGATAAGGATATGAGCGTTGCCATAATCCGCATGTGGCTTCCAGATAAAAATGTGCTCTATGGATTGGGTTCATTGCTCTGGGGCACCAGAGGCTTTATTTCTAACTATCTATGTTGAAATAAGTTCAAATTTACAGCAAAGATGCAAGTGTTTCCGTATGCCCTCCCACTGCGCACTAACCCTGGCTGTGAGTACCCCGACTGGGCTCCGCAAGGCACAGCGTTTCAGGGGCGCTGGTAAAGAACACAGCCATTATAGAGACTTTCTAGTCGGTGTATATTATGTTATATATACACTACATTTACAAAGTACCTTGTTCCATCTTATTTTATCTCTTCTATTTACGTTCTATCTTCTTCTGTCTTTGGTTGAATATATCTAGTATTCTTTATTCCCTACATTAAGCTCTGTTGATTTGAAAGTTAAAGTCTAAATTTAAATGGCCTTTTCACTCCCTCTCTGAACAAGAAAAGGATTTTCATTTCTTGCTTTTATTGTATTCTATTTTTGATATGGGGTTTTGCTATGTTGTCACAGCTAGCTCCCAATACATAATCTTTTTGCTCGGCTTCCCAAATGCTGGCCTTCCAGGTGTGCAAGACTATGTCTCATTATTTTTAAACAGGCAAGAGAACACACAAAGCTTATTATATCTTCTTTTATTAGTAGTAGTAGTAGTCATCGTCGTAATTTGAATATAGTATAAAGCCCTCTTCCATCAGCCACAGTTTAAAGATGCAAAGGATTCTACAACACTTACTGTACAAAATAGCAGCCTTCTGGCCGCTTTTCCCACTTTCCCACCACCTGGAAGCAGACATATTGATGAATCGTAGGTGTTCTTTCCATGTTTGTTTAGTATCGTATCTCTCCATATGATCATCTTGCTCTTTCTTGATTTTTCATTTTTAAATACTGTTAATTTCTCACCTTAGAGTGAGCTTTTCTGAGCTGAGGATTGGCAACATGGCTCAGCGGTTTGAAGCACTCACTGCTCTTGGAGCGAGCGGTCAGGACACCCACCTGCCGCCATCGGTGACTCAGGACCTCATGCACATGAAACTCCAAGTAATCCAGCTCCATCTCCTAGCTTCCCTGAGTACAAACATGCACATGGACACGGACATGTATACATACAGTAAAACAAAAATACACCTTTTACAGATAAAAACTGAGTACTTGTTGTTTTTGTTAGTTTATTTGGTTTTTTTGTTTGTTGATTTTTGTTTTTTAGACACGGTTTCTCTGTGTAGTATTGGCTGTCCTGGACTTGATTTGTAGACAAGGCTGGCCTTGAACTCACCATGATCTTCCTGCCTCTGCTTCCCAAGTGCTGGGAGTACAGGCTTGCACCACCATGTCCAGCTTGCTTTTGTTTAATCTGCAAGCAAAGCCAGGGAGATGGCTCAGTGAGTAAAAGTACTTGGAAGCAAGCCTCACTATCTGAGTTCGATTCCTTGTAGGAGAAAACAAACTTGTCCTCTGACCTTCACTTACACACTGGGGCACATTTGTACCTCTTACACATATCATAAACATCATCATCAAGTAATTTTTGAATGTATTAGTTTTTATTTTTACGTGTGTGGATGTTTTGCCTGCATATGTGTCCGTGCATCATATGCCTGCAGTGATCACAGAGGCCAGAAAAGATACATTCAGGCTTGCTTGCCACAAGAGAGAGAGTAAGATCCTTTGGAGAGTTAGGTTAAAAATAGTCATTAACTGCCAGGTAGGTGCTGTGAACCAAATCCAGGTCTTTTGTAAGAGCAGAAAATGCTCCTAGCTGATGAGCCCTCTCTCCACCCCAAGTAAAATAAAATTTTAAAGTAAGCGCAAGCATCTCTCTTTCTCTGTTTTATTTTATAGCCACATCATAGTTTTGTATGGTTGCTATGTTTAGGATATTAAAAGGATGAGTCACTATTCAGAGTTGAATCAGATCCTGCGGTTAATTTTCCTACTTCTCTGTTTCCCCTCAGTTAATCATTGTTTTTTTGTTTAGTTTTCTTAATTTTCAGGGTATAGCTCAGCAACTCAGACCTCACATTCTTTTCCAGCTGTCTGTATTTCCACCTGCTCAACACAGTTATTTCTTGATATTATTTTTGTTTATTTTTTAAGTAAGAGAATGCTGTGCAGGGAATCACCCAGGGACTCCTTGGGTTTCAAGTTAGAGATTCCTTTTCCTTTTGGAGGTCCTTTTACTGGATGCCCTTTGTGTTTATTTTCATTACAGGGTTATCAAGGCTGGAGAGACTGGCTGCTCTTCCAGAGGACCCATGGGTGCTCTTCCCAGCACCCATGTGGCAGCTCATACCTGTCTGCAACTCCAGGTCCAGGGGGTCCAACAACTTTACACAGACGTATGTGCAGGTCAAACACCAATGCATATAAAAATTTAAAAACTAAATTAAAAAGTTTATATTAATAGTTTATTATATTAAGTAACTAAGTTAGCAACAATAACCTTTGTTTTCATTTAAATTTGAAGTGCTCACAAGCAGACTTATACTTTGAAAGTTTGGATTTTAATTGAAACATCTTGAGGAAGTGATTAGGGGCTGTGGGCTCTGGCCTAATCAATGGAGTAATTTCTCGATGGCTTCATAATCCAATGATATGGCTAACAGGTGCTGGAGACTTACAAAGCGGGGCCTTGTTGGGGTTTCCAAGCTGCCTACCCCTAATGGCCTCATATTATGAATGTATGGTTGATCCCCAGCTAGTGCTATTTGGGGACAAGGTTTAAGCTGAAGAAAATAGGTTCTTGGGAGCATGCCTTCAAAGGTTAAATTTGGTTCCCTTCATCTTTATATTTCTCCCACCAATCATGACGCAAACATCCTCCCCTCCAAAGGCCTTACATCCTTGATGTTTCCCACCACCATAGACCTGGAATCAGCATTGCCAGGAACTCCAAACTGATGTCTCTTAATCTCCAAGCTGGAATCACCTTTCCCAGCCTAAGCTGTTTATTCAGGTTGTTGGTCACAGCAATGACTAACATGCTCTATTTTTAGAGTGATACAAGGTGCTCAAATATCCCTGGCCTTGCCCTAGTCAAGACGTCCTCCCTGGGGGAGATGCCGGTGTGGGGAGGAAAGGTGGTGATGACAGAGCTCACGACTTGAGCAGACTCCCAGTCAGACCTGTCCCTTTAGTTCATCCTCAAGCTTACTCTCAGGGGTCTTTTGAGTGGCCCTTTGGCCAATATATCCAACTTATTTGCCTCCTGATTGTTAGTACCCAACAGTTTTTGTTCCTATTATAAGAATTTCCTATGCTTTTCGTTGGGCAAGTCTTAGGTTTTATTATTTTTCAGTCTATTCTCATTTTTGTAGAATTTTGAAAAGAAGTAAAATTAACATGCTTATTTTTAATCTACTATCTTTAAGCATGCCAGCTGGTTTTTAAAAACATATGAGAGTCATTGCTATTCTAATTTTTAGACTCAATATTTGTTTAACTTTACCAGCATCTTTAAACGATCTTTTTGCATACTGTTGCTTCTCTATTCTGTTAGCTCCCTCTAAGTTTTTTTTTTTTTCTTTATTTAGTAGTCCTTTTTGGAAGACGCTATTGATAGAAAATTTCTAAGTGTTTGGGTGTCTTTAAAAAAGTGTAACTTTTCTTGACTTGCAAATGACATTTTGCCTGAGTTTAGAATTTGGATTTCCATTTATGTTTCTTCTAGCATTTATTTTGCTGATGAGGTTTTTTTTTTTTTTTAAATAATGAAATCTGATTTCTCTCTTTCTTGGTTTAACACTTTCTGCTTAGTGCTTGTAGAATGCTTCCTTCCCAGATGTCACCAGAAAAAAAAATTACGAAAACACAATGTTCAGTTTATTCCTTGCCACAGTGAGCAAAAATACTAACGTGGCAGACAGTGTCTCAAAAAGGCAGTACCAGGCCTGACTTACTGAGACTTTCAAATTTGGTTAAAGTGGATCAGTGCGGGGACTTGACTAGAATCCAGTAGTCATCATAGTGTAAATTTCGTGGAAAAGGCAAAGTAAGGACATGGAGATGAGACATTCAAAAAGTTGGGCATAAGCTATAAAGTGATGCATTGCGCAGCTATTGGGGCTTTGGTGACTTCCTTCCTAGAGTAAACAATGAAGCTATGAGGAAGTAAGCATGCCTTCCTGGACAAGCCACTGGGGACAGTGGAGTGATGAGGGTGTGTCAGTACATACAGGAAGCTGTGGAGTAAGCAGCTTTGGGTTCTGTTGTTCCCTCTGGCCATTCTTTATCCTAAACTAAATGACAAGCCATTAATATTCAGGTCATGATCCATGCACATCTTTGCTGCAGGTTGAGCTACCACAATTACATGTCAAGTTCCCAGAGCCTGGCCTAGTAGCACAGGTATGTAATCCCAAGTACACAGGTGGCTGAGCAAGTTCAAGGCTGACTGGGCTGCAAAGTAAGCTTGAGCCCAGTGTGGGCAATTTTATAAGCTCCTGTCTCAAACATAATCTTTTTTTTTTTTAAAAAAAAACATGGGGAGAGGCTAGAGATATAGCTCAGAGGTAGAGCACCTGTCTAGCAAACATGGGCTCCCAGGTTTAATTTCCAGCATCACAAAATCAAAAGGGGTAGAGGAATTTTAATGAAGCAACATGGCTGCTCTAGCAAGGGATCACATCCAAAGACCTTCTAGACCTTTGTGATTGGACTGGAATGCAGACACATCCTAAGTACACACCTTTAATCCCAAACAATAAAGTTTAATTGACAGGCAGACAAAGTGACAAATCAGAGAAAGATTTGACAGAATGAGTCAGAGATAGGATATACCCAGCTCTCAGAAGGACCAGAAAGAGAGGCTACTTAAGGCTGTACAGAGTGAGGAATAGCGTGCAATAGAGGAATACAGTAGAGTTCATGAAGACAGTAGAGTTTAGGAGTATTGTGCAGTTTGGTGCAATTCAGTTGGATGGAGTTCAGAGGCAGTTTTTCCAAGCAGAGCAATCTGGTGAGAAGCAAAGAGAAGCCAGTTTGAATCAGTCGGCTTGGAGAGGAGTTTTGAGCCAGAACAGCTAAGCTGAACCAGCCATTCAGACTTCAGAAAGAACTAGAAAGGGTGAGCTTAAATCAGAAGTAAGTCTCAGATGCTGAAAACATTCTAGGCCTAGGTTAGCAGGTAGTGGCTGGAAGCTGAAGGTTTCAAGGTCTGGGCTTATAAAAGATTAGATTGTGCAGAGGCTAGAAGTTTTCAGGCCTAGAACTAGAGATAGTTAGAAAGAAACATTCTGGGCTCAACCCAAGCCATGTATTCATAAAGCTTGGGTATAGCTCTCATCTTATCTCATCATCTGAGGAAATAAAAACAACCTTTACAAAAAAGAAGTTCCTAAAATAACTACTTAACCTTCAGTGATCTGATGATGCTTGCTCTAACTTTCCTAAGTATTAGAATTTCTTGTTCTTCCTGTCTGGGCTATCTGTTGCACTCTTTGATACCATTGCTTTTATTTATTATTTTAATATTTTTATTTATATTTTCTGTAATTGAATATTTTGCTCTCATGTATATCTGTTTGCTACATGTGTGCCTGGTGTTTGTGGAAGTGAGAAGGGGGTATTGGATCCTCTGGAACTGGAGCAACAAGTCATTGTGAGCCACCATGTAGGTGCTGGGAATCAAACCTTGGTTCTCTGCAAGAGCAGCCAGTGCTCTTAACCACTGAACCATCTCTCCAGGCCCTAATGGCATAGTTTTGTGACTTAACACTATAGAGATCACCCACTTGAACTTGGCAACACAGGCAAACATACTAAGAGAAGAACTATATTTATGGCTCTAGTCTACCGCTTGCATAGGAATCAAGTACACTGAAATCAAGTTAAGCATAGGTCATATTATTAATCTGAAGAGCCTACAAAATAAAATTTAGTGTTTGTAGCTGACATCTAATTTCCTTATGTTTTATTTGCCTCTCAGTATTACCAAGAGTAATACAAAAGAGGATTGCCGGAACATGAGTTCACATTCTTCCCTTTTAAAAGTGTCTCTTCTGAAGGAGAGGATATTAAATCCGAAGCATTGCATGCTGTAGCACTGTCTGTCCAAATCCCTGCACCTCCTGCTGGAAAATCCCACAGCTTGTGGGCATGAGCTAACTAGGTTGCCTCCTAGGGTTTCTTTAAAGCATTTAGGGAGGAAAGAAAGCAAGCCACAATTCTCTTCCTGTGGGTAAGACAGGCTGTTTGTGACCGTTTCTTTTGTAGACTTGGCTATTCTGGAACTCACCTCTGCCCCTGTCCCTGTCCCTGCCCCCCCCCACCTCTGCCCCTCCCCCCGGCCTCCAGTGCTGTAATTATAGGTGTGCACCATCACCGCGCTGAGTAAGATAGAGATTTTTTTTTAATTTAATTTATTTATTTTTATCTCAATCACAGGTTAGGTACTTTGAATCCCAGTCGTAGCCCCCTCCCTCATTCCCTCCCACCCTCCCACTCCCTCCCTCATCTCCCTCCTCCCCGGAGAGATTTTACAAGAGTCAGGCTCACTTTTTCTTGTATTTGACTTAAATCACCTAATGATCTCTTTTCCATAGCAGAGAAAGTGTGGTCTACATTTAGGGTGGGTCTTCCCATTTTAACTAATGTAATCAAGAAAATTCCTCACAGACAGGGGCTAATCTGATCTAGGTCATATCTCACAGCCGTGCCCAGGGGTTTTTGCCTCTTGTCAAATTGAAAATCTGCCTTTACAGTTAGTTCACTATGGTGCTAATATGTTTGCACAGTTCTGGGGCTTTCATGCCACTACTTCTAAAAAAACAGGTGTCCTGATTTTTAATCCTACAGTTATTGTCTGGAAAGATCCTAAAGAAGGACTGTTCTTACCCGTTGATGAAAGACTGGGTATATATCACAGGAGTCTCTTAAAATATTTGTCCTTGTATTCTCATAATAAAAAAGCAAAGTCTTGACTTGGAGATGCTATTTCTAGACCTGTGTGCCAGCCAGTTATTAACTCATGCTCCAAGTCAGTAGGCCACAGAAGTAGTTGTCATATTATTAAAACCAATACCGTAGGTCATTGAAGCTAGAATGTCAAAGAATTTTGCTGCTTGGAATTTCATATTTCTGAATATTGGACACATAGTATCTAAGTATTGCAGGCTTTGAAAAGATCTTTAATACCAGTCCCAGTAAAATGAGTACCCCAGACACTAGAAAGGTGGGTTGTAATTTTCCACATTAGAAACACCATTTCAAGCAGTTTTCTTTTCTGCGAATTTCTCTCTATCCTGTGTAGATTTTCTAAAGCTTTTGATACTAGCTCTCCGCTAAAAGTGAGACAAGAGCTTAAAGTCAACCATGAGGACTTTTCCTTGTTGAAGGAGCAGTTTAGTTTTAAGAGCAATTGATCTTTAAGGGTTTCGGTCCGTGCAGGAGGGAAAGGGAACAGATTAGAGGGAGAGATCAGGAGAGATGAAAAGTTGAGGAACACGGGGTATGGGGTGACAGCCTTAGAATAAAAGCTCTCAGGTTTGTGGTTAAGGATTGGAGAGATCTAAAAGAGACGGAGTGGAGTCCCGGATGTAGATTTTTTGTTAAGAGATTATTTTGTGATTTTTTTTTAATTTTAACTTTGATTTGAGGAAAAGATTTGGAATCTTAATTTCTTTCAGATGATTCTTCACACCTGTGTAACAATGTAAACCATTGAATGCTAGATATGTTTGCTGTCATGTATGTTTTAAGTACCTTAATATTGACTTGTCTACACAGTATCACGTTATTTTTTAAATTATCCTTCTTGAAACTATGTCACTTAAAAAGATAAGCATCCAAATTTGAGTTATAAGTATACGAAATCAACAGAAATCAGGCATAGAAGAGACACACTCAGGTTGAAACAATCCCTCAAATCCAGGAATGTACAGCCCCAAATGCTGCTTTGCCTCTTAGACACGGGTACTCTGTCTTTCTGGCTCACAAGTCCAGCATAAACCCTGACAAGGTTTCTGGTGTCAGGAGTAAAAAAGAAATCAGAGGAAGAAAAAGTTTCTAGAACTATATTCTCAGAAAATAGGCAAGACATGGAGAGACATTCTTCTTAAAAGTTTCATAACAGAAATAACTTGGAGCAAAAATTCTCCTCCAACTCTTGGTCTGGGAAGAAATCTAAACAACTCGGCCTCTTGGGCTAGTGTTGGTTTATTTTAGGACCCATAGTATTCCCCAGTGAACTTATCTGTAAAGGTTGAATGAGAAAAGAACCAGGAACAGGCCAAGACAAATACCGGTGTTACATTGCTACTGGTAAAGTCAACTGCCACCAAAACTAAGGAACTAAGGTTTGTTTTTACTATCTAATTCTAGGGATGACTAAGGATGACTAAGCAGTTAAGAGCGCTGACTGCTTTTCCAAAGGACCAGGTTCAATTTCCAACACCCACATGCTAACTCATAGCATCTTCATCATCATCATCATCATCATCATCATCATCATCATCATCATTCCAGTTCCAGCATTTTCAACACCCCCTTTTGGCCTCCACTGCCACCATGCATGAACATTGTATACAAATATTCATACCAGCAAAACACACACCTAAAATAAAAAGGGTTAATCTAATTCTAAGGGATGGAGCAACAGCTCACTGATAAGGAGCATTTGCTATTCTCGTAGAAGATGGAGGTGTATTTCCTACAACCCACATAATGCATTCTTCTGGCCTCCAAGGGCACTGTATACACATAGTGTACATACAAACATGCAGACAAAGCACTCACACACATACACACACACCCTTTAATATAGTTCCTTATGTTGTGATGAGCCCCAACCATAAAATTACTTTCATTGCTACTTCATAACTATAATTTTGCTACTGTTATCAACCATAATGTGGACATTTGATGTTTCTGGTGGTCTTCAGCAACCCCTGTAAAAGGATCTTCCAACCTCTAACGGGGTCATGCCCCACAGGTTGAGATCACTAGCTTATTACCAGTTACTATTTTCTGTACTTGATTATTTAATTGGCAGAGAAAACCAGCTTGACCAAGACCTCTTGATTGTAACGCTCTCCCAAACAAAAAACAAAAAGATTCATAGTACTTTGAATTCTCATATAGAAGAGAGATATGATAGAGATCCAAAACTAAATTGTATTTTATGTGTATATCCACACATACTCTTTTTCAAGCATTTATTAATATTGATCACGCATGAAGCTACCAAGGCAGTCTCAAGCAATTTCATAAAACGGACAATTAAAACTGAGTACAAACTGTAGACTGAATTTTGGGATTGTAGTTCAAAGACACAAAATAAGATTAATTCTGTAACTCCAATCTGGTTAGACCTTAACTCTTTCTGTATTTGGCACACTTCCTTTCCGTATTTTACACAATGCTTATTATACATGTTTTTCCTTATTATTAATGCTGGGGTCGGTTTACTTCATATCCTTTGACGCTGTTGTATTTGCAAACGATAGCCCTGGTTGATTTCTGCTAGAAGCACGGGAATCTTTCTCTCCATGGCATGCTAATAGGAAAACGCTCTTTGAACTAGAGTTTGGTCTTTAGAAAGTCAATATCCCCAGTGGTAAGCTGGGGGATCGGCTGGGAGGAGGAGGAGTAATGCACAGGAGAGGCTGAGAAAGAAGGAAAGAGGGGTGATGCAAAACCGGCGTTGACTTTTTTAGGTGAAAGTGTCCTTTGAAGCTGCACGGATTTCAGGCTTCACACGAAAAAGGTGGGCGGGCGTGGTTAGGGCGTGGTTTGGAGAGGGGCGGGCCAGAGAGTTTTCCCGGAACTCAGGACGTAGGGGCCTCCTCCACGCCCCGCAGATGCAGCCACACCCAAGACTAGACTAAACTGGAAGCTAGAAAATGACTGAAAACCTCCACCTTCTTTATCTTTTATTCTTTTTTCTTATTTATTTCTTTTACATCCCAGTCGGAACTTCCCCTCCCTCTCGCCTCCCAGTCCCTCCCTCCCACATACCTTCCCCCACACACCCCTTTCTCCTCAGGGAAGGGGAGAACTCCCATAAATATCAACTTGCCTTGGCATAGTAAGTTGTAGTAGGACTGGGAGCATCTTCTATAGAGACAAAGCGAAAGGGATCCAAAAGCAAGTAACAGAGTCCGAGACAACCCCTGCTCCTGCTGGTAGAGGTCCCAATAGAGCATCAAACTGTACATCTGTTACATAGGAAAGCCTCCAAGTTCTTAACAGAAATTCGAAGTTTGCTGAAAGTATGGCACGACACTGTTAACTACTGCTGTTCTGTTTTCTATTAATACAATTGTTTGAGGCCAACTTAGGTTTAAAACGGCCCTGGGTTTATTAAGTCTATGCTCAAATCCCACTCAGCTACTGCTTTCAGAGTGTACTTATGACCACAGCGGACAACCCCTTTCCTCAACTGCAAAACAGAATTAACATCATTTAAAGGATTAACTTTGCTAATGTATGTTAAAGCTACACCTGTAGCCAAACAATTGCAGCAATAATTACTATTTAACTTACATTTGATCATGTGCCTTTATGTGAGGGTTGTTGTTGGTTTTTTACAAATCTGCTCTTATTGAACTTCTCATTCTATATATAATATTTAAGTATGCAGGCAGGAGGAATATTTATTTCAAGACGCTTTTAAAATTATGTTCTCTATTTATCTATTCCAGTGCTGGTGATTTTTGAACACAGGGTCTCATTGTCCAGGCTAGCATAAGACTTACTATGTAGCTGAGGGTGATCTTTTTTTTTAATTTATTTATTTTTATATCAATCACAGGTTAGGTACTTTGCATCCCAAGCGTAGCCCCCCTCCTTCCTTCCCTCCCACCCTCCCTCTCCCTCCCTCATCTCCCTCCTCCCCGCCCCCTCCAAGTCCACCAACAGGGGAGGACCTCCTCCCCTTCCATCCAACCCCAGCTTATCCTGACTCCTCAGGGCTGGCTGCAATGTCCTCCCCTGGGATCTAGCCAGTCTGTCACTCCCCGGCTTGTATGGGGGAGGGTCAAAGAGTCAGCCATCAAGATCATGACTGAA
>CM053764.1:98408762-98511277 GCA_028658305.1 Pachyuromys duprasi | reverse complement strand
CTCCTCCCCGCCCCCTCCAAGTCCACCAACAGGGGAGGACCTCCTCCCCTTCCATCCAACCCCAGCTTATCCTGACTCCTCAGGGCTGGCTGCAATGTCCTCCCCTGGGATCTAGCCAGTCTGTCACTCCCCGGCTTGTATGGGGGAGGGTCAAAGAGTCAGCCATCAAGATCATGACTGAAACAGTCCCTGTTTCCCTCAGTAGGGTCTTCAGTCCTCCACCGAGCTATCATTGGCCCCATCTGTGCGGGGGTTCCAGGCCACATCCACACATGGTCCTTGATTGTAGAAACCGTCTGAGAGTGATCTTGACTGCCTCATGCTCCTACCTCCACCTTACAAATGTGTTCCACCACTCCTGGCTGAGCCAAAACCCTTCTTTCAACTGTCTCTATTTCACCTTTATTCTGTTCGTATACTCATTCATAACTCTGCTATAAGGGACAGGGGCTTAGGCACATTAAACCTATATTCTCTAATAGAAATATATATGAACCAAGGAAATCATGAATAGAGCAGATCCAGAAAAGCTCCCCCCACCCCCAATAAATTGGTTCTTCTGTCTAGTCTTGAAAAAGGATAGTTTAGAGTAAGATGGTTGTGGGTATGAACCTGTGTTCTGGCACCAACTTTCTGAGAATGTGCTACAACAGATTTCAGTCAGTCTCCTGGTTTAAAATGGGGGTGGGATTAAATGAGCTGCTGCATGTGGAGCCCAAGGAACTGACAAATGACTCATGTTGCCTCTCTTTCTTCATCCTACCTTCTCCATTATCTTTCCTTGCTAATCCCACCTCCCCCATTTCCTTCCTCCTCTCCACTCTTTGCATAGTTTGGTGTTACCTACGAGCATCAGACCTTCCACTTACACGGAAAACCACCAACCCATCTGGGGCGACTCATGAAAATCTCCTTCATGGAGATGCTGGTCCATAAAGAGCTTCTCTGGTGATTTAGGGCACTAGATCCCAGATTATCTGTGATGTGCCTTGAAGCATATTGTAGAGAAAAGTGCAGTGTAAGGTTGAAACAGAAATCTTGTAAAACAAATTAAAAACCAGGTGTCAGAGGGAGCTGGGCATGGTGGTACACACCTGTAATCCTAATGCTTGGAAGCATGGGACCAAAAGCTGTAAGGTTCAAGGCAGCCTAGGCTACAAAGCAAGAGCCAATATCAGAACAAGCAACAGCAACAAAAATTGAGGACAGCTTCACCCACAACAACCTCTCCACCTGCTAGCCTCTAACTTCCTAAGGAGCCAAAACAACCCCTTAAACTTCTGATACTAATGTTTGGATCACATGTATGCCAGGCAAACACTCTACCTTCTGAGCTATATACCTAGGCTTGTTTGTTTGTTTGTTTGTTTGTTTGTTTGTTTGTTTTGTTAAGGCAAGGTCTCTTGTAGCACAGGCTGACCTCAAAATCACAATATAACAGAGGCTAGCCTTGAACTCCTGATCTTCCCCCCTCCACCTCAGAAATTAAATGCCCTTTCTCAGCTTATTTCTTGATAACAGTTGAAATGTTCTCCTAGATCTAATAATCAAACCCTCAGACTTCTCAGGTCAATTATTTCAGACAATGAGGATCACATTCCAAAAAGGGACAAGGGGAGATGGGGGAAGTTGGAATGAAAGTCTGCTTCTTTAGAGAAGAAACGGCGAGAAGGTAAAGTTACTGCCAGGTCAGAGGGCAGCTTATGGAGGTGCCTGATTGTCCCCAGGACTTGGGGCGGTTGATAGTGTGGCTGATGATGCTTCCCTTGGCCCATTTACTACAGCCTCATCCATTGTCACAGCTGGGGAGGTCAACATCACAGTCAAGATCACCTTTATATCATAACAGCCATGCCTCTGCTTACTTGCCTCCTGCCTTCCTTCCAGTAGGCAGCTGGGGCTCTGCCTGTTTCTCACCAGCACCTGGATCACTTTCATGCTGGCTCCCCAGGCTGGGTCCCTCCATGCAGTGTGCTGGCTGGTTTTGTGTCAACTTGGCATAGCCTAAAGTCATCTGAAAGGAAGGAACCTCAATTGAGAAAAAGCTTCTAGGCAAGCCTGTGCAGCATTTTCTTTTTTAGTGATTAATGGGGTGGGTCCAGCCCGTGGTGGGTGGTGCCATCCCTGGGCTGGTGGTCCTGGATTTGTTAAGAAAGCAGGCTGAGCAAGCCATAATGAACAAGCCAGTAAACAGCACCCCTCCACAGCCTCTGCGTCATCTCCTGCCTCTGGGTCCATGTCCTGTTAGAGTCCCTGTCCTGGCTTTCTTCAATGATGAACAGTGCTGCACAAATGTAAACCAAATAAGCCCTTTCCTCTCCAACTTGTTTTTTGTTCGTGGTGTTTCCTCGAAGCAATAGAAACCCTAACTAAGACAAGCAGTGAGGGAGGCACTTAAGAGAGGTAGAATCAACCTTGACTCAGAATGCTTAAAATCTTGGCGCTGATCATAAAGAAGCAGGTGACAGTAAATATCACTAAAAGACAGCGTGTGAGAAAGAAATAAAGATTCACTTCTTCGCGGGGCTAAGTGGAGTCCTTGGAGTGCTAAATATGTAGAAATGGCTTTCTGAAGGAACCCCAAGGTGCGTGGGAAGCTCTGCTCTACCAAAACTCAGCTGGTGACCTGGGTTTAGGCTCTCTTCCTTTTGTAAAATGTAGATGAGGTTGTCTGCCGTATACATCCCTGATGAGTATAAAACTCCCGAAGACAGGTGAAGCGTTTAGCATATGGAAAACGCTATTAATAGTAAGGGGAGCTGAGGACTGTTCGCTAGAGTGTAGAAAGGAGTGGGTCAGGCCGTCTGAAATTCATTAATTCTGTCTGGGAAGAGCGAGCAGTGTGAAGACCCTGCCTAGGAAGGCTTGCACAAGGTTTTACCATTGGCCTGCAAGGCAGCAGCCCCGGCGGCGTGCACACAAGGCGGGGCTGAGGGCCTGCGCGGGGGCTGTAAACAGGGGCGGGCTGTTGTCGCTGTGGTGTGTCGGCTCCCACCGCTGCGAGAGACTGTGTCCCTGGGTGTCACCAGCGCTCGCACAGATAGGAACCTGCTTCGATGTGCGTGTCATGGCTTAAAAATAGCTGCGATCCACCTGCGCGCCAGGGCGGCGGCGCAGCGGCGGGGGCCGCGAGGAAGCCATGGGCACCGGGCTGCCGGAGCCCGCAGGCGACCTCTGGATCTGAGAGCCTCACCACAAAGAGGTAGAGACGTGAGGGCGAGGGGACGGGAGTCGGGACCAGCCAAAGCTTAAGGGCATTGCCGCGCGCCTGGCGGCGCCTCGCTGCGCTTCGCTTCCCCGCTGCGCCGGGCTGTCTGGGTTGGCACAGGGCTAAGGCGACAGCCACGAACCTGTTACTACCGCGACAGCAGACGGAGGGAGGGGGGCCGCGGTCAGGGCCTCTGGTGGCGGGTTAATGGCATTGGAAAAGGCCCAGAGGTGTATTCCCGACTGAGCCAGGCTTCTCTACGCCAGGAGGAACAGTCCAGAGCATAGCGGCTTCCTGCTTCTGCTCTTCCTCCATCATCTCTTAGGCAGAAGAATCTGTTCTGAAAACGGTTGTTGGGCGGAGAGGATGGGTCTTTGAGCCCCAGGAGGAGAGGTAGGTGGTGAGGGGTAATGATGGTGGTGATGGTGGTGCTGATCGACTGGAGTGCTAGATTTCTGTGCTGTTTCTAAACAAACCATTGAAACCCTTTCTGTCCCTGAACTCCTGAACAAGGACTCGCCGTTTGCTGGTTGCGATCCCACTGCCCCTGTTTGTGGTATGTTCTGAGACACTGGTGTCTCTTTGGCCTGGGAGACGGGAGAGCTGTGCCTGGCTGGGAGGGTGGAATGGGATCATTGTGTGACCATGGGCCAAGATGGCTTCTTATTGCTGGACATTCAGTTGAGGCCCCTAAGAGAGATGGCAGCCAAGGGAATGGGAGGGAATTTTGCAGGTCAGCCCACCCTTCCAAACCTGCAGGACCATAGCTGGAAGTGAAGACAGGGTGTCTTCCACAGTTGTCTGCCTGCCCTAGGCCAAGCCTCAAAGGCAGTCTCTTCCAGTAGGAGCCCAGTTTCCCAAGCTCCTGCTCTCCACAGGTACTCTGTCTGAGACACACCTGCTAGGCCCCTTAGAGCTCAGCCTGCTCCGTGTGCTATGCAGGATCAGTTGATTCCAGCAGCAATAGAAGATGACAATTCTGAACCTCCAGGCTGTGCCTGGGCCTGCAGGATCCCTCATTTCCCCCCACTTTCTCCCCTTTCGTCTCCCACTTCTACCCACCCCCACCCCCACCAGACACAAACACAAAGCTCCAACCCTGCTTTGACTCAGAATTCTCTCCTTCGAGATGAGGTTTAGTCAGGGGAGGTGCTCCTCCCACTCACGGACTTGAGTGCATAGATTGAAGCCTTCTTCCATGAGCTCTTACATTCAGCAAATATCTTCCCAAACTCACTGTTTCCTCTTTTTACCTTTCCTCTCTCTCACCCTCCCAATACCCTTCCCCATGACAAGCTTATCGTTGAGACTGGCAGGGCAGGCATGGGTTAAGGTACTTCATCTCTCTGGCACCCGGGAGACATATCTGGCGTATGCCGTGGTCCCAGCTGCTGTTAAGGTCCTGATGATTCTCTCTGGACGGCTCTCCAGCCACCTCCATCCCCACCCCAGCTCCCCAGACTCTCCCCTATAACCCCAGGCAGATGAGACCCAGATTTAGGCTGGCAAGTGTCCTGGCAGGGAGTAGACGCACCAAAGTGTCCAGTGTGTGCATGTCTGTGCAATTCTGTGTTTGTGGGCAGTGGAGGAGGGGCGATGGAGGAGAGACCCATCAGCTGAGCAGCTCCTTTTTCCCCCCCCGTAAACAAGAACATGTGACTCCCACCTTCTTGTGTGCCACAGCCAGAGCTTAGTGGAAGGACCCACAGCAGCTTGAGAAAGGAGGCAGTTGAGCTCCTGGGCTAGCCTTGCCTTCTCTCAGCTAAGAATGTACCCACCCCAAACCACCCCCAAGTGCCCAGAACCCCCTAAGGGCCAAGCACAGTGGGAAGGAAAAAAAAAAAACAGCTGTTCCAAACTCACTCAAGTGTTCTTGGCACCCTTTTCCTTCCAGCAACAGCTACCTGGCCGCCGAGGCCATCATTGCTGAAGCCACCCCACAGTGGCTCCAGTTCCTGCCACCTTGAGGATGTGTCCCGGTAACTGGCTGTGGGCCTCCATGACTTTTATGGCCCGATTCTCCCGAGGCAGCTCAAGGTCCCCTGTTCGTACTCGAGGGAGCCTGGAGGAGATGCCAACTGTTCACCATCCCTTCCTCAACGTCTTTGAGTTGGAGAGGCTCCTCTACACGGGCAAGACAGCCTGTAACCATGCCGACGAGGTCTGGCCAGGCCTCTACCTCGGAGACCAGTATGTAATGGAAGGCCAGGGACTACTCGTGAGTGTGTGTGTGTGTGTGTGTGTGTGTGTGTGTGTGTAAGGAGAAGAGAGAGAAAGGTAGCAGGCAGACACTAACTTACATTATTGATTCCAGGTTGAAGATTAAAGAGAGACGATACAGGGGCAAACAGTAGAGGCTTAAGGGGTTGAGGGAAATTAAAATTCTCAACTCTGGACAGAGAAGCTCTGTTTAGGAAACACCGTTACTCATTTAGGGAATGTCTCATATGATATACCTATACTGCACACCAGGCGCATTGTTCTGACCGTCCAGCTATTGTGCCACTGCTTTGGGGAAAGGCAGTCAGTAAGATGTAAACAGTTGGTGTTAAGCTGACGGGGAGACTGAGTGAAGCCGCCACAAGTCAGGGTCATGAAGACAGAGAGCCATCAAAGGGCGATTATTTCCTTCTCCAGTATGTGAGAATTTTTTTTTTTTGCACATGCGTTTTTACTCTTGATCTTCACAACAGCTTTGTGAAGTGGGGGGTCACTCTCCCTGGGTTACAGAGGAGGGAAAGGGAGCTCTGGGAAGTTGTGACTGGACCAAGCTCACACAGGCTAGAAGCAGGAGTTTGTAGAGCAGCTTCAGTGAGCTTTTGAAGTCTGGAGTGAAATTTTTCACTAGATGGCCTGTCTGTGCTAGTAGCTGCCATGTTGCCTAAGGGCTATCTACCACTAAGCTGCTAAGATGTGGGCCAGATGAACAAAATTGACTATAGATCAAAGTAAACAAGAACCCTAGAGTAACCACCAAACAGAAGAAGTTTCTAGGTGTCAAGGAGAATATAACCTACAGATTATCAGGGACATACGTATGTATGTACGTACGGATGTATTTATTTATTTGTGTATTTTATGTATATGGGTTTTCTGTCTGCAAGTCTGTCTGCATATCTGAGGAGGGCATTGGATCCTAGGAGACGTGTTATAGATGGTTGTGAGCTGCTCTGTGGGAGCTAGGAATTGAAGTTGGGACCTCTGGAAGATCAGCCAGTGCTCTTAACCACTGAGCCATCTCTCCAGCCCCTGCATGCATGTACTGGTTCTGGGGACTGAATCCAGGGTGCTGTACAAGCTAAGCACACACCTTGCCCCAAAATCACAGCCATGGCAAAAGAATGAAATCTGAGCAAGCCTGAGCCCTCCACAGTATCCCAGGTCTGTGCACCAAGGACTCCTCTCTGCTTGAACACACTGGTGTCAGGAAAATCACTCTTTCTTGAAATGCTCTAGCCAGATCTTCAGCTAGAGCTCTCTCTTGTTGTGCATGTCCGCCCATGAAATCACAACTGGTTTTCTGAATCTTGACTCCTTTGATCCTAGTTCCACCCTCTAGAGCCCTACAGACCAAGGAAAATTCCACTTCCTTGGAGCACTCTCAATATTTGATTACAGTCATCTTCATCCATCCCTTTAGACTTCTCTTTCCTACCCCAATCATTCCCAGACCTCCTAAGCATTGCTCCCAAGTCACTGCCCATCTTCCTCTCTTACATAGCATTAGTAGGTATGGCAGAGTTATGCAGCAAACACCTAGACCAAAGGTTCCTGGCACCCTTTCTTCCCCACACCCCTTCTAACTTCTGTTTAACACAGGGACATGGCCAACAACCGCCGTGAGCTTCGGCGCCTGGGCATCACCCATGTCCTCAACGCCTCGCACAGCAGGTGGCGAGGCACCCCTGAGGCCTACGAGGGACTGGGCATCCGCTACCTGGGTGTCGAGGCCCATGACTCGCCAGCCTTTGACATGAGCATCCACTTTCAGACGGCTGCAGACTTCATCCATCGGGCACTGAGCCAGCCAGGAGGTAGGAGAGAAAGCAAAAAGGGGAGGGAGAGAACAATTGGCCCCAGGGTTCAAGGATGGAGCAAGATTTTGGCAATAAGACAAAATGCACAGTACCTAGCACTAAAGAAAGAAAACTGACCTGGCAATCATCTTTTTAAAGGTAGCGTATTAAAAGATGAGAGGGATATCCTTTAGCGTGGCAAGAGGCTCCTACATGGTGAGGTTACGGGTATTGTAGCTTTTTTGCTTTTTCTTTACATATTTCCATACTTTAAACCTTAAACAGGGCTTTTAAATGCTTTAGTGATCAGGGTGAAACTACAGTTGTCCCTCTGTGTTGCTGAGTTCTGAATCATTGGATTCAAGCAACCGCAGACTGAAAATATTTGGGGGCAGAAGTACATATGGATCGTGGCTCAACCTCTTCATCTCTTTTCACTATGCCGTGGATAGTATAGCATAGCACCTGTTTACAGAGAATTTGCATTTTGTTAGTGGACAGACATAATCTAGAGATGATCAAAAGTACAAAAGAGGGTATTGTAGGTTTTATGCAAATACTATATTATTTTATATGTGGGAATTGAGCATCCGTGGGTGTTAGTAATGAGAAGGTTGTCCTGGAATCAATCCATGCTGAATGTCAATAAACAACAGTGTATGTAGATAAAAATAGAGTCAATGGTTTCCAGAAACAACAAGGTCAAAGGATGGGGAAGTAGGGTGTGGTGTCACGTGCCCATAGTCCCAATGACTCCAAGGACAATGTAGAGTTAAAGAGTCAAGCAACAAAAGAATTGTTAAGGAAGAGGGAGGGGGATAGCTCGGTCGGTAAAGAACTTGCCAGGAACTTCATTATTTGTTTTGAAGTGCTGGGAATCAAACCCAAACTCTTGCTCATCCTAAACACATGCTGTCCTCCTGAGTGTGTGTGTGTGTGTGTGTGTGTGTGTGTGTGTGTGTATGTGTGTGATGTACACTGTCTCCTAGCTCTGGAGAGGTAAAGACAGAAAGCTTCCCAGGGCTTTCTGGCCAGCCTGTCTACCCTATTCTACAAATTCCAGGTTCAGTGGGAGAACCTATCCCCCGCTCCAAAAAAAAGAGGGGAGGACAACTAAGGAAGACACCTAATATTGACTTCTAGCCGCCATGTGCACATTCACACCTATACGCACACAGATATCCACACACATATGCAAACACAGCATGAACACATACATCCACAATGCGCATGCACACAAAGGAAGAGTGAGGGAGACCTGAGAGAGGCTAGGTTCAACATAGCAGGATTCCTGCCGATGCATTTGACCAGTGTCCCTGCTCTGTTCAAAGCTCCGATTACTTCAGGAATGAGATTCTACTCCTGACCTCTGCTCAGGTTCTTGAACACGGAGCTTCAGAATGCCCTCTCCATTTTATCCTGCCCAGGCCTCTGCCCTTTGCCAGGGACCTTCATTATTTGTTTTGAAGTGCTGGAAAATCGAACCCAAACTTGCTCATCCTAAGCACCTGCTTTCCTACTGAGTGCGTGCGTGCATGTGTGTGGTGTGAACACATGTGTGCTATGGTGTGTCTACGGCAGTCAGGGGACAACTTTGCAGAGTCAGGTCTCCCGTACCTTTACATGAGTCCTGGGGATGGAGCTCACGTACCTCAAGCAGTCTCTCAGATGCATGTCTGCCTCTCCACAGGGAAGATCCTGGTGCACTGTGCTGTGGGAGTGAGCAGATCTGCCACCCTGGTGCTGGCCTACCTCATGCTGTATCACCGCTTCACCCTAGTGGAGGCCATCAAGAAAGTCAAGGACCACCGAGGCATCATCCCCAACCGGGGCTTCTTGAGGCAGCTCCTAGCCCTGGACCGGAGGCTGCGGCAGGGTCTAGAGGCATGAGAAGGAAATCAGGGCCAGGTCCCTGGGCGGTTTCCTAGCTCC
This sequence comes from Pachyuromys duprasi, assembly GCA_028658305.1. Lineage (NCBI taxonomy): Eukaryota > Metazoa > Chordata > Mammalia > Rodentia > Muridae > Pachyuromys > Pachyuromys duprasi. Next base: position 98,502,121 of record CM053764.1, on the reverse strand, counting down.
CGGCTGGGAAGAGGAAACCCAGGTGGCAGGTGGTAGGAAGGCCAGACAATCCATCTTCCCACAGTGACAGGAGAGTGAAGGGCCCCAAGGCCACTGTGGCTTTTCGTGGATGGGGATGGACAGCCAGGTTGGGCAGTGTAGTGAGTAGGGGAAGAAAGCAGCTGGGCTATAAGCAGAAGATGATGCTGTGATTGGGGCAGCACCAGATTCCAGAGGGGGCGCTCAATGGCTCAGAATCCCTTCCTCTCATTGTGTTCAAGTGTTCCCTTCTCTCACTTCCCAAACCAGAGGACCATTGCTGTGTAGTATCTGAGCAGCGTGGCGAGTGTCAGGAAGGCAGCAGCACAGATGCGAAAGAAGGTGTACAGTTTGCAGAAAACCACAGAGAGTGATGGGGTGGTGTGAACGCCGCAAAGCCAGAGGGAGAAACCTAGAGGTGTGCAGCTCCAGGAAGAGAGGGGGTGTGTCAAGGGAGTGACACCAGTGAATGACTGGGAGTCTTCAGGTGGTCATATTCTCACTGAAAACCATGTGTCTGGAGTAACAATAAAGAGGTGAAAAAGAGCAGAGCGTCTTGGTGTCATTAACAATTTGACCACCCTCTTCTGAGTCTGCCAGGCTCACTTTCCCACTTACTAACCCTCCAGCAATTCTTAAGTGGCGCCAGGAAATCTTGAGCTGTTATTTCCAAGTTTTCCACAAGGAGGCAGTAGAGGACCAAAAACTCGAGGTCTGCAGACACTTGGCGATGTTGTCCAGCATAGACATTTTACATCTTCCAAGGATGGGTCTCTCTGCCCCCTCAGGCTCAAGACATAACAAAATATTAATCTTAAATCAAAATCCTCCCTAAGTGTCCTACATTAGGTGCCAAAGCATTAACGGACAGTTGCTTTCTCTTCTAATTCTTCCAGGTTTCCCTCAAAGGAACGTAACCAGGAAGAATTGCGTGCTATCTTAACTACCAGGCCTCCACCACAACTCTTGAAAGAAAGTAAAAATTGTGCTCTCTCTTTTATTATGATAGTATCTTTCATACTGGGAAAAGAGGATAGAGAGAAATGCAAGTGAAAAATAGAGGGGGGAGCGGGGGATGTGCCAGCAAAGTAGCTCAGCTGGTAACGGTGGTCACCACTAAGCATCTGTCATCTGACTTTGATCCCAGGACTCACATAAGAAAGGAACTGAGTCCCACCAGCTGTCATCTGCAGCTGCAAACACACACACATAAATAAATATATGTACTAAAATTTTCCAAGTCACTTATATATGAAGAGTACATCCCACTGTGTAGCATAGAATTCTAGATTTGGGAGGCACCTTCACAGATTGGGTTTCTGCTATCAGAGAAGGACAAATGTCTCGCCTTTTCCATTCAGTGCCAAGCATTTGCCTGAACGCCTCTGCTGACTGGGGACCACCACGTCATTCCCGCTGCTCTCCACCATCCCCAGATCCTGCCAGGAAGCAGTTCTGGCTACTTTTGTGGGATTATTGTGGTCATTTAATAGGTAAGAGTTACACTTAGCATCTATAAGACCACAGACTCTGTCTCCATCTTTTATTCACACTTATTTGATCTCTCAAGACAAAGAGGGAGTTCTCTGGTTTGAACGTAGCTCACATGGTTCTCTTCTGACCTGGTACTTTCAGACCAACAGCTGTCACTTCTCAATCATCTGTGTCTGTCATATTTCCACTTACTCCCATAAGCCTTGCCAATACGAGCATTTCTCCATACTTGCAGGAAGCAAAAATCTCATCTCAGAATTCACCAGAGAGACCTGTGAGATGAGGGGAAAGCAGGCTCATGAGCTGGGAACTAAAACTATGGACCCCTCTAAGGACACATTTGTCAAAGGGACAGAGAGAAGCCTTCATCAGCAATGCTGATTCTAATCAAAACAGTTTGGTTTCCTATGGGACCCATGAGCCAAACCCAGGTATGTTAGCACATATGTGTAATCCCAGCTCTTTGGGAATGGAAACGAGCATTGAGACAGGGCATCAGTACATAGAACTGGCCACAATCATTTCAAAACAGTGTCAAAAGAATTAAATATAGTTAAAAATAACACAAGGGATAGAAAGATGACTTAAGAGAACGCTTGCCTAAAGTTTTTGGAAAGAGGGCCTCTATTCAATCCCCAGCACCACAGATGATGACAATAACAATGACTATGATGACTAAAAAACCAACTCAAGCCTGGCATGTTGGCTCATGCCTGTAATTCTCAGCACTGTGGGAAATAGAGGCAGGTGGATCACTGTGAATTTGAGGCCAGCCTCGTCTACAAAGTGAGTCCAGCACAGCCAAGGCTACACAGAGAAACCCTCTCTTAAAAAAACCATAAATAATAATAATCATAGTAAATAACTCATAATAATAATAATAATAAATAACTCAAGTTCATAGAAGGTCTCACTATAAATCCAGCAGCTTAGCATGCAATAGAATGGTCCTTTCTTTAAAATCTGAAATGTATGTTACTTGTAACATATTCTAGTGGCTACCACTGTATGTATGCAATCTGACTGTAGCCTAGAATTTTTTTCATGATGAATAACTTGAGAATTTGGCTTTAACTTCTAGTAGAAAAGCATAGCTTGTAGAGTATTTATGAATAAAGACCAAGATTATCCTCCAGAACAGATTATATATTGTCATCAGTTAAGGTCCCACTTTAATTTCGTTTGCTTTAAAAAAAAAAAAAACCTTTTGGTAAAAGGCTACTTAGGGAAGAGGGGCTTGTTCAGCTTGCCATTCCAAGTCAGGACCCATTATCTCATGGGCAGGGCAGGGACTTAAGGCCTCATGTTCACCGTCAAGAGCAGAGAGAGAACCAACACATAGATCATTGTTTGTTTGTTCTAGTCCTCAGCCGAAGCCTTCTCTAATCTTTAGTGGTTCAGGGCCCAGCATAGGGAACAGTGCCTCTCATAATGGACAATCAAAAGCACTTAACCGCAACCCACGGCATGTCCACAGGCCAATCTGGTCAAAATAATCTCTCTTTAAGACTTCTGAGGGGAGTCTAGCTTGTGTCAAGTTGACAGTTAAAACTAACAGAAACAGGGCTGGCTCAGCAGTTAAGAATGCATATTGTTTTAGCACATGACTTGACCCACAACAGGAAATTGACAATTGTGTGTAACTCTAGCTCCAAAAGATCCATCATCACTCTGACCTCCTCTAGCATGTGAACATATACAGATACACATGTACCCATAAATAAAAATTTCAAACTAACCAGCATAGTTATTGACATATGATGGCTATGCGAAGTATAAATCTGTGTTTATAGACACTAACCCTTGTCAAGTAAACTTGTCGTTCCTTAGGGAAGCTGGGGTTAACCAGTCTCCCCAAGGTCATGCAAATGGAAAACAGAAGAACTATAATTTAAATCTGGGAGCCCCCCCCCCAAAACCCGGGAGCTAGAGAAGTGGTTCTCAACCTGTGGGTCATGACCCCTTTGCAGGCAAGGGTCCCCTGAGACCATCAGAAAACACAGACACAGAAAACCAGTTCTTTACATCACAGTTCATAACAGTAGCAAAATTACAGTTATGAAGTAGCAGTGCAAATAAGCTTATCTTTGGGAGTCATCACAACATAAGGAACCGTATTAAAGGGTGTGAGTGTGTGTGTGTGTGTGTGTGTGTGTGTGTGTGTGTGTGGTGTGTGTGGTGTGTGTGTGTGTGTGTGTGTGTGTGAGAGAGAGAGAGAGAGAGAGAGTATCTGGTTCAAAGAGGACGAGAGAGGCCACAAACCTAATCATAACATGGTTCCATACTCCAAACAAGTTATTTGACACCTGTCATAGGCGATCTGGCTCCTGCCTACAAAAACAGGTTCAATATCTAGTTTCCTCCACCTTCTCCTTGGGAGGTTGACCATTTTTGACCTCAGAAAATTGTGCTAGATACAGCAGCATATGCCTCCAGGCTGACTGAGCTGCACAGGTCTCTGGAAGCTTCTGGAACCCTCTGGAATCCTCTGGTTCCAGTCTGTCTAGTCCTTCTGCTCCTTCTCTTGTTTCCAGACTCCTCCTCTGCAGTACTGACTCAAGCCCTTGAAGCAGGCCTAGGAGGCCTATTGGTCTCTGGGGAAGGGGAGGAATGTTTGCCCAATTCTTCACCCCTGTAACTAATCCCAGCCGGGAGGTACCACGGGCAGTGAAGCTCAGAGTAAACTGCTGTTTGTGAGCCCAAGGAGGCAGGTGTCTCTGGAACAATTATGCTGGTCCCCAGAGGGCTGCACATTGCTGCACCCCAGGGCCCCTGCTAGAAACGGATCCAACGAGACTCACGTGGCTGTAAAATAACCCATGGGCACAGGTTAATCCATCACGAGAGTGGTAACTTTACAGGGTTGATAAGAAATTAATATAAGCCTTTGAACTAAGACCTTTCCCCATGCATAGACCGCACTGAAAAGTGACAATGCCGGTACACATACACAACGGAATTTTTTTTTTCAGCCACAAAGAAAAATAAATTTGTAACATTTGTTGGAAGATGACTAGAACTATAGACCAACATCCTAAATTAAATAAGCCAGACTCGGAAAAACAAATGCTTCTTCATATACACAATCTAAATCTAAAAAAAAAAAAAATTGTGTGTGTGCCTCTGTGTGTTGGTCTTGGGCCCTAGGAGGAAACTTACTACAGCTATTTAGCTAAAGGACATGATGCCAAACTGCCTTCTAAATATTTGTGTTTATACCCATAGACAAATTCCACACCCAGTCTTCAGCCGGCCTCCCTTTGCATTGAACTCATGGCTGCTCAAGGTACTGAGAATAAATGAGAGTTCAGTGGTCAGCCCTAAGCATGGTACCTATCCCAACTCTTCCAAGGAAGAGTGGAAGAAAAGCGGGCAGAAAGAATATGAGCCAGAAGATCAGCTGGGTTGCACAAAGCTAGAACCATACCCTACTCTGCTTAACTATTGCATGCTAATAGATTCTGGGATAGATGCAATCCTTGTTTTCACTTCTGTGCCCACAGGTGAGCCCTCAAGGCTCCGATGAGTGGATCAATAGGTGATAAACACAAAGACATGACTGTGAGAAAGAGATTTTAAGGAGGAGTGGGAATTCACAGGATGGGAGGGAGAATAACCGGAATTATTATATACAGATGTAAAACTCTCAAGGAAGAAACTAATAAACATTGCACACATATATTTTTAAAATGCTAACTAGGTATGATGGTGAATGTGTGTAATACCAGTATTTTGAAGGCTGAAGCAGAAAGAGCTTGAGTTAAAGGCAGATTGTGTTACCTGGAGAGAAAGAGACCTTGTCTCAAAAAGAAAAAATCAGGGACTGGAGAGAAGGCTCAGCAGTTAAAAGCATTGGCTGCTCTTCTAGGGAACCGGGTTCACTTCCCAGCACCTACATGTAATCTTTGTTTGTTTGTTTTCTTTTTTTTAAGACAATGTTTCTCTGTGTGGCCTTTGCTGTACTGGACTTGCTCTGTAGACCAGGCTGCCTCCCCAAGTGATAGAATTACAGGAGAGAGTCACCATGCCCAGATTACATGTAATTTTACAACCATCTGTAACTCCAGTTCTAGGGGATCAAATGCCCTCTTCTGACCTCCTTGGGTACCAGGCACACACATGCTGCACAGACATACTTGTAGGCAAAACACTCATAATATAAAACAGTAACAAAAATAAATAAGCAATAAGACTGATCTGACATGTTCAGTAAAGTAGAAAGGCAGAGATACAGAAGCATAGAGTAAGAATCAGGCAGGTGGTGGTGGTGCAGAGACAGGCAGAGACAGGATGATCTCTGAGTTCGAGGCCAGCCATGTCTACAGAGTATCTCTAGGTCAGTCAAGGCTATATAAGAACACCCTGTCTTGAAAATTAAACAAATGGGCTGAAGAGATGTCTCAGAGGTTAAGGGCTCTTCCAGAGGTCCTGGGTTCAGTTCCCAGAAACCACACGATGGCTCTCAAACATCTATAATGAGATTTGGTGCCCTCTTCTGTACATGCAGACAGAACATTGTATACATAATAAAGAAATCTTTTAAAAATAAAACAAAAACTAACAAACAAACAAAAACTTCCCCAGGCAAAGACAGAGAGAGGGGAAAACTGGAGAGTAGGCACATACCTCAACAGCTGGGAGTGTTCTGCTCACTGCCCTCTACTTCAATAATTCTAAAATTTCAGAGTATTTGGGCTTCCAGTTTCTGCTGAACAGTTGAAGAAGATGAGCGCAACGTTGCACGTACAGCTCTGGGTGGAGCCGTTGTCTCGTGAAGAGAACGGAGAATATCTGCCCCCATACTGCACTCCCCCTCTTTACCGAGCTTCTAACACAAGACTTTCTATGCTTTATTTGACACTTTGCTTTACTCGGCTCACACCTTTTATCCCAGCATTTGGAATTAATCCCAGATTTGGGAGGCAGGCAGGTCCCTGCGAGTCTGAGACCAGCCTGGTCTGCATAGTGAGTTCCAGGACAGCCAGAGCTCCCTTTAGCAACCCTGACTCAAATCAGAAGGTTTCAGAGCAAGTGACATGGAGCTTTACTTTAATCCCAGCACTCAGGAGGCAGAGGTAGGAGAATATCTGAGTTAGAGGTCAGCCTGGTCTACATGGTAAATTCCAGGGCAGCCAGGACTACACAGAGAAACTGTGTTTAAAAACAAACAAACAAACAAACAAACAACAACAACCGTCTGATTCTTAAGTCAAATTTTCTCTGAATGACGTCAGCACTGTGCCATAAAGACCTGTGGGAAAACCACATGGTTAGGAGTTAGGTTTGGCTCTCTGACAACAGCCTGAGTGTGAGCTTGAGAGTGAATGTTGCTGACTACTGTGATGACCATGGTACTGGCTCCCACCTCCTGAGAGATCCTGAGGCTGTCACAGAGGCATGCTCTGTAAATGACCTACGGGAAAAATCATGAGACCACGAGCAATTATTCAGTTATTTTTGAGACAGTCTCTTAGAATGCCATCATGGCCTCTGTTAAAGAATTAAGCATGTGACACCATGCTTAGCACTTAAAATTTTAGATAGATAGAGAGATAGAGAGAGAGATAGAGAGATATTTGTTATGGGTGGGGCCAGGAGGTCAGAAGACAAACAGTGGACTTGGTTCTTGCTTCCACCCTGTGGATTCCAGGGATCAAATTTAGGTCATAGGCTTAGCCACAAGTGCCCTTATTCACTGAGCCACCTCACCACCCTCAAATATTTGTTTTAAGCCACTAAATTTTGGAGTCATTTGCTGCTTAGCAATAACTAAATGATGCAGCTACTGTAGCACAGGCACATGGAATTATTAGGGAGCTCAAACAATGCACTTTACTTTTGTCTCACGAACATTGCAAAGAAGGTGGAAGGTGCAGGGCATGGAGGTGGCTTTGCTTTATGAAGCTACCTAGATAAGCAGATCTCTTGTTCCTTGGTTGTGTCCTCAGTCATTTCCCTCTTTCTTTCAATAGATTGGCTTTGTTGGTTTATTGCAATAGATACATGCATGCCAGTCACATGTCCTGTGTTCCAACCCAAGGAAAAGGAAACCAAGAGGGAAGGGAGAGACTTTTCCTTGTATGTAGCCAAGGTTGGCCTTGAATCACAGATTCTCTTGCCATCACTTTCCAAGTATTGAGACAACACACTTTGTGGAGCTTTGCTGGATTAGGTTGGAGTCTGAAAACTCTAGATAGACATTTGTTTGCACTTGGCCTATGATGGTGTACTCCCTTTTCTCAGTGAGGTTCTAAAAGTTTCCCCTGATCTCGGTGACCCCATATTTTATAAGGAGTGTCACATAGCCCCAGATTACAGGCAGGACCCTTTCCTGATTAAAAACAAACAAATAAAATAACAGTAACAAAACAAACAAACAAAAACATCCAGCAAGCATCTGGGAATTCCGAGAAAAACCCCACCCTGATAAGGAGATCTTAGTTTTAAGCAGTGACTTTCAATTGTTCTTGGAGATTCTCCCACCCAAAGGATAATTAAGTGTTCTGTTCTCCTTCTTGTGATAGGACCATGCTACTGCATGGAAAAATGAAGCATGGTACCACTACATGTAAATCAAGTATTTCTGAGCCCTTAACCCTGGAAAATCAAACACATTCACCCTCAAAATCCCTTCCACTATGCAGAGATTTATAAATCCCTGATTTCAAATAAACATGCTTGCTGGTTTTGTGCTCTGTGATACTGTCGGCCTTCCACCATGGCCACCTGAGATTTGTCATTTATCCCCCGCCAGGCCTGCCCTCCGATCCTCTGGGCCTGGGCCTCACCAGGCCTGTGTCTTTGGAATGCCCAAGTTTCAATTGCCACTGGCAATCTCATTCTAAAGGAGCTAAACTGTAACACTCTGTGGAAAACCTTTTCCACACTCAGGCCTAGTACACATGGGCCTCACCCTAAAGCACCCTAAGCACTCCTGAGAGAAACGGAACCCAGATCCTTGGGTTGCCTCATTCTCCCTTCTCCATCCAAAAGCCAAGACCCACCCCCTATCTCCCACCCCAATGAATGGAGAATGACAGTGGGAAACGACAAGTGGCTTTTAGTTTGTGTGTGTACGGAAGAGAAAGCAGGAGGATACGTCTTAGGTGTTGGTTCTCTGATGAATCCTAGGATGGAACTAAGATTGTCAGGCCCATGCACAAGGAACTCTGCCCACTATGCAATCTTGCCTGTACCACATCTGGCTTTTATATATATATCTTTGCCTTCTAGTTACTTATTTCTTCTGTTTTTAAAGTGAAGGACTGGATATGATTGCTAGTTTACAAGTTTATGTTTATCACAGAATCTTGTGTTTGAAAATAAACGGCAAGGGCTGATATACCTCAGTGGTGGTAGCATGTGTCCTTGGCAGACATCAGTTTTCAATCTCTTGTAATAAAAATATCAAAACCAAACCTGTATGTATGAGACAAAAGCAGAACTATTTCTTTGAATCACAATGGACTCTCTTATTTGTTCTCACAGTAAAAGCTATTTGAAATACGAGGGCTCAGGGTTAGGGGTACATCTTCCTAGTAAAACACTTGCCTCACATGTGCCAAATTCTGGGTTCAATCCCTAGTTCAACAAAGGGAAACAAAATCATTGACTTAGCATGTCTGCACATCTCTCTTCAAAAAAACACATTATAGAACGATGCAAATAAGGAAGAGGCTAATATCTACTTGACATGTATGTTAAAGTTACTTTTATTCACCTGATTAAATTGTCATTTCAGAGGCTTACTGCCTCTATCTACTAACCTAGGCATGGTCCTGAAAGCTTCTAGCCTTTGTGTAATCTAATCTATGTCTAGTATGTTTTTAGCCTCTGAGACTTACTGCTGAATAAGCTTAGCCTTTCTTGTTCTTCCCGAACTTTGGGTGTCAGGTTTAATTCAACTGTCCTGGCTCAAACTTCTCTCCATGTTGACAGATTCAAAATGGCTTCTCACTTCTGACTGACTTGTTCTTCTTGGCTTCAAACTAACTTTAGCAATCTGTTCTAATTTTCTGGTTCCTTCTCATTCTCTGGCTCATCTGTCTTCACCTGTGTCTAGCTTTACCTCTCTTTCATTTGTCTGTATAAAACTCGCCCAGTAAAACTGCCTCTGAATTCCATGAACTGAACTGACAGGAACTCAATGCTACTGCACTGCCTCTAACTCACTGACCCAACCAACCAGCCTGAGCAGAACTGACTAGAACTCAAAGATCTGCATGCCTCTGTCTCCTGAGTACTGTGATTAAAGGCATGTACTACCAAGACTGGACCTAAGCTTTTCTTTACCTGAAGCTTGCTCTATACTAGGCTGGCCTTGAACTCAGAGTCCGGCTTGCCTCTGTCTCCTGGGATTAAAGGTGTGTCTGTATTCCAGCTGGATCACACAGACCTAAATTTTTGGATGTAATCTCTTGCCAGAGCAGTCCTATTCTGAATTAAAATTGTTCTACACATGTGTGCTGAAATATTATTTTCTCCTGAATTGCAGGTACCATGAATATAAAAAGGAACAGATATTGGGGCTAGAGAGACAGTACAGCAATTAAAAGCTCTTGCTGCTTTGCCGGAGGATTCCAATTTGGTTCCGAGAACACACATCAGATTGCTCATAACCCCCTGCATCTCTAGCTCCAGGGTATCTGGTCCTCTTGTCTGGCCTCCACAGGCACACACAGATATGTTTACACACACACATAAATGATAATAGTAAAAAATATGTCTTGAAAAAGAGTAGATGTATTTACCCACAACATACCTTAACTCATGCAACAGCAGGAACTTCCTGCCATGGAATTTATCCGAGAACTGGAGCTATCACTGGTTTTAACATAGGGGAACATACATTTTGCAGTCAGATATGTAAGGATCTCAAACTAATGTTCGTTCCAGATGGTTGTCGTCTTGTATTGTATTTTTAAAAAGTGCTGCCAGCTGAGAAGGGAAGCATAATGTTTACAAATATGTTTTAAAACGTTTGCCAAATTTTTGTGGAATCCTTAATAAAGCTGTTTGTCTCCTACATCTGAAAAATCTGAAGAAGAAAAAGGAAGAAGGAAACAAAAAAAGAGGCAGTGAAAGTCACTGACCTTGACATTCTTCTGGCTTCCGTACAGCTGTGGTATTTTTGAGGTGATTATTCACCTGTATGAAACCTACCAAACCTCTTATGGCTTGGCAGCCAGATTTTTATACCAGGCAGGTATTACCAAAGGAAAACGGAATGAGTCCCTGCTAGGTATCCAGCTTAGCTTCACTTCCTCTTACTCCCTAGGTGACAAATCTTGGGACATGTCCTTAATTCTAATAAAAGCGAAGACCCCTTCTCTCCCTGGGTGCATTGGTCAAGAAGCCCGGCGGTAGGATGGAGTGTGGTGAGGGTTACTCTCGCAAAGGACCCTCCTGGCCTGGACTTTTCCTAGGAGCACCTGTGCTTCCTCTCAAGGTTAATATTTTTGTTCACTCTCCGGATGCAACCTCTCCAGGCTAGGATTGATCATCAGTCTCACCCAGGATTAGAAACTTCCGTCAAACTCTTTCAAGGTAATGGGCCGAGACTGTGAACTCACCTAGCTTTGACCCAGTTTGTGAATAAACTCTAGGAGTCAGGGAGGAGAGGCTAGATTTAATCTCTGTGTCTATCAACTACAGACTGTTTTAGGGAAAGTTACCTGGGCAGGGTGGAAGCGCAGGTCTTGCCTGTCAGCAAAACACCAGACTGTCTTGTGAGCCGAGAAACACTCCCTGCTTCCCTGGGGCTGGGCTGGGCTTCTCTCTGAGCTTTTAAATGAAGAAACTCATAGTGACAGCCACCTTCTCCCAGTTGGCTTCAGAGGCCGACAGGGAATTTGCTTGCAGATTTGTCTGTCAAACCAGAGGTGAAACCCCAGGCTATATGAAGGCTACAAACCACTGGCCACAAACTAAGGTACAGCAAAGGTAGACTGGCAATAAGAGAACATTGGGAAGGTAGGCTAATGGGGACATTTTAGGATCAAGGGACCAGGGATTGAGTATTTCTGGGTAAGAATTAGGCCATAGGGTAGGGTGGTTTATATCCCAGAAGATGCAGCACATGATCTTCTGTTGTTTGTTTTGGAGACTGTCTCTCTATGCAGTTCCTGACTATCCTGGAACTAACTCACTGTTGACGGGCTATCTTTTAAATCTACCATTTTCTTTGCTCTGCAAAAACCTCTTAGTTTGATATAATCCAGAGGTATGATTTTGCTTCTGTGGTCTGTGCCTTTGAGGTTTCATCTAAAGAACTGTCTACACCAATGTCTTGAAGTGTTCCGCTTGTGTTCTCTTGTGGTAATAGCAGCAGCAGCAGGACTAGTATAGTTCTAGGATTTGTGTTGTGTTGTGGTTTTTTTGTTTTGTTGTTGGTTTGGTTTTTTCTGACAGGGGTCCCACCTAGTAGCCCAGGCTGGCCTGGCATTCACAGCGATTTTTCCCACCTCAGCCTCCCAAATGTGTGGCTTAAACACTAGGATTATAAGTGTTGAACTGCCACACCTAATTTTGTTTTGTTTTTTATTTCAGGTTTAATATTTGATGTTTGATTCATTTGGAGTTGAGATTGGGTTTGTTGATAACTATAAAGATCTAGGTACTTCCTTCTGCATACACAGTTTTCCCTGTACTCTTTATTGACGGTCTTTTCTCCACTCTTTGTTCTGGCACTTCTGTCAGAAGCCCGTTGGCTATGTGAGTACAGATTGATTTCTGATGAACCAAACTATTACAGTGTCCAAGGCAAAAGGCTTCCAATCTGCTGTGTCCACTGTGAGCCATCGCTGAGGACTGAACTGTAGCCACACTGCCAGGAGGAATAAGGCAGCTTGACTCAGGAGAACTTGCTGGGAGTTGAAATGACATGCATAAAAGTAGAAATTATAATCTGGGTGGTGATCTTGCACACCTGTAATCCCAGCACTCTAGAGGCAGAGGCACACAGATCTCTGCACTCAAGGCCAGCCTAGTCTACAGAGTTTTAGGACAGCCAGGGCTACACAGAAACACCAAGGGGAAAAAAGTATAAATTATAGAGCACATGGTCCCCACTGTAGCACAGGTCCTGTGAGTACTACCTGGGATACTCACCACTCAGCTATGCCAGCTGTATGCATGAACACCTCCATTGGCCTGCCTTCTAGGTGTTTTCCCAAAGAAGCTCAATTTAGCCAGAGGAGAACCAGGTTTGAAGGAATCTCTCTTGTCACTTTACTCTTCAAAGGCTCTCCCTCCTTCACAATTTTGTCAGAGTAGGATTCCCTATCACACCTGACCTGGAACCAGTGAACACAAATTACCATCTATCTAGTAACTTCTGTGCACACATGGAGTTTGTTTTTCAATTAAAATTAAGTGTTTTTTCCCCCTTTGTAGTTTTAGATCACAGAAAAACAAACAAGAGTTGTCAGAAAATTCTCACATACTTCCTGTCTCAACCCACGCACAATCCCCTATTACCATATCCCCCACCCAAATGGTAAATGTTACAGCTGTTTAACCTACTCAGACATGGTGGGCTCCACTTTTGATCCCAACTCAGGAGGCAGAGGTAGGTGGATCTCTGTGAGGTGGAAACAATCCTGGGCTTACATCGTCCTAACATACACAGTCTCTCTGTCTCTTCCTCGGTCCCTCCCTCCCTCTCCCCTCTCTCTTCCTCTGTTGCTCCCTCTCTCTTCCCCTTTGTCGTCCCCTCCCTCCACTGCGCATCACACACACACACACACACACACACACACACACAGAGAGAGAGAGAGAGAGAGAGAGAGAGAGAGAGAGAAAATTATGGTATAATTTGGAGGACTTTTTCTAATCACCTGGTCTAGTTCCCAAATAATGAGACAGAACTCTTAGCTTTATTCAACAAGCTTTAAATCACTAGAGCTGGGCAGATATTTATTCTAACCCTCTATGCAAGTCTGGCAACTTCCTCAGCACATGACCCGAATTACTTGTCACATTGGTCTTGCCTGGGCTGCTTCTACTAGGTTCTTTCTCTACCTCTTTTTCCTTCTTCTCCTCAACCTCGTGGTCCCTACCTGAGACCCCAAGACTGGGAAAAGGAGTCCAGCCTTCCTACCTCCTCTGCCCAGTCACAGGCTGCTCAGCTTCTTTATCAACCAATCAGAGATAACTGGGGAGTAATATTTACACAAGACTGAGCAATGATCATGACAATGTCCACATCTGAACTGCAACCAGATCTCGGAGCACAGAATTCAGCTCCTGAACACACTGAGCACCAGACCAACCCAACAAACACACACAGGAAAAAAAAATATCAGTCAAAAAAGAAGGCATTGAGATGGCTCAGGGGGTATGAGTTAAGGTGCTTGCTGCCGTGTCTCACAAACTGAGTGTGATCCCCAGAACTCAAGTGGAAGAAGAGAGGTGACGTTCTCCGACTTCAAGCAGTGGCATATATGGCATCCCCCTCAATTAAAAAACAAAAACCTTCTGTACAAGAAAAACTGGGGGCTCCCTGACCGATGACTAGCATCAGAGAAGGTAAGCATCAGGAAGGCAAGCAAAGGCTGTAGGGCTATGAATGCCAACCAAACCTGTAAGCATCAAAAGCCAGTAAAAATTACGAAGCAAAGGAAAGACTCAGACAGAGGTACGCATTAGAAAGATAACTCTTGGTCAATATCACATCAGAGTACTAACTTCTCTCAACAACTGCAGGATTTTTACAGGGAACAAGGCACATCAGAAGGATTTTTGGTGAGCTTTTAAAAAGCTCTGTGCTCACGCTTGGGAATTAGTAAAGGTCAATTGTCTCCCGTAATAGTGATTCCTGTGGCTCTGAAGTCTGAGGCATAGAGGAGGATCAGAGATTAGAAGTCTCTGCAGTGACCTCATTAAGAATCAGGAGGTAGTCAGGCGTGGTGGCACATGTCTTTAATCCCAGCTCTCAGGAGGCAGAGGCAGGCAAATCTCTGAGTTCAAGGACAGCCTGGACTACAAGTGAATTCCAGGACAGCCAGGGCTACACAGAGAAATCCTGTCTCGGAAAACCCAAACCAAAACAAGACAAAAAAAAGAAAAAAAAGAAGCAGCTTGGCTTGGCTCCTCACATCTTTAATCCCAGGAGGCAGAGGCAGGCTGATTTTCATCCCAGGCCACTCCAGTCCTGTTTTTTTATTTTGTTTTTGTTTTTTTTTTCTCAAGACAGGGCTTCCCTGTGTATCCCTGGCTGTCCTGGATTCACTTTGTAGACCAGACTCCCTCACAGAGATCCGCCTGTCTCAGCTTCTCTGAGTGCTGGGATTAAAGGCTTGGGTCACCACCACCCAGCTTATATAAACTCTAGGTCAGCCAGAGTTACTCAAAAACCAAACAAAGAACAAAAACAAGAGAAGGCAGCTCTATCTGTACACCACATGCCCCCACCCTTGCTCTGAAAGAACGGAATTGTTAACTAAACAATTGATAAACTACAGTGAACCCTCCATATTGTCAAATTATTCAAATAACGAGGGGCATTGTTCGATTTTAAGGGATTACAAGCAAATACCGTGTCGCTGTCCACAAGGGCCTTCTGAATTTGGAGACCATCTGACCATCCCCAGCGATAGGAAGAGTGTGTTTGTTCCAGCAGCTCTGTGATGCTAGCCAGGACATTTGATACTCTAACGACTATACTTTGAAACAGCAAAGCACTCACATGCATTAGATTACTTAGGTGCCAGAAGCTCCCCAGAGTTAGGGGAAAGTACTCCGTTCCAATGGACAGATCAATAGTGTATTAAAAAGTGTCACAGGAGGAACAGGGCATGGTGTTTGCTCATTTTCGGGTCTCCTCACACACTGCCTCTGACAATGGATATGGCTTCTGTCAAGGTACTTTGAATGATACTATGACCTTGATGATAATTCCTTTTAAGAGGAAAGATAAACAAAAGCAGAAATAAATGGGCTGGGTGTGGTGGTGCATGCCTTTAATCCCAGCACTCTGGAAGCAGAACTGGAGGCAAGTCAGGACTAAAAAAAAAAAAAAACCAATAACAAACATGAAATAAACATAAATAAACGGTGCAATGTCATGCAAAATGAAGAATACTACACGGAGAGTTGAACTCTCTTTTCCTCATTCGGTTTATTCAACACTGAGGCAAGACCCCTTACCCAAGACCTTAACAAAGCCAGTTCCTGGTTTTTAGTCACAATCTAGGAGATTGGAATGCTGGCAAGCAATGGCCTTCACCTTTAGGCCTTCAATCCTTGTGTGTGTATGTGTGTGTGTGTGTTTTTAAGACTCTGTCCTGAAGTTAGGTGAGAGCAATAGCTCTTTGAAGATCCAAGTTTTAAGTTTCATCTGCTTTGCCCTCTTGCCTCAGTTCCCTCCTTTCGCAGTGGGTCTGGGAATGCTCTAGCTGCCACGCATAAACACTTCCAGAGGACAAGTGGAACCAAACCCCCGGACTGGCTGCCACAGCGCTATAGAAATCCGAGGCAGGCACGGATCTGTAGGCGGAAAACAAAAGTGGCGCTAAATCGTCTTGTAGTTCTTCCACCACACAACCCCCTACCAGCCTCCCCAGTGCTGGGAGGTGGCGGCCCCCGCCCCCGCCCCCTGCGGGCGATGCCCCTCTCGCTTTTCTGCGGACTGGGGATTCCCCAGGTCAGGCTAGGAGGCGGTCTAGGTGTCTGACTAGCAAAAAAGCGCCCCCTTCCAGAGAGGGAACCGGCCTGTAAATAATACCCAGGGGCAGGAGTAAGGCTCCTATTGGCCAGAGAGCAGGTGACGAGCAGGGGGCGGGCTCCCTGGAGGGGGCACTCATAGGGAGGGGGTGTGCACCACACGGTGTCAGTTTTCGGAATCCCAGCGCGCACTGCTTGGCGCGGTGGGACCCAAACCCCGGCTCCGTGTCCCGGCCCTCTCGCTGCCCTCCCGGCCCGGGCCGTTCGCGATTCCCGTCAGCAGAGCTCCGCTCCGGAAGACTTTGTTTCCTCCTCTTTCCTCTTTGTTGCTCTGCAAACCAGCCTCTCTGCAGCCCCTGACTGCTCCGGTAGTTGCATCTCCAGCCGGGCCATCTCAGTGCACAGCCCCGCCGGCCCCAACACCGTGCCTGCGTTCGTTCGTGGAAGCCGACCTTGACTTCATTGATGCACCCATTCCAGTGGTGTAACGGTGAGTCTCTGGACAGGTGGGTGAGCGGAGACCGCGCAGGTCCAGGTCCTGTGCCAAGTTTCCCGGTCTCCGGGACGGCCCTGAAGGCGTCCTGGCGCCCCGCGGTGCCCTGCACAGCGCGCAGTTTGAAAGGACCCATTCTCAGCGTTGGGGACAAAAGCGGTCTGGAAGCGAGTGGGGGCCCGGGGCCGTGTGAGCCCAGGGCTTCCCAAGCTCTGTGTGGCGATCTGGCTCTTCCTACCCCTTCGCCTGCCTTTGTGCGCTCTCAAACTCTGTTCTTTGTTGTGGTGGTTGCAGAATTAAATCCGCGCTCGGGCTGGGATCTCCTAGAGGGAGCTCAAGTTCCGGTTCTGAAACTTTGCAGGCTATTTTAAATATGTATACAGTGCAGCGTGCGGGACAAGGCGCGGGGTGAATTACTTTCTCTTTGTTGGTTCCCACTGGCTCCTAGGGGCAAGACGCTGAATTAAAGAGCGTCGCTTTACGGAATAGATAGAAGCCTTGCGGAATTCTGGGCTCCCAGCTCAGCAATCAGCAAAACCTTTGCAGAGCTGGCAAACAAGGCCAGACTTTGGGGTCTGCTTTCATTCTAGGTGGTGACAGCACTTCCAGGCACCAAACTCTTTCCTACACCCCACCGGGTGATGATGCTAAATTAGTCCACCTGAGGCTTTTGGGAGGCTCAGGTGCTAAAAAAAAAAAAAAAAAAGGGTGTCTGGAATTTTTTTTTTTTTTTGTCTAAGCTATCTGATGGATCTTTCTGAGCCAGTCATTTAAGCCTTAGCTGTTAATACCACCCACTCTTACCCCAGGGGTGCTTAGAATCTTGACCACTTTTTTTTAAGCATTGAGGAGTTGGGCGAAGTGGGATGTGGGTGGCTTTTTTTTTTTTTTTTGGTGTGGCAGGCTGCTTACTTTGTGTGTGTGTGAATCCGTTCTTAAGTAGATTTTTGCAAGATCTTGGATTAGTTATTTCAAGAGTCTTTTGTTTTACAGCAAGGTTTCAGCCGATTGTGTATGAGTGGCCCCCACTCCCCCTCCTCCCCCCTCCTCCCTTTGCTAGTCGGATCTAATTTCCTGAAAATGGATCAAGCTGTGTGTGATAGGCGGGTAATGGCGGGGGTGGAGGGAGAATGGGGGTTGAGGCTTGACGGTGTGTCCCAGCATCTGGGAAAGATTGCCTTTGGCTGGAAAGCAGCAGTTCCCAGATCCGATGGTCTTGGCCAGACCTGCTCTGACGTCATTCCTGCCTGCAGTCTGCCAGCTGAGATGAGACATTCTGGTGTCAGGTCTGAAGACAATGGACCAGAGACTTAGCGAGGGCTAAGCTGTCAGTAACCCCCACCCCCACCTTCTGGGCAGCCTCCTTTGGAAAGTGTTTCATCTTAACACTGCTTCCCTGCCCCCTCCCCCGTTAGAACCCAGAGCTTTGCTCCTACTAAACTGACCTTTATCTTGTACTTTTTAAAGTGATTGGCAGATCCTGGCTCATTCCTCTCTCAGGAGGAATGTAACCCCACTTTTGCTTCGTTGAAGAACCTCTAGAAACCCCAAATCCTGGAATGGATATTCTTTGACCTTAAAGTTTTAAGGAAAATGCTACTGTCCAGTTTGGACAATGAAAAGCAAAGTTTTAATTGTAAAACTTTTTGTGTGGCAGGCTGCTTACTTGTCAAGTTCAAAATTTATAGATGTCTACTATGGTGTCGCCAGAGAAAATTTCACACCATTAAATTTTGCTTCATGCACAAAATTATTTAAAATGTATAAAGTTATCTTCAGGCTTCGTGAATGAGGTCTATGTATATGAAACAAGATGAATTTCATGTTTAGACTTGAGACATGTCCTATCCTAGAGATATCACGTATGTACAAATATTCTGGAGTAAAAAAAAAAAAAACAAATAACATGCAAAACAATCCTGTTATCAAGAGTAAAGAATGAGCCGGGTGTGAGGTGCGCACTTTTAATCCCAGCATTCTGTGTTAGTCCTGGGCCAGCCTGGTCTACAAAGTGAGTCCAGGCCAGTCTAGGCTACACAGAGAAAAAAACCTTGTCTCAAAAACCAAACAAACAAAAAAATAGAATGAAAGATAATCCCACTGTATTAGAAGCAAATCTTTTGCTTTGTTTTATGAAACAGTTTTTTATTGTCACCTCTGCTGGCCTCAGGAAGACCCATAGTTCCGCGCCACTCCTTTACACTGATGGGGTCACACACGAAAGCTACTATGGCAGCATACTGTTGTTTGGCAGAACTTTCTGGGGAGATGTCACTCACATGTCTATTCAACCCAGACAGGAAGCCCATAACAGACTAAAACAGATACCACCAAAATCCAACTTCGTGAGCCAATGAGTTTTTTATCGTGCTGCTTAGAGACAGGAATATGGGCAAGGGGTTACAAAGCAGAAATGGCCCAAAGATAGCTGCATCGCTAGGGTCTGCCCCACTATGGGAAACCTGAAGCACACTGCACAGCCTGTAGGCAGCTCAACAGGTTGGCGGGCATAGTTAGTGCTTCAGTTAGTCTAAACTTCTTCCAGACAGCTTGCTTCTTTCAGGAATCTGTTCTGGTCTCAGAATCTTTGCAGCTCGGCTTTCTTTAATCTCGGAGGAAACTGTTACAGGACACAGGCTTGAATGTCTATTCTTGAAGCTACCTCCTTATTTATTCCATAGAGTCCCAAATTCACTGGTTTAGTCCTAGAGCCCTAGAGGAAGCCTTTTAGGAGATGGGAAAAGATGGAGACAAAGTGATCTTGGACTGCTGGAACCAAAATACCTACGGATGCAAATATACTCACCACAATAGTAGCTTCCACAGTTACCTTTACAGAATAGAAATATGAGGTTGTTTAGGACCCAGTAAATACCAGGATTCCTGCTTATGTAAGGCACATAAAAGAACCATGGCAAATGTAGAGGATGTTTGACCCTCTTACAGCTTCAAATAAGTGTGTGGCAGGATGAAGAAGCTACTGGCAGTAGAAGAGCCTGTTGGTCCTGAAGGTACAATTGTCTGGAAGAAAGTTTCTGAGCCCTTTAGTGGTACACAGTCAAGGATGCAGGTCTAGTATGATGCCTTTGTGGAGAGTTGCTTTGTGGAAGGCCCACAGAGAGCAAATCTGCAAGGGGGAACCAGTGATGAAAATGGCATTCTTTCTAACCCATCTCCAGTGGAAACTAAAAGCAAGAAATGTCCTATTGAGCAAAGCAAATTTTAATAGCTAATTGCTTCTTTAATTTCCCCTAATTGAAAATTCTTTCGCAACAAGAACTTCTTTCACTTTCTGTTTCCCCACAAGGTCTAGGTCAGTGTAAAAAGCAGACCCGCAACAATACCTGTTGGCTGACTGGTAATTTATTAGCTGAGGGCAGTTTCTGGGCAGTTTTCCCAAACATCAGTCTTCTTACTTTGAAACTGGAGCTTTTGCCAAGGAGACTAGATTGTTTTGAGAAAGCAGAAAGTTATTTGTCTATTAACCAACTATGTAGACAGACCAAACATTAGTTAAGGGCACTCCAGAGTATCTAGGAGTCCAAGTTGGTGTCCTCAGGCCTGGGGTGTCTGTGTGTGTGTGTAGAATTGTGTCAGGAAGACTACACATTCTTCTTGGTTCTATCTTCCGCTCTTAGAATTATAGATTCACCTCTGCTATCACATTGGTCTTTGTTAGGGAAGGTGTTTGAGTCTGTCACTTTCCTACATGGAAAATCATCCAGTCATTCCTCCATGTTCTTTTATCCTTCATGTCAACGACTGTGCTTACCATATCTATGCAGAGTATACTGTGAGTCAAATTAAATTGATACTTGCAATGACAGGGTAACAAGATACTCTGAGCAAAAACCATGGCGAACGATACGAGTCCTTAGCATTGTAGAATTCTATGACAGAAGGGTCATCGGACTATCTCAAAGACCAGGCAAGGTTCTGAGCATTCAGCACAGTAGTAGAGCACCACCCAGCCTTCGCACGGTCCTAGCTCAACCCCCAAGCCCTGGCATCTAAAGGAAAAATTATCACAAAGACCAAGACTAGACTTCAAGAAAGGGAAGAAGTTTAGGCAGAGAAGGCTATATAGGCGAAGGTGTAGAGACAGACTGGACGTAGTTGGGCAAGATACAGAAAGACTTGCCCAGGTGCTGAAAGCTCATAGGATATTGCAAAGGGACAGGGTACATGTTCATGTGGACTTGAAACCAGACAAGAGTTTGGAAATTACCTGGTAAGTGGAGTTGCCAGGCATGTAGGATACTTAGAGAGAAACAAAACAGTGACATCAACAGGGGAGGAGTAGCTAATAAGTATAAAATAGGGATATGGTAGTAGAGTTGACATGGTCTTAGATTTTTGGATGAAGTGATACAAGGGACACAGAAGAATGGCATGTACCATATGTGACGCTGTCCTCACTCTCACAGAATCGTACATAACTTAGAAAATGTTAGCACATTTATTTTTTTAGAGGTTTCAGTCTATCAAGCAGGAAAGATAAAGCTTTACTTCCTGGGGGTCTAAGAAGCACAGAGGAAGAGAGGTCAGCATCTAAGCCTGCTGCAGGGAGGCTTTAAGTCCAAACCATACCATAGTGTCACAGTTGATTGCAGTCTCTGTAACTGGTCTACTGAAGGCTTGTGGTAGCACTCCATTGTGATAATTGCCAGGTAGAATCCTGGCTCCTAACCAAAAAGCCAGGAAAGAGCCTCGCCCCTGAGGTCTGGCCGTTGTTGGGAAAGCAGAAAGGCTAGGAGTGTGGAATGTGCTTATATTGTAGATCTGTATAATATACAGACCAAGGACATCATTCTTTAATGCCTTTGGCTATATTTTCTTTCCACCTATGTCTTAGTAATACCTTCCTATATGTCTGAGGTGATATGAGAGAAAAATATTTCCTTAAGGAATTTAGTTCTTTGTTGTTTGTGGTATTTTTGTTTTGTTGTGTCTTGGTGGGGGGAGGGGAAGGGCTATCACTGCATAACTCAGAGTAGCCTGGAACTCCTGATACTTTTACTCCAACCTCTTGAGGAGATACTTCCCAGACAACTGGGATTATAATGTTATGTCATTGTACTCAATTAGGAAAATCTTTCCTTTTTCTGAAGACTTCTTTGGTTTACTGCTTAGAGTCTGACACCAAGCATGGGCAAGGGGAAGATGATTGCCACATGGGAGAGCCAATGAGAAGGAATAAATGTTCAGAGGATTCTTAAACAATGAAATCCAGTTCATTTAGTTCAGTATAGACCCAAGACTGTACATATCTCACAAGCTCTTATGGGATTGACTCAAGAACAGCACCTTGGTCATGGGTAGAAAGGTGACCACTCAAGGAAGCCGAGATTCCCTGACAGCAGTCCCAATCACTAACTTCTGGAATACCAGCCT
The DNA here is from genome assembly GCA_028658305.1 of Pachyuromys duprasi. Classification (NCBI taxonomy): domain Eukaryota; kingdom Metazoa; phylum Chordata; class Mammalia; order Rodentia; family Muridae; genus Pachyuromys; species Pachyuromys duprasi. The sequence continues at coordinate 98,480,058 of CM053764.1, read as the reverse complement.
GGACTTGTAGTGAACAATTTTTATTGTGGTTCTGGCCCAGCTTGTCTTCTGGAACAGGTGGTCAATGGTGACAAATGACCTTTGCAACTGCTCCTTACAGTTCATGAAGCCTCTCTCTCCCTTTTTTTCTTTTTGGTTTTTCAAGACAAGAGTTTTCCTATGTAGACCTGGCTGGCCTCGAACTCACAGAGATCCACCTGCCTCTACCTCCCAAGCGCTGGGATTAAAGGCGTGCGCCACCACCGCCAGGTTTGAAGCTTGTTTCTTAAACCATCATTCCTGTTCCTCTGTTTTGCCAGTTTTCCTATGATGAGGTGAATTCTGGGGCAAGAGTTTCTTGAAGGTCATGTGGGTTCATCTGAATGTATTTTCTCACCTTAAGGCTCTTTTTGCTACTGTACTCAATGAGTGTCTCCTACTTGGAGGCAATTTTGTTGTTCTTGTTTTCTGTTTATATTTTCTGTCCTTGCCAATATTCTCTTTTGTTTGTTTGTTTTTCAAGACAGAGTTTCTCTGTGTAGCCCTGGCTGTCCTAGAACTTACCTGTAGACTAGACTGACATCAAATTTAAGAGTTCCATCTGCGAACGCCTCCTCAGTGCTGGGATTAAAGGCAGCCACTTTCGCCTCCACCACCACCACCATCACCACCACCACCTTGCTTCTACATTCTTAATCCTCTTAAGTCCATTTCATAGATTAGCCGGGACCATGTAGCTAGCAGTTAGTGCTGGGATGTAAACTTAAGCTAGATGCTGAGGTTCCAGCTAACACAATGTACCGTGGGCCCCAGTGGTTAAGCGTCTAACTCTAGTTTTTTATTCTCTTGTTTTACAGGGTGTTTCTGTGGCCTGGGACTGGTTAGTACCAACAAGTCCTGCTCAATGCCACCTATCAGTTTCCAGGACCTTCCCCTCAACATCTACATGGTCATCTTTGGCACAGGCATCTTCGTCTTCATGCTCAGCCTCATCTTCTGCTGCTACTTCATCAGGTTGGTTGTTTGCTGGCTGATGGGGGGCTAGAATTAAGAAAGAAGGAGACTAGGACATAAAGGATATTGAACAAGGCAACACACACACATCAGAAGCTTGTGCTGGAGTCCCTAGTGGGAGGAAATACCTTAGCTAGCCCTTCTCTGGACCCCTCAAGTCTAGTGTTTCTATTTATAGCCTATCAAGTTATCCCAGAGCACAGAAGGTCACCAAGGGCTAGACTGCAGCTCTCCTCTTAGCCAGTTATTCTAAGGTTGCCTAGAATGACTGTTGACTGAGCGATAATGCCAGCACCCTTACCTGCCCTGTGTGTCCCGCTCACAGCTAAGGATAGGGTGGTAGACATCAGTTCTTTTGCTCTCCTGTGAAATTGCCAGTTCTCCCAATGCTAGCAAGCTTGTGCTAGAAAAACTCATTTGTTCTGTCCTGTAAGCTTTTAATGTTAAGAATGGAAAGGAAGGGTGACACCTATTCTTTGTTGCTTAGGGATCCATGAGAAGGACTTTAGCTTGGCAGGGTAGCTAAGCTCTAAGAACTATTTCTCCTTATGGTGAAGGATGTTGGAACTTATGGCTGTTTTCTACTAAAAAGCTGGGGAAATGGTTCAGTGGGTAAAGTGCCTATATCAGCAGTGGAATTTGCATACCAGAACCTATGCTAATGCTGGGTGAGCACGGGACCTGAAGTAGTTCCAGCTCTGGAATGTGGAGATGGGGTGGATCCCTGGAGCAGACTGTCTATCTAGACTAGCAGATCAATGAGCTCTGAGTTCAAAAGAATGAAGCTGCCTCAGTGAATAAGGCAGAGAGGCTCTGAGAAGACTGCAGTATCAGTCTCCTGCATACATACATATGTGCTTATACACATAGGAATATGAATACACAGACACATGCGCGAGGAGGAAAAAATGTCGGACATGCTTGGTACTTTAAGCAGAAACCAAAGCAGAGTTCTACTGGGGTGTTCTGTTAGAACTGATAGTTCATTGTCCCATACCCTATACATAGGAAAGAGTAGGCTATCTTTGGCCAATAGAACAAGCTAATAATCCTTGACATCGTTTTGGTTTTGGTTTCTTAAGACAGGGTTTCTCTGTGTAGCCCTGGCCCTCCTGGAACTTACTCTGTAGACCAGACTGGCTTTGAACTCCACCTGCCTCTGCATCCCAAGTGCTGGGATTAGAGTTGTACGTCACCACCACCCAGCTGTCTCCTTCCTTGCCACACACATTTCCAAATGCCTGTTTAAAACTTGAATTTTTCCACCTAAGTGTGCAGAGAAAATAGTGCTTTATTTTTCCTTTGATATAATTAGTGCAAATTTCACATTTAACTACCAAGTAGGAGTGAATGTAGGTTTCTCTTTTCTGTCTTATAATAACTATGATTTCCCTTCCCAAACTATTCTTATTCACTGATCTTTTCCCTCAACCCCCTTATCAAGTAATTAACTGAATTCTCCTGAAGGGAAAGGTATGCATATTCAAACATCACTGATTTGCTGAAAGGCAGGCTGCTCACCTGCACTGTAATTCCTTTGGCAAGCAGAGGCAGGTGGATCTTTGTGAGTTTGAGGCCAGCCTGGTCTACAGATTGAGTTTCAGGACAGTGAAGGCAACACTGAGAAACCCTGTTTCAGGGGGAAAAAATAAGAAAGAAAAGAAAAAAGAAACCAAAATGCCAGATTTATTTAGGATAACGCTGATAGAAAAACTCTATTTCTTTAATTTGGTTCCTTTCTATACACACACACACTCTCTTTCTCAAAAGAAAACCTGGAGACCAGCATTCTGACCAAGGACATGACTGAGGTTCCTTACCTAATTTGCCACTAATAGGCATTACTTTAGGTTTGGGGCTAGTCTTCACTAAGGGCTGTGCCAGCCATTGTGGTAAACCATTTAGCTCACTTAAGTCTATGAACAACCTTTCAATGTAAGGGTTAGTGAACTGTGTAAATGAAGGCTCTCATGTGCAGCCGGTTTAGAATTTGTTCAAGGTCAAACCTCCAGGGAGATGCTGAAGTGGGTTAATTTGACCTTTCTTGCAGTCCCCATGCTCATCTTGTGTGTCTTGCTTGGGAAGTGGAGCTGATGAGACCTCCATGGCTACCCCTATCAGCTGGGTGTCAGCGTCCTTCAGGAGACAGGCTGCGGCACTGTCTGTCACTAATCGGTTTTGTTTTGGTTGTAGCAGAAGAACAGAGAGAGTAGTGACCACGTGACACTAAAAGCTGTCCCCACTGTGGTGCAGCACAGTGCCATCTGTCCTTTCTGCAGTATTCTGTTCCTTCATCAGCCAGCCTGTGTCCTGTAGCCTGTCCAGAGCCAGCTGCCCTGTGGGTCCCTTGGTTCCAAAGGCTCACTGGTATGTGGTACATGTGTCTATATATAGAAAGACTCACAGGCACATAAGCCACTTCCTCTCCTTCTCAGTTTCCACCTCAGCCAAAATAGGCCCACGGCTGCCACTCCTGACCCGGTGAGCTCATGAGCCAAGGACGCCTCAATTGCCAGCTGCCCCTTGTGTCCCCTTCTTCCCCTCAGAGCTGACCTCTGCTTACACAGGATGGAGGGGCCAGTGGAATACAAATAGACAGGAAAGGAACGATTATTTTCAGAGCTGGCTGCATTGTTCTAAAAGGGAAGAGAGTGAAGGGAAAGCCTGCTGGCAGGGGCTTGCAATGGTCTCATTGAAATTGTGGTATTTTTAGTTGCTTTGCTCAGCCAACAGCTGAGAGGGCCACCTGTCCAGAGTTCTTGGCTCTCACAACCCCAGCTGGGACAGCCCAGAGTGCTTTTTGCTGTGTTCTTTGCAACCCTTTGAGCGCCTTCCCCTCACGACCTAAGCGAGTCCAGGATAGCCAAGGCTACACAGAGAAACCCTGTTTCAGAAACAACACCAACAAGGATGGAGCTTTGAGGGTTCTGCATCTCTCTATTAAAGGGAGCCTGCCTTACACGATAGTGAGAGGCTGTCAGGCACAGCACAAGTATATCAATATTGTTGGCGAGGCAGTTGGAATCTTTTAAAAAATGTGTGGCATTCGCTCATTTAAACTTCTATTCCCAGACAGGATTGGAATGTAGCTCAGTGACCCAGAGCTTGTCTAGCAAACATTCAGTCCTTAGACCTTGAGGGTAGGGACAGTTTGAGCACAGGGGTGTATATGAACTGGAGTTATAGCTAAATTGGAACATTCGTGGAGCTCCCATAATCCTAGCATGAGGTCAAGGTCATCTTTGGCTACATAGCCAGTTTAAGGCTAGCCTGGGTTACATGGGACTCTCAAACAGGAAAGAAAATGATAGTTTCTCTTTTGTTTGTCAAGACAGGGTTTCTCTGTGTAGCCTTGGCTGTCCTGGATTCGCTTTTCTAAACCAGGCTGGCCTCAAACTAACAGTGATCCACCTGCTTCTGCCTCCCAGACTGCTGGTATTACAGGAGTGTGCCACCGTACCTGGTGTCCCATCTCCTTTGGAATGCCGAGAAAAAGATGCTTGCATTATATATGAAAACCTACCTTAAGACTAGAGAGTTCTGCACATCAAAGATGGGACAGTTGGGAATCTCTGGTTGGCTCAGGTCTGAAAATGAGCAGAAAGCTCATGTTAGAGAGAATGGGGGGTGGGGGGCAGTGCAGCCTCAGCCCCAAGCCCTGGCAGGAGCCCAGCTACTGGGACTTTCCCAGAGGCTCCAGGAACAGTCAGCCTTGCCAGACCACATGACTTCCTGTCAGGAAGGATGGAGGAGGCTGGTAGCCAGATCATATCTGTCCCAATCTACCTCTCAGGCACGGTTATACAGCCTGCTTCTTCACTGCCCTGGGAGAGGCTTCAGCCATTGAAATAAGGTGTTCTATGTTTGCAACTCAGGCCAGCAACTTGAGGCTAGCAATTCCATTGTGCCATCATCCTAGCTGATTCCAAAGGCAGTCAGACATAATACATAAAGTGAAGTGCTAATAACATAGTTTTAAAAATGAAAAAAAATAAGTGCTGGGGATTAAACCCAGGATTTAATGCATGGGAAACAAGTACTATACCACTGAGCTACGCCACCCAGCACTAAAATTTCAGGTCATGAAAAATAAGTCTTTGATTGATATATATATATATATATATATATATATATATATGTTACATATATATGTTACATACATATGCACATATATATGTATATATATTTACTCAATGAAGAATAAAAGCAATCCTTAGCATGTCTACCCTGTAAATATAGCCACATGAATACTCAGACCTACGTTAGAAAGTGCTGGGTGTGCAACTCAGTAGTGAGGCATGTGCTTAGCAAATATATTAGTTACTTTTATCATTGCTTTGAAAGGCACCTTATTTGTTTTGATTTATGGTTTCGGAGAGTTTCATCCATGGTCACTTTGCCTCAAATTCATGAACAGAAAATTGTGGTGGCAGGAACTTGTGATATAAACTATTCATCAATTTTTACTGGACAAGAGACAAAAAGGAAAGAAGAAAAGTGGGGCCAGGCCAGGATTCCTCTCTCTATAACTTTCCATAAAGCCATTTTACCATGAATCCATTGAGAGACCAGGTCAAAACTCTCATGATGATACTGTGTCCAGAAATGTCATCATAGACACACCCTGAAGTATTCTTTACTTATCTAGTATTTCTTAATCAAATTGAGTTAATCATTATAGCATGCTTGAGACACCAGGATAAATTTCCAGCATTCAGCAACAATAGAAAGGCCAGAGGAAGTTCTGTGGCCATATATTGGAAGCATCTGTATCTAGTTACAGCTGGGCACAGTACCACAAGCCTAGCTCCCAATCCTTCACGAAGATCATGAATTTGAAATTAAATCTGGACTATATAACAAGATCAAAAAGCTATGTGGGAAATAAAAGTAACATTGTCTCCCATGGATGTAAGAATCAGTGTATACTTATGGTTCTAGTCATCTGCACTGTAGGTTACTCAAAGTCAAAGGCTTAATAAAACATGCAGTATATCTCAAGATCAAATAAGAACTCAGGACTCAGAATGCAATCCTCCTAATTGTGGGGGTGGATCATATTCTGTGTCTAAGAGGGCAGGCTCTGTAATCACTACATAGACTGACTTTTAACCCCCAAACTGCCCCCATCTGCTTTGCAAAGTTTGGGCAAATTGCTTAACTTCTTTCGGGTCCATTTTCCCCATGTATAAAATAGATTTTTCCTTCCCGGAGTTGATTATATTCAGTGAGACAATGTCAGTCTCCAAGAAACCCATAACATAGACTGGATGGACTATTTATTACACCACTGCTGTGTGTAACAACACGCTGTGTTTTGGCTATTGAGAGCTGCTTTGTGCAGCCAACCAGTTCAAACACCTAACTCTTTCCGTACACAGTAAGGATACTGTTGATCTATGCAGTTTAGATACCTGGAGAAACACCTATTGAAAAAGGGCAAAGAAAGCAGATAAGCCATTTAGGATGCTGCAGAACATCTGCTGGAGTCCAGAATATGGCTGGCATCTGCTCATAAACCCCTAATCCTTAATCAACTCAGGATGGCCCACATACATCTGAACTATGCCTCATTGGTATCCATGAAACAAGTTCCCTTTTTACCTCCAGAAAAATGTCCAAGCAGCCAGCCCACTTCACATTATCATTGTCTTGCTTACCTAAAACACCATGGTAATCTGCCCTCTTCTCTTACTTTTTCTTCACTTAGTAAACTCCGGAACCAGGCACAGAGTGAGCGATACGGCTACAAGGAGGTACAGTGCCGTCTCTTTGCATTAAACTTCCCCTTTCATTATTTGCCCTGCTAGAGAAAGCAAGCCCAAGCTCCCATAGTCTGCATTCTGTGGCCTCCTGGGCATCCCAGAGACTTACCACTCTTGATACTGTCCTCAAGCTGAGTTTGCACTCTACCTTCATGGAGAGAGAGATACACATCACTGGGTGATCCTCCCTGGCCTCTGGTTGGCATCTTCAGACATCAACTTTTTCTTTCCTCTTCAGGTGGTGCTTAAAGGTGATGCTAAGAAGTTACAGCTCTATGGGGTAAGTATCTTGGGATGGGAAGATCCTGCTTAGAGCATCCTTCTTTATCTCTTCAACATTTTCTAGACTCGATAGTCCCTGCCTTCAGATAACCTGTGTCCAAACAGAAGGAATTCATCCCCGCAGGTAATGCATTTTGTCTAGAAAAAAAGGGGATCCAAAAAGGTAAGTGGGCACAGGAATTGTGCAGAATCTGTTCAGTGTGTGACAGGCTCTGCGTAATTGGGAGTATGCAGTATAGATTCTATAAGGGTGTCACAGGCTCTACACCAGATGCAATAGGTTGTGCTGAATCTATATTTTATGCCATAGGCAGTGTGCTATGCAGAATCAATAAGGGTGCCACAGGCTTTGTGCTGTAGGCAATGCAATGTGCTCCTAACTTTCCCTATATTTGATACCTGTGCTCTGCCCTGTGATGAAAAAAAGTCCTTTTACTTATGTATATTACATTGTCCTAACAGATCAATGACTTGTATACCTTGGAGTAGTTCTGGCCTGTCTATTCACTCCACCACCCACCCCCAATAAGTAAGGCTCATATCATAGGGTCTCAACTTTGATTTTTTTTTAACTGATATATAATTATATCATTCCTCTTTCTTCCTTTTCCCTACACCCCATCTTTTAATGGGCCTGTCTATAGGGTTATTATTGTTGCAATAAAATACCATGATCCAAAGCAAGTTTGGGAGGAAAAGATTTATTCAGCTTACTCTTCCATGTTGCTGTTCATCACTAAGGAAGTCAGGACAGAAACTCAAACAAGACAGGAACCTGGACACAGGAGCTGATACATAAGCCATGAAGGGATGCTGCCTACTTGTTTGCTCCCCATGGCTTGCTCAGCCTGCTTTCTTATAGAACCAGGACAACCAGCCTAGGAATAGCACCACCTACAATGGGCTGGGCTGGGCCCTTCCTTCCCCACTTTTTACTAATTGAGAAAATGCCCTAGAGCCTCTCATGGAGGCTCCTTTCTCTCTGACTCTAGCCTGTGTCAAGATAACAGAAAACCAGGCAGTACAGGGCAATTTCCTGACCACTCTCCTCAACCTTTGAGGTTATATAACTCATCTCCCAACACTTCCATCTGAAACCACAGACATTCCTAACCCAGAGAGTGAGCCATTTGTGGTTGTCTGAAAACAAATAGGACTCAACATCACCAAACATGAGACTCCCTAGACATGGTCTCATTTTACCCTTGTTTTTCATGTTGCTATTATACCTCAGGTTCTTTAAAAAGTACGCTCAGGTGTCTCCTAAGCCTTCTGTAGTAATTCAGTTGAGATCTTGGAGTTTCATAAACAGATATAAAAGTCTGGTTTTAAAGAATGTAACAGAGCACTTATCAGTATTAATCAGGGTCTTCTAGAGGAACAGAACTTACAAAATTAATATAGTTAAGGGATTTATTAGAATTGCTTACAGGCTGTGGTCCAGCCAGTTCAACAATGGCTGCCTACCAAAAGAATGTCCAGGAATCCAGTAGTTTCTCAGTACATGAGGCTGGATGTCTTAGCTGGCCTTCAAGATACACTGGAATCCTAAAGAAGTAGGCTCTAAAGCCGGTGAAGGAATAGACTGGCCAGTTGAGAATGAGAACAAGCAGGCAAAGAGAATACACTATCTTCTATGTCCTCTATATAAGTTGACAGCAGAAGGTGTGGCTCAGATTGAAGGGGAATCTTTCCAGCTCAGGAAGTCTGAGGTGGATATTATCACCTCAGAGTCAGGTGGTATTGGCAAATGCCTTTAATCCCAGCTCTCAGCAGGTAGAGACAGGTGGATCCTTTGAGTTCAAGGCCAGCCAGGTTTACAGAGTGAGTTTCAGGACATCAAGGGCTACACAGAGAACTCTATCTCAAAAAAAGAAAAGAAGAAGAAAAAAAAAAGAGAAAAGAAAAGAAAAAGCCAGGCATAGTGGTACATGACTTTTCTCCCAGATCTTGGGAATCAGAGGCAGGAGATCTCAGTTTGAAGCCAGCCTGGTCTACAAAGGAGTTCCAGGACAGACAGGGCTATACAGGGAAACCTTGTCCTAAAAAACCAAGCCAAAACAAAAAATAACAAAAAAAGAACAAAGAAAAACACCTTTCAGGTATGCCCAGCCATTTAGGTTTTAGTAAATTCTGGACATAGTCAACTTTAAACCAGAATAGCCATTGCAACTACCCTATCATCTTACTTTTTATTACTGTGTACCTATTTAGCCCATTCTATAGGCTTAAGCAGACAAAACTCTTTGAGACCAACACTGTCAACTAGAAAATTGTGTTAACAGGGATGTTCTGAGTCTGTATTCTCCCATCTGGGAACCGTCAGCCATGAGTAGCTACTGAGTGTTGTAAATATGGACAGCCACCTCTGGGGCATGAGGGACACTTAGAATTTATGGAAGCAGCCTGCACCCACCAAAGTAGGCACCATGAATGAAATTCACTGTTCTGAGCTGCAAACATTTATAATTTGAATACCTGAGGAGTTATCAGTGAAATAATGGCATCCATGTCTAAGGAGTGCTGGGGAGATTCAAGCCTGTTATGACCTGTTAGATACATGCTTGTGAGAAAATGGCAGCTGGACAACCTGGAAGGGTGGTAGCTTGAGGAAACAGTGCATTATGGGGGAAGAATTTTCATGCTGGTCAACCGTGAACTGGATGTGTTAGCATAAATCATGGTCACAGTACTAGGGAGATGGAGACTAGAAGAACAGCAGTTCAAGGGGCAGCATTGGTTAGATAGTGAGTTTGCAGCCAATTTGGGCTATGTGAGAGTGTCCCCCAAAACCGGAAACCAGGACGTTGAGCAGAGAGATTTGTTCCCTCTCCGAAGGGCCTGTATCACTGTACAGCAGAAATCAATACGTGCTCTTTAGTGGTTTTGATTATGGTGCAGGATCTCACAAACTATAAATAAAATCTACCTCAGACCTGCACCCCAGACCACATTTTCATGTTGGAATAAACATTTGAAGAAAAGCGGCTAGAGCTTCTGGGCGGCTGTATTTATGATTTCTTCATTTGGTTGGTTTCAGTTTAAGCAGCCATGTTGGCTGCTGTCCTCCCCGTGCAGTCTTAAAATATGGCTGAGCTTGGTCTGGCTGACACAGGAGATGGTTGGAGCTGGGTTTCCTTGTCTGAGAATGAGATGATGGATATTCAGGATGGATGAGTTAAGAGGCTCTCCAGGCCCCTAGCTCACAGAATCAATCTCTCCCTCTCCCTCTCTTTCCCCCTCCCTCCCTCTCTTTCCCTCTCCTCCCCCCTCTACCCCCCATAGCAGACCTGTGCAGTTTGTCTAGAAGACTTCAAGGGGAAGGATGAGCTGGGTGTGCTTCCATGCCAGCATGCCTTTCACCGCAAGTATGTGGGGATGTGATGGGTCGGGTGGTCCTGTAGAGGAGGAGTAATTAGGGAGTATCTTTAAGAACTTTCTAATCCCTGTCAATGCTATTCAGCACCCTAGAGGGGTTAGCTCAGGGCAGGAACAGGGGAATTTTGTTCTCAGAAGCAGCTGGACTTGAGACAGCTGAAACCCTCTGGAGTGTCCTCTCAGAGATAACACTTCCCCTTGTCCACAGGTGTCTGGTGAAGTGGCTAGAAGTGCGGTGTGTCTGCCCCATGTGCAACAAGCCCATTGCAGGCCCCACGGAGACCTCGCAGAGCATTGGGATCCTTTTGGATGAACTGGTGTGAGCACTCCTCACACATGGACCCTGGAGAAGACGGCTTACTTCATGGGCACCTGGGTGGTATCATTTGAGCTCACCTAAAGGCAAGGGTGACAGGGCTGGACTTCCACCAGAATTGCCAGAACTGTGGGACTTGCCCAGACTCTGCCTCTGCCTCCCAGAGCGTCTCTTCCTGTTTGTTACCCACTTCTGTTGGACTCATTCAGGCAGACTACTCTATCCTGGTACTGGACTGACTATCCACCTGCCTCATCCTTGTCCTGGAAAGGAGTCAGCCCTGTGACTGTGAACATGGACACTTCCCTTTGGAGAACAAGCAACTCTGACCTTGATGATGAAGTGGTTCTGGCCTACCCACCATCCTCATTCCTGCCGGAGCCTTCCCCATGGGATGGTTTGAAGGGAAGGAAGGAAAGATCGAGAAACCAAGATGAAAGGCTCTCTATGAAGCGAAGGAGGGCAGGGGCCTAGAAAAGGGAAAAGTCGATGTTTACATGAGATGTAGGAAAACAAAGGCCAACGTCTTCCTGGCCAACTGCAGGGTGATGGGACCAAGCCTCCCCTGTTAGGATCTGAGGTGCTATTGGCTCTCTTCCTGGCCCTGGTTAATCTCAGAGATTCCTATGCCTTGTTGGTTTTGGAGATACCCCATTCTATAGGAGGGGCCGTCTAATCCTCAGCCCATTTCCTGGGGCTTTTTAAAAAAATTTTTTTTTAAGAAGCATAAGGGCCCTGGGATGTGGGGGTGTTGGGAGGTTACAGTAGGGCAGGTATCTGCTTCCCCTCTGTAAATAGGATTTTTATACGTCACCATCTCAGGCTTTACACATGTAGCGCCCCCCCAAAATGGAAGGGGTGGAGTCTCCCTCTCCTCCCCCACCAGCGGCTGAGAGAATGGGAAAAGGTTATGTATTTAAAGAAAATTAAATTTAATAACATGTTTCTCTAATGAATTTTTTTTTGCTCGTGGTCATAGCCTGAGCCAGGCGAGGGGGGGGGGTGCCTCTTCCATCTTCCCAGGTCAGACCATACTTGAGGTTCCTAATCATTAATAAGAATTGATAGCTGGGCATGTAGCTCAGAATGCTTGGTTACTATAATAAGATTATCGAGGACCTGGGTTCAGTTTCCAGCAATGAAAAAAGGGGAGGGCCTACCTGTTGAACACCATGTGAAGTAAGATCTAATGAAGCCAGGATCCATCATTAGTTGTAGGAATGTTTAAAAGTCAGGTGTGTTCAAACACAGCACTCACCAGCTAAGACTTGCAGCATCAAAGGCTGCCCTGATGCCCATCTCTTTACTACTATGTCACTGGCAGTCCCTCTCTGGCACCTAGCCTCCTTCCCCATCTCGATTTCCACATGGTGGCAACATATGGGCCTGTGGGCATCTGGGTTGCCTACCCACATCCTCCATCTTGCCAGCTTTGCCAGGTTCCCAAGGGACTGCTGTATCAACAGTGAGTACATACAAAAATGGGATGATGATGGAAACACCTTTCTTAGTCATAAAGTAGCCAGATCCTAGCTCCCTCCTGCTAGGTAGCACAGGTCCTTGCCAGGCAAGCAGACAACAAACATGCCTTAGGTGGTGAGCTCAGGAAAGCTGTTTACTGAGCCTGGTATAGAGTATTACTTAGAGCTGTGCAGGAGCAGGTACTCATCAGGTACCAGGCACCTAGAGGAAGTACGATCCCCTGCTAGCTGGCCATTGGCTTGTGAAGACTGGACAATACCATGATGTACCTGAAGACTATAGGGTTTTCTGCACAAAGGTGCCCTAACTGTAGACACTTAAGTAACCCCTGCTTGCTGTTGCCAGCTTTAGAGGACCTGGTCTCTTTCTCTGGTGGATCAATGCATTCTCTTCTAGCACTGTTAGCTTCCAGAATAAGATGTTTTTCTCAGCCCATTCAGACTCACCTCCAGTTCCTGCCACGGATGGATGTGTGGCTGGAATATGGTGGGAACGGTAATCAGGTTAGCTTTGCATCTCCTACCTCAACATCTCTGCTTGCTGTTAGGAGAATTCATCAGTGTTCGCATCCTGATGAAAATACCTGTTTCACAGATTTCAAATCAGTATTGCAAGGTCAAAAAGATTGGAGGGGGCGATAATTTTTATTCCCAGTGCTTCCATTCCATTATGCTGCAACTACGGTAGTGTGTGTTACAGAGTACACACATGGGAAAGTGATGCTGTTTAGCTGATCAGCTAAATTGGCAGCAGCTGAGCACACTTAACTAATAGGGCCCCAATTCACACAGTCATTGGTGAAGTCTTGTGACTTAGTTCAGCCTGGAACACCTGCTACCTGCTCTGCTCACTTGATAGGCGAATCCTTACCTTGGGGAAATGGTGTGAGCACTGTGTTTGGGTAGACTAGCTGATATGATAGAGAGCTTTACACAGATGACAGCAACAGCAGGGGTGTATGCCAGTACATGACGCCTGATCTTGAAAATAGTAATGTGGCCATTTTCTGTTATTAACAAGACTGTTGAGAACTATAGAGTCCAAACCATTCTGTATGAAGCTGAGGTGGGGAAAGATAGTAGGGTGGGATATGATGTGGAGGCCAAGAACGTAGGATTTGATACAGTAATCACCTTGAAGTTTACATAAAACTTTTAAAAAAGCACTTAAGAGCCATTTGAGAACTAGGTTAATTATTTCTCTTCTGGGTCTTACATAGCTATCGACAGCTACAACAAGGAATTTATACCCTGCATGTATTAAAAGGGAAAAGAATCAAAGTTATGTTATAACTATACATACCAGCTTCAGGGCTTTATTTTGTTTTCCCCTAAACAAGAAATTTTGCTTGCTTTTCTGAATACACTGAACTTAGGATTAGCTTGTAGTTTTTGTTTTGTTTTAAGAAAAAAGAGTTCTTACTTAAACATTGTCAAGGCTAACCCACAGCCCCATACAGTGTGGATCCAAGTTCAATGTCAGCTTCACTGCCCCACAGTTTTGAAAGCAATACTGGCTGCTGTGGAGCCTGATGCAGTCAGGGAAGACAAAACCCTCAGTTCAGGGATCTTTGCCCGAGCCGTTATTAGGAACAGGGTAGGATCTTGCATTTTAAGCTCTCTGCTCTATTAACTGGATGGCTTTTGTGTTTTATTTCCACAGCGAATGACTTAGTCTTTAGAAGCACCACTTACAAAATGGGTAACTGAAATGAGGAGCTCAGAGTTGGGCAGAATTTGAAATCCAGTGATAGACTAGAACAGATGGCCATGGGTGACTTTCACAGTGCACACTTCTAAACTTGGGCCTGGAATCCCAGCACCGGAGAGGCAGAGGCAGGTGGATCTCTGAATTCAAAGCCAGCCTGGTCTGGTCTACATAATGAGTTATAGGATAGCCAGGGCTATGGAGAGAAATGAAGGAAGTAGGGAGGGAGGCATGCCACCTTTCCATCTGATAGTTCTGACTCAGGCAGGGCTTTTCATATTTTCAGTAGTCTTTTATTCCTCAGATTTGTCATGTTTTCCCCCTCTCCAGTGTCTACCCCCCCATAGAGTCTCTTATCTCTTTCAGCATCAGGCTAAATTCTTCCTGTCTCTGACCATGTCACTCAAAAACTTTATTCTTCTGTGGAAGCCTTGTGCATGGGTTCAGAGAGACAACTGTGATCAAATTGGAGACAAGAACCTTTGCTATACAACTTCATGGAACATGTTAAGCTATTTGTTATCCCCCTTGATAGCACTGGATTAGAACTGATCCAAGTTAAGAAAATAGAAGCCATGCCCATTTCCTTTCTGATGGAAAGACATCAAATGTCATCTTAGTGCTTTGAATTATTTCCCTACAGCTCACCAAAACCCATGTGTCTAAGGGGTGCACACCTTTAATTCTAGCACTCAGGAGACAGAAGCAGTAGGATCTCTGTGAGTTCCAGGATATCCAGGGCTACACACAGAGACACTCTGTTTCAAAAACACCAAAAAGAATGGAAGGAAGAAATGAAAAGAAAGAAAATGCTCTGTAGAATACAGCTAGAAAAACATCAACACCAGGAGATACTGGATAACATGTGATGGCTACTGAGTGTTCTCAGTCATGACCTCCTATGAGAAAGCACATTCTTTCTTCCCATTTTTCTTCCATTATGCATATTCTCTAATATTACTCAGAATACCATATTATTGTAGAATTCTCCATGTGAGCTTCTGTTAACATGAATGGGAACAAGGAACAGGAATTGTTAAGTGTTTATGCCTAAATGATGGTGTGGGTCCCCATAGAGACTGCCTCTGAGTTCTAAATGTTCAGTAAACAAGCATTGTATCTCAACAAGGCACTGATATCCTCAAAGACATTAATAACATTTTTGATGACGGGAACATTAAAGAGATGATGTAGCGAGAAGAGGCCAATAAGACCAGAAGAAGGATGCTGGAGCTCAAATTCAAAATGCAATGGTTATGCTAGGGGATTGCTTTATTTGCTACTTTCAACGTTTAAATCTCTTCTGGGTTATTTTGGCTCAGGTTTAATGTCAACAGAAAGCCAGAGGTGGCCTTAAAATTAATCTCATGGAGGGCTTAGGAGTGTCTGTAGAGTGTCTTCAATGCCCTCTAAATAAAAAACCCAGAGAACAAGACACTAAAGGACTGTATCAGGAGGAATAAAGACTGAAGAACAAGCAAGGCACTGTGGCCTTTAGCAAGCTGCTTTTGCTTTCAGCCGTGCCCATTTCCTTTCTGACATAATAGAAACACATTCTGTCTGCATTTCTAGCTCAGCCTCATTGCTGTAGCCAGTAGCCTGACAAGACACCTCACAAAAGAGGGAAGATTTATTCTGCCATGTGTTCTGAGGAGATGCAGTCCATCCTGGCAGGGAAGGAAGGCACAGTGCTCAAAGGCTACATGGGGGTGGGGGTGGGGCTCCACTGCTTAGCATTAAGTCATCAGGCAGGAAGCAGAGATAAGACAGGAAGCATGCTATAAAAACTCAATACCGACCACCTTAGTCATCCAGCCATCTACCGCACCCTACCTCCCCGTCTAAAGGTCCTATATCCTCTTCAAACAACAATATGAGCTGGGGGAAAAATTGTTCAAAATGTGAACCTGTGGGGGACATTTCACTTTGAAACTGCAACATGTCCCTTCCAGAAGCAGTCAGGTACCATGGATCAATACACTCTACTCCATCTTTCTGTATTTCTTAACCCTGCACTGTCTTTTGGGCCACAAGATACTACCACCAGGCTGTCATCTGGGGCCAGGTTGGAAGGTGGGGGGTTGAATGACATGTCCAAAGCTGAGTATATCTAGGCTCCATGGCTGCCTTGTTTGGTACCAGCTCTGTAGTCCTCCTAGGATGTAAAAGCTGATCTTGATTGACTATGTGTGGCACCTGCCATCTTTGTCCTTTCATAGCAGAAAGGTTGTAGAGTGAACCACTTGAATTATCCCAAGAACATTTTGCTACATCTACTTCACCTATCTTTTTATCATCAATGTGTTATAATGCATTTCAAAGCAGGCTTCAGGCACACATCTCATTGTTCCTTAAATACAAACGTAAGCAAGCCAGACATGGGAGCACACCTTTGCAAAGCCAGCCTTCTGGGAGACTCATGCAAGAGGATCGGGATTTCAAGGCCAGCCTGAGCCACAAAGTGAGATCCTGAACCAAAATCTCAAAGGCCCTTCCCAAGCATGCCCAGTGCCCTGCACTTGACCCCCTAGAACCAAGAAAAGAACTGGATAACTTGCAGATTTTGAACACTATCTCTGACTTCAAGGTTTTTTTTTGTTTGTTTTACGAATAAACATGAAATCATTTATCTATTTTATAGTGAGTGTTAGGAATTTAAGCAGGACTTAGCACATACTAAGCATGTTCTTTATTCATATTTTGTATATAAAGCTTCCCTCATTTTATATTGAAAATTCAGACATGGCGGTAAAGAGTTTGTCACCAACCCCATTAACTTTGCATCCTGTTAAATTACATGTTTTGTGTCAGGGAAGGAGGCTGGAGAGATCATTATTTGAAGACACTCTCCCTTGCTGTACATATTAGCATTTCTTGCACAATTACCAGTGGGAGTATTCTCACTTTTGGACTTTATCCACACCCTAAATTTAGCAAGCTAGAATTATCTAGCTTTTAAGCACCACTTTGAGCAACCTTTTCTTGAAAAGAATGCCGACGAGGAGAAAAAATAATCTGTGTTTCCTCATGTTTTAAATGCAAACCCTAACTTGGTCATTCAGCCAAGGAGCTGACAACTCAGCAAAGATGGAAATCCAGAAAACCCATCACTGGTTTATAGAGTCAAAAGTTACACATTCAGACGGAGACACATGGAAAACAGACTCCACTCCCAGACAATGAATTACATCTTTGCATGTTTGGAAAATTGTGCACACAGAGTTAAATAATGGCACTCCATGTGACAGGGAGTTTTTCTTATTATTTAAAGGAATTTTGAATTGAACCTTTTGATAGCTAAAATGGCATTTTTAAAAACAGTGCTGTAGCAGGGCGTAGTGGTGCCTTCCTTTAATCCCAGCACTTGGGAGGCAGAGGCGGGTAGATCTCTGAGACAGGATCTCACTATGTGCCATCCACATTAACCTTGAACTGGTGGTGCTCTTGCCTCATTAGCAAACATGAGACAGTTGGTTCTCAGTATTTTATTTTTATATTTTATTCCAACTGTAATGAAGTTCATTGAGTTGTAAGTCCTGGGATCTGTCTTATTTCCATGTGTGATTTTTTTAAAATCTGCAACATTTTATCTGTCTGTCTGTCCATCTGTCTATCTATTGCTTTTTGAAGACATGATTTCTCTGTGTGGCCCTTGGCTTTTTTGGAACTCACTCTGTAGACCAGGCTGGCCTTGAACTCACAGAGATTAGCCTGCCTCTGACTCCCGAGTGCTGGGATTGAAGGTGTGTGCTACCACACCTGCACAACATTTTATTTTTAATAAAAATATTTTATTTATGGGTATGTGTTTATTTATGCTATGCATGTAGATAACAGGAGAGGGTGTCAGAGCCCCTGGAGCTGAATTTACAAGCAGTTGTGAGCCACCCATTATGAGCATTAGGAACTGAACTTGGGGTCCTTCTAGAAGAATAGCAAGTGCTCTCAACTGCTGAGCCATCTCTCCAAACCCCCTTCCCAATATTTTATAAACAAAAAGTCTGCTGCCAAGAACCATTGATGACATCTGGCTGTGTTTTAGGAAAATATGGATACTTTTCTCTCCTCATTATGAGATGTAGTGGCGTAAACAAAGCTAAAACTGGAATCCAAGGAATGAGTTTAAAGCCAGCCTTTCCTCACATTAACTGGGAGCTCCCAATCTAGCTCCTCAATTTTTTCCTTTAAAAAAATATTATTGACTGTGTGTGTGTGTGTGTGTGAGAGAGAGAGAGAGAGAGAGACAGAGAGAGAGAGAGAGTAGGGGCATGGGTGAGTGGAAGAGCACTTGCTGGCTTTTTCCAGACTCTTGATTCAATCTTCAGTAGTCTGGGGAAAATAATAAAAGCTCTGTAGTAGAACACTTGCCTAGTACTCATTATGAAGCCCTAAATTCACTCTAGAAGAATGATGTTCTCGGGGTTCTCCAGAGAAACACATCTGTGAAGTTCAGAGCAAGTTACAGGAGCTAAGCTTCTACAGGGGCCCCAACTCCAAGAGATAAATCAAAATGGAGTGACTGATGCTAAAGTTACACCTTACCCAGACAAAACTAACTGTGTATTAGTCATTTGAAACATTGGGATTGGATAAATCAGGAAAAAACACAAACAAGGTAATGTAACATACTGTAATGATAAACTATTGTAACTTGGTGTCAACCAGAACCAGTCAGTCAAATTTCTGTTGATCTTGCCATACCTTCCAAGAGTAACTTTGAAAAGAGCAGTTGCAGGTGCTACATGCCTACAATCATAGTATTTAGGATCTAGAAACAGGAGGATCAAGAGTTCAAGGTCATCTTCTACATCAGAGTAAATTCAAAGTCAGTATAGGATACATGACATCCTGTCTCAAGAGAAAGAAAAGTCTCATGGCTAAAGACTCATAAGCCTAGAAACCTAAATTACTTTGGAAGAGCTAAAGAGGTAATTCAGTGGCAGGATAGTTGCCTATTATGGATTTAATTCCTAGCATACACCACACACATACACTCATGCACAGACACATGCGCACATACACACAGACAAATACATACATACACACACAGACATACACTCATGCACAGACACATGCGCACATACACACAGACAAATACATACATACACACACAGACATACACACAGAAACACATATATATGCACACATTCACAGACATCACACATGTATACACACATGCATATATATACACACAATGAAAATGTCAATATAAACTCATATTTTAGAATTTTTCTAAAGAGTGTGTATTTCCTAGATGTTTCCACAAGCACAATGACTGAAGCCGAAGAAGAAAAGCAATTGCCAGTCTTGTGGAAATGTCATTCCAATGCTCAGCTATACTTTTAAATAATTCCTCTCAAGAAGCACCAGGGCTCTTTGGAGAAAGAGCTGATGCAATCTTGCCATTTCTGGAAATCCAGGAAGCATTCCAAGATTACGTGACAGGGACACAGAAGCCAAAATGAAAAGACTCCTGTTGGTAATAGTCCGGGCAATCTGAATATAACTTTTGGGGAAAACTCATTACATTTATAGAGTTCCTTGAGACCAGATGAGACTGACAGGAACAGGAATGAGCAAATGCTTCGTGGTGATTGAAGACCACTGGAGCATTCTCCTCATTGCTGTAAACATCAGTAAATAAAGGGAAAGAATCAAGCTTCTCTCTCTCTCTCTCTCTCTCTCTCTCTCTCTCTTTCTCTCTCTCTCTCTCTCTCTCTCTCTCGCTCGCTCGCTCGCTCGCTGGCTTTCCCTGTGCAAGTCATATTCAGGGTGATCAAATAACCAGCTGCAGATGCAAATTCCTATTTAAAGGGCAGTTCCCAGTAGAAGAATGCTGAAGGAAATAAAATTAGAACACTGCCATTTCATAATCTTAATGAAATTAAGCAACGATCATGAGATGGTTCTGTGAAAGCCACCAGGGCAAAGAAAATGGGGAAATTTATAACAAATCACACTTAAGAAAAAAAAAGTTATACCCAAGCTGGGAAAGAAGAACATAGAGTAATAAATTAAACGATACAAGTGGAAGAAATTGGGCCGAGGACATAGCTCAGTAGTAGGCCTGAATTTGATCCCCCAAAACTTACAAAAATAATAAGAACAAGCAATCTGCTAAATGCAACTTTTGGACACTTTATAGGACAAATGGCCCTGCTTATTTTCCTTGTGCATACTAACCACGAGCCGAATCACGAGTTTTACCTCTTAAAGTGGCATTAAAAAAATACTATATGGAGTATGGAGATGAGGTTGAAAGAAAAATAAGACAAAGTAATTCATTGTAAAAGTTTTAAATATTTGAAAGACATAACCAAATGCTAACTCGCTCTAATTCAAGAGCACCTTGGTGATGGGGAATGACTGGTAGGACACTGGTGAGTCATGTATATTGTGCCATGGGAAAGATTGTTTTTGTCTTTAATATGGGATTTTTGTAGAGCAGAGAAATAAAGTAGCTGCTGGGAGGAATGTAGCACCAGGGAAGAACACGTTCACGACGAAACTGAGCGTTTGGGTACGATAAAGGGAATGGCTGATAAACAGGGGCCAAAGACAAGACGATTGGAAAGGGCCTCTCCGTGAGAAGCTGACGGCAGGTGCTGCCCCTGCGGAAGGACAAGCTTTTGGGTAGATCACGTCCTACCCTAAAAAAGTTATTTGCAAAAAAACACAAAATGAAAGCACAGAGCAAAAAGGAAACCAAACAATCCTGGAGCCGTGAGGGCGAAAGGTCCGTGGGAGATGAGATGAGTTCATAGAACGGAAGAAAGCCGAGTTAGCTGGATTTTCAGTATGGGTGCGCCCTTAGTGATTTAGATAGCTATTTCATGGTAACAGCACTGTTTCGTTTATATGTTCTTGGTGGGGGTGGGGAGGGGGTTGTTGTCGTTTTGTTTGTTCAAGATAGTGTTTCTCTGTGTAGCCTGGCTGGCCTGGGACTCACCATGTAGAACAGGCTGGCCTGGAACTCAGAGATTCCCCTGCCTCTGCCTCCTGAGTGCTGGGATTAAAGGCCAATGCCAGCACTGCCGGGCCTTGTTTAAAAAGTGCCGGGCCTAGCCTCACTTTTTCAAAAATGTTGTTTCAGTGATTCTGATGAGCTTCTGTAAACTTTACAAACAAAAATTTTAGGATATTAGTGATGAAGGGCTTTTGAGTTCCAACAGAACATCAGTCTAGTTGTGTATTACCCAATGATCTAGGGTGCCAGACACAGTCACCAGATAACAACCACGGATAGCGGACTCTGAGTTTGTTTTTCTCACACCAGTGAAGATTAAAGCTGTGGACTGCAGCGGGTGTACGCAAAGTGGAAACTTATTAAGGAGAATTCCAGACAAATATGAGTATTAGAGGAAAAGTGAGAAATTGGGGGAAAATGAAAGAAACTCCTAATAGTGGGTGGAGCTTCCAAAAGAGGGAAAAAAAGTCATTTCGTGTTTAGGATTTCTATAAAGTTATAGCGGTAATTATAGCTGTAAATCTGATGGGCTCTGGCTACCTTGGGTGGACACAACGGCAGACCCATATACTCTAGGCATCTAACCCTGGCCCAACGAAGGAGATAATCACATAGTGTTTGTGTGCTCTCCACCAAGTGAGGGGTGGTGGAAGTCCCCTTCTGTGCAACTTTGACTTCAATGTTGTTATTTATTGACCTTGGCTCTATGCTCATCACTTGGCTGGCATTGCTCAATGTTGCAAGCATGTCAAACCCTGCTAATTATTTTAGGCTCTCTTTGTTCCTTATGGTGACCAAAAGGTGGCTAAAATTAATTCTTAATTAACTTTTTGTCTACAGGATGGTCTGCAGTTTGTTGAAACAGGTGGAGGGTTTGTTGTTGTTTTTAGAAGCTACTTTTACTAAGTTTGTATAATCAGCTGTGGTAGAAGCCAGATGTGCCCTTTATCCTGTCAGTGGAAGGTATAGGCAGGTGGATTTCTGTGAGTTCAAGGCCAGCCTGGTCTATAAATTGAGTACCAGTACAGCCAAGCCAGAGAAGTCCTGTCTAAAAACAAAAACGAAAAGAAGAATCCAGGATATGTACCTTCCTCAAGGGGTCCTATTGTGGACCATCACCGGCTCAGAGTCTGTCCTTCTTATCTGCTTATTATTTTTGGCTACAAGCCCTCTTATTCATCTTTCTTGGTACTCCAGACCTTGCCACTTCAACTGTTAACTTGCCTTTGTCTTGCGACATATATGAACAAACTTACTAGTCTCAATGCACTGTGGAGAGTGACAGTGGGCCACATGAATAAAAGTATTGGCCCAACTTGCAATTTTCACTATGCGTTCCACCCCTTCTATATAAAGGGCAAAGCCCCTCCCTCACTACTATGTTCTTCAAAATAATTAGTATGTCCTCGAGCCCAAGGCTGTCTGTGCAATTAATGTTTGTGGTGGTTTGAGTGAACCTGACCCCCATAGACTCATAGCGAGTGTCACAATTCGGAGGTGTGGGCCTTGTTGGAGGAAGTGTGTCACTGAGGATGGGCTTTGAGGTTTCAAATGCCCAAGCAAGGCCCCATGTCACTCTCTCCTCCAGCTGCTTCCAGATCTGGATGAAGAACTCTCAGCTAACCTCTCCAGCACCATGTCTGCCTGTGCACCACTATCCTTCCTGCCGGGATGCCCATGGACTAAATCTCTGAACTGTAAGCCAGCCATAATTAAATGGTGCCTTCATAAGAGTTACATTGGTCATGTGTCTCTTACCCTAACTAACATGAAGTTAAAGCATTCACAGTCCTGAATGCAAAGGTGATATAGTGGCTGTTCTGTCCTGTTATCAGACCAAACTAGTTTCTCCAGCTATGCAGCATAGCAGTCACTGAAATAAAGTTTACTCACGGGCAGCACAAAACAAGTAGACAGGAACCCCAAAGCTTGAGTACCATGAAATGGCCCAACTTGTAGTTTTCACTACAGGTCCAGAGCTGGCTCTGATAAAAAAAAAAAAAAATCTGCAACCTGACAGAAAGCCTCGGTGTCCGGTTTCCCTGCCCTAGAAACCCATTACAACGTGACAAGAAGGAAAGTGAACTTGGTGGCATGAAATCCCTCAGGTTGAAGTACTGGCACAAGTGAAGGGCCCTTGAATTTCCTCTGATTTCCTTAAATAACAGTTGCCACCATCACGACCCTGTGTCAGCTTATGTCCAGAGCACAGCTAATGGAATACACTGTTATACAACCTCTAAAATTGAGATGATGACAAATAACTCAAAACAAGTATGACTGGAGGATTTATTCTGTAGTAATTGTCTCACCATGTTTTGAAATCTGTGACAAAGCCTGTGAGGGCCACAGAGACCTTGACAGGCAAAGCAGGAATAATTTTGTGCTTCAATCATTGCAGTTGTCATTCTCAGTAAAACAAAGACACACTGGATTGTTCTTTTTGACTTTCTTTTATTTTTTGTTTTTCTTCATGATTTTTTATCACCCAGAATGGTTTCAGCATTTGTTTTAAATTTTTATTTTTGGAGACAGGTTTGGTGACAGAATGTAGTCAATGTTGGCCTTGAACTGATCATCCTTTGTCAACCCCTCAAGCACTGAGAGGAGAGATGTGTTCTACCACAGCCCCAAACTGTCATGATGTTGTCCTTGGGAGGCTGAGAAGTCTTGCTGAAGTTAATCCTGCAAGTGATTGTAGTTTTATTTCCCGGCAAAGGAAAGATCTAAAATTTACATCTTTATACAAGATAAATACATAAATATTTATCTTACAAGGTATGTACATAAATACGGCATATACATGACATGGAAAAGGTGAGGTCATCTTTTTCCTGGCTTGATTGTCTCCATCTTCTCAGCCCTCCTTCCCTTACATCAACACTGTCCACTCTGCATCACAAGGTCCTGTGCTGGAAGTCTGGGCTGCCCCTTTCACCTCTGCATGAATCTGCACTTATTTCTCTTTAAGCACTGCCTTACACATGAGGCGTTACAACAGTTCATATCCAAATAAGCCTATGAGGTAAGGGGTTACCTTGTGCGTAGTCCATGCACCACTTAGCAACGTTACTTGGTTTAGCACCATATCCCTTTAAAGAAAAAATATGGCTAGAGAATGCTCTGGCCAGTGTGGATGCTCTCCCGAAAAGCCTTTGATTTGTCCTTGGATTTTTGCTGTTATGAGCTTGAAGCTACTTACTTGTCATCCAGAGTCCATATCTTTACATATAGCTATTTGCATATGATAGTTGTTTTTTGACTCTCCAAGTTTACATGGGTTCTAGCATGTTCTATACCTATGAAGACAATTTAATGTACAAGTCATAATAGTCTACTTTAGAGTGTACAGCTCACTAAAGTTTTGCCAGATTGGGGAATCACTACCACTAGCCACATCCAGGACATTTTTAGCCTCCTAAGAGATAACTCTGTAACTGTTAGCAGTCATTCTCTACTTCCTCCCTCCCATCTCCCAGCAACTACTGGTCTATGTGGTGACTTTATTGGTAATGCATATTCTGTGCATTTTATGTCAGTAGAATTATATAAGATGTGCCTTTGTTACTGTATTGTTTTACTTTGCATAATGTCTTGAAGGTTCATCCATTTTGGAGTGTGCATCAGATTCTCACTTACAGCTGAGGGTAAAGCTCAGGATATGTTTAGCCTGGGTAAGACCACAGGTTCAATTCCCAGCACTAAACACTCTCACAAAGCAAGACAGAACTAACCAAAAACTTTAATTATGGCTGAATAAAATCCCATTGTGTGAATGTATCACACATTATTTACTGTGGTAGCTTTTGTCATCATAACAAAATAGCTGGGCCTGTTAACTGATGAAGAAAAAAAGGTTTGTTTCATAGTTTTGCAGACTCTAGTGCATCATCTATTGGCCACATTGCATTGGGCCTGTGGCACATCATCCAGGGAGTTCATGGCAGAGCAACCACTTACATCATAGGCTTGTTTTGATATGAACTGTAACCCCAAAGGCCCATGTGTTAAAGGCATGGACTCTAACTTGTGGCATTACAAGAAGGTGGTAGAACCTTTAGAAGTAAGGCTTAGTAGAAAGTGTTTAGATCAACAGAGGCCTGCATTCAGAGGAGATACTGGAAATCTGGTTGTAGTCATATCTCCTGCTCCTCTGCTTTCGTGAGTGTGTGTGTGTTTGTGTGTGTATTGTCTCTCCATGACTCTCTTTCTTCCCAGATGCAGCCTTTTCTGTTTTCTCTCACCATGCTCTATTGTCACCACAGCCCCAAAGGCATAGAACATCTGAGACCATGGGGCCTCTTTATCCCAGCAAAGCATCACTGGTTGGCAAAACCTGCATCTCATACAGTTTCACCTTTCTCCCAGAAGGACCACCCAGGGGACCAAGCCTTTGAAATGGGCTTTATGGTTAACATGTGGCTTGTAAGCTGCAGCATTTATCCGTGCTCCTTTTGAACTGATTGCAGGGCCTAAGAAGACTGTAGCTGTGAACGTTATCCTGTCCAAGTGTTTATATCACAAGAATTTAGTTCTCTTGGCTATATATCTAGGAGGAGAATTGCTGAGTCCTGTTCAGCTGTGTTAGCTCTGTTTAGTTCTCAGAGAAACTGTCCACGGCAGCTGCACTACTTCATGGAGCACCATGTGGGCATTTCGTATTTTTTTCTCACTTTCCCCCAAATCCTTGACCAAAAACATTTTCAGTCTTTTTTTTTTTCCTAGCCATTCTAGTGAATGTGACTTCATAATTCATTTATTCAATCTTTGTTTATTTTGAGTCAGGCCTCATATAGCCCAGACTAGCCTTGAACTTCTGACCCCGCTGCCTCCACCTTCCTGGTGCTAGGAGTACAGGCATGCGTCACCCCACCCAGTTTCATGTGGTGCTGGGGGATCTAGTCCATTGCCTTGTGTATGCTAGGCACAGCCTCAACTGAGCTACATTACTATTTAGCCCAGCCTGACCTGGATCTTCTTGCCTTAGCCTCCCAAATGTTGGTACTATGCTCATGTGCCACCGTGCCTGATTATTTTCTTTTAAAAATAATTATTTAAGAGTTTCACATGATTCCCAAGTCAAAACTGTGAAAGTATGTATAGAGAGGTCTTGCTTTCATTCCTATTCCTTTCATTCTGTTATTCCCCTACAGGTATTTTTCATTCATTTGTTATCTAGACTCATTTCTACTTTGTTAACAAAGAAATGCAAATATCTTGCTCTCTATTTTCCCGTCTTTCCAAGACAGCTACACCCTGCTCTCTTCACCTATCTGTATATCCCAGACTCCCATGGCGTCACACAGAGATTACTGTCTTTGTCCTCAGTACAGCTGCACCAAACCCCATTTTGTGGATGCAGCTCCATACAGCTGCATTGTGCGCACGGTCCTCTGTGTGTGGACACAAGGGTTCAGGACACATTTGTTGCCTGACTAAATTGTGCCAGGCACTAGGAGTAAAGGCACGCTGGCTCTGGCTTCAGGAAACCCAGCAAAAGATCTCTACAATAAAGAGCATTCCTTAAGTCCAAAGCGCGTCTGGCTCCGCTGGACACAAGGAGCACATGTTACAGAGAAGAAACGTCCCACACAGAATGAACACAATAACCTCTTATTGACTGGCCTCAAGCTGCAACTTGGGCCTTTGTATGGGAGGGTTCCCTTGGAAGTGGTTAACCGTGATTGATCAGGAGTGCCACCAATTGGTCAGAGAAGGGAAAGCAAAAAAAAAAAAAAAAGTCTTAGGATCCTAATGACCAAATTTCTTGGGAGGGAAGAAATCTAAGTTAATGCTGGTGCGGTGTGAACTTTGTGCTGATCAGATACTGTTCTCAGCATTTATGTACATTAAACTTAAAAAAAAAAAAACCAAAACCTCCCAATAGTCTTAAGAGATGGGGACTATTATTTACGTCTTTTCCCAATACAGAAACGGAGACAGAAATCTGAGCTACTGCACTTTTGCAAAAGGTCACACGAAAAAAAGAGCAAAAGAAGAAAAAAAAAAAGTCAGATAGGCATCACAGATAAGGTAGTTGCCAACAGTGTCCTAAGAAGAGCATGCCATGAAGCTGAAGGAAGGCTCAGCAGTGCAGAGCATACCATGGCTAACAGCTTTCAAAAATTCTGGCTTCCGCAGGGACCAGGGGGGAACCAGGTACACAGATATGGGCGTGGAAAAAACACTCATACACCTCGATTAACATCTTACTAAAACAACCTTCCTTAAGCACCAAACCATCTGTAAGTTGCGAAAACTCAACTTCCCTGGACAGAACCAGAGCATCACACGAAAGAGGTTGCAGGATGAAAACTCTATTCTAAGAAAAGTAGAGTTCAAATCAACAAAATATTAGGGATCCTTTTAGGTTCACGTCAGACGGGTAATGTGCCCACGTCGTAACAAGGTTTAATGGGCGGCACATGTCACGCAGAAGCATGAGTACCCAATCATCACGCTTATGAACCAAAAAAGGATCGGCTGTGTGGTTACGTGGGGAAGAATCGAGTCAGTCCTACTAGACTTTCAGAGAGGGTGACTAACATAGTGCAGATCTATTTAGTTTTTACACAGAAAATACCCTACGAATAAAAGCGATTGCTGAGATTTTGTAAGCTTTCTCTTGTTTCTGCCCTAGGAAATGAAATGAGAAACAAAATTAGTGAGCGGACGCTTAATTATGCAAATATATTCTCCATAGCTCCACCTTTCACTCGTTCCCCTTCTGCGGGGCTGTTTGTTGCTTTTCGGCCCTAAGTCGTGAAAAGAAGCGTTGCGGCTCCACCTGCGGAAGTTAGCTTTGCACTTTACGGCAAGGGCCGGAAGTTGCTGCTGAAACGTGAAAAGCTGGAGGTACCGGGAACGTTGTTGATGTCACGACTCAGTAGTATATCTTTAAAACTAACTTATTTTGATTTTGAACTTTCGGAAAGACAAATTTCTCCACATGTTAGGAGTTCGAGCCTCTCGCCATAGCAAGGTCCCTTCTTACACCCATTTAATCGGATCCCACACGATCCTTGTCTCTACATAGTTCGCTCTTTCACTGTGTATGGTTTTAGTTCTGTTCGTTGGGGGGCTCCCAGGCCCGGGGCGATCTTCCTTCTGAGACTCCAGACCTCTCTCCGATTGGTCTCCGTCCCCTGGGGGAGCCCAGCCCACCCGGGTACGGTTAGGAATGAAGCTTGACAACGCTGATGAGAAGTCGCGGGACGGTCCTTCCCTGCCCGCAGAGGGTTCTCCCCCCACCCTCGAACAAGCCTTCTCCAAGATTCTGCACGGTCTCAGCCGCCAAGAGTCAGGACAGAGCAATGCAAGAAATGCGATTCTTAAAGACCTCAGTGCTTTAATAGAAGCCGCCGACTGTGACATATTATTTGAGGGGAGTGGGATTGGTGAAGCGCTCCGGGGGTTGCCCGAGATCCTGGGACAGGTGGCGAAAGCCTTGGAGAAGTTCGCAGCCCCACCCAAGGAGAAGGTAGATGGAGGCGATGGGCATTCCGAAGTGCCTGAGAAGGCAACGGAAGTTGGGTTGTTATTTCTTAAGCTGTTGGGGAAGGTTGAAACTGCTAAGAGTTCTCCCGACTGCCCTGCATGGAAGACAGGCCTCCGCCAGTTGGCAGGGCCCATGTATGTTTTTGCCATCACACACAGACCGAAGCAGCCATGGACCAGTCCAGAATCTCAGCATGTTGCTGGTGAAGTGCTGTCTTTACTGCTTCGAGTTACTGAGTGCAGCTCTGTGGCAGGATTCCTTTGCGGAGAAAATGAAGATGATCGAGGGAGATTTGCTATGGTTCTGGGGCTTCTTAAGCCCCTTTTGAATAAGTGAGTACTGGAGTTTTCACCATTATCAAAGGGATAAGGAAGTCATAACAGATCTCTTAAGGCTCAGATAGGGTGTGCTCGAAATGAGGTAACCAGATAGAAGCAAATTCTAGATTAGAACTGAAGTCTTCAAACTCCATTTTCTGCACTGAATGACTGCCTTGGGAAATTGTAAATTCTGTCCAATTTGTATGGAATCAAGTATCCCATGCTAATTACCCATTGGTATTAGGAGAGGGTCCAATCTTTCAGCTTGAGTTTAAATACAGGGACTTCTAACTTGTTCATAATTATTAGGTAAGGGTGATTATCCTATAAGGAAGTAATACTTGACATAAAATAATGAAAATGCTTTGTGATAAGTGGATTGAATTAGATTGCTATCAGCCAAAGCACTTGCTGTGGGTTTGATTATTTTCAAAACAGTATTTTTCTGTGTGTAGCCCTGGCTTTCCTGGATCTCAGTTTGTAGACAAGGCTAGCCAGGAACTCAGAGATCTGCCTGCCTCTGCTTCCCAAAGGCCAAGATTAAAGGGTTTTAACTTGCTACTTTCAGTGTTTTGTTTTCAGCCAAGTTTTATTTTATTTATCTGTTTTTATTTAATTATTTATTTTTGAGATAGGGTCTCACTATATAACCTTGGCAGGCCTGGAACTAACAGAGGTCGGTCTACATCTGATCTTTGTATGTCACCACACCTGTCCCAGGCAATTTTTTAAATGGACTTCATTATTTTTAGTTATGTATAGGTCTGCATGAGGGTACAGAAGCCTGAGGAGGCCAGAGGCATCTGATACCTTGGAGCTGACCTTACATTGTGAGCTACTTGACACGGTTGTTATAATCTCAGTGTGGATCCTTTGGAGGAGCACTCGAGTGCTCTTCACCATTCTTCTCTCTAGTCCCTTCAGAAAGGTATTCATGTAGCCAAGGATGATGGCCCTAAATTTCTGATTCTTCATCCAAGTGCTGGGCTTACTTACACTTGTGCCCCACAGGCGTGCCTCACTGTGCCTGGTGTATACAGTGCTGTGGCTTGAGCCAGGGTGTTGTGCATGTTAGGCAAGCACCTTTTTTAACTGAGCTAGACCCCAGTCTTCTGGCATCTGGAGTTAAAAGGCTTTGAAACTAGTGCCTCTTTCTTTTATTAAAGACACACTTTTTAGACTGGCTTTGAGCAATGTAATCCACACGTTGGTTTCAGCTGTGAGAGAGCTTCCTGCCTCAGCTTCCTCAAAGCTTAGATTACAGATGTGTGGCACTGTGCCCAGTTTACTGTCTCTATTGTTCTGAGTAGGACCAGGTCAGATAGCATCTATAAATCTGTTTCATCATTTGTAATTAAAGGCAGTCTACCTATTATACAGTTATTATTTTGATGATGTTGAGTCAGATGTTTAAGTCCTTTTATAAACTGTAAGTTGCTGCTCATGTACTGATTTGTTTATTCCTTTGACACTGTAGTGATAAGACACCTTTACTCTCTTTTCTCTCTTCTCATCATAGTTTAGATCATCCACCAACATGGCCACCACTGACCCCACAGGTCTTTTACATTGCTATGGTTATGAATGGCTGCTATATTACCCAAAGTTGGGGCAATTGCTACATGTATATAGTATAAGTTATGTAAAATATTTTAATTCAAATCATAAAATGTATTTGGAAAAAAATCAAGAGTCATATAGGAGATAAACATACATATATATGTATATGTATGCATACATATATATGTATAAAATCAGCTGAAAAAAATCTTGTTAAGCTTGAATGGTTTTCTTTGCTAATGCCATGTCATTTTACTTAGTGTGGTTTTCATGTGTTCTTTCAGGGAATCCTGGAAGAATAATCCTGCTATCAAACATGTTTTCTCGTGGACTCTCCAACAAGTCACTCAGCCCTGGCTGAACCAACATCTAGAAAAGATACTTCCCCCATCTTTGCTCATCTCAGATGATTATCAAACTGAGAATAAAATCTTGGGTGTACAGTGCCTCCATCACATTGTGATTAATGTGGTGAGCAGCCTCAGCTCTGGCTTGTACTGACAGGGCAGACTGAGCCATTCATGGCTTTATTTCTGATCTATTTCTGCTTTATGCTTATGTCTTTATAAGTAGATTTTATTTTCATTTAATTCACTTATTTATATTTTTCTCCACATACATATTTTTCTGTCCCAACATGGTAGAAATAGTATCCTATTCATAGTATAATAAATAGAAGGGAAATTTTAGAAGAAACAAGATCATGCTTTATTACAAAAAATGTGAAAAACCGCTAAAACAAACCTATAGAATTATACACACATATACATATATACATAACATATATATATATATGTGTGTATGTATGTATAGTGGCAGGTTACTTTCAAGTTAAAAAAAAAACAGAACTCAGAAGAGGTATTACCAAAATGTACAAAGTGTTAATTTTTGTATTATGGACCTTTTTAAATGCTTGCAGAAGTAGAGTGGTTTACTGAATATTCATGTGCTCATATCTAATAAAAAATTGACATTTGCCACATTTGAGAAGCTTTTAATGGGCTAATCTCTGTTTGCAGCCAGCTGCTGATTTGGTACAGTACAACAGAGCCCAGGTCTTATACCACGCCCTTTTCAATCACCTGTACATCCCAGAGCACCACCTCATTCAGGTATGGTAAGATTTCCTCCCAAGTGTCTGGGCTCTGGTGTGAGGAGTAGGAGGTGGTATTGTGTAAATAGGAGCAGTTTAGAGCAGTTTTCCCCTTGGAACGTGAGTACCTGAAAGCTGCTGCCCAGCTGAAAGCATCACATGTAAAGCAGTTATCTACTCCTGAGCATCCTCAGAGCAGCCTGGGTTTTATCTGCATGTGTGTCAGTTTCATGCCACTTGAGGGTTGGTCTGTTTTTATTAAATTAAATGTTCTTCCTCTGTGATGCTCCACATAAACGTATGTATTTAAAATCCTTTGTATGTAGATACTTATTGTCGTTCCCCAGCCAATAGGCAATAACTGATCTTATGTGTCTGTGAAGCTCCTTGGAAGATGTTAATGTAAATATGACTGGACACATATACCTCTGTGCATGTACAACACACCAATAGCTGTATCACAAGAGGTGTAGTGGGTGACCTGCAGCAATAGGAAACTAGTGAGGTGGAGGGTGGCTTTAGGAAGCTGTGGGAATGATGGGATGGATGCTATGGAGGGTAAAAGCAGTTATTAGGAGAGGAACGTGGTAAAGACA
Organism: Pachyuromys duprasi; assembly: GCA_028658305.1. Taxonomy (NCBI): domain Eukaryota; kingdom Metazoa; phylum Chordata; class Mammalia; order Rodentia; family Muridae; genus Pachyuromys; species Pachyuromys duprasi. Next base: position 98,448,101 of record CM053764.1, on the reverse strand, counting down.
GAAGAAAGAAGCTTCTTGCTTTTCTTTGTGCTGGATTGAATACCATCCCTCATACATGCAAGGCAAATGCATACAGTGGTTTTGTTTTTTGTGACAAGGTCTAATTCTAGCCTGGTCTGACCTGGAACTTACAGTGACCCTGGCTACCAAGTGCTGAGATGGAGGATGCACGGCACTGTGTTTAGCAGCTCCTCCTTCTCTTTTGTGCTTTCAGTACTTATATTATTTGGAGTACTGAGATTATTATACGATGGAAAATATATTAACTTGGTAGAGAAAGGATTTCAAAAATCAAACATCCGGAAAAGCCTGAGATACCCAGAGTTCTAAATGGGAATGCTCAGACACTATAACTTCAGATAAAGAAGTTTGGATGGTGCCAGGCACAGTGGTTCATGCCTGTAATCCCAACACTCAGGGAGGCAGACAGTGTGTTGCTGCGAGTTCAAGGCGAGCCTGGTCTGCAAAGAGATTCCAGGACATCCAAGTCTACACAGAAAAGTCCTGTCTCAAAAAACAAAACATGTTTTGAACCATCTTAGATTCTGTGGAGCAGTTAGTTTCATGTAAAGTGCCCATAACTGTCATGTGTCTAAGGGATAGACCTAGATAACTAAACCTTGGTTAAGACCTGAGCTTGGCCATTCTCTCACAAGTTAGTATAATAGTTCCAGAGAGGAAGTTTGAAAATTTGCAACAATACATACTTTGTGGTTACTTACAGGTATCTTGTTAGAGTTCTATGATGTGCCCTGGGGACAGTAGATTAATGAAGATCTTAGAGAAGTCAAGAATTTTCTGACTGCAAATGAATGAACTATGGTTTCTTTTCGTTTATTTTTTCCTAGGCTGTGCTCCTGTGCCTCCTAGATTTATTCCCTGTGCTAGAGAAAGCTCTACTCTGGAAGGGAGACACAGCTCGAGCCACTGCACACTGTCACGAGGTACTCCAGCTGATCCTCACTCACATGGAGCCAGAGCACCGGCTTCTCTTACGGAGGACTTATGCCAGAAACCTGCCAGCTTTTGTGAAGAAGTGAGTAGCTGGGCTCCTGCTCTGATCATATGCCCATAGTCAATTTCTTAGCATCACATTTTCTCCTATTTTTAGGTTGGGGATCCTTACTGTCCGGCACTTGAAGAAGCTGGAACAAGTTATCCTAGGTTATCTGGAGGTTTATGATGGACCAGAAGAGGAAACTAGGTTGAAGATACTGGAAACCCTGAAACTTGCCATGCAGTATACTTGGCCCAGGTATAGCATCCAAGCGGACAGATGTGATAAAAAAAAAAAAAAACAAAAAACAAAAAATAACAGAAAAAAGGGGTAGCTTTCTCTTTAGAACTTGCCCAGATAAAAATATTCAGGACATGTAATCCTTTTCACTTTCTTCATTTCTAGGATATTCTTCAGATGTTTGTATTTGAACCACTTTCATCAGCCAGTAGTTTTAGGTTCTGTCACAATTAAATCACTTTTCTTTCTTAAAAGTTGTAAGGCTGAGTATTGTGGTACAACTCTTTAATTCCAGCACTCAGGAGACAGAGTGAGGCTGATCTCTGTAGGTTAGAGGCCAGTCTATGCCAGCCATGGCTACATGGAACTTATCTCAGAAAGACAAACAGAGACAGGAAGGGCGGGAGGGAGAGGTGGGAAGGTGAAGTTAGGCAAGCAAAAGCCCACACAAAACAAAAGATTGCATGGTCATGTAAGTTGGGAAACCTTGCAGATTGTCTTGCTTTTCTATTGTTGTGATAAGATACAATGACCAGTTAGGGGTGATGGTGTAGTAAAAAGCACTTACTTGGTATGTACGGGGTATAGGGTTGAGCCTTATCACTGCTCCTCCCCAGAAAGGCTACCGAGAAGTGTTTCAATAGGCATGTTTGCCTGTGTTCATCCTAGGTCCTCAGTCTAGTTGAGAATGGAGTGCTTCAAGCCACATCATTCAACATTTGCAGAAGATGTTTAGATATGCTTATTTAGAAGACACTCCATATATGGCTTGAAGGTGTCAGGAGTAAACTAGAACCTGAATTGCCTGGTCATCTAACAGCTTTCTTATATGAATGGAAGGGCTAATTTAGCCAGAAAATCCAAAGCCCCAACAGTCTGTTTTGGAATGTATTCTTTCTTATAAATGTACCAGGAAGCAAGAAACTCCTCAATGACAATCTTACTCACATTTGTAACTAAATTGCATTTCTATACCTTTACATTTCTATAGTCTTTGTCCCCACTAAACTACAGAAGACCACATCTATTATGTACTCCTGAATCACTGAATACCTGCAATTAGATACATAAGTATTTAGAGAATGAATAGATGGAAAATGAAATTAGGTCAAACTAATTCTATATTGTGCCTTTATAGGGTAAAGATTCCAAGAGAATGTAGGGAAGTTAGGGCGGGAGCCTGTATGTCAATTCTCTGCAGAGGCAGAGCATGGGACGTGGTGAACACAGTAGACTGTAGTAAATGGTTAGAGAAATTCAAGCAACAGGGAAACACTCAACACTTTTGCAGTGGCAGGATGGAAATGAAGCAAAGAGCCCGTGAGTGAATTCTTACTCTTAAGTACTACCACTCATCCTTATTTCTCGTTTTTGCTCTATAGTAAGCTCAAGTTGTAGATCCTCCTGCTTCCATGCCCTGAGGGGATTATAAGCACTACCCATCACCTGCGGCCTCACTTTATTCTTAATGTCCAGGCATACATTTACCTGACTGTGGGCCAGCTACAGATTTCTGCTCAGAAGTATAGGGCCTTCCTTGAAAGGAGAGATCTTGGCTCTCCTCATTCTTAGCCCATACTGAGGAAGTTTACTTGAACAGGATCAGGCTTTGGCAGGAAACCAAGGTGGATTTTCTGGGCTTCTGTTGTTTTTCAGATAGGATCTTACTGTAGTCCTGGCTGTTCTGAAACTCACAGGTATGTACCTGTTTCTGCTTCCTGACTAGCAAAGCATTCTTGAACAACCCAGTGTATATACAGAGTGCTATAGAAATAACAAGAAACTTTGAGGCTACAATCTGGTTTATCTTTGGTCCTGTTTTCAGCTCTGCCATAGCAAACATTTGACTTCAGTTTACCCATGTCTGGCCCAAGCTTAATAGTACATTTTCGATCATGAAGTTTTTCTTTCCAATTCCAGGATTTCCTGCAGAGTTGTGGTGTTATTGAAGGCTCTCCTGAAACTGATATGTGATGTTGCAAGGGACACAAGCCTTACAACTGAGGTCACTAAGAGTGCCCTCCTCCAGGAAGCCACAGACTGTCTGATTCTCCTGGACCACTGTTCTCAGGGGCAAGTCAAGGTAAGGCAGGAATCTTCAAGTTGGTTTCAGGTGGCCTTGTTCCTAAGTAACACCAGTGAGTTGACTATAATTTACTACGTGTATGCCCAGCCAAGTTTGGACATGAACATGGAAGGTGATAGGTCCCTACCTTGGTGCTCTTTAGTCTTGGATTGTTTGTTCAGTGCCTTATCTACCCATTTTTGGTGCTCAGGCTGAACTTTTAGTACTATTTAAAACCATGTAGAACAAAGAGGATCAGATGTTGCTGGAATTCAGAAAATGCCACCAATATAAAATTAACTTCTGTTGAGATTTACGTGACACTTTCTGTCAGTGAGGCACCTTAAAGTTCTAGACTTTAAGAAATAATGAGGCTGTACACTACCAGGGAGTAATATGGTAACTGAGATACCAGTGTGCCTATGGTACAAGGGGCACCTCTTGGAAGTCTGTCTATATTCTTGTGTATGCTTATACAAGTAAGGGCAATGGAGGGTGTCATCCCTTTAGTTTTATATTTCACAAAATTCTCAAGACCATAGTTTATGGTATATTTACATGTAATTAAATGACTGTCTCATTTTTACAATTAGAAATCATCAATGTAAAGTTTAAAGAAGAAGAAATTTATGTACCAAAACATGTAGAGCTAAAGTATTATTTGCTCTTTTTCAGTTTATTCAAACATTGTGGCTCCTTTTGTTTGGGCAGTTTTCCATTCAGGCAGGTTCTTCAGAGCCAGTGGACTTATGGGGGGTTTAAGTAATACCTGTTCTGATGGGGCACTCTTTCCTAGTGCCATGCAGTCTCTCATTTTTTGAGTATATGAAAAAAAAAGAGTAAGGCAATAGGTTTTACAAAAATCAATGCCTGTTTGGTTTTGTGTTTCAGGTTCTTCTGGCTAAGATTGCCTTGTCTTGTGAAGACAGCACAGTGGTGAGCTGCATTCGGAAAGTGCAGCAGGGCTCTGCAGATGCTCCCTGCCATGTCACTTAAGATGACTGGCCAGCAGGAAAGGCTGCTCTTCCTATTCCAGATCATATGATGGAGATATATACATAAAAAGTATATTTTTGTACTAAACATTTTAAGTGGAACTTTTGTCTCCTCCAGTTTATCCTTATAAGACAAACTGAACGAGAAAAAAAATTGAAATACTGACCTTTCTAAGTAGAAACTGGGAGGGGATAATTTGTTATTTGTAATTTAGAAACATTTAGAGCCACAGTGGTCATTCCCAGCTTCCAGGACTCATCTGTTAGGTTCCTTGGGCTCAAGCTGTTCCAACACGTTATAAAAATACTCTTTACAATTTCCACTCCAGATTTTTTGCTCCACTGAAGTGACATAAATATTAACAATATAAATACTGTATGAAACATAACACAGAAGAGCACAGTTGGAAATGTGGACTGTTTCAGGAAAAACATGTGATGGGAACTCATGTTGTCTTGGCTTTGGCCATGGCCTCTGTCTCTTGTTCATACTCTATTTCCACATAGGCCCGTTTTTTCCGCAAAGGTCCTTTCAAGGGTGCTTTGCCTTTGTCTTTGGCCTTAACTTCTTCTTCACTGGAGGATTCAGCATCCTGGTTTTCATCACTGTCGGCATCCAGTTTATCCATATCCTAATATGTGGAGACAGAAGGTCAGATAGGGAAATTGCAAGGTTTCTCCAAACTCCCTTCACTGCTCAGCCAGTTCAGAACAGACCACAGAGTTTGTCTGCTCACTGGGTTCAGATCCTCTCTGCCCCCCAACCCCCATGCAGGCCACAAGACATTCTTTACCCCACAGCTCACCTCAAAGTCACTCAGGTCACTCTCTTCTACCTCATCTTCTACAAACTCTCTTTTTCCCACATCCTAAAATAAAACAAAGTTACTGGGTTAGAAAAAAAGACAGTGAAGATACAGCTTAGACATCTGGTTTGACCTCTTTTTGTAAGTGAATCAGTCAACATACATGGCCACCAAAATCTACTCTCAAGTTTAATGTTTATAATAATCAAAAAGAAAAACTTAGGGATGTGAAAGTCAACACAAAGTTTGTTGACGGAGCCCTGCTGCACCAAAATCATCATGTTATATTAAAGGGGTATGAAATACCATGAGCACGTTTCCAAACAGGACAGACCACACTCACCTCTTCATCTTCCTCATCATCCTCTTCTTCATCTTCAGAGTCACTCTCTGCTTCCTGTTTCTCTAGGGCCTTGTCGAAGGCATGGATGGGGAAGTTATAGATGTCGCCATACTGAAGAACAAACACAGACCACCTTTATACTTGAGATCACACTTTTCAAAGTTCCTCTGCTCTACAAGCACATTATTTATAATTGGGGAACAACTAAAACTGAGGAACAGCATTTCCATACAGTTTTCCATCCTAGGTACAATATGTTTTTTACATTTAACAAACAGTAGTTGATATTAAGTAGATAGCTTCTACAGAGAAGTCATTCCAAAATTACTAGTTTATGAAACCACATGAATTGGGGCAAATCTAATTTTACTTAGAAGGGGAAATAACACATTTTAATCACCTTTTATCTTTCTAAATGACAGTGATCTTAACCAAAAAGCTGAGAAGCAATAGTGACATTTTTAAAAAAGAGACTAAAAATAAAAAATCCTGCTCATTTTAAAGAAGGCTAAAAAATTAGAGAAAGAAGCAATAACCTGCCATGGTGATAGACACCTATAAACCAGTGCATGGGAGGTTTGAAGCAGGAGGATCAAGAATTCAGACTCATATTTTGCTATACAGTGAACCTGCGGCCATTCCCTAGGGTGTGGCTCAGGTATGGCAAAGCCATCCTCTGGTCTGAGTGCAAATGTTGACTGTGTGCAGAAAGTGTCTAGCATAGCTCTGCCTCCCCCAGTATTTATGGGGAGGCTATAATATTTATAGCTACTGAGATTAGCTGTCTCCCTGATCCAGCTGTATACTATAACCCTACTCCCTTGTTGAGTTGTATGCAATAACCTGCCTCCCTTTTCAACTCTATATAATAAACATGCTGAACTTCTAAGGTACTCAGGTTTCTCATCCAAGAGCCTAGTCCAGCTAATCCCAGCTTTCTCACTGTCTTTTTAGTCCCTTCCTGCCCTGAGTCAGGTCTGTCCTTGTAGGCTGTACATGGACAGGAGAAAAACAAAAACAAAAAAACCCCAATGACTTTGATGATGCTTTTATACATAACTGTTGAACTTGGAAACATCAACTGGAAATAATAGTAAATGGGGAAAGTCTCATCAGGAAGATAGCCCGACATTAATTTGTTTTAGACCATAGACAAATTGGGGTGGACAGGATATCTGTGATGTGTTTAATAAAAATAAATGCATTTCCCATATTTCTCAGCTGTTCTATTAAGAAAACATATCCCAAAACTATTAGCTTTCTTACCGTATCTTGTTTCAGTCTCTCCAGTAATTCCTTCTCAATAGCATTGTCCAGCTGGGCAGCTATTAATGCTTTTTCCTATAAGAAAAAAAAGCAAATTTATTACTCATTTTCTAGCCTGTACAAATGTAATTTTTATTAACAATATGATGTGGTTATTTCCTACTTGCTTCCACTGAGGCAAAAAGCCTCATATATTTCTTCTTTCTCTTGCAAAACCTCTTGGGAACCTTTTCTTATAGCTTTAGCAATAGCATTCTGAACTTCAAACAAGCCCTTGATAGATATACTATACATACCTGCGTACATTTAAGAATATCAGATGGGCTGAGGGAGATGGCTCAGTTGGTGAAATGCTTAACTTGCAAATATAAAGACCCCAAGTCTGGATTCCCAGAAGCTATGCAGAAAACCAGGCATGGTGGATACACCGGTTATCATGCCAGTAGCAAAAGAGGAGGGAGAGATAGGTAGATCCTTGCAAGCTTGCGGGAAAGACTGGCCTACCAGAATTCAAGCCCACTAAAAGTCTCTCAAATAAAAAGTAGGAGGAGCCTGAGAACCATCATCCAAGGCTGTCCTCTAGCTTCCATATGCATGCCATGCCGTTTAGTGTGTACCACATACATACTAATAAGAAATGCAAAAGTAGGTAAAAAATTTCAGAATATTTTAGGTGAGAAGAGGAAGCCTCTGAATTCACATGGAGAATTATACTTATTCTGAGATGTTTGCAAGAATACCTGTTTAATAGTTAGGGAATACGGAAACTCACTGGCTGGGCTTATTAAACAAAGATGGGTGCATAACTCAAGTAGAACAAACATTTAGTGAATGGGGTCTCTAGTCAAATAACCTGTGTATGGTGACATATACATGTAATTCCTGCACTCTGTGATGCTGAGGATCATGTAAAGCCAGCTGAGCCCACATAGCAAGATGCGGTCTTGGACATCAATGAAATAAAATTGAGATATAAAACTCCATGTGGTTAGTGGGAACGAAAGTCCCAAAGATTACTGAAGGTGTTGCTTAAAAGAACAAGACAAAAAGAGGTAAATGCCATATGGTGAAAGGGAAAGAAAAGCAAATGCCAAGAATGAAAGAAAACTGGAACTTGTCAGGAACAGGTGATTCTCAAGTGTGGGTCTTGAGGACCAGAGAAGCTTGGGTCGACTCTGAAAGTCAACTCTCTCTCAGTGAGACAGAAAGACAGACTACCCTCGGGACAGAAGTTGAAAATTCTGGAGCAGGTCATTTTCGTCACACACATCACCACCACCATCCTTTATTTTAGTAACAAATTCACCAGTTTCCTTCACGGTGGCTCAATTAGAGATTAAGGTGTGTCTATTTTTCTAATTTAAATCAACAATTTCACAATCAAAATCTTAAAATTTTCTAAATAGCATAACCAAAATAGGCATAGACTACTTAAAGACATTGTCTAAACTGTGCTGAAGGTAACGTATGAGACAGGCAATGTCAAAAATTAAGTTATGAAATGTCTGGCCTGAAGAATTTTAGATGCAGAGTTGTCTAAGATACTTTCTTTTTATTATACCCAAACACACCAGAGTATCTATTTTTAGCCTTCAATGAAAATCATAATCTGAAGATACAAAAGAGATCACTTATCACTGCACGTACCATTAGTGATTCACTGTTACAAATCTCATGCATACAACTCCTTTCTCACATGAAAACATAGAAGCTATATAAATATTAGAACAGTATGTTACCTCTCTTCGTTTTTCCCGCCGTTCAACCTTCTTACTCAAAGGAACAAGTTTCTTCCTAGCAGAAATCAATTACATTATTAGAAAACTCAAGTTCACTTTTCAAGAGATAGTAATGGGAATTGATTTTGTGCAGTTTAGCTCCATAGAGTATATCCATTTCTAGATTTTGAGGCTGCTAGTATAGCTCAGTGACAGAACATTTGCCCGGCATATGCAAGGCTCTAGGTCTGATCTGCAGGTGCACATGTGCACAATGACACACACACTTTACTACACTTTAATGGTATGAAAAGTCAGAAGCCCAGGTAGTAGCTCACATCAGTAACTAATCATTGAGGCTGAGGCAGAAGGATCACTGTGACCTGGAAGCTACATAGTCAGTTCCAGACCAGCTTGGACTACACGGTGAGATGTTGTCTTAACTCTGTACCAAAAGTCAGATAGTTTGACGTATTTTTAAAATTTATTAATTTATGTGTTTTATGTATGAGTGTGAGGGCATCAGATCCCATTACAAATGGTTGTGAGCCACTTTTTGTTTAGGTTCATTACAATAAGATTAATGCTTCAATGAACCAAGAAAAAAGGAATTTTCTGAAAAAAAGTTCACATTATTTTTAACATTCTCTGCTGATCTCAATAAAAAAGCCTTTATTCTCACACTCCTTTGGAAGGTATTCTATTAGGCCTGTGGGTTTCACATTATTAAGGTAGTTTTCAATTACTCAGAGTATAGTTCATAATCCTGTTAATAACATTTTCATATCATTTTGAAATCTTTGATTTCAGCTTTTCTCAGGAATCTATACAGAAAAATTTCCAGGTAGGCAGGGTTACCACAAATTCTGCTTTAAAATCCTGCAAAACCACTGGACATGTCTTTAACCCCAAGTTTTTTCTTGGCACATCACAAAAGATCAGTCCCAGTTGAATTTAATAGAAAATACTGTACCACGGTCTAGGAAAAGCAACAGACTGAAAGTGGGTAAATGACACGAGTCCTTACCGTCGCTTTAATGTAAGCTTCCTAATTCGAATCAGGTACTGGGTTATCTTGGTAAATCTCTGCTTACATTTGTGTCGAATGAAGCGGGGCCAGTAAATTAAGTTTTCATCTATTTGTTCCAGTGCTTTCTCATAGTTTTTACTAAGCCGAACCTGTGGAAGAGAAATGAGAAACTTGACGTCATCATTGTCAGTACGTATTGTACCTAATGAAGATGGCTTCCAACTCTAGAGGTGGCCTAATGAAGGGGGAAGCATGTGGTGTTTTTTGCTCTTGAACAATGGTCACCACAGTCTTCTCAATGAGTCTTACCCGTTCCCAGAGGCGCCGAGGGAAAGCTGCTCGCTCTATAACCTTCATGTACAGGTAGCACTGTCCTGAAGAGAAGTTAAACATCTTTATCATTATTTACAGAGAGACTAGGAACATCCTTTTATCAACTGTTAGGGAGTTTTCGTACCTTTCTCCTCTTTAATGGTAGCATACTGACTATTTGCCAGGGGACAAGATGACCGATTACACAGCCCAGTCAGACTATATTCATTTCTGCAAAAGCCCTGAGTCTTGGTTCTAGGATGCAAGGAAAGAAATGTTTACAACCAATGGGGCAACTAACTAAACGCATTTTAGTCTAGGCTGCAATATACTCACCTTATTTTGAAAGAACAAAATTGTCTGTTTCCTAGTGTATTCCAGATAACCTGCAAGACAAAGTGAAAGTCCTGTTGCTCTGGCCCCAAAGATGCTGTTTAATAGAAAAAGAGATAATCCTCTGCTGCTGCCAGTGGTGCTCAATGGTTGAATTCTTGTCCAGCGTGTGCAAAGCCTCACTTTAGTCTCCAGTGCCACCAAAATACCGACACAAATGATAATGAGGAGTACATCATAGCACAGTGCTGCATGCCTCAATGAGGAAAGGGCCTTTAGAATCAAAAGAAGTAGCTGTCTTTTAATAGGCCCGATTTGTTTCCTTTACACAGCAACATATTCTTGTAAAATAAACCAAAAAAAAAAAAATCTAAATACAATATAACCATACCCTATTATTCAGCAATAGAATTTAATTAATAGTTGGTAAATATTTTCCCAGATTTTTTCAATACATACATTCTAACACCTGCAGTATGCCTTTGTGTGTAGTGTTAGCAAGATGTGTCATATCATATATACCAAGTAACTTTTCTTTTTCACAGGTGTTCATTATCCACTGTCAAAGGCTGCACAGTACCAGATACTTAGACATACCACAACTTTATTGCATTCTACTACCTCTCAGCAATTAATGTGTTCTTTACACTAAAGCAAAGGCATTGGCATCTCTAAGCCCTGACATAAACACTCAGGTGTTGGTTGGATGAAAGTACAGTCCTTAGAGCACTGTATCTAGTTAGGAATAAAGTCTATAAATGAGGCAGCGACAAACTGCAGTCACTTTAAGAGCTATTTATGAGTATATGAGTACATAAAGTTCTTTAGATGGACTACCTTGAACTGAGAAACTCTAGAGCAATTGAAGGAAAAAAATGAAGGATCAAAGACTTAAAACACATGTTGGGGATTTAATATGGGTATCTGGTGGGGGTGGGAGGAGACAAGAAGAAATGAAATGGGAAAGTGGGGGTTATCATTTAAGCTTGTGGCTTTTAAACATTTGGTCAGAGCTCTTTCCTGGTCACCAGATTTGTCCGTGCAATCTAGCTGCCCATTTGCCATCTCTATAAAATGTTCCCAATGGTAAAATGATCCCAAATGCAACCTTCAGTCCCACACTCCTCTAAGAGAGATACAACATTCTCCCCAGTAACCACTAAAAAAGGTAAGAGCCTATCTAAACTTGCCCTGACAAGCATATCAAATTCATCATCCCTCCTTCCTCCCTCTTGATTCCTATAACAAGTCCCATTGGTGCCCTCTATTCTCCTCCTTTCCCATCTCCAATCTCTGTACTTTTACTATGCCTACCTTCCTTCAGTGGCTGGTTCACTCCTGATTTTTTGGTCATTATTCAAATGTCTGAATGGCCTATCTGCAGTGGTTCCTACTCATCACTCTTTTTTTTTCCTCCATTACTCTTCTTTCCTAGTACCGTTTACCATGCAAACGCTTATTCTCCATACCCAGAGTGCTCACGAGAGCACAAAGTTTTTGTTTTCTTGTCTTGACTCGTTAACTACCAATTACCACAGTGCCTACACACTGTTCCATTGTTAAGTACGTACAACTCCTGTAAACTGACAAACAAGATACTTCCGAAATGACGACTCAAGCAGGCAGTATAGCAAAGTAAAGAAAAGCGTAACAGAGGAAAAGTAGACTGAAAAGTATCGTTCACGGATGAGCAGGATCCTTAAACATGAATTCTAAACTTCACATCTCTCCCGCCTTCCAAGACCCGGGACAATTGCCGTTCAGATGGCAACTGGCACCAGGGACTTAAAAAGCCGATCCGGTGGACTGAGCTGGGGTGTCCTGGCCTCTTAATTGCACTGGGGCGCTGAAATAAACTCGACTGGGAACCCACTTTCGAAATCGGGGTTCTTGGAAGTCTCGCAATCCAAGAAAACAGGAAACACGTGCCAGCTGGGTATGTGGCCCTGAGTCCTACATGAGTGAAATACTGCACAAACCCCGGGGACGCCAGAGCAACAAGAGCCAACTCACATCATCCGACTGCATGGTGTCGGCCGGTCAGCACGCCGCGTTACACAGGACCAGGGACACAGACATGCTGTTTCCGGGGAGCCGCTTCCGGAGAGGCTTGGCCTAACCTCTCGCGAGACAGTCTCAATCTCGCGGAACCCTGTGACGTCTCCTGGCGGACTGAGCGTGCGCGCTTGCCTACTTCTAGGCGTGCTCGCTTCCGCATCCTCTGCTTAAGGACGCAGACGGCTGGGTGCGCGGGCTCTGCTCCGTGTGTCTCTCTTTGGAGAGCTCGTGCTTAGGGACGACAGGCGGTGTTGTCTACCCACGTGGACTCTCCCCAAACCCTAAGAAGCGGGGCTCCTTCGTCCTCTGTAATTCAAGACGCGCTCCCGAGGCCCCTTTGTGCAGGCGCCGTGACTTGATGCTAACGCGGTGCCTCCTCTGGCCTGTGACCGTCAGCCTGTAAGGCCTGTACGTGTCAGCTCTGTTACTAACCTGCCATAACTTCTAACAGCCGTTTCCATTCTCTCTGAACTACACACCGCAGTATCTTTGAAACAACAAACGAACTTGTGTGCTTGTGACCCTAAAACGGACACATTTTCCTGTCCCTTCCTTACTTCTCCCATAGGAGTGTTGGGGATCAAACTCGGGTTACTAGGTTCACACAACCTCACCATCCAGGCCTGAGGAAAATGCTTTTTAAAAGGAGAAATAAAATGAGGTTTGCTTCCCCCGTTCTTACTCTTGAAAGCCATTAAGTTCAAGTAATTTTGGAGTTAACTCCCAGGTGCCAAATACAGCCCCAGGGTCTAGGGATATAACAGTGAAGAGGGACATTTTTCTATGGCCACAAAGGGATTCAGAGAATTATATGCTGTGTAATGTAATGTGTAAGTACCAATAAGTGTTGTAAAAGCATCTATGCACCATATACAGCACTCTAAGCTGTTTGAGAGGCTGAGGTAGGAGGATTTTTTTTTCCAGAAGCTTGAGACTAGCTTGAGTAATGCAGGGAGGATATATCTTGATTACAATGATGATAGAGCAAAGTAAGTTAGTGGAGAGAGAGATCTTTTAGAAAGAGAGAACTCCGTAGAAGTGATCATTAAATAGAGAATCTCAATGAGGTGATGCAGTAAGTCAGGACAACACACGTGCCTTTTAAGGAAGGATAAGGGGCAAGTGTAGAGTCCCACAGGTAAGGAGTAAAGACGAGCAAGGAAAAAGTGTGGGCTGGAGAATGGAGAGCAAGAGGAAAGATCAATAGGAAATGAAACCAGGCCCAAAGTATATGCAGCCTTGTATTGGATCCTCAAAGTAAACTTCTGGGGTCTTTTTAAAAAATCTTGGTGCCTAGATTGTATCTCCCATCAACCAATGATAACATTGCAGCATGGTATTGTTTCTCTCACTGCTATCAAAGTAAATGTGTGTAAAGCCAATGTACGATTAGCCTTGTGTGTGTAAGGAACCTTGTGTTGTAGGGATCCCAGTGCCTCACCACTGACCTACACCTGTAGCCCTATCTTGAGATATACCTGTCTTTTTGTTTGTTTGTTGAGATAGAGTGTCACTGTACCACAGGCCGGTCTGGCACTCACTGTGTAGCAGCCCAGGCTGGCATCAAAGTTGTGAGCAATCCTCCCACCTCCCACATTCTCCATTGGGATTACAGGTGTGAGCCCCAATACTGAGCTCTGAATAATTTTAAAAGGTGGTAGCATGTCTTCAAGGAGAAAGGTATCCTTCTACAAAGCACATAATTTTGATGTCCAAAGAAGTGAATGAAGTGATACAATTCCCTGACAAGATTATAAATTTTACGCAGCAATGTGTTTTGACAGCGAGATACATTTGGAAAAAAAAGGGGGGGGGGGACAGAATAGGACACCGAGGACATTTCCATACACATGAGAAGAGTAGACACATCAGAAGTTGCATTGCTAGTTAATGATGATAGAATGTCACTACACTATTACTGAGACAAAAGGTCACTTACATGGCAAAACTCACAGAAAGCTACAATTTTCCTAACTGAAGATAGGAAAACTGGGGTTAAAAAAAAAAGAAAACATCAGAGAAAACAACACCTTAGCTACAGAAAAAAAAAAAAAGAACTCAAATGAGAGTTGGTTTCCATCAGACATTGTAATAGCCAATAGCATAGTCAATAACTTAGAAACTTATGCACAGCTAAAATGTTCCTTAGTAATGAAGGAGAAATCACATGGCATGTTCTGATAAAGAAAAACTAAGAGACACTGGCACCAGAAAACCTACAAGAATGGGTTTTTTAAAGTTCTCTAAATGAAATGATCAAAGAAGTTTTGGAATACCTGGAGGAAAGCAAGACCATAGTCAGAAAGCTGTGGTGGAGGATTGCTTCTGTCCAGGAGCAGGACACCAGCTTCAGTAATATAGAGCGGCCACATCTCAATGGATGATGATGACAATGGGTAGCACTTGGGAATGTCTTCACCTCTGAAGCATTAGTTTGTGTTTGGTGTATAAACTGAGGGTATGACTGCTTTGAAGTATGGTTGAGGGGAAGGTTATTGTGTAGATATGAGAGAGAGTACAGCCAGAGACATCTGGAAGAGTCTAGAACAAAGAGAGAAAGAAGTAGAGTGAACATGACCAGGAGACTGAACTAAACTATGAGAGGAGAGGGAAAAGAGACAAAGAAGGGGGCAAGACAGGAAGACAAAAAGAGATATCATAGCCAAAATACCAGGGTTATATGAAAATGAGAAGCTCAGGGAAGGGAAGGCCATGAGATTGAAAAGTGTAGCTGGGCTTTTGACTACTCTTTTAGGTTCTTTTCCTACCTCCCTATACCACCCCTATTTCTTCCAACCCCTCAACACTAGGTAAGAGAGAAAGAAGGATGGAGGGAAAAGAGGGTATCAATCTCGTTAGATTGTGTTCTCCTTCTGATTATGGGCATCAAGTTCCTTGAGGCAAGTTTGATCTTTGTTGCCAAGACATCTCCAACCAGCAATCCAGCAAACAGCAACTGCAGCAAACAAGGGCAGCAGCAACAGGAGGAACACCACAGGCTCCCTTGGCACTCTCGAGTCCCCAGAATTCCAAATTTAAACTATCTTCAACTGGCAAAATCACACTACTGTCAGAGCATGAGACAAATCACAGTTAGCTGCTGTGGTCAATCTAAAGCAGTTCCATATTCCACACCTGGGATTAAAACAAACACATATTCACCTAGCATTCCTATGTTTTTAAATAAACCAAAATTCTTACTACAGAGAAGTTTAGGGTAGGGGTGAGGTAAAAAGAGGTACAAGCACTGAGTGAGCATGGAGAACAGCATGTGCTTGGTCTCCATTATACCACAGATAGCCGTTAGTCCTTTTCTTCTTCTATTATTATTATTTTACAATTTGTTCACTTTGTATTCCAGTTGTAGCGCCCTCCCTCATCTCCTCCCATGTCCCACCCTCCATCCTTCTTTCCCACTATGTCCCTCCCATAGTCCACTGCTAGGGGAAAGTCCTCCTTCTCTACTGTCTGACCCTAGCCTATCAGATCTCATCAGGACTACCTGGATCCTTTTCCTCTGTGGCCTAGTAAGGCCACCCTGAATAAGGGAGGTGATCAATTAACAGGCAACTGAGTTCATGTCAGAGACTGCCCCTGCTCCCCTTACTAGGGAACCCACTTGGATACTGAGCTGCCTATGGGTTACATCTCAGCAGAGGGTCTAGGTCCTCTCCATGCATGGTCCTTGGTTGATACACCAGTCTCTGCAGGGGCTCCTGGGTCCAGAATTTTTTGGCTTTCTTGGTCTACTTGTGGAACTCCTGTCCCCTCTGGGTCTTTCTATCTCCTCTTCTTCCATAAGACTCGCTGCACTCTGCCCAAAGTTTGCCTGTGAGTCCCTCCATCTGCTTTGATCCCCTGCTGGGTAGAGTCTTTCAGAGGACATCTTTAGGCTCCAGTCCTGTTCCCTCTCTTCAGCTGCTTCCTGTTTGCCTTTCTGAATGAGAATTAAACATCTTCCCTAGGGTCCTCCTTGTTGTTTAGGTTCTTTACGTCTGTAGATTTTAGTATGTTTATCCTATATTATATATCTAATATGTGCTTATAAGTGAGTCTATACCATGTGTGTCTTTCTGCTTCTGGGTTACCTCACTCAGGATGATCTTTTCTAATTCCCACCATTTGCCTGCAAATTTCATGATTTCCTTGTTTTTAATAGCCGAGTAGTATTCCATTGTGTAGATGTACCACAATTTCTGTATCTATTTTTCGGTTGAGTGACATCTAGGTTGTTTCCAGATTCTGGCTATTATGAATAAAGCTCCTATGAACATAGTTGAGCAAACTTCTTTGTTGTGTGGTTGATCGTCTTTCAGATATATGTCCAGGAGTGGTATAGCTAGGTCTTGAGGTATCACTATTCCCAGTTTTCTGAGAAAGTGCCAGAATGATTTCCAAAGTGGTTGTACAAGATTACATTCCCACCAGCAATGGAGGAGGGTTCCTCTTTCTCCACAACCTCTCCAGCATGTGCTGTCATTCGAGTTTTTGTTCTTAGCCATTCTGATGGGTGTAAGATGGAATCTCATAGTCATTTTGATTTGCATTTCCCTGATAACTAAGGACCTTGAGCATTTCTTTAAGTGTTTCTCTACCATTCGCTATTCCTCTGTTGAGAAATTTCTCTTTAGCTCAGTACTCCATTTTTAAAACTGGATTATTTGGCTTGTTGGTGTTTGATTTCTTGGGTTCTTTATATATATTGGATATCAGCCCTCTGTCAGATATAGGGTTGGTGAAGATCTTTTCCCAATCTGTAGGCTGTCATTTTGTTCTGTTGATAGTATCCTTTGCTTTATGGAAGCTTTTCAGTTTCATGAGGTCCCATTTCTTGATTGTTGATTTTGGAAAAACAAAGAAGCCAGAATAGCTAGAGCAATCCTGTTTTATATCTGATCTAGAAGATCTTTTATTGTATCTCCATTCCTAATCTCAAGCTATACAATAGAACAACAATAATAAAATAAAAATAGTATGGTATTGTCATAGAAGCAGACTGGTGGATCAATGGAATCGTCTAGCGTGGCCCTCTGGAGGCCCTGTGCATGCTGCGCAGTCTCCATGAATTCATATGTTCATCAATCTTGTATGTGTATGACAGTGTTTCCCTCTGTCTCTTATAATCTTTCCACCTCCTGAGAGTTTCCTGAGCTTTGTGGTGAGGAGTTTGATGAAGACATTCCATTTAGGACTATGTGTTCTAAGTTCTTTCACTCTCTGCACGTTGTCCTGTTGTGGGTTTTTGTATCAGTTCATCTACTTCAGAGAGAAGCTCTCTGATGCGAGCTGAGTGAGACTCAGATCTATGTGTACACCAGAAAGTAATTAGGAGTCATTTTATTGCTATGATCCTCTAGCAGAACAGTAGTATTTGGTTATCCCCTGGGTTTATGACCTATCTAGTCTCTGGTCCTTGGCTACCTCATGGAGTGGGCCTTGAATCCAATCAGATAGTAGTTGGTTATTCATAAAACCTTTGTGTCACTGTTGCAACAGCATCATATCAGGCAGACAGGTCACCACTGTAGAACAAATGGTTTGTAGCTGGCTTGGTGTTTACCTTCCTCTCCTGGTAGTGTGCAGAGTGCTTTCCAGTGCCACAACAGTAGACGAACTTGAGTTCTCACCAGCTTGAGTTCTCCATATACAGTGAGATATGTAAGTGTTGTCTTCAGCAGTAATGCCTTGCCATTATTTTGCAGAGAGCAACCAATAGCTTTGGCAATAGCCTGAGTTGTTTAAGGTTTCAAGGGGCTGTAATAGTGCAATTAGCTGTAACTCATTCCTGACCCTGAAGGTTTCACTTAGTGGTGAAAGATGTCTTGTTAGGGCTTTGTCTCTCTCGTTATTTGGTTGCTCCATTTAGATTTGTTTCATACATGTATATATTTTAAGAGGCTTCTACTGTAGTAGGTTTCCATGTGACCCCCTCAAATGGTCCTTAGTTGTCCCTCCCTGATCACCCTCTTCTCTCTCCCTCTTCATGTAATCCTCTAGTTTCTGTCTCCATAACTATATATATATATACTATATTTCTGCTTCCTTGGAAGAGCCTCACCTCCCACCGTCCCTCTGGATCCTTACTAGGTACCTAACCTCTGTGGCTACTTGGATTGTAGCATGCCTAGTGAAGGCTTAAAAGCTACCATCCATATATAAAAGAATACATATCAACCAGATGTGGCAGCATATACCTTTAATCCCTGCACTAGGAAGGCAAAGTCAGACAGATCTTCATGAGTTCAAGGCCAGCCTGGTTTATAAAGTGAGTCTAGGATCACAGAGAACAAAACAAAAACAAACAAAAAACAACAAACAAGCAAACAAACAAAAAAGTACATATCATATTTGTCTTTTTGAGACTATGTTACTTCTCTCAGGATTATTTTTTCTAGTTCTACCCATTCACCTGTGAATTTCATCATTTCATTTTTTTTTGTTTTGTTTTTTGATTTTTTTTGTTTCCTTGTTTGTTTGCTTTTTGAGACACAGTTTCTCTGTGTAGCCTTGGCTGTCCTAGACTGGCTTTGTAGACCAGGCTGGACTCAAACTTACAGAGATCCGCCTGTCTCTACCTCCCAAGTGCTGGGATTAAAGGTGTGCATCACCATGCGTGGCCAATTTTTTGTTTGTTTGTTTTGTTTTGCAAGACAACATTTCTATGTGTAGCCATGGCTGTCCTGGAACTCACTCTGTAGGCCAGGGTCTAGAATTCACAGAGATCTGTCTGCCTCTTCTGAGATTAAAGGTGTGTGCCACCACTTCCTTTATTTTTATTATTATTTTTAAAGATTTATTTATTATTTATAGTTTTCTTCCTGCATGTACACCTGCCAGCCAGAGGAGGGCACCAGATCTCATTATAGATGGTCGTGAGCCACCGTGTGGCTGCTGGGAATTGAACTCAGGACCTCTGGAAGAGTATACAGTGCTCTTAACCTCAGAGCCATCTCTCCAGCCCGTGCCACCACTTCCTAGCCACTTGTTTTTTATTGTTGTTGTTGTGGTTGTTTGTTTTATTTGTTTGTTTTTCAGGGTTATTCTCTAGCTAAGACTTTGAGTCTATATTGGACAGGAGTGGAGATAGATAGCGCTGTCTTGTTATTTCTAGCGCTGTCTTGAATCTTTCTACAGTTAGGATGATATTGACTATAGGATTGTCATGTATAGCCTTTATGATGTTGAGGTATATTTCCTCTTTCCTATTTTCTCTGTAAGTTTTGTCATAAAGGCATGTTGGTTTTTCTCAAATACCTTTTCTGCTTTCTTTGATATAATCATTTGATTTTTGTCTTTGAGTCCATTTATATAGTTTATTATCCTTATCGATTTACATATGTTGATCAATCCTTGAATCTCTGAGATAAGGCCAAGTTGACTATGTGAATTATCTTTATGATATATGACTCTATGTGGTTTGTTGAGAAATTTTGCATCTGTGTTCATCAGGGATATTGGCCTGTAGTTTTATTTTGTTGTTATATCTTTTTCTGGTTTTGGGGTTGTCTACACAGATGGAGTTTAGAAGTGTTTTTTCTATTTCTATTTTGTGGAATAATTTGTGAAGTATTGGTTGTAGTTCTTTTTCAAAGATTGGATAGAATTTTGCTGTGAATCCATCTTGGCCTTGACTTTTTAAAGTCATGGAAAGAGGAACCCTTATTTCCTGTTGATGGGAATATAAAATTGTGTCGCCACTCCTGAAATCAATGTAGATAATTTTCCAAAAGCTAAACTAGATCTACCATATGCCCTACCTATACCACTCCTTGGTCTAGGCCCAAAGGACTCAACATCTTACTCCACAGGTACTTGCTCAGCCATGTTCTTTGCTGCTCTATTTACAATAGCAAGGAAATGGAAACAACCTAGATGTCCTTCAGCTGATGAACAGATAAAGAATATTTGGCACATATACACAGTGGAATCCTACTCAGTTGTAAAGAAAAAAAATTAAAATGTAAACTTTGCAGGTAAATGGACTAGTAAATATTATATTGGGTGAGGTAACCCAGACCCAGATGGAAAAACACTGCATGTTCTCTCTTATTTGTGGATCCTAGCTCTGAAGCTTCAGATGTGAATATATAACCTTGAGTCACAACAGAAACCAGGAAAGTAAAAGGGAGGGCGGTAGGGAGGGGAAAAGGAGCACTAGAGAGGGGGTAGTAGAACATAGGTGCTTTGAAGGGGAATTGGCAGGTTTTGAAGTTTCAAAAGTTACATATCACTCCCAATTAATTCTCTCTACTTTCTGCTTGTTTTTCAAGCTCTCAGATTCTGCTCTAACCACCTTCCTGCCACCTTCTGCCTATGTCTACCATCATAGAACCATAATCCCCAAATAAAGTCTTTCTTCTACAGGTTGCCTTGCCCATGGTGTTTTATCAAAACAATAGAAAATTAACCAAGACAGCAATCCTGGGATAGGATTAGCTTTAGTCTCTTTATGATTTGCATTTCTTATTTGCCAAATAGGGACAGTAAGAAAAACTTCATCAAAGTGTTGAGGTGAACGTTGAATGATATGATCTTTATGAAGCATTTATCAGAATTGTCTGACACATAGTTAATATTTGAACATACCTGTGATTGATACTATTATTATTTAGAATGGAAGGCCAAATGGGAATTCTGTTCACACAGATAAGAATTACCCTGTTGCTCTTCTTGCTGTCTAAAAACCTAAAACAGTGTTTATGTACATCAAAATGTGTGTTTAAGTATTTTGGAGCAGATGAGGGTTTCCTGGGGGCTGACTTGACAAAGCTATGTTTTCAGCCTACACACACACACACACACACACACACACACACGAAAAACAGAAACTCACCAAGTTGCCCAGAGTGCTGATTTGTAGCTTGTTCTGTAGTCCCCTCAGGCCTTGAATGTTCATTCCTCTTGCCTTAGTTTCCTGAGTAGTTGCGGTTAGAGACCTCTTACCACTAACCCAGGCCTCAACTGTTGAAGTACTTTGCAGTAACTGACTTGTTCTTTTTAAGCCTTGTTTCCCACAACTGTAAAAACCAATCAACCAAAGAACACAGTCCCACCAAATCCAGTTTGTTAAAAATTTAATTCACAAATCACAGTGTGTTTTCTACACCTGAGTGCACATCACATGTCCTTTTAATTCAGTGATATGGACCCTGTTGGGTGTGTTTTCTGGAGGGTTGGGCACTCTGTGAGAACAAGAATAACATCTGTCTGAATCGGCCACCTGCTCTGAGGTATAGAAGCCACATCTGTTGGTCAGTCAGAAACAGTGGGCACATTCTTTCCAAGGGGAAATAGCAAATATTCTGGCATAAGAGGTCTTTTCGCATATATATTTGGTTTGGTTTTTTTTTTTTTTGGCTTTTGTATTAGTGACTTTGATTAATACTAGACATATATTTAAATAAGACTTGTTAGAACATTATTATTTGAAATGGAAAAAATAATACTTATTTTTTTCCTTGTCTTTAAGAAGGATCTTAGTCTGTGCTTCTGGATTGGTGAAGTGGAAGGATTCCAGCGACAAGAATGAAGAAACATTTGCTTTGAAATTAAGGTATACCACTTGAAGCAAAATGAGAAAGAGTGGAAGGCAGAACAACGATGCTACCAGGAGCTTCATTTTTCCGGAAAGTGACCCTGTGTATTTCCCACTTATATTTCTCTGGGTTTAGCACAGAGAAATCTTAGATGAGAGGCCTTGACTTCACTTAAGGTGCTTTCAAAGCCTGGCTGATAGCCTTCTCCCAGCTGTGGAGTGGTTCTGAAATAGCAGGGCTAAGAGTCCTTCTCAATTGAAAGTTTGATCTTCTATCCTTGATCTCTCGGATTGAAAGCACTCTTCAACAGTCTTTTTGAGGCATTCTTCAAGTGCTTCTGAGCTTTAAGAAAGAAAGAAAGAAAAGCATATTTTTGTAACCTCTGTCAACAGGATAAAAACTTCAAAATTCCAAGGAAAAGTGCATATATATATATTATATACATACATATATATATATAAAATATATGTATACAGGTTTCTGAGACAGGGTTTCTCTGTGCAGCCCTGATTGTACTGGAACTCGCTCTGTAGACCAGGCTGGCCTCAAACTCACATCTGCCTGCTTCTGTCTCTGTGCATATCTTTTATAATGCATAAATTTCTATTATATGAATTATATTACCCATTAGGCATTACATGCTCTGCAACATTTGATTCGGTGAAAACATGCTGCATTTCTTAAATGTGTCTGAATTTTGAAAGTGTAACCTTTTTTTCATCTTGCCCTCAGAAAATTTAAGATTCTGATGGGGCAAAGAGAATAAATGAACAAGCAACAGCGTCATACTGAGTGAGGAAAGCAAAATAGGAAGGCTGAGAAATGCCAGAAAGGTCGTTCTAAATAAGTCATAACATAAAGTCTTTCTCAGGAGGTAAATTTAACATGGATGTGGCAAGAAATTGAGAGTGATCTGTGCAAGTATCTGGGGAAAATCTTCTCTAGCATTTAACAGCAAAGATTCTATGAGGTATGGGTGGAAACAGTACAAATGGAGGGCTATGCAAAATGGAGTCAGGGAAATATCCTGATTCACATAGTTTATGGTGTTATACTTCTTTGTTTGCTTACTCTCTATGGGCATTTTTCTTTTTAAAAATTTTAATTGAAAAATTATTGTCATACTATACATCTGATCACATTTTCCCCTTCCCCAACTCCTGTATCCTTCCTACCTCCCACTATCCAAAACCATGCATGCCCTTTCTCTCTCTCTCTCATTAAATTAAAAAAAAAGATACTGACAATGAAACATACATAAACCACCACTCCAAAACACAAAAAAAGGGAAACCAAAATATACAAGCAAAAGGTCAACAAGACAAAAGTGGCCAAAGGGAGCAAACTGAGGCCAAAAGACTACAAAAAATATCACTGACTTTGTTTTATGTTGGCCAACTCCTGCTACACATGGGGCCTACCCTAAATTTGAGACCTAGTGAGACCCCATTGCAGAAAACGAATTTTCCCTTTGCCAGCAGGTATACGTTGCTGATAGCTTCTTAGTTAGGGTTAGGAGTGCATCTCTACTTCTGCCTCTTAGAATTGGCTCCCCTATCTGGTTTGAACCTCTATATGGCAGGCCCTGTGGGGTCTGCCACTGTCTCTGTGAGGTCACATGAATATTGGCCCAGTTGTTTGTGGAAGACAGTTTTCTTGGAGTCATCCATCACCTCTGGCTCTTATAAATGTTCTGTCCCAAGGGCGAGAGTAATGATAGATCTGGGGGAGGTTGTTGAGACTTGGGGAGAACAAGAGCTCCACAAAGACCAAACTGAGCAGGGCACAGGGGTCTTGTAAGAGACAGTTTCTACAATCAAGGACCATGTGTGGATGTGGACTGGAACCCCCGCACGGAGGGGGCCCATGATAACTTGGTGTAGGGCTGAAGACCCTATTCAGGGAAACAGGGACTGTTTCAGTCATGATCTTGATGGCTGATTCTTTGACCCTCCCCCATACAAGCCGGGGAGTGACAGACTGGCTAGATCCCAGGGGAGGACTTTGCAGCCAGCCCTGAGGAGACAGGATAAGCTGGGGTTGGATAGAAGGGAAGGAGGTCCTCCCCTGTTGGTGGACTTGGAGGGGGCGGGGAAGAAGGAGATGAGGGAGGGAGTGGGAGGGTAGGAGGGAATGGGGGAGGGGGCTACGCCTGGGATTCAAAGTACCTAACCTGTGATTGAGATAAAAATAAATAAATTAAAAAAAAAGAAAACAAAAACAAAAACAAAAATAAATGTTCTGTCCCCTCTTCTCCATAGATCCCTGAGCTCTGAGGAGAGAGGTTTGACCAAGAAATCCCATTTAGAATTGAGTACATATTCCAATGTCTCTCACTCTCTGACTGTTGTACATTGTGGGTCTTTGTGTTAGTTCTAATCCACTGCAAGAGGAAGCTTCTCTGATGATGCTGGACAGAGACAAAGTGCAGGTGGAAGGAGAAACTCCAGGCCACATGGTAGCTATGGTATTCCAACAAGATGGTGCTAATCACAGCATAAGGGATCGGGAACTCACTGGCCTTGTGAATTGCTTTGGACATTTTTGAAAAAGGAAATGACAGGGTCAGGCTAGCTAACTAACAACTCAAACACAATGGGAATTGACAAGGTCTCCAAGGCAATGTTGAAAGGACTGTCTCTTACAGGTACAAGGGATACTGTCTTGAAAATCAAGCCATCCAATAACCGTCCAATAACTGTTATAAAGAAGACAGCATGGAAAGCCAAAGCAGACATCCTCTTCCAAAGCTGAGCACCTGATAGGATAACTTTGAGGTCTGAGGAACTAGGACAGGTTTGAAAATGCTGAGTCATGGAGCATGTTTTACCTGTCCAGGGATCTGGCTTACCCTGCTATGAGATCCTGACCATTTCCCCTAGGTATTGCCTGGCAGAGATGCTTGCTTGTTTTTCTCCAGGTCCTCATCCACATCCATTCACAGACCCTAGAAAGACAATCATAGAGAGAGCTTTGGTTTAGCAGATGGTGAAGCAAGGTTCTGCTCTAGTAGGAAATGGATTACTGAGGAGGTGGAAGGACTTGCTCGCTGGATGCTTATGACACCAGGTTCTGGAAAGAATAGAAATAGAAACCCTGGGTGTGTGGGCACTGGAGTTCTCTCTCTTGATTTAAATCTATGTCCTGGCAAGGTTATTGAAACAATCCATTAGCAGGATGGTTTCCTCATTCCTTGGCAAAATAATGATCTGCAATAAATTGAGTTCAAGTGCTTGAATCTTCCTGGCGTATCATTAACGGAGGAGACAGAAAGCTCTGGAACATGGAAATAAAATAAGAAGTTCTTTCCTTTTCCCCACTAATTATGACAGGTCTCTAAAAGTGCTCAAAGTAATAGAGGCAAATGCAATTTAAATAAAGAAAAATCTGTAGGAAACACATATAGATACACTTATACAAAACCAAGCTCCGTCAAGGTCTTTGTGTCACTGCCCTTAAATATCAGGTACTGATAAATAAGGCAAAGTTGATCTTTGAACACCGGGGGCTAAATTTTAAGATGTTTTTCATTGTGATACATCATATAGAAGGCTTATCATTTTACCCACTTAAAGTGTGTAGTCCATTGTCATTAAGTATATATCCATTGTTGAACAGTCACCACCATCCATCAGTCTTGGAAATTCTATCATCAGCCCAAACTGACACTGTGTGTTAAACCAAACATCCCCAGTCCCCTCTGACTCCACACAATAGCACATTTTATTTTACTTTGTGTCCTACGAATTTTGTAGAATTCCATAGAATTATGTAATATGTATTTCATAGAATTACATAGTACTTTTTATTTGTATTTTTAAGTATTTATTTTTAGCATATATTGGAATTTCATTTCCTTTAAAATATGAATAATAGGACTAGAGAGATAGCTCACATGTTAAAGGCTAAATACTTACAACCAAAACTTCAAACATATAAATAATAGCTGGGCATTAAAGTCCTGCAAGTTCAGGACTTTAAGGCTGAGACATACACATTTGCACACACAGAAAACCAATAAAAGTAAAATGAGAAACCAAAATAAAAGCAAAAACTTTATAAAGTTAAAAACAAAAGCCCCCAACCTCCAAAAATTCCGCTGAGTTCAGTTTGTTTTGGCCATCTACTGTGGGCATGGGCCTGCCCTTTAGTGTGGTTTACATAAACAGTGAGACTCAGCTGGAGAAGGCTAAGTTTTCCTTTGTGAGTGGTTCTTTCCTGGCTTAGGGATGGGGCTGTGTCCACTTCCCCTGTTAGCACTGACTGATCCCTGTGCAGGCCCCTTGGGTGTTTTGAAAGCAATGGTGGCCTTGTTTCTTCTGGGACTTAAAAGGCTCAGTGTCGTGGGGAGGAACATTTAGTCAGGGAGGGCCGTTATAGAGGGTGCACAGACTGAGTCAGGGCGGTGACAGTGGAAACTGTGAAAGGTGGTGGAATTCTGGACCTGCTTGGAATACAGAGCAGGAGTCCTCTGATCTGTTGGTGGGAGAAGTGGGAGAAGGTACAGTAAAGGAAGACTCCAAGCATGAGACTGTGTGGTGTTTTCCTTGAGGATCTTTTATGTTTGGAAGAATACAGTGTCTTATGAAGAGAGTGAGAGCTGAGGAGGAGAGCTGAGTTCTGGGGACACACATTTTTATTTGCTCAGCAGCCATCAATTACAGTTGTCAATCCTCAGCAGTGAACCCCACCCAAAATGATGCCACCACCCCTTCCCTCAGAGTGCTGTGTGGTACTCTGTTCTGCTTTCTACACATGCTCACTGTCCATCAACATTCTGACCTTGACCCTAGGAAACACTCGTCTTTCTTCATTCTCCAGTTGCTCCTGAAATCCAGCCTCCTTTTGGCATCTAGGACCCTCCCCCCTCCCCTTCCCTGCCTTCCCTTCTCCTTGCCTCCCTCCTATTCTCTTTCTTCTGTCCCTTTCTCTCCCCCCTCTCTTCCTGTATCTCTCTCTCCTTCCTTCTTTCTTTTCTTTTTTTTTATTTTCAAGACAGGGTTTCCTATATAGCCCTGGCTGTCCTCAAACGCAGAGATCCACTTGGTTCTGCCTCTGAGTGAGTGCTGGGATTAAAGGCGTGGACTACCAATGCCTGGCTCAGATAACCTTTCTTACACCTCCCAGGACTATCTGCCCAGGGGTGGCACTTTCCGAAATGGACTGGGCCTTTCCACAGCAGTCATTAATCAAGAAAACGCCTCCTTACCTCCTTACAAGCCAATTTAAGGTTCCTCCTTTCAACCGACTCACTCTAGTTTGTGCCAAGTTGACAAAAACAAACAAACAATAACAACAACAAAACAACCAGCATACTTAAGAAAAAAAAATACATATTTTAGCTAGTGTCTCAACATGCAGCCCAGGCTGGCCTTGAACTCATTATCTTTCTATCCAGCTCTCATGAATGCTGGGATTATAGGTATGTCTCCCGACAACCAGGTGCAATTTATTACTTTAATGATTAAAAAAAAATCCTCCAATTTTTAGATTCCTTTTGGAATAAATCAGGTTTTTTAGGTCTGGGTGCATAAACGGCTTAACACAATGGCCATGGATTTAATACCCAGCAACACAGACAGTAAAATACATTTTAATTATTTATAAGGTTATTTCTCAGCTGCAAAATTTCTGTTTCTCAGAATGATCAGCCACATGTCTCCTGAATGTCGTGTCTTATCTTGTCTTCTCCCCCCATCGTTCAGCCTCAGGAAAGATAGATCAGAAGGCACAGGATGCTCTTTGTGTCCGCATTGGGACATGACATACAGTAAGTAAATTTGGGCAAATAAATGCAGTATTACTGGGTCCCCCTTCCCCCAGCCTTTGTATACCACATCATCCCAAGGCCAGTGCCACAGTGATCTTGTTAAAAAAACAAAAACAGACCACTTCAAGCTGGGCAGGGCATGCGTTTAGTTCTAGCACTCAGGAGGCAGAGTCAGGCGATCTCTGTGTTCAAGGCCAGCCTGGTCTATAGAGTGAGTTCAACCACTATCACCACCACCATCACCACCAAAAACCATACTACTTCAGATGCTGGTTTCTTTTAACTAGCCAAGGCTGTGTTAAATCATATCTGTTATGATTTGAATGCGTACAATGATAATATTTGGAAGTGGGCACCCCTACCTTTTGAGAAGGGGTTGAAGCTCATTAGTGAGGGCTGAGTTAGTCACCAAGTATTGAAGTCCCAATACTAGGGGCAACAGGAACTTGGGACAAACATGGGAATCTAAGTCATTGAGACCACAACAACCCCTGCTGGTGGCCTTGGGTTTTCATGTCCTAATAGAGAGTGAGAGCAGTTTCTTGTGACTTAAGAAAAGGACACCAGGAGCTTTCCTTTTAAGAGGGACTTTTAATAGAGAACTTTTCAGAATTTCCAGGACCCGCTGTGTTCCAGAGCCAGTGGCGCTGAGGGGCGGTCCAAAGGGTTTTGAAGTTGGGACCGCTAGCTTTTAAACACCGCATCCATGAAAACCTGGATCCCGGATCTCGCGGGCTGACTGCGGAGGGATGATCCCGGAGCTGCGCCTGCCATTCCATCGAGCCTTCTCCGGGTCTCCGCTAGAGCTACGGCGCGTAAATAGAAAGTGAGGGCCCTCGGGGAGAAGGTAGAGCGTCTTGCAACCCCCGAGGCTGCTTGAAGTACAGTAATGGGGGACTTGTTTTGGTGCCCAGACGCCTAAGGTGAGTCTTCTGCGGCGGGTGAAGGCTAGGGCGCCAGCTAGAGCTAGCTGAAGGACAACCCTGCTCTGTGCGGACACCCGAGAGTAAGAGAAGACAGTTTGCTGGGCCCTGGTAAAGCAGCCGCGTCTAGTGCCTAGAAACCCTGGGCACTGCTTTCCGGAGCCAGAAATTGGGCGCAAGCCGGTCTGGCCGCCGGGAGCACAGCTGGGAGCAGGTGACCCCCAGCCTTTGGATGGGGTGCAGGAAAAGAAGAGCGTGGTATCCCGAGGGTCTGATTTAGCCCAGGGCTGAAACCTTTTGCAGCTCAGTTTTCTTGCCAAGCCCCCCACCCCCACCCCGACAAAAGTCTCAGTGTCCTGCATTGTTGAGAGCTGCTGCTGGCACCTGGGTGCTCTCTTAGAAACACTTGTTGATAGAACTTGTGCCCAGCGAGTAGCATTTTTGACCTTCCTGAAGTGGATACATTGTGCGTTTAGTAAATACCTTTGGAAGAGCCGCCACAAGAACAGGCTTTGATTACCTGTACACTAGTTACTTAGTGTTTTTGTATTCAGCTAGGGCGTTCAATATAAGACTTATTTGGTATCATTAGAAAGAGAGCTTGTGATTTTTTTTTAATGACATTTGATGCTTTTCCCCCATGATTCATTAATTTCTAGCAAATCTTACACAAAGTGATTTTTTCTTAACACAACAGCCCCTACATATGACCTTCTAAGCACTGACATGCGCCAAAACAGCTGGCAGAATAGTTGATGAATGAAGGAAGTGACCGTGTTGTGCAGTGCATGCAACCCGGAAAGGTCCAATTTTGAATTCAGGACCTCAGCGTCTTCAAATGTAGCCTTCCTTCTTGCAGATGAGGTGCAGCACTCCTCACATGCTCAGGACCCTTCTTGGGCTTGCTGTAGATGTCACACCACAAACTAGAATCTTGCTTCTCTTTGCTCCACCATATTCTCAGGTGGAGTTCTTTCAGGGAGGGCCTGAATTGATTTCTGTATTGAATAAGCAGCCCTGGTATTGGAAAACCGAAGTTTCCACCTACCTATGTAGACAATGCCCTAGTCTGGCTGTTAGCTGTCTCTCAGACACTTTCCAAGAGGTGTACTGCTCCAAGGCTGTGAGATCTAAATCCCGGGACAGAAGGCTGCCTGAAGAGCCTAACAAAGCGGAGCCTGGCCGGCTGCCACGTGTTCTCCCAGCATCCCTCAGTCCCTGCCTCTTACAGGTGCTACCTGGCTGGCAAACCCCGCCCCCTACCTTAAACTCCAGATGCAGATGCTGGGCTGCTCTTCCCTGTATAACTCAGGCATTTTGGCTATGGCTCATATTTTGCCATTTTGGCGTCTTGGTGTCCTGGCTCTCCCTTTTCTCTTCCCCCGTCTTCTCACATGGCCGTTTCAGTCTGCTGGTCATGTCCTCTCTAGACTTTCCCAGATGAACCTGCCTGGGTCTATGCCCTCCCCCATATCTACTATATTATCCTTCATATCTATTAAAAGCATTCCTCTCCACCGTGCCTAGAAGTCATGTCCTTCTTTCTTTTTCATTCAATGACATGTATCAAGAGAAGGTGATTTAGAGGCCAGCCTAGGCCTATGGAGCCAGACACTGTCTTGGAAAAGAAAACGAAAACAAAATAGAAAACCAAAACCTGTCTCTTGCCTCTAAGCCAAAGGCAATGCATCAGATGACCAATGAGGTGTGTTACAGTTCTGAAACTGTGATAACTCTTCCGCTGGCTTCCTGCTAGATGGCAGTGTCTGACAGCGGATCAAGGCTTCCATCCTCACTGCTTCTCTTGTGTTCTTCAAGGACAAAAATGAAGCAGTTTTCAAGCTTCTTCTTTTTTTTCTTCTTCTTATAAACAATGTTCAGAAACCCCTCCATAGGAAACAAAGGGAAAGATTATAATTTGGCCAATGTTACTCATGTACGCATAAATCTGGTAGAGTACAAAAACCTTGCCAGCCTGTATTTAAGTGCTTTTATACATATGTAGAGTTGATAGTCCCGAGGAACCTGCCATTTTACTTGCTGTCATCATTCTACACCAGACGCCCTCTCCCACAAGCTCATCTTGGCACACTTGGTCCCCAGCTGCTGGCACTGTTTTTGGGGGTGGGGCCTTGGTGATGGAAGGTGGTGACTAGGGATGGGCTTTGAAGGTGATGTTAGCCACTGGTTTTGGTTTGTGGGCATACCTACCACCTGGTGCTCGTACCACCTTGGAGGGAGTTATTTTGTCCGATGTGTCTTCTTCACCACGATGAACTGAAATTCTTTGAAATGGAAAGCCAGAATAAATTCTTCCCCCCTAAGCTGCTTCTGAATTTTGTTTGTTTGTTTTTTGTTTAGGTTACAGTGACAAGTATTAATGAATATATATATATATATTTCCTAAAACGGGCTTTTGAAAAATTAAATAAGCTTATTTTACATGCTTTCTAAATAAATTTTTAAAGGCTATGTAAAACCTTAGTTTTCTGAAAAAAAAAAAAAAAGCTGAGTTACTAAAAAGGAGCAAGGAATCGGGCTTGGTGGCTCGAGGCTTCAATCCCTGAACTTGGGAAGCAGAGGCAAGAGGCTCTCTGAGTTTGAAGTCAGCCTGGTTTACAAAGTGAGTTCCAGGACAGCCAGGGCTACCCAAAGAAAATTTATCTCAAAAACAAACTGCCCAAACAAACACAAAATCAAAACAAAATAAAACAACAACAAAAAAGCAAACCGGGTTAATCATGTAGCTCAGTGGTAGATTATTAGCCTGGTCAGTGTATTGAAAGCCCTTTGTTCAGTTTCCAGCATCACCCCCACCCCAAAGTCTTGGGGAATCTGTAAGACAGTGAAAGAGATGTTTCACTACGGTGTTCAAAGAGGGCTGAGCAGTACAGAAAAGGCAAGTTACATTCTGGGAACAACAGGAACAGGTCCCCGAGGAAGAGACCGTGGAAGGAAGCTGGAGAATTAGAGTGACATTCACATCTGTGATTCTTTTTCAGTGTTGGGCATGGAACGGCCTTTGTATGGTAGGCAAGTGCCCTACCACTGAGCTAGAGCCACATACCTGAGCCTTTTTCAGGTTTTTTTGTTTGTTTGTTTGTTTTTAGAGACAGGGTTTCTTTGTGTAGCCTGGGCAGTACTGGAATTTGTGCTGCAGACCAGGCTGGCCTCGAACTCACAGAGATCTACCTGCCTCTGCCTCGCAGTGCTGGGATCACGGGCGTGTGCCTCTTTTTAGCTGACATTTAGAACTGGGACTTTTTCGAAGGTGTGGGCAGACATCAGTCACAGGCAATATCTTAAATTTTCATTCTCGAGACATCAATTTATAGCTAGTAGAATCCAAACCAAACCATGGACGGGAGTGGGAAGAACACAAGTTTTGGGGGCTTTGAGAGCAACCACAGTGGGAGTAAATGAGGAGTTTTGATGTGGCATAGTTGAAAGGAGGCTGTAAAAGGTGCTTAAAAATGGCACATTCCCACCAGCCTACTGTGTCACTTCTTTCTGAGGACAACCATGCTTTAAGGGGTGAACTGGAGATTTATGCATCATGAAGTGACAGTACTTCTTAGGAACTAAGTTTATTTGAGAAATTAAGCATTACGATTTAGGTTTGGTAACTAGATCTTCTGAAACTCCTCCTGGATGTTAGCTGTAGCCAGTAAAGACAATTTACTGTTGACTCCCCAGTTGTTAATGGAGAATCAATCAGAAGGGTCATTTTGCCTCCCTTCCTTCGTGTCAATGGGGTGAGCGAAGAGGAGAGGAACACAGGTTTGTGAGAGTTCATCTTGCTTGTCAGGTTCCTGGAAGCACATTGCTCTGAGGGTATTTCCAGAAAGGTTTAGTTGCAAAGAGAAGAGTGAGTGAGGCCAGCAGCATCCTGGGTGCTGGACAAAAGGGAGGAAGTGGCCATGTCACAAGGCCACTCCTTTGCCATCCCACTGTGCAGTGAGTCAAAGGCAATCCTCCCTCAAGTTGATTTTGCCACATTGGTGCAGCAACAAGAAAAGAAGCAATTTCAAACTTAGGCAGTTCACTGATGTCAAGCACATCATGGGCCTGGTGTACATCAGGGGCATGGCAGAAATCATTCTTTTCCATTGTTTGCCTTGCCCTGAAATAACTTGAGGTTTGGCATCCACAGTCTGTAGAAGAAAACAGGTTTGCTGGGTTTGGTAGAAGTGTACTTAAAGATGCTCTACTCATCCAGACCCTCTCTGCAGAGCGCATGGGCACTGTGGCCAGCGTCCCCAGGTGTGCCATGTATGGCGGAAGCGCAGATCTTGGTCAGTGGTTGGTTAGTCAGAGTGCATTTCATATGTTACATACCACGGCCTATGAACAGATGCATCCCTGTGTCCTGGAAAAGGATATTTTGGGCATTGCCCTGAAGGACCCAGAGGGTCACCCCGTAATGATGAAACAAACAGAGGGGAGCCTACCCCTTAGACTGCCATTACATTGGAGCTCGAGGGCCTTCATGGTGCTCTCTGTGGGTCCATCTGTCATCCCCAGCTGGAGGACTTCTAACTTGGTGGCATGCTCTTGGCTGGTTACTAGCATGGGTAAAATTGACAGCTATTACTGTAAATACACCCTGAAGCCTGGCAGGTTACTACAGAGTGTAAATCATATACTGGAATCTGCTCTTTGGTGGTGAATATTTAATCACAGCCAGGTTCCTGACTTCTTACTACACCCCTGGCTTTAGCAGGGACCTAACTTGCTGTTCTCTACATGCAAGTGAATTTTTATTCTTGAATTCTTCTTTGGTAGCTGATATAAGTATATAAAAATTGCTAACAACCCACAAAAAACAAAAAACCAAACCCTGCAACTACCCTGAGCTATATTAGCTATATATATATATATATATATACAAAATCCAAAGTAGTTTTCAAATCTCACTTCAACTTTTGTTTCCCTTTATTCTTGACTCTTACAGCCCTCTAGTCACTACCACTGTTTCTGGTTTCTCTCTCCTTTCTATTGATCTTAGACGCGCATAACCTGATTTCTAGACCTATTTCTAAAAATATGATCCCAAGCCAGTTGCTCAAATTTAGTAAGGGTTAGTTTAATTTTTGTAATAACTGGAATTAGTAATACCTACCTTGTCTTATTTTTCAAAGTGTTTATAAATAAGATTGAGTGAAATGACAGATTTGAAACTTTTGGGGGAAATGATATAGTCTTCATTTTACTTATAATGATTTATATGATTGCATGTGTGTTTGATGTGGTGCAAATGTGGCTGTTTGTGCCAGTGATTACATATAAATGTCAGAGGACAGCTTTCTGGAAGTTGTTTCTAATCTTTTACCATGAATTCTGGGGAATCCAACATAGGTTGGAGGCTTGCATAAGTGATTTTAGCCACTGACCCATCTTGCTGGCCTGAAAATGATGTCATTTTATTTCCATGTAAGATGACAATATTTCACTCATAATCTGGGTCATATTAACTATAACTATAGTAAATTGCTTTTGCACATAAAATGAAATGTAATAATCTTTCTGTCATGCAAGGGAAAGGATGAAGTTTATTCCTAATTTATATTGTGTTTGAAGGATAGAACCTGAAACTGAATTCGAAATGCTAGCTGCACATTTCACCTAGTTAATAGCTATTAATATGCGCTGAATAGAATCCTGCAGGGAGCTTTTGAGGTTC
This sequence comes from Pachyuromys duprasi, assembly GCA_028658305.1. Lineage (NCBI taxonomy): Eukaryota > Metazoa > Chordata > Mammalia > Rodentia > Muridae > Pachyuromys > Pachyuromys duprasi. The sequence goes on along the minus strand of CM053764.1, from coordinate 98,414,026 downwards.
TTAGAGCCTTTTGTTCCCTTACTCTTTGACTCACCAGCTGACAGCTGTTCTACACAGGGTTGGTTGTTCTCTGTGTTAGCATCATTTAGTTGTGAATTTTACTGTATTAGTGTTAAAAACTAGGAAAGATTATGTGATTTTCAGAGCTAAACTGTTTTCTGTTTGTAATACTTCTCAAACTTATGATTTATTGTAAGGGAATTAATTTTTTGAGATTATAATTATAGTATTTCTCTCATTCCCTTTCATTCCTCCAACCCCTCCCGTGTACCTCCTTGCTCTCTCTCAAATTCATGGAGTCCTTTTTAAACTGCTGTTACACACATACATTTCATGCACATATATAAATACCACCTTCTCAGTCTGTATCCTGTTACTAGCATGTATAGGGATGACCACTTGGTGTTGTATAACCAACTTGAGGGCCCATCCATGGGGAGGACGACTATTTTTCCTGTTCCTAGCATTCCTTACTTGCCGGTTGGGGACGCATGACATTTCTCCTTCCATGTTAGTATGTCTGCTACTGTCGTCTTTGTTCAGGTCATGTTTAGGCAGTCACGTTGGTGAGACTTTATGGGTGTAGTTTGTCATATTTCTAAGAGAACCAACCTCACGGTTAGCTTCCTGCTCTGGTTCTTAACCATCTTTCGGCACCCTCTTCTGCAAAGATCCCGAGCCTTAGGTGCAGGAGTTGTGTTGTGGGTAGAACAACGTTGGGTCTGACTGGGCTGTACAACTCTGTCGTTTGATTGGTTGTGCTGCCCCCATCCTGCCAATGGTCTGTTGCAAAAGAGCTGTTTCTTTGATCATAGCTGAGAGGTACACTTTTATCTGTGGGATATAGTCTTGAGCCTGTTACTCTGCTGTCTTCACACTCAGCTCTTTCTCCTTTGAAGATGAGGATGGTAGCTGGGACATCCTGGAACTGGGGGAGGACTGAATCTCCTCATGCATATTATGTGTCTTGCAACGGTCCCATCCTGAGGCCTTTTTTTTTTTTTTTTTTTTGGCAGATGTTAGTGGGTACTTTGCCTTTCCTCTTTCCTCTTGCAGTTCCAAATTGATAAGGCAGCTGCATATTATATGAATTCAGCTTTGCTTTCTCTATATAGTTTAAATAACATGAACACTATTTAAATAAAAGAAGAAAAATAGTTACTGAGCATGGCCTCTGTGTCCTGTTTTGATGGGTAGGCTTTATCAGCCTCGTGTCACGCCACAAGAACTCTGGCTAGTTGCCATTACGTGCTTTCAGAAGTTGAAGTGTTGAGAGGTTAGGTAAAGCCAGCTGGGATGTTGAGACTGGACCCTGGAAGGGTGGCACCAGAGCCTGTACACAGAGATATTTTATTTTGGGAATTCCATGGGTGAAAGAGGAAAAATGCCCTTTTTTTTTTTTTTGGTGATTTCTGAAACCAAGAATAGTATCCTAAATTTAAAAGTCAATCAACAGAGGGCTTGCAGTGGATTGGAGTTCAGTTCTGAGCTCTCTCACTGGGTGGCTCACAGCCTACCTATAATTCTAGCTCTAGTATATTCAATGTTCCCTATGGCCTCTGTTGCTGTACACACACACACACACACACACACACACACACGAGTTCACAGAGACACAACAAGCACATACACATTAAAAAAAATGAAGACAGTCATGAGAGAGGGGTATGCTGTTAAGATACAGGCCTTTCTCCTGAACTCTGTCCCATCATTAAATTTCTAGTTTATCTCTAATGCTGCATCCTGGAGACATGTGACTCAGACTTGGAATCCAGCCCTTGATATACTGTTCAGCTCTACTTCCCTCTAGTCTTGCTCCACTTTTTGCCTCCAGAGAACTCTTTGCCCAGGATATTGGAGTTATGGCATCTTAGGAATAAAAGAGGTTCAGTGTGCCTATTCTGTGCCTTTTAAAAGTTATTCATTAATTTATTTATGTTTTCTAAGGAGGGTGGGAGTGTAGATCAGTTGATAGGCAGTTTACCTCGAATACACAAGGCCCTGGGTTTCATTCCTAATACCTCGTAAATCTGGGCATGTTGGTGGATGCCTATTCTAGCATTTAGGAGGTGGAATCAGAGGTTCAACGCTATCTGTGGCTCTAACAGTTAATGTGAGGTCAGCCTGGCTTCATGAACCTGACTCAGAAACACCAAAAAGAACAGTCAGTTCAGATAGATGAAAATCTTACGTCAAGCTTCCAGAAACTCATATTGGCCACATTACCCACTGCTTTGTTGTACTTTTCACAAAAGACTCAGCAAGCACAATGCAGTAAACATAATTCCTTGATGAGACTGTTGGTTTTTTTAGTTGACCATTATCCAACTTTTAACCAAAACCTGAACCTTTATTATTTTTTCCTCTTGCTTTTTCAGAATTGAATGTGTGATCTATTTCTTTATTCCTTTGAGACCTGGCTTTGAGATTGGATACTCCTGGAATCCAATCTTCTGGTGGCAGAGGAATTACGGAGAGGTTTGAGACTAGGGAGTTGATGGGTCTCTGTGACCTTGAGCCAGTTAGGTAAGCATTCTGGTCTCAGTTACCTTATTTCTGAGTGAGGTATTAGGTATATCTATATGATTAGGGATTAGTATATGAGGTATATGATCTTCAGGGTTCCTTTTAGCTTAAGACTTCTGTGATTTTTTTCTTTACTCAGTAAGGCTATTGTTATCAACCCTTCACTATGGCTAAAAGACTATTCATTCATTGCAGTGTTTTTTTGATGGCGCCTTGTCTGAGGACTCCAGCTGCTCTGATGATAGCCTAAGAAGACTGCATGCTGTTTCCTGTCAGCGCCCCAGGCCCATTCAGAACCTTGGATCTCAGTCCTTCATGGAGACCAGCTCTCAGCAGGAAACTGGCACCCAGATGGTTCCTCCATGTGAAGTTGTCTCTGGCTGTGGGCTGAGTGGAGGACACCTGGTGGCCAGGCCAGCCCTTTATCAATCATCTGAGTCCAGGCAGCATGGTGCGGATGCAGAGGAGGAAGCTTCTGGCACCTTGCCTATGCATGACAGCTGCTGTCTTTCTGATGGTCACACTCCAGGTACCAGGGATCTGGGTTGTGTGGAGCAGATTTATTGCTGGGCCTTTACTGTCTCCTTCCTTCCCAGTTCCCTTCCCCCAGAACTCTAATTGATGCTTGCTTAAATTTCCAGAATCATGAGCTCATACTGCATAATGCAAGGAGAACACTGTAACTCTTTTCTGCTTTTCTTCTTCTCTCTGTCTGTCTGTGTATCTCTCTCTCTTCCCCTTCTCTCTCTCTCTCTCTCTCTCTCTGTGTATGTGTGTGTGTGTGTTTGTGTGTGTGTGTGTGTGCACGCACCTGTCTGTCTCTCTGTGTGTTTAGGTATATAAGTTTCTTTTATATAGTCCAGCATGGTCTGGAACTCCAGATACTTCTACTTCTGATCCTAAGTGTTGTAATTGCAGGAATCACCATACCCAGTTGAGAGAATAATTTCTTTTTCTTTGTCTTTCCAGCATTGTCACATACAGCCTACATGGGCCTCAGATTTGGTATATATTCAAGGATAACTGTGAGCATTGGATCTTCCTGATACTAACCTCCCAAGTTATGTGACTGTAGCCATATGCTACCGTGTTAAGTCACTTAAAAATTTTTAAATTAAAAGAAATTAAAATAATTTAATACAATACATTTTGATCATGTTTTCCTCTCTTCCAGTGCCTCTCTGATCTTCCCACTTCTCTACCCATTCAACTAAAAACTAAAAACTAAAAACACAAAAACAAAATCAAACAAAGAAAAAAAACAATAAGACAAAAATGCCAAAATAAAGCAAACCCCCTCCCGCAGTGGAGCTTGGTTTGGTGTGTGCTGGCATGGAGCCTGCCATGGAACTAGTGACACTCCATTGGAGAAAACTGATCTTCCCATTGCCGGCTGCATCAACTGCAGATAACTTCTCGCTTAGGGTTGGGAGCTTGTGTTGACTTTCCTGTCTCAGTGCTGGGTCCCCATCTGCTTGAGTCAATATGTGCATCAGTATTATTTTTCTCTGGAAGACACTGTTTGCTTGAAGTTATATATTAACCTCTGGCTCTTATACTGCCTCCTCTTCTACATAGCTCCCCTAATTCCTGGAAGAGGGGTTTGATGAATCACTCATTATTTCCACATGGTTCAGTTGTAGGTCTCTGTGTTGCTTCCCATATACTGTAAGAAGAAGCTTCCCTAAGAGGGCTGAGAAAGGTGCTGATATATGTCATTAGGAATAATTTTATTATGTTCCTTTAGTAGGACAACAGTATTTATAGTTTTCCCTATAGGCCCATATCCTATCCAGTCTGATGTTTTTGGACACCCTAGCAGTCTCAGGCATGAATTCTATCTCATGGAGTGGATCTTAAATCCAATTAAAAAGTTCATGGTTACTCCCATAACGTTTGGGCCACTGTTGCTCCGTTATATTATGTGGTAGGCTGCCTTTGGAAGTTACAGGGTTTGTAAGTGGCTGATACTGACCCTTACATTTCTCTTTTGGTAGTGTGCAGAGTACCTTTCAGCACCATGACTGTGAGTCAGTAGAGGCAGAGCTTCTAGTTGATTACCAGATAATGTCTCAGTGTTTAGTGACATGAGTAAGTAATGTCTTCACTAATAGGGCCTCACTCATTAGTTTGAAGAGCAACCAATAAACTTGATAACAGCCTGTGGCATTTTGAGGTTTCTATGGGACCCCTTTGGACAATGACTCAACAAGATAACTATTTCCTGGCACTGGAGGTTTTACTTGGTGGCATAAGATAGATAATCTGACTGTTCTCCCTCCTGTTGTATGGGACTTCATTCATATTTCTTTAATATGTATATACATTTTGAAGCTTTTTCAGAGGTAGGTTTTCAAATAGCCTTTAGTGTTCATTGTCCTTCCCCATATTCCCTCCTTCATTCTTCTGTCCTATCCCTCTTCCTCTTTAATCCTCTAGTTTACCTTTTATCTCTCTGTAACACTATATTCTTTTTTTTAATAAATTTATTTATTTTTATAGCAATCACAGGTTAGGTTTTTTGCATCCCATGCGTAGCCCCCTCCCTCATTCTCTCCCACCCTCCTCAACCCTCCCTCATCTATTCCCCGCCCCCTGCAAGTCCACCAACGGGGGAGGATCTCTTCCCCTTCCATCTGATCATCTTGTCTCCTCAGGGCTGGCTGCAATGTCCTCCCCTGGGATCAAACCAGGCTGTTACTCCCTGGCGTGTATGGGGGAGGGTCAAAGAGCCAGCC
>CM053764.1:98378987-98408262 GCA_028658305.1 Pachyuromys duprasi | reverse complement strand
AGGTGGTTTCCGGCGGATGCGATTGGTGTGCGCCTGCTGTATTCCCGCTGGGTCTTTCTCTGACTGGCCCGTGGACTCCCACACGGACTGAGGTGGTTATTGGCAGACCCGCAGTGTGCAGGTCAGTCAAAACGGTATCCGGTTCCTCCTCCGTCTGGCCCAGAGGCTGTGAGACCCAGTCTGGTATTGTGGCTGCGGGCGCCCAGCGCGGCTGCTTGTTCAGATCAGAGCTGTGAGCTGCCGGTCACCCGGAGATTTTTCTGGGGAATAACTGGGTGTCCCTAGGATTTTCCCACTTGATTTCCTCGCCGTAGGAGTTCCGCTCACCTGGCAATCACAAATGCTGGTGTTTCAGGTCCCAGAGTTCAGTCTCCTGGTCGCTGCCGTTGTTTCTGCTGTCCTACTCCTCAGACATGGTGTCCTCTCCTGGCAGCCATCTTGGATTGTAACACTATATTCTATTTTCCCTTTTTTGGGAGAGCCTCTCATCTCTGATCTCTTACTAGGTACATAACCTCTGTGGTTATTTAGATTATCAAAAGCTTAAAAGGTAACATCTACATATAAAAGAAAACATATGTTTGTCTTTTTGGGTCTGGTTACTTAACACAGAATCATTTTTTCTAGCTTTATCATTTACCTGCAAATTTCATAATTTCATTTTTATTAACAGCTAAATATTATTCCATTATGTAAATGAACCACATTTTCTTTATCCATTTTATCAGTTGATGGACAACTACGCTATTTCCAACCTCTGACTATTATGAATAGAGCAGCAATGAACATGGGTGAGCAGCTGGGAGCACACATCTTGAACTACAAACAACCCACTCCCTGTGACATACTCTCCACAGCAAGACTATACCTCCTACACCTCCCACACAGTGCCACTACTGGAGACCAAACATTCAAACACTAGAGACTACGGGGAACACTGATCATTTAAACCCAGCAACACTCAACTTGATGTCATTGCCATCCTCCTTTTCTTTCTTCATTATAATCTACTAGGGCTAATTAATGCTGGTCTTGAGAGCATGGGTGTAGGAAAGAAAGAATGTTGCAAAGAAGAATGATTCTTTCTCCCTAGCAGCTTTGAGCTGCCAATAGCGTCTCAGTAACAGGTGGGGCCTGAGTTTTGCCTAGCTTTGTCTCATGCAGATGTCCTGTATGTAAACAAACTTCCTGTGAGGTGGTTAGTGCGATAGCCTTGACATGTCTAGAAAAGAGCCTTTCTTAGCACTCATCTCCATCCTCCAGCTCTTTCATTCTTCGCCTCCTCCTCCATGGTGTTCTCTGAGCCTTGAGGTTTGGGAAGTTGAGAAAGAAAGTTTATATAAAGAACCAAGTCTCCTGTTCTCAGCACTTTGACCAGTGCTCTGTATTGAAAGCTAGCTATTGCAAAAAGATGCTTCTCTGATAAATGTTGAGAACATCCCAGAGACTAAAAGGGGGTATCAGATCCTATGTAGCTAGTTGCAGGAAGTTTTGAGCTGCCTAAGGTGGGTGATGGGAACCAAACTCAGGTCTTGTAGGAGAGCAGTCACTGCGCTCAGTCACTGTGCCGTCTCTCCAGCACGGAGACTTTAAAAACAACCATATAACAGCTATCTCACCGACCACAGTAAATAGTAGTTTCTCAGTACCCTCTATAGTCAGCATGTTAGATTTCTCCCAGCAAACAGCACTTTCGTAGTGGGATACTGAATCTTCACTAAACACATCCCCACACACTGCATTTGTCTGTGACTCTGAATTTTTGCATTTGTGTTTTTTGTTTGTTTGTTTGGCAGGTTCTTTTTGTTCCACATTTTATTTTGTGTCTTGTGTTTGTTGAAGAAACTGGTTTATTTGTCCTTTGGGTTGTGGATTTGGTTGATCTTATCCTTAGGGTTTTGTTTTAATGTCCTTCTGTTGCCTGTATTTTCTATAACCTGACAACGACATCTAGGGATACATACACGTTAAGTGCTGTTTTGTGGAAACAGCTCTCCTTAAAACTGCCTCTGTTATTTATAAATGAACTTATGCTTCACACAGGAGACACAGGGAACAAATTTTGTATTTGAAGTTCCATTTCATGGAGTTTTGACAGTCTTTTCCTTTTTGTCTTTAAGTTATTGGCTATACATTAGCAAGGAAGGTCAAATGAAGAGAGGGTCTGGGGCTGAGAACTGACTTGCTTTCCTCAAGCTTTTGGGGAAGAGCCACATTATTACATTATAAAAGAGCTGAGAAAGCTCTTGGCAAGGGCTGATTTAGTTTTTGTTACTTAAAGCTAATGTAATTGCTTTACTCTTTTGGAATAATGCTTGGCTTTCATAGAGAAGGTCTTAACATTTTAGTTGGCATGGGTACCTTTGAGGAAGTTTTACCCTTTCCACAGAGAGTTAGAGATTCCATATAGTGCACAGTGGTCAGTCGCCCTTTTCTCACCACAGGAATAGCAAGCCCATCATAAAGGAGCTGCCCCAGCTGGGCCGTGGTAGTGCACATCTTTAAGCAGGAAGCAGAAATAGGCAGACCTCTGTGTTCGATGCCAGCCTGATCTACAGAGTGAGTTCCAGCACAGCTAGGGCAAGAGAGAGAAAGAGGGAGAGAGACAGGGTGGGTTGTACTGAGGATTGAACCGAGAGCCTCATACACAATTACGAGGCACTTTATCTCTGAGCTCTGTCCTGCCCTACAGTTTTTGAAACAAGCAAAACAATGCTGAAAGAAATCAGCCAACCTGATTTCTTAGTGCTGGCTCTGTGGAAGGCCTGATGCATTTAGCAGATGTCAAACAATTCTGGCCAACGTGCCATTGGTTGCTGTCCTCTGCCACACAGGGTGCAGACCCTCTGTGGGTCACTGTGAAGGAGTTAATAAATCATCCCTTGGGGCTCTGGGATAGCTTTCAGGATCCTCTGTGTCTGAGTGTCCATTAGAATGATTAACACTGGTTGGCAGATAATTTGGGAGCTATGTCCACATTCTAAGCTGGAGACTGTGAAGATATCACTTCACATGGCAGAAGGGGCTTTGCAGATATGATTAATGCAATGATCCTTGCAATCAGGAAAAGCTTTGGTGTGAGCGTGGCCCTTAAATGTCATATGTTGGCAATTCAGTCCTCACTGTAACAGAGACGAGAGGTGAAGTGCTGTGGACTTAATGCCATCATCAGCACCGCGCTCTAACCAGCTGAGCCAACCGGCCAACCTTTAATGCCATTGTCATGGAGCCGGGTTGTCTAAGGGGTGCGTTGCTGATGAGTTTGATTCTCTCTCTCTCTTCTTTTTTTTTGAGACAGGGTCTCATTATGTTTCCCATGTTGACCCTGAACTTGGTATCTTGTTGCCTCAGCCTCTTAAGTGCTAGGATCACTTGTATCTAGCATCACTTCTGGCTCCAAAATAATTTCTGTGGTGGAAGGCGTGTGCCAGGAAGAAACCTACAGCTTTGAGCTAGTGGGAAAGCATTCCAGCACTAAGCTACATCTCAGACATTCCAGTGTTTTTCTTTCTCTTGGACTCCTCAATGATGGATAACACAGTCTCCAGAAATATGAGAAACAAATCTTTATTCTTTAGAGATTATTAACCTCTGGTGTTCTATGATAGCAGTACCCACTGGAGCAAGAAAGGAGATTATCCTGAATTATCCACAGAGGTTGAAGGCAATCACACAAGTCATTAAAAGTAGAGAACCTTTCCTGTATGTGGGCACAGGGAAGAAGAACAGTGTCAGGAGTGAGGGAAAGGGTATCGTTAGATCTAAACATTGACAGTGGGGTCATCAGCCAAGTAAGTATTGTGAGCTGTTTCTAAACGATAGAAAATACAAGAGTCTTCAGAGTCTGTAGAGAACATAGATTGCTGGCCCTTTGGTTTTAGACTCTATGCCCATGTCTAGCTCCTGACCTCTAGAACTGTGTAGTCGTAAGTGTGTAATTTTAAAGGAGGGCTGGTATGTTGTTGCAGAAAACTGACAGGAAACAAAATCATCAAGACGATGGGAGATATGCCGAGCGAAATGGAAGAATCAGCTTCTGTTAACTGGTTCTCTTCACTTTCAGGTAGTGGTTGAGTTGGGGAAATTTGAAAGGAAGAAGTTTAAGAATTCCAACTTGCACAATGGACATAAAAAAGTGGAAGAACCTAAACATCTCAATCCAGTTCCTAAAAAGGAAGCATTGCCCTTGAACAGGAAGAACACGGTGGATGTTGGTAGCTACCCCATCATGCTGTGGTGGTCCCCACTGACTGGAGAGACTGGCAGGCTCGGCCAGTGTGGGGCCGATGCGTGCTTCTTCACCATCAACCGGACCTTCCAGCATCATCACATGACCAAGGCCTTCCTCTTCTATGGTGAGTTGGGATTTTCCTTCCTCCTTTCATTTGTTAATGTCTGTTCAAAGCTGAGCTACCTTGATCATCTGAGGAGGGAGAGCTCACCTTGAGCTTGTGTCGGTATACCTGATTTCTTCAGTGTTGGCTCTGTGGAAGGCCTGATGCATTTAGCAGATGTCAAACAATTCTGGCCAGCGATGCTGGTTTGAAGGAGAATGCCCCTAGAGGCTCATATGTTTGAATGGCTCGTCCTCTGTTGGTAGACTGTTTAGGAAGGAGGCATGGCCTTGTTAGAGGAAGTATGTCATTGGGGCTTTGAGGTTTCAAAAGCCTGTCTCTGCCTGCTGCCTGCACATCCAGATGGTAGCAGAATCCATGAACACCATGGGTGGTGGTTGGGAGCATGCAGCAGATAGGCAGGCATGGTGCAGGAGCAGTAGCTGAGAGTTTATATATTATCCAAAAGTTGGAGACAGGGATAAAGAGAGAAAACCAACTGGAATGGTGAGGGCTTTTGAAACCTCAAAGCCCATCCCCAATGACAGGTCTCTCCAACAAGGCCACACCCCAATCTGTCCCAAACAGTTCCACAAACTAGGGACTAAGTAAGCATTCAAACACCTAGGGGGAGCCTATGGGGGTAATTTTATTCTAACCATGACACATGGGGACCTACATTCAGTCCCCAGAACCATGTAACACAGCCAGATATATGGGGCCAGGAAGGCGGGGCCAGGAAGGCAGAGCCAGGAGTTTCCATGGGGCTCACAGACAGCTAGTCTAGCCTGCTTGTGGTCTCCAGGCCAGCGAGAGACTTAGAAAAATAAAAGCCAATGTGGATGGAATCTGCAAAATGAGCTGTAGTTGTCTGCTGGCCTCCACATTCACATGTGCATGTACACTGCGGACACACAAATACATGTACATGCACGTGTATACACACACACATACACCACCGCCATCAACAATAAACCAATCCAAACCAAGAAACCTAAAACTAAAACCAAAAACCACTTACAGGGAGGGAGGCAGGGAGGGAGTGAAGACAAGAGGGTGGGAGGGAGGGAGGAAAGGGGAGAGAAAGTGTTTTGGGGGAGTGGGGGAGAGAGAGATATCTCATCATTATTATTAAAAAAAATTATTAGTTCCTGAAGCTGTCATGCTGCAGCTGAAGGGCCACCATATGACACCTATCAGGATGGCAGCAGTGGTTGGCATCTTGACCAGGACAAGGGTCTGTGGTGGCAAATGCTGCAGAGAGCACAGGCCCATAAATGAACTGACCAAATGAAGGCAAAGCTCCTTAGATGTGTTAAATGTCAGCGAAAGGGGCTTTTCTTTAGATCGAGCATGAATGTGGCCAGGCATGCGCATTGGAGTGTGTTTGTGCTTGTGTGTGCGCGTGTGTGTGCCTGTGTATGTGTGTACACATGTGAGAGTGTACGTGTGAGCATGTGCATGTGTGTGCAGCATTTCTTCTTAGAAGAGTGTGACCTCGCACTTGATCTGGCTGCACTGATTCGTCCTTGTACCTCTCCAGCCTCTACACCTAACATTGAAAATGACAGGTTTTTTTCATGTGGGTGCTGAGGATTGAACTCGGGTCCTCTTGCTTATGGGGTAGCACTTTATTGATTGAGCTAGCTCGTTAGCCCCCCCTCCCCCACGTTGAATATTTACTTATTTGTACTGAGGATTGATCCCAGAGCCTCATACACAATTACTAAGTGCTTTATCTCTGGGCTCTGTCCTGTCCTACAGTTTTAGAAACAAGCAAAACAATGCTAAGCACTGTGGATGCTCTTAAGAATCTCTAGCAGACACTTTCAAAGGACATCAATGGCTTCTTCCCCAGGGAAACAAGTTGAACACCTATGTCCTCCAACATACACACACACATGCATTGTGCAGAGTATGCTTTGATCTGTTTGACAAGAAAATAGGAATTGGCACTCCAAGTCTTGAAGGGGTTCTCTGCATATGAGGCCGTAAGGAGTGGGGATGGAAAAGACACTGATATCTGTGAACTGCCTGATAAAGCCAGTGTTTCAGACTTAAAGGTCCGTGCAGATATTAATTTGGCTTAAATAAAAATGTAATTGACAAAGCCATTTTGTCTTCAGAGATAGCTCTGCACAAAAGCATTAACAAAAGTTATGAACCAATTAACAGACTGCTGGCTTTTTTCCTTTCCTTTTTGCTTGGTAATATGGCTTATAGGAAAAGTGTAACGTGTGCAGAATTTATTATTTCTTATAGCTAAAAGAGTTCTTTCCTTTTATGAAAAAGACTGTGTTAGTGTTACTTGAATTTTAATCTGTCTACTTAAAAAGTCCCAGCAGTGTGATACACAGACATAGCACTGTGATAAGGGTTAATAGTCAGGAGTTTTTGGGCCTTCCTTCTAAGTGCTGTGCTCTGGCGGGGCACCTGAGAACTGACCACGTTTCTCAAGTTAACTTTAAAATTCTGAAAGAAAACAAAGACAGGCACCAGTTCCAGGCTCTTCCTTTCCAGTGGCAGCAGGAGGCAGTGGACAGGTCGGAGACTGCAGGTCAGTGATCTGGGTGGATGAAAAGTCTGGCTTCTCTTCAGTTCTGGGCAGATTCTCTGACACCCAGAAGTTCCCCTGAGATAAGCTGGGGGTTCTGCCATCAGCACAGACAGCTTGGGTTAGTAACGCAGACTGTCACTGCAGCTTTAGTCTGTTTTCTTCTTAAAAAAATCAAATTGGGGGTTGGGGTCAGTGGTGAAGAGCACTGGCTGCTCTTCCAGGGGACCTGGGTTCAATTCCCAGCACCCATGTGACTGCTCACAACTGTCTCTAATGCCTTTTCCAGGGGGATAGATACACTTGAAACCAAAACGGCAATGTACATAAAATAAAAATAAATTAAAAAAATAAAATTAGGGCTTGGGAGAGAAGGCTCATTGTTAAGAGATCTTTGTGCTCTTAAGGACCTGGATTCAGTTCCCAGCTCAGACATGGTGGCTCACAGCCACCTGTAACTGTAGTTCCAGGGGATCCAGTGCTCTCTTCTGGCCTCCCCAGGTGCATATACACAAACACAGGCAAAATACTCATATACGTAAAGCAAAGCAAATAAATGGAAAAACTAAGAGCAAGATCTTGTGTTCACAGGTTTATATTTGCAGTCTGATTTGCCCTGCCTTCATGGTTCTACAGCATAGATTCCAGGGGCCTTTGGCAAATGACAGTGCCTGGAAGTGGAGTTGCTGCCTTGTAGGCCAGCGTTTGTCACAGTGGGCTTGTGTCATATATTATGGCATATGCCGGAACTCCATTGAAATGCTGAAATTTTTGATTACTAATAAAACCAAAACCAAAACCCAAACCCAAACCAACCAACCAACCACCACCAACAAAACCTACCACCCCTCCCATGCAAGTCAGCTATGAGTGCTGGTCCTGGAAGTGAAGACAAAGGTCAAATGTCTTAAGAAACGGTAGTATGGGAATGGAGACATGGCTCAGCAGTTTAAGACCCTTTGGCTGCTCTTCCAGAGACCCACGTTCAATTAGCATCAGCCACAAGACAGTTTGCAACTGTCTATCGTTAGTTCTGGGGGATCTGACTCCCTCTTCTGGCCTCTGTGGGCACCAGTCACACACAGTGCCCAGACATACAAGCAGTCAAAACATACGTATTCATAAAGAAAACACAAAGAGTAGTTATTAGGCAGTCAATAGCCACCTTCATAGAATAAAGAGTGGAACACTGAACTATGTTCCATGGTAGTCTAATATGTGTGTGAGAGTCCACGGAGTTCTAAAGGAAATAACATACAGTGATATTTGAGTCAGGTGGTAGGCACATAAGGTGGAGCTCAAAAAACATGTAAGTAGGGTGCTGCCAGATGGGCATGGAGCCCAGGCTGTGTGTGGTAGCCAAGTGCTACAGAGCTGTTTCTTAGAAGTCTGATTATGTTGTAGATGCTGTGGGAAAACAGACACTTTTTTTTCTTTTTCTTTTTAATTAATTAATTTACTATATATACAGTGTTCTGCCTCCATGCTAGAAGGGCACCAGATCTCATTATAGATGGTTGAGAGACGCCATGTAGTTGCTGAGAATTGAACTCAGGACCTCTGCAAGAGCAGTCATCTCTCCAGCCCCAAATGGAAACGTTTTCAGCAGGATGACATGATTCTTTAGTTTCTGAGACAGGGTCTCACTGTGTAGCCCAGGCTAGCCTGAAACTCATGATCTTTCTGGCTTCATCTCCTAAGTGTTGGGATTATGGATGAACAGCACCACACCCAAGCTTTTTATTTTGTTTGGCTTTGACTTATGTTTCAAAAATTCTCCATTGCTCCTTCCTGGAAAACAAACTGAAATGTGGCTCAAAATAAGTGCCAGTGCCCTTGACAAGGGTGGGAGGAATAAGTGTTGGTGACGCTTTCCTAGGCGAGGATGGGCGCCAGTGGAGAAAGAAATACTGGGAAGTTTGAAGATGTGAGTTGGAGATAGAATTTATGTCTTGATGGTGAGTTATCTGTGTCAAAAGAGAAAAACTAACTAATGTTCATTTAACTCCTTGCTTTGCTAGATGAGAACATAAACCATTCTCCCAAAGAGCACTAGAATGAGAAAGCAGACCTTGTAGTGAGCAGTGATGAATTCCAACATTGAGTCCCAGTCTCATCTTGTCATTCTTATTTTACCAATGTATCGTAATTAAGATATTTAAAACTCAGCAAATTCAGTTACTCACCTCCTTCCTGGCAGGCAAGCATTAACCCCTACGTATTATGCATCTACAGGCCTGTCCATATTTAATCTAAGAAATCTGGAAGACAGACCTTCTTACTTAGAGAAAAAGAATATTACTTAGGAGAATGGTTTCAAGGTTTTGGTTTAAGATTTGCTTTCATTTGATATTTCCTTTTATGCCTAGTGGGTAGGAATTCTTGAGAGAAACTGACTGGTCTCCACAAAATACATTTCCATTCCTCTGAGAGTTGAGTACCCTGTGAACAAATCTGGTAGCGTTGTCCTGAAACAGGTGCCTTTTCTATGGCTTCCTCTGCATCCTTGCTATTTTGTATTTCCAAGGGTGTCTCAGACTGTTTAGGTATGTCCATTGCTAAGCCTCTCAGCTCATGGGCAATACTGCTTATAAAAATGTCCACCGGTAAAAGGAAGGAGACGCTTCCCACTGTGCGCTCCTTTCCATTTTCCTAATCAGTACTGTTCACACACAAAGGTGATAACTTACGGTCAGAATCCTTTTCTTGTATCTGTAAGTCTTTTAGGGCATGTGGAAGGCACAGTAAACACTTGTATGGCTGTGTGAAGTCATTGATGGTGATCACGGGTCCTTTACACAGTCCCCAGGGTAGATAGATAACAGAGGACGGCTGTATTTGCACTGAGTTCCACGAACACTGACACAGTTTTCTCAACCGAGGAGCACTTTGGGTAGATGCTCAACAACAGACCACTTTCCCTTTAATTAAATTACACAGCCCTGCATTCCTGAAAAATTCAATGTGAATTCCCAGGAAGTTCAAAACAAAACGAGGCACATTTAAAATATATTTTTTTATATCTTAGCAAATTTAAACAGTGTATTTTTAACCACATTCATCCTGATGTGATACGTTTCTATATGGTGTTTTTGTGTGTGTGTGTGTTTTATGTGACTGACACATAGCAACAAGAACCTGTTTTATTTTTTCCAGACACAGAAGTTTTAATGTTTTGCAAATATTGCTTAAGAGCAACACTCCCATGTACAGTGCCTTCTGTCAATAGCGTGTAAACACAGATACACATCCACAGTGCAGTGCAGTGTTGGCTCAGCCAGGATCCACCTTACATACATACTTAAGGATGACTGATCAAACTGGAACTGTTTTGTCAAGGTGACTTTCTGTAGGTGGATAGCTTTTTAACAGACAGAACTTAGGTAGTACGCATCTTTCTAAATGGTATCAGAATTGTTTGCCAATAACAGATTCCAGGGCTCCAACTTAGGAGTGAATTCACTCTGACCTGGGAACTGGGAGTGGAGTCACTCAATGTGGCTTTTTTTTAAAGCAATTTTTATTTTTTGTTTTGATAACAGGCCAAGTGGGTTAGTTGCCATTTCTTAGCTGAGGATTTGCTCTTGATATGCTAAAATGTGAAGGACTAATTTTGAGATGGTAGATTTGAACTTATTTCACGAAATGCAGTAAGGCTAGTCTGATTGGCACTGTGAAGTGCCACATACTATTTGGGGACCAGACCCAATCTTATCTGGTTTTCACATCTTTGTGCACCTGAGATCCCAGCCTCTATTCCTCACTTGCCCAGAGCGGGAGCCCAGAGAATTAGCTCCCACTGAGAAAGGGAAGATCATACAAGTGAATAGTGTCCACAGTCTTTCTCTTGAAAACACTGATTCCAGCCAAGGCGTGGTGGGCACACCTTTAATCCCAGCACTTGGGAGGCTGAGACAGGTAGATCTCTGAGTTTGAGGCCAGCCTGGCCTATAGCGTATGTTCCAGGACATTCAGGGCTACACAGAGAAACTCTTGCCTCAAAGAAGGAGGAGGAAGAGGAAGAGGAGGAAGAGGAAGAGGAGGAAGAGGAAGAGGAGGAGGACAACAACAATGACACAACTTCTAGTTCACCTTCCCATGGCCATAGCAATTTCTCCTTTATACTCGAAGTTCTACAAAAGTATGAAGGTGTCTCCAGTCCTCATTCTGGCGTGGTTGACAAGGATGATTCGATTTGTCTTTCTGACTTGCAAGGCCACCCCTGTCTAGCTGGGACTCAATGTTGGAATTCATCACTACTCACTACAAGGCCTGCTTACTCATTCTAGTTCTCCTCCTTGGGAGAGTGGTTTATGATCTCAGCAGGCTAAATGCCGGCTTGGTACAACAAACAGTAATTTAAAATGTATATTATACCCATCTGTCATAGAAAGAGAGATAAATTGAATTTAATAAGTGTTTCAATCTTTGTGTGTTTGGACGTGTGAAAGGTGTAGTGGATACTTGTATGTATGTGTGGAGTCACTGATGGTGATCATGGGTCCTTTATAGAGTCCTTAGTGTAGATGATAAACACTGAATTCCCATCAGCACTGGTAGGATTTTTCTCACCCGGGAGCAATGCTGGGAGATACTCAACAATAGACCACGCTTTCTATGATTTCCATCATCCTACATTCCTGGAAAACTGACTATAAACTGAAAATGGGCAAGGAGAGCAAGCATGGCTGTTGGTAGGAAAGATTAGGTTAGATTTCAGGCTTAGTTAATTAAAAACAAGCCTTTTAAACACCCTTGACATGTGGGGGGCATGGGACATTTCTTCTCTGGGTTGTGCTGAGCGTTGCAGGATGGCTGCTCTTCCTGGACCACTGATGACAATAAGCAGCCCCAAATCGCTGTAAGAAACATGTTCCCTCCCAAAAAAGAAACACGCTCCCTTTTCATTACTCTGAAATGAAAATTCCCAAAAGCTACTGAGGAGTCTTATTCTCCCATTTCCCAAGAGGCTCCCAGTGGTTTGAATGGGCTCCCTGAAATTCAGTGCTGAGACGTTAGTTCCCAGTGTGGCAGCATTGCGCGGTGAGGTTTAAATAAGCCCTACTTGGAGCATGAGGACTCTGCATGCCTGTAGGAATGTCCTTACTGTGGGGTGGGGTGGGAGGACATATTTCAGAAGGGGGATTGTTAATAAAATTGGGTTCCCGCTCCCCTCTCTCCTGCACTCATACATGACCCAGGCTGATGGCCCACATATAACCCCCTTTACAGCAGGTGGCTTCCAAGCACCCATTCTCCGCTTGCTATTCATCCTGTGCTTGCTATCCATCATTAAGGGCCATGCAGTCACCTCCAAACTCAGGGAATGGCTGGAGTGTCTACCTGTCATGCAGTCTAGAAACCAAAAGTTACCCTTGGGCCTTCCTTTTCATAAAGTCCCTTTGCTTCCACAGTGTTTCCTAAATATGGACAATGTTTTCTTGCCCCTCCTGCCTACCAAATCGCTTCCTTTCTTCTAAGGTCTCCCTTACCCTCTCAGTGTTGAAGTGTATAATGTCCTCCTTGGACACTGCCCATTTCCAGCAGTTTCTATTGGCCCCAAGTGCAGCTGCCTGCCTCTTCTGCAGCTTCACCCTCTATTCTGAAGAGTCTAACCACGCGGGTTTTCTTCTCATGTAATTACTATGTCACTTGCTATCTGAGACCACCAGTGCTGCTTCCTCGTCGGGAATGTTCCTCCTACCCCCTAATTCTCTTTGTTCCAGTCGTCCTTCTATCTCAGCCTATATTACTACCCTAAGGGGCCACTTCTAAGCTCCTGACGAGGTCTCGCCTGCTCCTAAGTCCTCTGAGTTCTGATGAAACATTTCTATGTGGCCTAACGCTGTGTGCCTTTCCTACTGTATTGTGAGCCCCACACAAATGAGGGCATTTCCCATTTTGCTCTCTCTTGCATTTCTACACCTGAGTACAGTGCCTGGCACGCCAAACACCCTCAAAAAGAGCTGCCTTGGCCAAAATAATCAGCGTGTTTTTGTGGCCAGAGTCAGCTGCTCCGCGCGGTGACAATAGGGGGCAGCCGAGAGCTGTCGGAGTAGAAGCCTCTGTGAGTTCACAATCCAGGCTCGTCAGGCTGCTTAATTAGGAACAGGCTAGGGGAGGGAGAAACGTTAGTTTGGAAACCGAGAAGCCAGAGAACATTTTTTTTTTTTTTTCCCAGAAGAAAAATGGGGTGAGAGTGAGAAGCTTATAGCTGGAGTGAAGGAGAGGAAGCCGGTGGGGTTTGTGAGCATGCTTCAGTCTATGGCTGGAGGTCCTCATTCAGAGGGGTCCTTTCCAGGGCTGGGAAAGGATCCCGTCCCAGTCAGTACAGGAAGCCATGCTGCAGACCTGCTAGTGCTTGGGGGGGGGAGGGGGCGAAGGGAGGGCACTTTCTTCTGGCTAGCGGCTTCTCTCCTTTGGGAGCTCTTAGCACATAGATGGTTGCAGTTCTGTCCCTCCACGGGATCCAGGACTAACCGGCTGGACCTTGAGACAAGCTGTGGAAGATGGTAGGAACTAACGTTTCCAAAGTGCATTTGTTAAAGACACAGCATAGTCTGATAGGATCGTCCCTTAACTCATTTGAAAGAGGAGTGTGTTCTGCTCCGAGGGTTACAATTGTAAGCTTAGTCCGTAAGCCATGTGGCTAATCTGAATTTTAACCTTAGCCTTATAGTTACCAATCCATGTCTTTCTAATATACACGAAGGACATGAAGACTTTGGCTTTTTTTTAAAAACTCTCTCTATGTAAGGAAAAATATGTTCTCTTTTCATTTCTGTGTCACAGTAGAAAGAAAATTTTGTAAGAAAGGTAGAAAATTCAGTTAGGTGGAGGAGAATTTGCTTAGTGCTCTTCAAGGCCCTGGATTCCATCCCCAGCACCACACTGGAAATGGTTATCCTAATGAAGTGTCTGTTGGTTCCTGGGAAGGAATACTATTTTAAGTTGGTGTCCAAGTTCTGTAAAGGGAAACCTGTCAGGACTTTACTCTTGATTTTTTATGGAAACAAACCATTTTGTGAGCATTTCTTGGTCAAAGTGGACACAGGTGTGTACTGATGGGGGCAGGATCCTCTGTAGAGAAGGGCGTGATTTATCAGCTCGTAACTCAGAAACCAGAATCATTTCAGAGATACCCAATTTCTGTGAGGTCCTCTGATAATGGTCCCCCGCAGGACCTTCAACCTCTCACTGCCCCTACCACCCCCATTGCCTTTACCTTCTACACAGTTTCCACTGCCCTCACTGTCCTCACTGCCCTCAGTGTCCCTCACTGTCCTCACTGCCCTCACTGCCCTCAGTGTCCCTCACTGCCCTCACTGTCCTCGATGTCCCTCACTGCCCTCACTGTCCCTCACTGTCCTCACTGTCCTCACTGCCCTCAGTGTCCCTCACAGTCCCTCACTGTCCTCACCGCCTGCATTATAGGCTTTGATTTGTTATGCCTAAGCCCCTCTGCCAAGGTCCCTGACTTCATGGTCAGCAAAGCCAGTGTGGCTAGGAGGTCTGTGGTGTGGGTAGAAGAGCATCATATCAAGAGACCAAAATCCAGCAGAGTCCAGGGCAGTGCATGGCCCCGCCTTTGTGACCCAGCAGTAGAGAAGTGCGCATGAGCCAGTGCTTTGGCAGGGAGAAATGTGCAACTTTATCAAGTACTAAATGATGTTCAGGAAGAAAATGAATTCTTGTCATTGCACAGAAGCGAGTGGCAAAAGCAGTTGTTATCATTGGATTTGTACTTTTTCCTTTCTAGGAGAGATGGGAGGCATCAGTGTGGCCTGTTACTATTGATGGGTCCCATTTTCACGCGCAGGAATGGTTTATCTGTGACCCTTCCCATTTTCACCTGCACGTATTGTCTATGTCGCCTCGTTCTTATTGGGTAATTTTGCTCAAGCAGTCACTAATGGTGACAGTATAGCTGCTCTTCAAATGACAGCAGATGTTAGTATAGTCATGGAAACGTCTACTCCACAAACACTTATTGCTCTGTGTGTGCACACTGCTGCTCATGTCAAGCTTCTGTCCAATTCTGCTGCTGGTTTGGAAAACACCTAGAGATTCCCAAGGAGCTGGGAAGAGTAAAAGGGTGCCTTTCTCCAACTAAAGAAACACTTACCTGGAACTCAGAACATATTTCTCTCTAAATTTACCATTAACTAGTTTCCATGATATGCTGAAACCTTTTGAAAAAGACACCAATGAAGCCATACTATCAAAGGAATTGTTCTAGCCAAATTCTGGGACCTAGAATTAGGAGACTGAGTTCATGAAGATAATAGAGGATTCAAAAGGGCATTGGTAAGTAAACTTCATGTACAGATTTCAGGGTCGTTTGCCATGAGGGGACACTAGAGGGCGGTGTATACAGTTAAAGCCTGGTAAGGGATCGACCTAGGATTTTTATTCCAATTATGTTTTAAAATGTTCATACCACCCTTTAACGCTTCATTTTATTACACAAGGGGGAAAAGGGGTTAGAGTTTTATACTAGTAGAACAAAAAATCTTAGGATGAAGAGTTTTGATAATTTCTATCAAGTTTATATTTAAATTTAATGTTCAAAGTTAAACTTAAAAAAAAAATTAAAACAACAACAACAAAAAAGTGTTCTCAGTCTGGTGGGCCTCATCTCTAACTCCAGAACTCAGGTGGGTAAATCAGCAGGGTTGTAATGCAAGATCAGTTCAAGGCAATGTAGGAAGGAAGGTCCTGTCTTTGGAACAATAAAAATAAAAATGGTAGTTCTTTTCTTTCATAATTACTTGTCCTTAAGTTTTCCTCTGGAATTTCTATGTGTAATTCATCTCTCTCTTATCTTTTCCTCTTTCATTTTTAGACAAGGTCTCATGTATTTAGGCTGCCTCAAATTCCCTATACAACCAAGGGTGATCTTGGGCTTGGGATTCTCCTGCCTCCGTCTCCCAAATGCTGGGGTTGAGGTTGTGAGCCACCATGCACCACTGCCACCCCTCCTCCTCCTTCCTCTTCCTCTTTGGATGAGGGTGTGATCTAAGAGCTTCATTAGGTCTGCTTACAGAATTGCAAGTGAGGTTATTTGTAGGAGCATGGCC
The DNA here is from genome assembly GCA_028658305.1 of Pachyuromys duprasi. Taxonomy (NCBI): domain Eukaryota; kingdom Metazoa; phylum Chordata; class Mammalia; order Rodentia; family Muridae; genus Pachyuromys; species Pachyuromys duprasi. Next base: position 98,392,294 of record CM053764.1, on the reverse strand, counting down.
ACCTTACCAGGGTGAAAATGCCTTCCTTTACCTCTGCAACTTTTAACTCCCAGTACTCTGCAGAAAGGCTTTGAGTATTAGGAGCTCCTCCACCTAGGCTACTGCCTATAAATACGCAAGGAAGGATAGGACCTTTTCATTCTCTTCCCCATCCATGACAGGATGTCATTAAAAATATGTCATTTACTTATTGGGAGTGCATGCCTGTGTGTGTGTGTGTGTGTGTATGTGTGCACATGTATTATTCCATGTTGCACATATGAAGTCGGAGGGCAGCTTTCAGCAATTGGTTCTCTCCTCCCACCGCATGGGTCTTGGGGGAATCAAACTTGGGTTGTCAAGCTTGGCAGCGATCACGTTTACCCACCAGGACATCTTGCCTGCCATACCTGGTGTGGATGGCTTCAGTGTTGTGCAGGTCTTCTGCTATTAAGCTCAGCAGCTGTGACTTTAATAGTGCACTGACATTGTGATGCTAGTCAGATAGCATAGCACAATACTACAAACTCAAGCTCCTACATGTGCTTTCTGCCTCTGCCTCCCTCCTGGATGTTCTCCAAGACTTGGAGGAGACATCTCATTTAGGGCTGAGCAACCAGCCATTACTGGTTCTTATTACTTTCTGCAGAAGAAACTTCCTTGAATGAATCTGACAATAGCACGAACTCATGGATGTACATATTATTATTTAGAAGGCACATCATGATCACTTAAACAACAGCTATAGTTTTCTTATGAGGCCATATAGCCTTCCCAGCCATGGGCTTTCGACCAGGTTTATAGGGTCAGATGTGTGAATTTCTTCTTGAGAAGGGAATCAGAGAGCATTTGGTTATCCCCATAAGTTATTTGCTATGATTGAGCTACTGAAAATATCTTGTCTGTCTGGTCAGTAGTGTAGCACGAAGCTGAGTAAGAATGGGCATGACAGTTTCCACTTAGCAGCTTGTGTACCTTCTGTTGTCATGAGGGCTACCCAGCAGGGAGAAAGCTTCCTGCACACTTGATTTCTCCAGGTCCTGTCATGAGAGCAATATACACCACTTCTAAATAATGTTAATTCTTTCATAATTGAGTTTATGTCTGTGTATGTGTGTGTGGTAGGTGCATTTGTGTGTAGGTGCCTGCTGAGGCTAAAGGAGGTCAGTGGGTCCCCTGCAGATGGAGTTACAGGTGGTTATGAGTTGAGTTGCCTGCCATGGTGGCTAGAAACTGAACTTGGGGCTTCCGGAAAATTCTCTTCTCCCATATAGAGGACTGTTAGTTTTTACCTAGTAAAAAACCCTTTACTATTACTGTGTGTAGTGTGTGCATACGGATGCATGTATGTGACACGGTGCATGAGAGGAGGTCAGAAGACAACTGTGGAGTTGGTTTTCCCTTCTACCTTTATGTCAGTCCTGGGGATCCAACTCATGTCATCAGGTTATGCAGCAAGTGGAATAATCTCATAGGCTCTGATAGTTTCATTTTTAATACATTTCCCCAGAGGCAAATATTTCTCTACCCCAAATCTAATATAGTTACATTATATCACATCAGGAATTGATTACAATATAGTGTTGTAATATAACTTTTCCTCATGGCATGTTTCACATGAGAATCAGCGGATATAATGAAAAATCTCTCCCGTTCCTCACCCTTTGAGGCAGCTGTCAGTTTCCTGTTTGGGTTTGATTACTCCCAAATCATCTTCTCTTTCACAGAGATCCCAGGTCCTCATTTGCCAGCACTGTTTACATCACTGTCACCATGGAAACCTTGCCTTGCTTAGCATCAATGACTGCATTGCTTTTTATTTATTTTCTGTATATTTCCTTTACCTTGAATTAAATATTTAAAGTTTCTGAAACTTTATTAATTATGTACAGTTAATTTTGTGTTCCCAAAACATATGTATAATTATCTATAAATGTTTTAAACAAATAAAATTGAAGTAAATGGTCTCCTATTAATTTGATTTGTTCTACTTTTTAATACTGCTTATTATGCTCATATACCCTCCTTCTGGACTTTCAGATAGCCCAAGTTTCCATCCTTCCGCCCCATTTTTTTTTCTTTTTTGATTTATGACAGAGTCCCTATTGCCTAGGGCATTGCGTTTTGTTCCCTCCTGAGTAGCTACAGCCCATTTCCTTCTCGTTTCCTAGGAAGGGTGTGGGGGAAGTGTGTGGTCAAGACCAGAACTGAAGGCTTCACTCTTCTGTCTCTTAGAACTGGCTGTAGTTCTGATCCTCCTTCCCTAAGTGACCCTTGTAACTAGTACAGCACACAGGGCCGTTTCAGTGCGGTCCATCAGGTAGGCAATTTCCCTGTGAGTTACTATCCCATGATGTATCTTTGAAGGAAAGGTACTGTGCATTCTAACTAAAAAATGTTAGTGTCTAGAATTGGGTTGACTTTTTATGTAAGATTAGTCCTCTGTGTATCTGGACATGTTTGGATTTTTCTCTCTCCCCCTCCCTCTCCCTTCCTCCCTCAATCTCTGTACACTGGTGTTTTTTGCCTGCATTAATGTTTCTGTGAGGATGTCAGGTCCCCTGTGACTGGGGTTACAGAGCATCATGAGCTGCCCTGCGGGTGTTGGAAATTGAACCCAGGTTCTCAGGAAGAACAGCAGTGTTCTTAACAGCTGAGCCCTCTCTCCAACTCCATATTCTTTTTTTTTCTTATAAATAAACTTTCAAGAACTTGGGGGTGACATAGATGGGGCTTCTTCAGAACAAGTACTCAGCAAACCTCAGAGTCTCGAGGCTGTTACTCATGTCTGAAAATGTGTGCCATTGTGTTTTCTTAACAGTGGCCACCTCTCTGATGGGAGCTTTTGGAGCTATTACAAAAAAGATAATGAAAGCTCCAATCTTCTCTATTTTTATTTTTTTTCTTTTACATTGTGTTGCCATTTTGTTTTAGTTACTCTTCTTGGGATTTAAGTGTTTGTACATGATGCGTTAGTGTCACAGGCACACACAGCTCGGGGGAGTCAGCTCTCTAGTTTCTCCACAGGAGTCTTGGGGACGGCACTCGCCATCAGCGTTGACCTTTGGCTGAGCCATCTCATTAGCCCCTGTTTAGGTTTCATGGACATTTCTGTTTTATTTTCAACTTTTTAAAAATCACAGTTTATAACATTTTCTTTTAGTGCTTTTAATTTGTTTTATTTTCTTTCTTTTTTAGTTTTTTTTTTTTTTTTGAGTGGTTGCTGTCATGCAATATCTTGGTGATAAGCTCTTAACACTTAATTTTTTTTTCTCCTTCTGTTCCTTTTTTTTGTTGTTGTTGTTGTCTGCTTATTCTCTCTGGTGGGTTTTAGGGGGAAACTGACTGAATTTGATTTCCTCCCAGGGGATTATTAAGTATCACATGCAATGTTGGTCATATTTATTGAGCTGTCTGGGTTCTAAAGAAAAGTATTTCACCCTGTAAACCTGACTGCCAAAATTCTGGGACCCCAGGGTGGTAGGGATAGTTGCTCGGCTTTCAATCTCCACATTTGTTCTTGAGCCTCCTGTTTTCGGTTCCCTGTCTCATCTGCCCTTTATTGTACCATGTACAACCAAGACTGATGATTTTCATTTCAAACCTAGAGAGAACCCTGTTTTTCTGGGTTGGAGCACACACGTCACCTGCTGAGTGGGGCTTGATTTATCTGTAATTAGACTTTCTGTCAATACCAATCCTTTTACCCTTAATCCTATCCTTCAAGGCCTTTCTGTCATTGTGTGGTCCTGCAGCTTTCAAGATCCAGTAGGACCACAACCCCTCCCCACCTTCCATATCACCTTCCTCCTTGGATCCTTCATCTGAACCTATGTATTTAAATCCCTTACCTGATTCAGTGATTTTTTTTCTCCCTCTGTATTGTTGGTTTCTGTTTTCCTCATTTCAGTGGTGGTTTGGGGGTGGGGAAAGAGCTGGCTTATATTTAATGGAAACTGAAAAGCATGGAACCCAGTGAGCTGAGCTCAGTACTTTCCCTTACCCTGCCTGCAAACTTCACATTACATTGTAATGTTCTCATTAGGAGTTAGCTCACCCAGGTGTTTCTTACAGTACCGAAATTAGGATGTGTACTTACTAAATTGTAAGTACAAGTCATGTTCATCTTTATATCAAATTTCTCCTGTTTAGGTGTACGTATAGAACTATGTATATATTTGTAAGCAGCGGGATTTGAACCCAAGACCTGTACATGTTAAAAGACTCCGCTGTTTCATCTCATTTTAGAGCTTGAGGTATGCTTGCACTATATGTGTTGGAATCTGCTTGCCTTTTTGACGGGGTATTATGGCGCTGTACACTAATACATACATCTGGCATCACTCTCACAGTGCTCACTGAATCTCTTGCTGGCTTATCTGGTGAAATGCGGCACTGAAAATGCCTAGAGTAACTTGACAACAGGAAAGGAAGACTGACATAACCATGCTCCAGGGTAGCAGTGTGTCGTAGCAGTGGACTGCTGTTACAAAATCCCATAGCCCGAACGCTTAAGTAGTACTTCTCACAGATCCCGAGCTGGGCAGACCAGGGGCAGAGCGTTTGTGTAGCACACATTGGGTAAGGTCCTCTTCCTGGCTTGTACATATCTGTCTCCTTGCTGTGTCCACACTTGGTGGAGAGAACGAGAGTGTGGTTCCTCATCCTCTTAGAGGAACACCAGCCCTACACCTCTCATGACCTCATATGGCTCTAACTACCTCTTAGAGGAAACACTTTTAAAAAGCAACAAATTATTAACAGTTAGGTTTCTGGGAACATGCTTAGTCTATAGCACATTGTCAGCATTTTCATATTTGAAGATAGTATAAAGAAATGAAAAGATTAAACAGTTGTGGCATTGTATACCTAGGAAGTACACCTTTTCTTTTTTAATGTTTTAACTTATTTATTTTTATTTTATGTACATTGGTGTTTTGCCTGCATGTACATCTGTGTGAGGGTGTTGGCACCTCTGAAACTGGGGGTACAGACAGTTGTGAGCGGCCATGTCGGTGCTGGGAATTGAACCCAGGTCCTCTGTAAGAACAGCCAATGCGCTCCCAACTGGTGCTCCATCTCTCCAGCCCCCAGAAGTATACTTTTTCATTCTCTAATTCATGGGCGCCCTTACCTCAGTAAACACAGATGCAACAATTTCTAGGAAAGGTTTAGGTACAGAATACATCTTCCAAGTACCTGGGCGGGGTTTGCACCATGGTTCTGCTGGGACCCAGAGCAACACTAATGTGGCAGCTGAGTGTCTCCCTCGGTGGAGCCTCCACTGTGACGTTGTGGCCTGTGAGTGACTATGCAGCTCAAGAGAGAAAGGGACAGAAGCGGAAGCAGCCTGTGTGTCCGTGCCATCCTCTGTTTCTGAGGCTTTTTCAGTAGTTCACAGTTGACTGATTCTTAATTCTCAAGGGACCACTTTCATTTTTTTTTTTTTTTTGGCCTCATATCTAATGTCTTTATAGAATGTTGAGGCATCGTTCAAAAAAAAAAAAAAAGCAACTCACTTTGTAATGGCTGATTTCAAAGGGGCTGTGTTTCATGGCTATTGAAGATTTTCCAGCTCTGTCTCTCTAAAGAGAAGAGAAGAAGGTGGAAGTGTGTATATAGTCAGGATGGGTTTTAAATACAACAGGTTGTTTCTTAGCCAGTGCTTCACGAGTTAACTTTGTCAAATGTCTCTTGTTACTGTATGGTGACAGTGACTTGATTTTTAGTGTCTAGACTGTGGGCTCAGGAACCAGCAAATTCAGCGCTGTGAGTGCTAGATGCCTGGCCAACTGTCATGAGTGTTTGAGTTGCAGGGCTTTCCAGTGTCACTTGGTAACACTCATCACACTTTGTTTATAGCCGGTCCTATGTTGGCGTTCTAGAGGACACCCTCTCAGTTCCTCATACAACTCTTTTAAATCCAAAATGAGTATCATTTTCCCATTATAGGTGCATGCAGCCGCATGTGACTTTTACTTTTTTTTTGTTGTTGTTGTTAACTGTAGGTTATCCTCTTGGAGACAGAGTCATTTAATACATTTAAATTAGCATGCTTTCTGAGGGAGCAGGCTTGTAAGATGTAAAACTATGATTCCATAGTTAATTTTAGTTCAGGTCTAGCCACGCTGGAGATGAAAACTGCCCCAGCCTTGCCTGTTTCCTGCTCCTTCTGACTATGTTACCCTATCGTATATTTCTCACCTTGGATCAATGCATGAGGTACTTTTCTCATAACGTCATTCATCCTGTTCTAATCCTCTAATTCCTTTCTGTGCAGACACAGTGATACCTCTGTAGTGCCAATATTTTCCTGAGCGCTAGCTGCAAGGTACTGGGGGAGGATTTATTTTCACCAAATGGCTCAGCCTGTAACACCCAGCGGCTGTCCTCTGCACATTATTAGGCAGAGGGGACTATTGGTATGGTAGGAAACCTGAGCGTGGTGGCCACTAGAGGTGGTCATCAGGAACAGGCTGCTGGCCCGAAGGATCTGGCTTGGGCACATGGCACTGTGTTGGGCCCCTGAGTGCCAGTTGGACTCTCAGATTGCAGAAGATCAAATTGGCTCTGATGTTTTACTGGGCCAGAATCTCCACTGTGTACCAGACTTTATAGCATACCGTTAGATGGAAGAGGCCCTCCAATGGCTTTCCATTTCCCAGTCAGGGAATAATTCCAGGAAAATGTTTGGCTCTGTTGGTGCTGTGTGAAGAGCCGCCTTGTTGGCTAACAAGACCCGGTAAGACTTTTGGCACTGAGAATTGTATGTGCATGCACACCCACCCACATGCTCCCAAGCCTTAGCCCTTGCCAAATATGTATCAAGTGAGAGGCTTCTGGCTGTTTTACTTGAGATGTTTTCAGTAAGTTCAGAGAAGGGTCCTTCTGGGCTATTTTGAGGATTGAGTTGCTCTCCTCTCCCTCCATTACCATGGGCAGGCAGCCCCCTACCCCACCCTGTCCCGTGGCTGCTGAATGCTCTCTCTGGCTGCCTAGCTTCAAGGTGGATTCCATCAGTTCCAGTCCCACATGGCAGCTATGTGCGGTGCATACCAGTCCTCGGGGGGTGTTAGAATCACGGTTTCCTCAGATGGGGCAGGCGAACACTCGGAAACTCAGATGTCCAAAGGCTGCGTCTGTGCACCGACAGTCACCTCTAACTTCCTGTTTAACCATAAAAACTGAAAAATCTTATCTATCTCCTTAAAACACACCACAAAACATTGTTATTGCCAATATGTGTCCCCACTACTTACCTTCCTTCACCCACTTCACAGCAGGGCTTCTTCTGTGGCCTGATACCCCATTCATTAGCTCCTCCCATTTCTCTCTCCACCCGCTCTATCTTCCCTAGTAGCCACTAGGTTACTCGAAACATCTACGAGATGAGATTCAAAGTTTCTGCACACAAGTGAGCTCTTCCTGGGCCTGGCTTATGTCATTTGGCAAAACAAGCTTCAGTTTCACTCATGCTACCCATGAGAAGATGTCATCCTTTGCAGTCAGTAGCCAATGCACACGCAGGTTGTTTCCATTCCCTGGTGACTGTGAATAGTGCTACAGTAGCCTTGGAAGCGTGGATGTCACGTCAACAAACTGATTTCATTTTCATTTCCGTTGGGTATGTGGGTATTGCTAGATCACATGGTAGCTGCAATTTTAGTTTACTTTTTTGTTTTAAGCAACTTGTTTTTATACAGGGACTTGCTGTGTGGCCCAGGTTGGTCTCAATCTCACTATATCCCTGTTTCAACCTCTAAAGTACAGGGTTTACTAACACTCATTGCCACACTTTTAAAAAAAGCTTTCTTACATGGGTTATCTGTTCATGTTAGAGGGTTATTGTTAATGTCTATTACATGTTTATGTCACATGTTTCTAAGCATAGATTACCTGTTTATGTTAATGGGTTTACAGTGACATTTTCTTATAGCATCAGTGGATCTAATCAACATCCCTTTCTTTATCCTTTCCATTCCTGCCCTTCTCATGTTTTCCAGTTCCATCCTTTTTGCTATAGATACCAGAAGTCCATTCTTCACATGGTTGGGTAATATTCAATGTACATATATACTATGTGCAGGTGCCTGCAGATGAACGCCTTGTCTCTGCTCTTGGAAATGGTACTTAGTAATGTACAAGCAGGTATTTCTTCAGCTAAAACTGTTTAAAGGAGAAGATTATGCATGAGAAATACAGTTTTAAGCCTCCATTGGGTGACCATGGACCAACAGATCTTTTACTCATTACCTTAGAGAAGATAATAAAAAATCCAAAACTTCAGAAAGTTCCCTCTGTAAAGTGTCTTTCTGTCCTGCCATCTTCCTAGGAACCAGGCATGCACTCACCTGATTTCTATCACTAGAGTTTCATTTTGTCAGTATGAAGATTTCCTGTGAATTGGATTGTACACTGTACCCTTGCCTCTTACGTTTGACATCTTTTTGGACAGCATGGTTTTGACAGTCCTCCTTTTTCCAGTCAAGGACCTAAATTCTTATCTTTAGCTTGCAAACTTTTGTGACAGAGGTAGGCGTAGCTGAGCACAGTTACATGTCTTTCCCACTTGTGCCGAGGCTATGACAGGGATTTTTAAATGGGAGTGTGCATCCATCTCAACTTGCCCAGAATCAGAAAGGCTCTTCATTATCGAATTTCCAGGGAAACATCTGCATTCCAGTTAAACTGGAATGCATTGGCCACCGTACCCTCCTTTGGGACATACTACAGGGAACACCAGGTGACCAGGGATCGGCACATGGAGAGGCTCTGTTTGGAAGCCAGAGTATTAGAGCATTTGCTGGATGCATAAGCACCACCTGGCTTCGATTGGTTACCTTTTTTTTTTTAACTTCTTATAACTTAGTTTTTAAAAATTATGTACACATTATGTTTTATTACTTTTCTGTCTTCCACCATGATATTTGAAGAATACTAACATCTAGTTTTTTAATATATTGAAAAGAAGTACCCAATCAAAAGCATCATGCTTAATACATTAAACTCCGAAGTGTTATTATGTCAAGGTAAAGTGCCTGGTTTGATAGGCTCCAGCTTGATTTTTTTTCTTTTTCTTTGCTCCCCCCCCTTTTTTTTTCTGAGACAGGGTTTCGCTTTGCAGACCCGGGTGTTCTGGAGTTCACTCTGTAGACCAGGCTGGCCTCGGACTCACAGAGGTCCACCTGGCTCTGCCACCCAAGTGCTGGGATTACAGGTGTGTGCCACTACTTCCCAGCTCAGCTTGATTATTTTGATATCAGCTTAATTTAAAAAGACCTTGGTTGTGTTTAAGCTGAACTGCAAGGCATTTTTCTAACAGGACTTCTGAAAAGATGTGTGTGGACCTTCATGTGCGTCCGAAATAATTCCCTAGCTAGGAATTAGCAGAATGCTCCACCTGCTGATGGTCAAGTATGATTTCCCCCCTTCTCCCCGCCCCCCCCTCCCCGCAATGGTAGATGAGGCCCCTGGCAGTTTACTGTACCATATAATTTTCTAAGTAAATTATGCTCACGATAGTCTTGCCAGCAGGCAAGATGCCAGAGGCAATATTTCTAAAGCAGAGGGGGACCAGGTGGCAGTTTTAGGAATGTATCTGAGCCCTTCCATAGGCTACTAAGTTTCTTAGGCTTTCTTACTCTTTTCTTTGTCTCTCTTTATAAATTTCTGCTTTTGAAAAATTAGACAAATAGCACAGAAATATATCACTGTAGAAAAATTTAAACACTAAAAGCAATCTCCCAGGAAACAATGAAATTTTATCTTTTTACAAGCCACATTCCAGTTGTATTAAGGGCTTTTAGAGTTTTAATGTAAAATCATTTGGCCTGTATATTTGTCTGTTTTATGGAACTGATTCACACACGCACTATTTATACATATATACATATGTGTGTGAATGCACATGTATGTATATTAAGCATTTCTACACTTTATTGTTTCAATACTGTGTTGATTCACGCACTTAGTGTGCACGCACTTAGCTTTACTCCTCGTCTTCCCTTCTGGTATCGAGCTTCGTTAGTAAGATGTCTACCCTTTCGACAGAATGCTGGAGGTAAGCGAGAGGAGGCGGTATCTCACAGCTTCAAAACATGGCTGCTGCTTCATTTCTTTTTCAGCTGTAGTGATGCAGCACAGGAGATCGGTGGGGAGCCCAGGAGGGGGCAAATTTCTTGATCTCAAGACAGCCAGGAAGCAAAGAGGGGAGAAGCGCCAGGCTTTTGCCACACTCCAGGAGTGTCTCACTAATGTCCCAACTACCTTTTCCTAGGCCCCATATCTTGAAGGTTCCACCACTAAAGTCTAATGGCAGGCTGATTACCAAACCTTTAGCACACAAGTCTTTGTAGGATGCCTCAGATCCAACCGTAACAGTAACTATGAACATATTTGTTGTTCCTTGCTCATATGTGTTATTAGTTCTGTATCTGAATTGTTAAGTTAGAATATACATCAAAAAGTTTATATGTGAGGGAAACAGGGACTGTTTCAGTCATGAACTTGATGGCTGACTCTTTAACCCTCCCCCATACAAGCTGGGGAGTGACAGACTGGCTAGATCCCAGGGGAGGACATTGCAGCCAGCCCTGAGGAGACAGGATGAGCTGGGGTTGGATGGAAGGGGAGGAGGTATTCCCCTGTTGGTGGACTTGGAAGGGGCGGGCAGGAGGGAGATGAGGGAGGGAGTGGGAGGGTGGGAAGGAATGAGGGAGGAGGCTATGCCTGGGATGCAAAGTACCTAACCTGTGATTGATATAAAAATAAATAAATTAATAAAAAAAAAAAAGAAGAAAAAAAAAAAAAGACAAGCATGTTGAGGTCAGATGGGTTTGGGGAGAAAGGGTTATATAGCAAATGTTTCTATCTTCTACTGGTTAAATCATTTTTCCAGGCATAAAATTTTCACTTTTGTCTACAGTGACATCCTTGAGGTCAAAGAACCCATTCGTTGAATTCAATTACCATCCTTTTTGATGAAAATAAATTATTTTCATACAGTAAAAAAAAAAAAAGTTTATATGTAACATTGAACTGGCCCCTGAAAAGTACCCACTTACCATTAAAATTGAGTATTTTAACAGTAATATTTTGAAGCAAAACAAAAAAATGGATAATGAAAAATTTCAAGCACCAGCAAGTCAGACTTTTTCTACTGTAAGCAAAAATTTTATTTGTTTTCTTGTACATTGGGCCTTTATAAAGCATCTCAGACAAACTTAATATGTGTGGGTTGTTGGTTTATTTGCTAAGTTATAACTTCAGGATTTCACATGTGTTGGAAGTGAAATTTAATATCTTATCATGGCTGATGCCTTAAGGTAAACACTTAGACACATAGAGCTGGGTGAGCACAGGACAACCAAGGAGTTACAGCCAAATGAAAGATCTTTCATTCCAAAGCTCAAATTAAGAGTCTAACATTTCTTAGTCTCATTTTCCATACCTATAACTTATTACTTCTTTCTCAAATCACCGACTTTATAAGTTTTTGCAAAGAATAGCTGAGTGTCAAAGCATTGCTTATATTTTATTGTAATGCATTATTTTAATGAGGTAGTACTATGAGCCATACCCATTTGCCATTTAATTTGTGGGAAATTAAAATGAAACATATGTCAGAAAATAAGGCAATGGCCCTCTGTGGTAGGCTCCTGTCCTGTTTCTTCTTTTCTCCTACTTCTAATGTCCATCCCATTTGTCTTTCTAAGTGAGGATTGATCATCTTATCCCAGGTCCTCCTTCTTGCTTAGCTTCTTTAGGTGTACAGATTTTATAGTATCCACTTTTAGGTCTAGTATTCACTTATAAGTGAGTATATACCATGTGTGTCTTTCTGCTTCTGAGATGCCTCACTCATGATGATCTTTTCTAGATCCCACCATTTGCTTGCAAATTTCATGATTTCCTTGTTTTTAACTGCTGAGTAGTATTCCATTGTGTAAATGTACCACAATTTCTGCATCCATTCCTCTGTTGAGGGACATCTGGGTTGTTTCCAGGTTCTGGCTATTACAGATAAAGCTGCTATGAACATGGTTGAACAACTGTCCTCGTTGTGTACTTGAACATCTTTTGGATATATCCCTAGGAGTGGTATAGCTGGATCTTGAGGAAGCACCAGATTGATTTCCAAAGTGGTTGTATAAGTTTCCATTCCCACCAGCAATGGAGGAGGGTTCCCCTTTCTCCACAAACTCTCCAGCATGTGTTGTCACTTGAGTTTCAAACCAGAGGCTGAGACTCTTAACCAAACCTTGGGCAGAGTGCAGGGAATCATATGAAAGAAGGGGCAGTTAGTAAGACCTGGAGAGGACAAGAGCTCCAAAAGGACGAAATGTATCTGGACACAGGGTCTTTCCTGAGATTGATTCTCTTGCCAAGGACCATACATATAATGTAGAACCTCTGCTCAGACGTAGCCCATGGCAGCTTAGTATCCAGGTGGGTTTCCCTAGTAGGGGGAACAGGGACTGTCTCTGACATGAACTCAATGGCTGGCTCTTTGACTTTCCCCTGCCCCTGAGAGTGGAGCACTCAGGGCCACAGAGGAGGACATTGCAGCCGGTCCTGAGGAGACCTGATAAGCTAGGGTCAGATGGAAGGAGAGGAGGACCTCCCCTATCAGTGGACTTAAAGAGGGACATGGGAGGAAATGACAGAGGGAGGGTGAGATTGGGAGGGAATGAGGGAAGGGGTTACAGCTGGGATACAAAGTAAATAAATTTTGTAATAACTTTGTAATTAATATAAAAAATAAAAGTATATGACATCTAAAAGGAAAAAAAAAGAAAATAAGGCAATGAACATTTCATAAGACAAATGAGTTGTATCATCAGTTCCTCTCTGATTTGATATCTTATGATATCAAATTATATTTGGTATTTTATGGCTTACATGTACCTGTTGACCCCATTGGGTGGAAATGCTGGCCACAGAATCTAACAACTAGCTGTGTTAGCTGGAAGGTGAAGAAAACAGAAAGGAGGGTGTAATACTGTCTGGGTAATACTGTCAATTTGACCGAATCCAGAATCACTAGAAGACAAACCCCTAGTTGTGTCTATGAGGGAGCTTCTAGGATGGGCTAACTGGGCTGAGATGGCTGGGATGGCTGGGATGGGCAGCGCCATTCCTGGGGCTGGAGTCCAAAGTGGAATAAAAAGAGAGAGGGGCCTGAGCACCAGTGTTCCCTCTCTGTCCTGACTGTGGAGGCAGCATGGCCCGCTGTCTGGAGTTCCTGCCACTACGACTTCACCACCGTGGCAACTGTAGCCTTCAACTGTGAACACATAACCTTCCCTTCCTTAAGCCGCTTCTGGGAG
>CM053764.1:98316678-98378487 GCA_028658305.1 Pachyuromys duprasi | reverse complement strand
ACCGTAGGAGTTCCGCTCACCTGGCACTCACAATGCTGGCGTTTTAGGTCCCAGAGTTCAGTCTCCTGGTCGCTGCGTTGTTTCTGCTCTCCTACTCCTCAGACACAGTGTTCTCTCGTGGCAGCCATCTTGGATCCCCTCCTCTGCATATTTCTTAAGGCTACTCTTGCATGATTCCTCCCCACTTAACCTGATCAATCAATCTGTCAGCCCAGTTGCATTTCTCCATTGTGGCTTCCCTTTTCTTGCTCTCTCTCTTCTCTTTTAAGGAACTGTCTGTCTATCTTGATGTCTTTATTTCTCCTGCTATCTTATAGACAACAGCTCTAGAATGGAGAGCAGAAGTCTGTAGAAAAATGTCTCTTTTTAAATCTGCCTGGGCGTTCCCTCCCATTTCCCATTCCTTTATTATAGAATGAAAAAGACAATCATATATTTGGTGATTCTTCGCTTGGTTAAAGTTTTGGGGTGCAGCTTCACAATTGGCTTCGGGGCACTTTGAAGGGGTACTGACACATGTACTTATTTATAGTATCAGACTCCTCTGTATTCTGATCTTCCTCTGAGACACCAAACTTCTTTTTATTCCATATTTTATTTTCTCCTTCTAGGTACTGACTTTAACATAGACAGCTTACCCCTGCCTCGGAAAGCCCATCACGACTGGGCCCTTTTCCATGAAGAATCTCCTAAAAACAATTATAAGCTCTTCCATGAGCCAGTCATCACCTTATTCAACCATACAGCCACATTCAGTAGGCATTCCCACCTGCCACTGACTACTCAGTACTTGGAAGGTGTGGAAGCCCTGACGTCACTCGGATACCTAGTTCCTTTGCAGTCTAAAAACAAGCTAAGACAAAAGCTTGCTCCACTGGTGTACGTGCAGTCTGACTGTGATCCACCATCAGACAGGGACAGCTATGTTCGTGAGCTGATGGCTTACATTGAAGTTGACTCCTATGGTGAGTGTTTACAAAACAAAGCCCTTCCCCAGGGGCTGAAAAATTCTGCCTCCATGGACGCTGATGGCTTCTACAGGATCATCGCCCAGTATAAGTTTATGCTTGCTTTTGAGAATGCAGTTTGTGATGACTACATCACAGAGAAGCTCTGGAGACCACTGAAACTGGGGGTGGTGCCTGTGTATTATGGATCCCCCACCGTCGCAGACTGGCTTCCAAGTAACAGAAGTGCCATTCTTGTATCCGAATTTTCTCACCCCAGAGAACTGGCAAGATTCATTAGACAACTGGATGATGATGATAGGTTGTATGAGGCCTATGTAGAATGGAAGCTGAAGGGTGAGATCTCTAACCAGCGACTTCTGACAGCTCTCCGAGAACGGAAGTGGGGAGTGCAAGACATTAACCAGGACAACTACATTGATACATTTGAGTGTATGGTGTGCCGCAGGGTGTGGACAAACAGTAGGCTACGGGAGCAGGTGAGTGAATGGGAGTTTGGCACAGGGGAGCAGGTTGTCTGTGAGTCTGTGTGGTGCTGGCCTTCCTTCTGTGGCTGTTGCCTGCCACCATTTTCCATTCCTAGCAGAGAGGTGGGCCACACAAGAAGGTGGACATTGGCAGGCTTACAATTCAAGGACCTCTGAAGCTTTTCCGCTCTCGTTTCTTCTAATGGATGTTTTTCCTACAGATGTTGGACATTGGCACAGGGGGCTGCAAAAAAAGGGAGAAGGTCCCCAAATCTAAAAAAGAGGTCTGCCTGCCATGTGCGTGAGCAGCCTGTGACCTCTCCATCAATACTGTCATTAAGGAGCCTGTGATTTTTGCCAATCCCCTTTACTCAGACCTACAGCCTACTGTCAGAAGACTCATTTTGCATGTGCAGTTAGCTATCTGTCTCCATTCTTGGTCTTATTCTTTCTGACCTGTACTCATGCTTACTAATATAATTTAATTATCCTATTTCTTTTTTTTTTATTATCCTACTTCTTAATGCTTTGGGTTAGAGGTATTTCAGATTTGAAGTTTTTCAAAATTTAAATTATTTACATAGACTTTACAAGTTGGAGATTTCTAATCTCCAAATCCCAAATCTGAAATGCTCTAAACTTAGAAAGTTTTGAACGTCAGCTTGTTTCTCAAAAAAGAAAACAGGAGCCTACCACAGAGGGCCTCTGAAAGACTTTACCCAACAGTGTATAAAAGCAGATGCTGAGACACATAGCCAAACTTTGGGCAGAGTGCAGGGAATCTTATGAAAGAAGGGGGAGATAGTAAGATCAGGAGAGGACAGGAGCTCCACAAGGAGAGCAACAGAACCAAAATATCTGGGCACAGGGGTCTTTTCTGAGACTGATGCTCCAGCCAAGGACCATTCATGGAGATAACCTAGAACATCTGCTCAGATGTAGCCCATGCCAACTCAGTCTCCAAGTGGGTTCCGAAGTGATGGGAACAAGGACTGACTCTGACATGGACTCAGTGGCTGGCTCTTTGATCATCTACCCCTGAGGAGGGAGCAGTCTTGCCGGGCCACAGAGGAGGATAATGCAGCCAGTCCTGATGAGACATGATAGGCTAGGGTCAGATGGAAGGGGAGGAGGACCTCCCCTATCAGTGGACTTGAAGAGGGCCATGGGAGGAGAGGAGGAAGGGTGGGATTGGGAAGGAAGGGGCTACAGCTGGGATACAAAGTGAATAAACTGTAATTAATATAAAAAATAAAAATTTAATTAAAGAAATGTTCACCAAAACAAACAAACAAACAAAGAAAATAAAGTTTCAGACTTTGGAGCATTTTGAATTTCAGATCTTCAGGTCTCATGTGAGGGGTACTCAACCTGTCTGAAGCCTTCAAATGAGGCTAATGTCATGGGGACCCCTCTAAGGACCACTCAGGAAAACCAGAGTACAAATTTGAGAGTATTTATGAACCACCTGTGACTGCCTGGATAGAAACAGTTCTCACAAGGCAGCCCTGATTACTTTCTGCAGGGAGTTTTAAAGGCAAAACCATATACTGGCTGTCAGTTGCAAGTGGAAGTAGAACAAGCAAGCAGTTTAACAGATGTCAAAAGTGGCAGTAAGCTGGGGCATCTTGACCTCAAGTCCCTGGGACAAGGTTGGGCAAAATTTTAAGGGACTTTCCCACAGGAAGGGCTTTAAGTTGGGAGTCAGCTTTAAGTCAGATGTTAGGTGGTTGTAACAGAGACTGAGGAACACTAAACCCAAAGAAACTTCCTTTCATTAAATTATCATAAAATGCTTACAACATCTTCAGATTTTAAGATTACTTTTGATACTTATTTGTATTGGAAATGGCCCTACTCTCTGCATAACTGACCTGTTAAAATGGTGTTTATTGAAGAAACAGAAAAGTTAGTTTTAACTTCTTATAAAAGTAAGAAGTGTCCTCACATACTACTTCCTGTAACCCATCATAACCTTTTCTGACCTCTATAAATACATCTTACCTAAGTTCCACAAAGACAAATGATTTATTTAAATTTTGTTTTAACTCTCACATAAACAGTATAGAATTACTTTTATGTATTATGTGAGTACTATGTGGGACTTTTCATATACTAAATATGTATACATGTGCAGATATACATATGTTTAGACAAATTTAAAATATTTGAAGTATCATTTTCTTAATTTTAACAATTATGAAAATTTAGAATATTACCTGATTTTCATATACTAAATTTTAAGTCATAAAATCATTTGCTTTATTCTGAGCATCCTTGTCAGCAACAAAACACTAAATAGTATATCATTCTCAGAGACTGTATCTTACTCTCTAATGACTTCCTTTATGATCTATTTATAGGACCATATCGCAGAAAAAGCAAGATACAGCACACACACACACATGCACACGCACACACACACACACACACACACACACACACTGTAAAAACACAGGGGAGCATAGACTATAATAATTGACCTTACTGTGACAATTATTTTTTTTTCTCAGAATACATCAAGTCAGAAAACAGAACTTCCAGAGGTAAAAATTTGCCTTTTAAGACATAGATCATAGTCACAGAAAACAGAGGAAATTATGAAAACCCTGATTGTTCCTCTGTGCCACAGAAACCATACTAGCAAGATTATTGAGGATTGGATATGAGCTATAATAGTATTAGTAAAAAGCATCTATTTTATAATAGTTTATTAATTTTTTGAGAATTTCATCAATGTATTTTGACCATACCACCCACCCCTTCCCCCTCTTAAAATTTATTTATTTTATTAATTACAGTTTATTCACTTTGCATCCCAGCTGTAGCCCCCTCCCTCATCACCTCCTAAACCAACCCTCCTTCCCTCATCTCCTCCCATGTCGCTCTACGAGTCTACTGATGATGGGGCTGTCCTCCTCCCCTTCCATCTGACCCTAGCTTATCAGGTCTCATCAGGACTGGCTGTATTGTCTTCCTCTATGGCCTGGTAAGGCTGCTCCCCCCTTAGGGGGAAGTGATCAAAGAGCCAGCCACTGAGTTCATGTCATGTCAGAGACAGTCCCTGTTCCCCTTACTAGGATACCCACTTGGAGACTAAGCTGCTATGGGCTATATCTGAGCAGGGGTTCTAGGTTATCTCCATGCATAGTGCTTGGTTGGGGTATCAGCCTCAGAAAAGACCCCAGTGGCCAGATTTTTTCATTCTGTTGCTCTCCTGTCCCCTATGGGTATTTCTATCTCCCCATTCTTTCATAAGATTCCCTGCATTCTGCCAAAAGTTTGGCTATGAGCCTCAGCATCTGTTTTGATACCCTGATGGGTGAAGTCTTTCAGAGGCCCTCTGTGGAAGGCTCTTGTCCTGTTCCCTGTTTTCTCCCTCTTCTGATTTCCGGCCCATTTGCCTTTCTGAATGAGGATTGATTATCTTACCCAAGGTCCTCCTTCTTGTTTAGCTTCTTTAGGTGTACAGAGTTTATTATGTTTATCCTATATTATATGTCTAATATCCACCCCTTCCCTTAATTCCCCTGCCTTCCTACCTCCAACTTCATATTCTCCCCTCCTTTTTTTTTCTTATAACTTATTGAGTCCAATTTGCACAGCCCATATACTTATGAGTATACAGCCATCTACCTGAGCATGGTCAACCTACCCAAAGCCACACCATTAAATAAAGTTGACACCATGCCTACTCCTCTCCCACAGAAGCCATCAGTGTCCATAGAACCGCAGTTAGGGGTTCATAAACTCACATAAAAAGCTTGTCATGGCAATGCACATGCCTGTATTTCTATTGATGTGGAAAGTACAGACAAGATTCTTGCTGGAGCTTGCTGACTGCTAGCATGGGTCCAGGTTCAGTGAGAGACCCTGTCTCAAGGGAATAAAGCTGAAAGTGACATATGGGATACTGGCTACCCTCCACTCGGCTCTTCACATCCTTGTGCCTGGACCCATACTACAATCTCTTGGTGTGCATTTGCATTTAATATGAGGACAATACATACACACCACACACACACACACACAGATGCCCATGTTTGTGCCAAAGTGTCAAGCCATCATCAAACACTGAAATTTCTAGCTTCTTGATCTTGTACTACCCAGACTCCAGAATCATGAGAAACACCTAATTTATAGTATCCTGCTATAGCAGCCTAAATACACAAAGGCACAGGGTAGGATATTAAACAAGGACTATGTACAAGAAAAACGGCAGCACTAACTTGTGAACTGAATAAAATTGAAGTATACAAAATTGATAAAATTAATGTTTCTATATTCTAGCAATAAACTACTAGAAAAATAAATTGTTTAAAATTGCTATGCTACTAGAATACCATAAAATATGAACTAATTAGAGTTGTCTGACCAGTTACAAAATAACATACACTACAAGTGAAAAATACTGTTCAGAGAAGCTGAAGATATGCTAAATCAATGGTCAGACAAATCAATGAGGAGATAAATGATGCCCAAGGATTTTGTCTGTATTGTTGTCAGTTCCAAAATTGATAGGGATTTAACATAATCTCAGTAGAAAGCCTATCAAGTATTTTTGTAGCAGTTGACAAGTGAATATAAAAAGCATACGTGGAGAAGTAGGCGACCTAAAGTGACATGAAACTCGCAGGTAAATGGGCGGAGCTGAAATAATCATTCTTAGGGAGATGACTCAGAAAGACAAATATGGCACGTTTTCTTACACTTGTGGAGTTAGCTTTGAATCTTTAGCTATATTTGGAATATCCATAGAGGCCGAGAAACTGGTAAGAAGCTTTGGGGAGAGGGCTTTAAGGGAAGGGTCATAGACTGCAGGCAACATGAAGGGGATGGGAGGTAGGGGCAAGAAGGATTAAGTGGAGAGGTAGGATAGAAGAGGGATTGTGGGGAAGGATAACTAACACTAAAGACCTTTGAAAAAGTTATGTGGAAACCTACTATAGTGTATATATATGTATATATATACACACATACATACATATATATGCATATATGATATACTCTTTAATGAGAAGACAATTCCCTCCTAGACCCCCTAGGCTACCAAAAGCCAATGCCAGAATTGAGTTACCTCTCTTTTGGAGTTATTGGCCCCATGGACTCTGCCACATAATGCTATAAGCTATTGCCATTGCGCCTGATTAGTCTCCAGATCTTGGGTAAGTCTCTTGCTGAAGACACCATGTAAGAAAGCCATAGAATATGAAGAAGCCAAGCTAGTTCTGACCTTGAAGCTTCATTTGTATTGGCACATGCTATGCATGCTACTTGAGGAGAAAAGTCGTCAGTCTTAGCTAGCTGTGAATTATGTGGGCTTCAGAATTGACTGGCTTGGCAAGGAATGCCCACTGGAGCAACAGTGGCAAGGATGTTATGGGAGTAGCCAACCACTTTTTATTAATTTCTTTTTAATTAAAATTTTATTTTTTACATTAATTATATTTTATTCACTTTGTATCCCAGCTGTAGCCCCCTCCCTCATTCCCTCCCACTCCCATCCTTCCTCCCTCATCTCCTCCCATGGCCCTCTCCAAGTCCACTGATAGGGGAGGTCCCACCTCACCTTCCATCTGATACTTCCTTATCAGGTCTCATCAGGACTGGCTACAATGCCATCCTCTGTGGCCTGGCAAGGCTTCTCCTCCCTCGGGTCGGGGGTGGTGGTCAAAGAACCAGACACAAGAGTTCATGTCAGAGACAGTCCCTCTTCCCCTTACTAGGAAACCCACTTAGCAAACCACTTTTTAAATTATATTTAAGGCCTTCTTCATAAGATAGCACTCATATCTGGTACCATCAAAAGGGCCAAGAACCTGTGATATGGCTATATAGAGCCCAGGCCTAGGGCAGAACCTGCTGTTGTTTTGCTAAATGACATAGTATTAAACCAAGTCCTGATGACTTATCGTTATGCCCATATGATTAGTGTATCTCTCAACCTTGTTAGAGAAGCTTCTTTTTGTAGTTTCTGGCAATTAACACAGACACACATATCTGCTCAAGGTGTGGAGATTAAGAGCCTATTAGAAACTCTAAATGGGATGCATATATCACACTTTCTTCCCAAGGCACAGGAATCATTATAGAAGAGGGAAAAGAAAGTAAGAACCAGAGGCAGTGGTTAGGATTGGGGTTAGGATTGAAATAGTGTTTTCTGGGCATAGCAGGGCAGCTACACGTATGAACCGACAGAGATTGTAATAGCACATACAAGATTGTGCAAGCTCAAGACAGACAAATTTCAGCATGGAGTAGGGTAATGGTCAGGAAGTCCCACCCCTAGCTGATGCTCTATTGGCAGTTAGTTTCTAGGAGAGGAAGAGTTGGGTTTTTTTAAGGGTGTGACTCCTGGTAGGTGGGACCATACCTCAGTGGATGGCCACTCACCCAGCAGTGAATGAGAGGCACATACTGATCTGGATGGATTTAAAATATGAAAGAAATCATGAAGTGGGGGATATGGTGGTAGGGGTGGAACTGGAAGAAGTTGGGAGAGGACTAGGGGGTGAATATGACCACAATACATTGCATTCAACTCTCAATCAGAATTTAAGACTTTATATATAGTTCTTGACAAATATTTAAAAAATATACCCCGAAAAAGATGGCCTATTCAGTGAAGTTTGCTGGCAAACTGGTTATCTACTAGCAGAAAAATGATATTAGACCCCTCTCTCATACCCTGCACAAAAATCAGTTCAAAGTGGATCAAGATCATAGAGACAGCCAAACTCCTAGAGGAAAGTACCTCAGGGTATAGGTATAGGCAAGGGCTTTCTAAATAGACCCCAATGAACACAGCAAATAGTCTCAAGAAATGACAAATGGGACTTCAAGAAATTAAAATGTTTCTGCACAGCAAAAGAAACTGTCAGCACTGGCAACAGACAGCCTACAGGATGGGAGAAAAAAATTCAGCTACACTTCAAGACAGGGTTGCTGATATCTGGAATATATAAAGAAAGCAAATATTAACACTAGAAAACAAAACAATAAATGGGCCAATGAACTGAATAGACAAACTCCTAAGAGATGAAACTCAAATGTCCATTAAAACATGAAAAAAAAGTGCTTATCCCATTAGTCACCAGAGAAAGATAAATGAAATCACTGAAATTCTGTCTGCATTCAGAATGGCAGTCATTGAGAAAACATCAAATGCTGATGAGGTTATGGTCATAAGGGAACCCTGGTAGGATGTAAATTAGTCCAGCCACTGTGGAAATCAGTATGGTGGTATCTAAGGAAACTAAGAATACATCTGTCATATGACACAGCTATACCATTGCTGGGTATTTACATAAAGTACTTCAAGTCACTATATCTCAGAGAAACTTGCACACTGATATTTATTGTAGCACTATTCAGTAGCTGTTGTGGAATTGGCCAAGGTGTCCAGGAACAGAATGGAGAAAGAAAATGTGATTCATAGACATGGAGGGTTTTTTCTTTTCAGCTATTAAGACATTAAGTTGTTTGAAAGGAAATAGGTGAACTGGAGAGAATCATGTTAAATAAGCCAGTCTCAGGTAAGTGTCTCTCATATGTAGTTCCACAGTTTTATATAGATTCACCAAACCACATGTGAAAATATGACACAAGAGGAGAAACAAACTGGCTAAGGAAACAGAGGGCCTGAATGGAAGTGGGAGGGCTTAGGAAGGGGAGATCAGAGGGATACAGAGGGAATTTTGTTCAGTGTATCATATGTACTTGTAGAAGAATGTCTTCATGTAATTCGGGATCAGGTACAATAAATATGTCCAATAATACAGTTTTAAGAAATATAGAATTGTCCCTGTCCACTTTGGCATGTCCATTGGTATCATTCTTGTTTATGTTGGTGAACTTTATAGGGATAGCTTCTGGTATTGGTAGAAGATACAATATCAGAGCAAACTCCCTGATCCTCTGGCTCTGGTAATCTTTTTGCCCCTTCTTAGGTGAGATAGTGTGTATACACACATACACACACACAAACATACACACACATGTGTGTGTGTATATAATCTACTGGCACTGGCTCTACCATTCTGTAGCAACCCTACAAAGAACTACAGACAACCAAAGAAAGCTGGGAGCAGGAGACGTGGTCTTCCCCATGGAAGAGCACAGCAGTTGGTTGTCCAGTGCCAAATGGTCAACCCTGACATACATACAAGTACCATTGCCTAGACTGAACAGATTATATTTAAGAATATATACATATATACATATATTTATTCATGCAATAATAGCTGAAAAAAGCAGCCATGAATTTAAAGGAGACCAGGGAGGGGTGTGTGGGAGGGTTTCAAGGGAGGAAAGGTGAGGGAGAAATGTAATTACAATCTCAAAAAATCATATTATGTATTTACTACTGTTTAAATGCAACATCATGGATGCTATGTACAACTGAAAAAACAAATAGCTAGTCGTCTCACCAGTGCTTTCCAAACTGATATCATAAATGGAATGTCTTCTGTCACAGGGATCATAATCACCCTGTAAAAGTCTATCCTGGCTCTTCCAGCTCCCATAGCTTTTGGACCACCATGCTCAATATTACTCCAAGGAAGCTTTGACATCTCTATTTACAGTAGGTTGTCATCATGCCCAACTTCCAAGGAGCCATTCAACATGTCACAAGAAACTGCTTCAGTTATTCTCGATACAGCATTGAATTTCATGAGTGTTTCCCTCCAGGTCTGTGAAAGCTAGTCTATGTACCTCTCACCTCAGCCCACACACCTCAAGACAGGCTCCATATGCGTCTCTCGTTCTTGCCAGCACAGCCTGCTTAGATCTGTTCGAGGATTCTTGAGGATCACACAGGCTCTCTCTTCTCAGAGCTGGTGATGGGTAGGTGCACCCGTATTAATATTGGGGGCTCTTCATCACAGATGCAGAGGGAGCATTTGCTGTCATCAGGTGAAGAATGCTCTGTAGGATTACTTCATCTGGTCTCAACAGAAAACAAAAATGGAAGCAGAGTCTTAAGGACTCTGGTTTTATTAGGAGAGCTGAAGAGGAAGAAGGGAATGAAACAGGGGTAGTGACAAGGATGTGACAGGGCTTTTCTATTTGCTTCACTGGCTGTGCCTTACCACGGAGACACATGCCTGTACCTCAGGACCGTTTCTTCAGAGTAGGAAAAGGATATATTTTATGTTCTTTTGTTAAAGAATAAGTTCCCTGCAGATCCCAACCCCTCTTTTGTATTGGGTTGGGATATGGTTATGAGGCGTTCCATGACTTCAGTGATTAACTTTGCCAGGGGAAAGGAGAGTCACACAGAGGGAGGGGAGGGGAGGTATACATTTAGTCACAGTCCTGCTTATTTGCAAGGAGAGAGAGCTGGGGTCTTCGAGTACATGAGATGCACATCAGTCATATCACTGTGACGAAGCCCTGATGCAGACTGTGTAGGGCAAAGTGTTTTTTCAGCTCAGGGTTTCAGTCCACAGTCCTTGGGCTTGTCTTTTTTTAACTGTTAACAGGAGAACACGGTGGCAGCAGGAATGCAGTGTTATTCACCTCAGGGCAGAATGGAAGTGGGAGATAGGAGCAGGGCTGTAAGGTCAGGGAGGACACCATGAGGGTCTTCAGTGACCAGCGACCTACTCCATCCAGTTACATACTGAATCCTAAATTCCCAGAACCTCCCAGAACAGTACCACCAGCTGAACACCAAGGTTTTAATACATGAGCCTTTTGGGGAGATACTTCACATCTAAATTATTACAAGGTATCTGTTGTAAGACAATGCCCTTTCTCTCAACTAAGTACTCTCCCTTAATCCCAGGAATCAAAGGGCTCACTGTGAAGCCAGTGAGACGGCTCAGTATTTAACAGTGCTTGATGCCAAGGCTGACACCTGAGTTTGATCCCTAGAACCCACATGATGGAAGGGGAGAACTGACTGATAAGGTTGCTCTCTAACTTCTGTTTGCACATCCCTTCCGTCTTGCCCATCAAGTGTGATTCAACTCATTATTAAGAGAATCAAATCCCACCCCTCAAATGCTTAGAAAGGGACCTATTTTTGCCTTGAGTGGTGAACGTTATTTTTCTTTGTACAGAATGATGATGTGGGGACTTAAGGTGCTTCTTACCCAAACAAGAGATAGCCTTGGCTTTGCTGATATCCATCTCTACAGCCATGCCCAGAGATTCCATCTGTCACCAGGCTCCAGAGCATCTCAGTGTACTTGCTACTTGTTGGAACTGGGCTTTCTCTGGCCATCTATTTGCCACCCATCTATTAACTTCACGATTTCCAAAACTTGGTTATTGTTTTCTTCATCGTTTTAAATTTTCTTTATGAATCTATACCATACCACAAAATATATTATTTTCATCTTGTGGGAATTCAGGAGAGAATGGAATTATGTGTTCAGTCAATACTGTTTTACTTGGACATCTCTTTTATTTATTGAAAAAAATGCTGTAAAACCATTTCATTAAGGCAGTTCTCTTATTCTGGAATGACTTACTTAGATAATAGCCATAAATAAAAGACATTGCCTTTGTCATAATGTTTGCAGTTTGAACAGACAGTATTGAATGATTATGGAAATAAACTTAGATGGGCTCTGCAAAGGAAAGATTCTCAGATGGGGAACATGAATATTTACAGTACAGATTCCACTAGAATCTTCCGAAAGGCCATCCTCATTATTAGAAGGAACTTTTTAGTATAACTGTCACAGTCCTGAGGACACCAGCTGTTAACAGTGGTTCCATTAACCACTAAAGAGTGCACACTCTAGTAACATAAGAAAGAATTAAATGGAGTCAGAGTCACATTTCAGAATCCCTGGCAAGATACAGCTATTGGTACTAAGGAAGCACCCCCATCACAAACATAAGTTATTAACTGGATGCTTGCCAGGAGAGAATGAATTGCTTTATTCTTTTTTTGAAGCACGTGTGTGTGTGTGTGTGTGTGTGTGTGTGTGTGCGTGCGTGTGTTCACATTTTCACGTGTGAGTATGGTCATGTGTGTCACAGAGTAACTATGGAGGTCAGATGACGACCTCAGGTTGGTCCTCACTCTTCTGTGTTGTGTTGTACTGTTGTGTACAGCAAGCTAGTTGCCTGTGAGCTTCTGGCCTCTCATTTCACGTCAGCAGCAGTGGGATTGCAGGTGTAAGCTACCATGTACCCAGCTTTCCATGGCTTCTGGCATGCTAACTCAGGTCCTAATGTCAAGAGCTTTTGTTCACTGACCCCTCTCCCCAGCATTTAGCTCTTAATCTTTCTATGAACAAACTTTTATCTAATATCTACTGACTGCACAAACTAGTATATCCTATATCCCAGATAGTAGCTGTTAAAAGTCATCCAGTGAACATACCTTGAGTCAAAATGCTTCTTAAATGTTAAACAGTATTTTAAGTATTTGGGAGGATTTGGAGGTGTTAGAGTGATAAACATTATGTAAAGACAGGGGATTTCTAGCTTGACTTTACAGGAGAATGTAAACATTTCCTATTTCTACTTACATAAAGCTAAGCAGCGTGACTTCAGGTTAATAGAATTTACTGTAATGAGAGTTGCCTGGAAATTCCTCAGCTTTTAATTCTATAGATAGAGGATGTGGGGAGACAGTTCTAAGTTGGAGGTCGCTGGTCGCCTCACAGTTCCCGCATAGAAACCACACTTGTCTTTGTTTTGTTTTTCCTTTCTCAAATCAAAGTGGTGGTTTTAGATCATAGACAGGCGGGCTGGTGAGGTGGCTCAGCAGGTTAATGTGCTTGTCCCCAAGCCTGGTGACAAGAGTTGGAGTCCCTAGAACTTAAAGTGGGGGAAGGAGTGGCCTGACTTCCAAAAGTGTTTTCTGACACCCACATGTGCGCTATGGCATGCCCCGCCCCCAGCAAACAAATAAATGTTTAAGAAAACATTAAAATCATAGGACGTCAATGGAAAGTAGGCCTAGGCATCACCAGATTCAGCATCCCTTCAGCTGCCGAAACTTCGCATTTCTATTTGATCCATTTTATGTTTCTCAATGAAATCACCCTGCTGTGCCTATTTTATACATTAGCGACTGTGTATTTTTGGCGTGTTATTGGCAATTGGTAGTTCCAGTGTCTGAGTCATCTCTGATTCTGGTTCCATTCATTTCTTCTGCTCTTGACGGTGCTTACTTTTTTTTTTTTTTAATGTCTTGTTTTGTATGCGCCCCATGGTATTTGACCAATTGCTATGCTGCAAGTGACAGAGGGACAGACGTGGAGGAAGTCTAACCATTGTGTTTAAAAGTGGATGGATATGCTTCTGTCCCTAACTGGCTCTAGTCAGTCTAGTTATGAATGGAGCTGGATTTTGATTTTGTGTTTACTCCGCTGCCCCCCAATGCTATAGATCATCCTTTGGGCTTTGAACAAATCAAACAAGTACTCTGCTACTGAGCTGTTGCCCTGGACCTTTGTTGCTTGCTTCCCTCTGCCCCTCTCCATAAGCTTCAACATTTTTCCTCTTGCTTTACCGTAAGCTGCTGTTGTGGATTATGATGTACGCCCATGGTGAGGTGTGCTAGGTTCTTTGTCTTGGAAGCTTCAGACTGAGGCAGGCTCTGATTTCCTGGATCTGGGGCTAAAGCTGTATAGATTTTCCCAATTCTATTTCCCATGGGAGTCAGACTATACCTTGTATTTCTGGGTGGTTTCGATGTGAGAATTCCAGGTCCCTCACAATGGGAGGTGACTTCTACAATCACTGTAGCCTCCTAGTCACAAACTCTTTTCTAGGTTTCCCTCATCCATTAGATGATTTTTGTTTTGTTTCTCCCATGGCAGTAGATCCAGGGGTGAAAGGATTTTCTTTTGATCCCTTAGTGACTCAAGATGGTTTTCTTTATGAGAAAAGAATGTAGAGTTTTTGGATGTCTTACCCTTACATTCTACCAAAGAGGGGGGCCCCTTGAGTTTTCTCTTCCATTTTTATGTTGCATCTTGGGTATTTAATAGAAGTCCATAGAGAAGATCATTTGAGTGCATTTGAACTTCATGTGCACTTGGGCCTCCCAAATGTTCCACACTGATAAAGTAGACAATTTTTGACCTTTAGGAATTCGAGGAAACGTTTTTCCTGATTCCCTGTTACCTGTTTGTGTGACAGCCACCCCTTTCCTGTTTAATGCTTGAGGTTACAGCTCGCAATATTCTCATTCTTTGCAGTTCAGTTACCTAATAGACTGTGGAAGAGTTAAGAATCTTAGGCTTTTCTTAAAAACAAATTTTAGAGACAGGCCCTGTACCCCTTTCTAGGGAACCCACTTGGAAACTGAGCAGCCAATGGGTTTCCTTTGAACAGGGCATCTAGGTCCTCTCCATGCATGGTCCTTGGTTGGAGTTACTGGTCTCTGCAGGACCCCCTGGGCCCAGGTATTTTGGCTTTGTTGTTCTCCTTGTAGTGTTTCTGTCCCCTCTAGGTCTTTCTTTCTTCTTCTTTTTTTTTTTAGAAATTAAATGAGCACATTTTTTTTTAAGATTTATTTATTATTTATACAGTATTCTGCCTGCATGTGTGCCTGCACACCAGAAGAGAGCAGCAGATCTAATTATAGATGGTTGTGGGCCACCATGTGGTTGCTGGGAATTGAACTCAGAACCTTTGGAAGAATAGCCAGTGTTCTTAACCTCTGAGCCATCTCTCCAGCCCCTCTAAGTCTTTCTATCTCCCTCGTTTTACATAAGGATTCCGGCACTCTGCCCAAAGTTTGTCTATGAGTCTCAGTATCTCCTTTGATACCCTGGTGGGTAGTCTTTCAGTGGCTGGCTCTTTGATCACCTTCCCCTGGGGGTTGCAGCCTTACCAGGCCACAGAGGAAGATGATGCAGCCAGCCTTGATAAGACCTGATAAACTAGGGTCAGAAAGAAGGGGAGGAGGTCCTCTCCTATCAGGGGATTAGGGAAAGGGCATAGGGAGAGAAGAAGGGAGGGTGGGTGGTCCTGGGAGAAGTTGAGGGAGGGGACTGCAGCAGGGATACAAAGTGAATGAATTGTAATAAATAAATATATAAATAAAATTAAGAAAAAAGAATCTTAGGTCTCTCCCAATCTTTACTCTTTGTTGGATCAGGAGCCCCATTCTCTTTGGAAGCATAATCTTTTAAAACCGTATTTTAAAAAGAGCTGGTTTTTCAACTCAAGTCCTCAGCTGGAAGGAGATGCAGAAACTTAGTTATTTTTTAAAATGCCATAACCATTTAAAACACACTTTGGATCATGTTGTGAAATATTTCTGGTAGAACCTTAGACTGAGAACAGTGAATTTCATATGTATCTTCTCTCTGTAGTGTCACCTTCAGATGGAATTTAACATTACACCGTTCAGTAGACCCTTCTCTTGAGTGGCAGAGAAATGCTCTTATTACTGATGACCTCATATAGACATCTCTGCAAGGCTATGGTTGAGGGGGACTCCCAGGGTTGTGTGGGAGTATAGTTACTGGCTGGCTGATGATTCAAATTGTGCAGTTTGTTACTATCACATTTCCAGTATGGGTGATTTCATTACTTTTTAAAGACAGCTTAGTTTATCATCAGTTTTGACAGTTGTGTGGTGTTAAAATGCATTCCAAGATTCCCTTTTGTGGTCCATTCTTAGCCTCCTGCCTCTGGTTCCTCCATTCCTGAGAACTTGAACCAGTGTTTGTGGTCATCACCGTGGCATTCCTTTAACGGCATCTACTAGCTCTTGCTCCAAAAGTACCCCAACACAGTACCTAGCCAAAGCAACCCCAGGTGTACCCGAATACAATACCTGGTCAAAGCAATCCCAGGTGTATCTCAACACAATGCCTGGCCAAAGCAACACAAACCTGGATCTACTTTTGGTTTTTTGAGCTTCATTATTGCCTTTGCACCTCCTAGATTTTAAGTCTGAGCATTTCTTCATGGTCTGCAATTTGGTTTTCTCTCTTCAGAAATGTCTTGGCAAAGAACTCTTGTGGTATTATTACGGTAGGCTAAGAGTTAGGAAATTGGGAGTGGGGGCCAGTTGTCAAAAAGGCAACTTAACAACTTTGATTTGTTAACATTGCGGAAAGTGGTCTTTACACTACTTGTCATTGCTTAGTTAAAAAGAAATCAAAAGAGAAGATTGGGCTCTTAAACTTGCCTCAAAAGCTAAAAGGGAAGCTGAAAGCAATAGGTGCTGTGTGTGCCCTTCTTGCCATACAGCTGACACAAATTAATAGGTAACCCCAGCTAGTAAATTCAGCTAGAACACCTGTCTTGAATCTCAGGTCCCACAAGCGGCCTTTAACAGACCAAAAGTTAAAAACAATCAGAAATAAAGTGGTTATGTGTTTCTTCCTCCACTGGTCTAAGCGAGTAAAATGCAGTTTTCTTGACCACTCCAATAAAGTCTCAGGACAGACTGAAAGACAAGTTGTAACACACCCCCTCCCCCCACCTCTCTGCCTTTGCCCCTTATTAAAAAGCTCTGCTCTCCTCCCCTGATCTCTGGTTTTATTAGAAGCCCCACTTTCCCTTCTGGTCTCTAGCTCTTTGTGTAAAATGATGTGCTGGGATAGCACTAATATTAGGTCAAGCCTTACTGAGTTCAGAGATGGCTCTACAGTAACAGTGCCCGGCCCTTGGAAACCAAACTGACAGGTGGGGGAAGGACTGCCTTCCTAAGTGAACTGATCACACTTCCCTTGACAGTCCCTTCAGCTGTTCACCCACAGCCCTGTCTCCCTCAGAGTAAACACTGCAGTGTCTTCTTATACGTTGCTGATGGGCATTTTAAGGAAAAGAAAGTATATTGACCTACCCATGGTGGCATCAAAATTGTGATTAGATTTCCAAATTTGGTTTACTGCTCTGCTTTTTAAATTTGAGATAGATTATGGTTATAATAATTATAAACCTGGTACATTAAGTGTTATTTTTGTGCCTAGTAATTTATTTTTAGTAAAAAATATATATGCATATAGATGAAAGCAACCACAATGGTTATTATATCATTGTCTTGCCGTTTTTTTGATATTTCTAAAATAATATTTATGTACTATCTCTTTGATAGGCAGTGTTTGTGTGTTTATGTTATATAACATACTTAGAAATTAGCTTTATACACTGTTGTGTTTCTTATTTATACAGCTTGTTGTTTTCTTCTAATTAATAATCTTTATTGTTGGATTACTTTTTCTGTGTATGTTTCACTGAGCTAGTCATTGCTTAAGTGTTCTCTGATGAGTTCATGCACTTCAGGTATAATGATCAATCTTGGTTGTCAATCTGGCAGTCCTGAGATGCCTAGGAGGTTAGTAAAGCCCATGTTGGTGCATTTGTGGGGACATTTCCAGAGATGGTTAGATTGTGAGGGCTCTCATATGATCAATAGCTTGACCTATTTATGGAGTCAAACTTGAATAAACTGTTGTAAAATGGTGGAAAGAGCATAGGTCACAGCTTAGAGCAGCAGTTCTCAACCTGTGGGTCATGACCCCTTCCAGGGTCACATAACAGATATTTATACTACAATTTATAAGAGTAGCAAAATTACAGCTATGAAGTATCGACAAAAATAATTGTATTTTTGAGGATCACCACAACGTGAGGACCTCTATTAAAGGGTCACAGCATTAAGAAGTTTGAGAACCACTGTCTTAGAGGACCTAACTTGAGCCAGCAAGACAACTTGCTATAGAAAGGTGCTTTTATGCCTGACAACCTGAGTCCAACGTCTGGAACCCACACGACAGAAGGAACATGTTGACACCTGCAAGTTGTCCTCTGACTTTTATACAAATGCTTTGATAAGTAAATGAGATGTAATCTAAAGAGAGAGGGCATATCTTGCTTGGCTTCTTCCTGTCTTCATTCAGCTTCTTAGCTACTATGAGTTTGGTTGTAGTCATGATGAAGAGATATCTCTAAAACCATGAGCTAACTAACCTTCCTGAAGTTGTTCTTTGAAGTGTTTGCTCACAATAAGGATGAAGTCTGTCCACACAGATTTTGTCTGAGCTTTGTGACCATGCTTATGGTCGCTGTTGCTCCCTGCACTGTGTGTGGTGCCTTCCATAGCTCCTTCCATACCTCCACAGCTGGAGGTAGCCTTCCATAGCCTCCTAGGGATATTAGCTTTCTCATGTTGACACTGCTTTGTGGTTATCTCAGTTTGCCATCTGGTTTGGTTGATCAGAGCCCCCAGTAGCTTCCTGACAAGTGTGGTATCTTCATCCTACTCTACTGTTATGACATAGCCTAACATAACGAAAACATCAGTTTTCCTCGGAATTTTATAAGTTTTGCCATGGCCATTTAAAGTGTTTCTCTTGAACAAATTTTATTAATGGAAGAGTTACAGTGAAAAGCTGATTTCTGTATACCCTTTGCCTGCTTCTCTTCATAGCTACTATATATTTGTCAATACTAAGACATTACTATTGATACATCGCTTCTAATTGAATTACAGATTTTAGGTATGTTTCACTTCAGAGAAACCTTATTTTATTTCTCCAGCTATTTGCAATGGATAGCTGCTGGAATAGAGAAAATCAGTTTTCTTTAATAGAACGATGCTAGGCTTGTCAGACTACTCCAGGACTGATCTCATGCCCAGAAGGAGCTGGCCAACACAAATCAGGCTCCATTTTGTTTTAACATATATTTTTGTTGATTATTTGTGAATTTATATAATGCACCCCAATCACACTTGCTTCCCATTTCTCCCAGGTCAACCCTCCCACCATTGGGCCCTTCTCCCCTACCCCCTAAAACATGTCAACTCCAATTTGTGTTGCCCATATACTCATTGGAGTACGCATGGTCAAACTCCCAGTCACTAGCTCCGTAAAGATAACTGAGTTCTTCTGGCTCTGATTGGATTTATTTATTTATTTTGTGATTTATTTTATTTTTTTAAAGAGAGAAAGAGCATGAAGTTCCATGGGTTTGGGGGGAGTATTGGGAAGGGGAAAGCACGTGATTACTTGGCTCCCAGTTGGTGGAACTTTTGGGGATGGATTAGGAGGTGTGGCCTCTTTTGAAGAGGTGTGTTACAGGGGGTGGGAGGCAGGCTTTGAGGAGTCGAAAGACTCCCACCATTTCCAGTATGTCCTCTCTGCCTCACACCTGTTGATGAGAATGTGAACTCTCAGCTGTTCCTATTGCTATGCCTTTGCTCCAATATCAAACACTATCAAAACCTCTGAAACTAAAAAGCTAATTAAATTCATTTAAAAAACATAAATAGCCTTCACCATGGTGATTTGTCACAGCAGTAGAAAAATAACTAACATTACATCAAAATATCAAGAGCTATATTACTTGCATTATAAAACTTTTCTATGCAGAGGAGTATATGGGCATAGGTGAAACTGGAGAAAAGTAATCAAGCAAGGCAACAAGAGAGGGGAAGCAGACTGGAGAAAACTAGGCTCAGTCTCAGCTGTGATGATATATTGTTTTGGGACAGAACTTAGTACTTCCCACCTCTGTAAAATATGGTTGTTGTGTTTATTTCATTTGATTGCTAGGAGAATTAAGCGAAACTGTCTCCTCTTTTGCCTGGTGGAGTGTCCAATGCATAGAATAGTCTCAGTAAGTGTTGATATGTTCCCTGTGATACTTCAGCTGTTGAGACTATGGAGGAAGAAAAAACATTCGCTTCATGAAAAGTGTGCTGTGTCCCATTGTTGAGCGGCAGGAACGTGGGGTCTGCCTTTCCTTATAGTTTCAAACTCTCTTTCTCCTTCTCTCAATGCAGGGCTTACCACCCAAACAGTGGAAGGCAGAAGTTAGCCACCTCAGCTGCCCAGAGCCAAGCCTGTTCACCTTCTCATCTCCAACTTCTCCAGCCCTACGTGGGAGATCCTTGAGAGAGCTGTGGCTACCGAGCTTTCGGCAGTCTAAGAAAGAAGCCCAGGCACTGCGGTGGCTGGTGGATAGGAATCAGAACTTTTCATCCGAAGAGTTTTGGGCCCTGGTATTTAAGGACTAATTTTAACAGGCACTAGAATGACAGAATAAGGTTAATTTTCTTGGATGCCTTAATATTTGAAGGTAATAGCTATTTCACCGAGTATCCTTTAGGATAAGAATTAGTTGCAGCAGTTCTCACAAAGAGTGCTGTCAAATAATAGCCACGAATTACTTTTAGGGGTTGCCTCTATATTTTTATACTAAAAAAAAGCAGACATTTAAAAATGGACATTGGTTGCCTTCAGTTTATGTATTTGGACCCATTTACTCACTGTCTTCTTTGGAACCTGACCCAAGGTCAAGTGCCTTCCTTGCTGCACATCTAGCTGTGAGTATGTGATGTTCACCTCCCTGTCAGCAGCTCATTGGAATTTGGCAAGCCCCGTTTCTTGATGCTGAGAGTGAATGAAACGAGTTAGAACTTGGCAGTGAGAGATTCCATCTGTTGTTCTCAGGGATGTGAGCGAGTAAGAAAACCTGTCAGGCTTCTCTGCTCTCCCAGTTCAAAGGATATATGCACATCTTCCTGCCTCTCTCCACCCTTGCCGCCTCACTAATCTAGTCTATATTCATTTCACCTGTGTCCTCCTCCCATTTCCCTCTCAAGTGTAATTTTCTATAAAGACATAACTCCTCCTACTTTTTCCATCAGTGAGATGTCACTAATTGTTTCTTATACTATAAAGCAGGAGAGGAAAAAATTGTCAGATTCATGTCAAAGGGCCATTTGTTTTGATCAAGGTGAGGGCAGTGAATGCCTTTCTCTCCTTTGGGTTGAAGCTGATTGTCATTAGGATGATGGATACTGCCTGTCAAGGTAGGCAAGCATTCTGCTGAGGAGCATTTCCTAGTTTCTAATGCTGCTGGAAAAGGCATCAGCCATATTATCTCGTTACCCACTGGAGCTCACAGAAAATAAAGAGGAACAACACTGGCTTTCATTCCATTAGAAGGTAAGGAGAAGGCTAGTCAGCACAGAAACCTCGTGATAGCTGGTGTGATGGCTTCTGTGTTCTCTATGTTGGAAGACAAGCCATTACAGCCAGCCTGTAAGAAATGAGAGTTAAAGACAGCATATTCTTTACTTTTTCACCCTGTCTGTGGGCAGTTTCTTCTCAATCCCACATCTGTCATGGACTAAGTATGATCTTAAACATATCACTTAACTTCCATGGACCTTGGGTTTTATATCTTAAGAAGAAGTGATTGATCTGGTCTTCGACGTTGTAACATTCTTTAACCACTCATCAACATTTAAGATGA
Source organism: Pachyuromys duprasi (assembly GCA_028658305.1). Taxonomy (NCBI): domain Eukaryota; kingdom Metazoa; phylum Chordata; class Mammalia; order Rodentia; family Muridae; genus Pachyuromys; species Pachyuromys duprasi. Next base: position 98,356,853 of record CM053764.1, on the reverse strand, counting down.
TTAATTTTATAGGAGCTTTTACTAAAGCGGGAATAAACAGGTTTAGATTTGTGTTTTTCAAGAGAAATGCATTCTTTGGAGAAAGGAACATATGTATTTTACATAGTATTGAGAATGGAGGGGAAGCCGTACCAGTTGATCTAACATCCAAGCAGCAAATGTTTGAAAAGGATTGTTGGTGTAAAGTTAGGCTTTAAATTGTGTACTGAATGAAGTAGAATTTTTTCTGAATCCTCAAAAAAATGGTCTGCAAGAGGATTTGTATCTTTGACAAAATAATGTAGCAGCTTCTCTTTCCATAAATGTCTAAAACAAATAGTCAATGCTTACATGTGTCTTCAATCTCAGTATTTCAGGCATTTTGTAACATTTTTTGGGAACTTCAAATGAGTAATGATGAATATGACTCTCCCCTACCTTTCCCAATATCCTTGCAATGTCCACTCCTCCTACCTTTGTCTTTTAATTGAAAATTGACTCTTCTCTCATACAATACATTCCAACACCGTTTCCCCCTTCCACTTCTAGCCCTCTTCTACCTACCTTTTCCTGCAAATCTTCTTCCCCTCCAGTCCTTCTTCAGAGAAGAGCAGCTCTCCAATAGACAACAGCCAAACAGGACAGAACAAGAGGCTGGGCATTAATAGTATAATAGAAGATGGGCACAGTGGCACATTCCTGTAATCCCAGCACCTGGGGAGGCAGAGGCAGGCAGATCTCTGTGAGTTCAAGGCCAGCCTGAGCTACAAAGCCAGTCCAGGACAGCCAAGGCTACATAGAGAAAAGAGAAACCTTGTCTCAGAACACACACACATATATGTATATATATATATATATATATATATATATATGAATGAACACAGTAAATCCAGTTAGTGCCACTCATATGTACATGGGGGAGAGGCCATACCCTGGCACACAGGAACACGTTCAGGGGCCACATTCTCAGTTGTAAATAGCTCTTTTGTAAGGCATGGAGCCTTACAAAGATAATGTGTCCCACTTTTGCAGGGACTGTGACTGACTTGAAGGTGTGCAGCTCTTGTACAGGCCACCCCAGCTGCTGTGAGTTCATCTGTGTGATAGCAATGCCATGTCTAGAAGATGGCATTTCACAACACTCGTTCCTGTGTTCTGGCTCTTGATTAACACTCTTCTCACCCCCTTCTTCCTCAGTGTTGCCTGAGCCTTGACTGGGGGCAGATGTTTAAGACGGATGTCCCATTTCTGGCTGGACACTCGTCCTTTTATTCTTAGCGCTTTGGCCAGTTGTGTATCTCTCCAGTGGCTGCTACCCACTGACAAAAGGAAGTGAGCCTTAATCCAACCAGATGTTAGTTAGTTATCCCCGTAGCATTTGTGCCACGATTGCACCAGCATATCTTGCAAGCAGTTGCAAAATTTATGTTTTGGTTGATGACTTCCTTTCTCTTCTGGTAGCATACAGAGTACCTTCCAGTACCACGAATGCTAGTCAGTAGGGTTGAAGCCTCTAGTTAGGCACCAGCTTGACGTCGATATTTTCAGTGCTATACATCGATGTTGTCTTGAGCATTGGGGCCTCACCATCAGTTTACAGAGAAAAACAAATAGCCTTGACAGTAGCTTGGGTTATTTGAGGGTTTTTGTTGGGGCCCTTTGGCCAATGACCCAATAATATGTAACCTATTCCTGACACTAAAGGTTGCATTTAGTGGCAAAAGGTATTCAGTTGCAGCATTGTCTCTCTTACTATTTTGTGACTCCATTTAGATTTCTTTTGTATATGTGTGTATTTTAGGAAGCTTCTATAATAGCCAATTTCCATATGGCTCCTCAATTGGCCCTTAGTTTTAGTTGACTCTCTCCATATTTTCTCTCTTCTGGCTCTGAAAATCATATGCTGCTGCTTCTGTGATATTCCCTGAGCCATAGGTTTAGGTGTTGTGTTAAACATATACTTACTTGGTGGGACATCTCATGCTCACTTATTTTTTTGCATTTTGACCACTGATCAAAAGCTCTAAAGTAGCCTTCTATGATGAGGTGCACCATACTGATGAGAGCTACCATTATCTGTGAGTATAAGAATAAATGTTAAAATACAGCTAGAAACTATATTGACTTAGGAAGATGGTAAACGTAAGTTCTACTCTTGGTTCTGTGACCTCTGCAGCCATGGGTAGTTGGCAGGAGTTCCTTAAGTCCAATTAGTTTCCATCAAGATATAAGTGTCACCATTGCACATTTCATGTCACCTCGTTCCGCCATGTTCTTTTTTAAAAAGAGTTCCATAATAAAATTTTGTTTAAACTTCATTGGAGTATATCTCTAAAAATTTTTATGTGAAATAAAATCTTTGATTATGCAATAGCCCCTTTCAACTGTAGAGAATAGAGAAGAGGGAATTGCATGGGACTAAAAAGTGGAGGACAGAAAACAAAAGTTTGATACTCCATCCATTAAGCAAAATAATAGTAGTATGTTCACTCATATACAATTTGCTTCTGAACTCAAGTCTCTGAAACTGGATATTAGCCTAGCCTTTGGACCACCCCCCACTTCGCCTCCCTACAAAGAGATGTTGCTTTGTGCAGTGGTTAGCAGTTAACACAGACATTCACAACTGATCAGCTGGTCAAAGTGTGAAGAATGAGCATCAGTGGAAGGCTCAACTATAAATGGGACGTGTATATCACCATTCCCCAAGGTCGGGGGACCATTGAGGAAGAGAAGACAGAAAGACTGTAAGAGGCAGAGGTCAGGAGGGAGTGCAGTGAAGCAATGTCTTCTGGACATGACAGGTCTGCCACACTCCTGAACTCGCAGAGGCTGTGCGCGCCTGCCCAAGATCAGCTAGCCATTCTAGCCTGCAGTGCGAAAGAAGCTTTAGACCCTGACCTGCAACCAATGAACTGTGCACAGTTGTCATATTCTAGGGAAGAGAAGTCACTTTTCCTTAAGGGTGTTGTTCCTGGTAGGTCAGCATTGTTCATGTAGAATATCCAGCACCCAGGAGTATTTGGATAGCACTAGTTAGACTCGGTGGGTTATTTAAAAAAAAAAAAAAAAAGGACATGACATTATGAGGCCTATGAGGTCAGGTGTGTCTAAAAAGAGACAGGGAAAGGAATTGTGGGTGAATATGATCAAAAAACATTATATGACGTTCACAAAAAAATCAATAAAAACATTTTTTTAGCTTTTTAAATGGATTCTTTGTGATTTTCACATCATGCACCCCAGGCCCGCTAATCTCCCCACCACCTCATATCTGCCCTTGCAACCTACCCCCTAAAATAAAACACACACACATACCCAACAACAACGAAAGCATAGAAAACATCTCATCATGGAACCTTTAGACTGTCACAGTGTGTCCCACAGTGTATCCCTCTGTCCACATATCTTCACTTGCCAACATTCATTACAATGAGTCATGGGTCTGGTTTGAGATCTCTGCCTCCTATGACCCCATCAACAGGACTCCTCCTGGCTGCCCTGGATCATGGAGATCCCACAGGTTTGGATCAGCAGGATTGGCCCTTCCACAGGTCCAAACCATTTGCAGATGATACAGGTTTTGGAGTGGGCCAATTCAGAGCCCTGGATCGGGGGCTGAGTAGTAGCTGAGTTAGTCAGCGCATTGGCTTTCTCTTACCTGCACCATTAGGGCAAGCGCCCTAGCACTGTTCCAGCTCTGCCAGCGCGGCCACCGGCGGGAGGTAGGGTCAACTCTCCTCCCATGCCCTCAGGGTGGCTCACCAGCACCCGCGCCTCCAGAGCCAGCTCCAGTGTGCTGCCCAGGCAAGGGTCAAAGCCCACTTTCCCAAGTGCTGCAGCCTGCTGGGGTCTGGGCCAACTCTCACACTCTCACACCTCAGAGCTGGCTCATCTGTGCCTTTGCTAGCAGAGCCAGCTCCATTTGTATTGCCCAGGCAAGGTACAGGGCCCACTGACTGCTACAGCCAGTGAGGGGGAAGGGCCAGCTCTCCCTCACTCTTTCCTCAGGGTTGGCTCACTCGCTCATGTGTGCATTCAAATTTGGCTTCCAGAAGCCTTAAGGAGTCAAGGCTGGAGTGAGGGCCAGCACTCCTGTGCTGCCCAGGCCAGGTGCAGAGTGTGCTGTTCCAAGAGCTGCTGCTTATAAGGGGCAGGGCTAGATTTTTCAGCTCATGACCCTGTGGGCGAAGGGCAGAGGGGCAGTTAATACAAATATTTTTTTTCCTTTTTCCAGTATATCTTTTTTTAGAAATTTATTAATGTTTATATTAATCACAGGTTAGGTACTTTGCATCCCAGGCATAGCCCCCTCCTTCACTCCCTCCCACCCTCCCCCTCCCTCATCTCCCTCCTTCCCGCCCCCTCCAAGTCCACCAACAGGGGAGGACCTCCTCCCCTTCCATCCAACCCCAGCTCATCCTGTCTCCTCAGGGCTGGATGCAATGTCCTCTCCTGGGATCTAGCCAGTCTGTCACTCCCCGGCATAATACAAATATTTTAATGAAGTACCTTTCAGTGAAAATAAGTGAGGCATTATAAGACTCTGAGTACCCACAGACTTGAGACTTACATGCTTTGAGACTTACTTTTGTTACTTAGCATTTGCTTCCTCTTTCATTAGGTTTTCCTTAATAAGATGCCTTCCTGCTTCTGACAATCACTGTTACAGGGTGAGGAGTGTCCCCTAATCTAACAGGCCTGCAAATAGAAGCTGCCCTCTGAATGCCTTAGTGTGCTTTCCCTGTGTTTGTCCTGTCATGCCACACTTCTCCTTACCCCCCTTTCTGTGAACTGCTTCAAGGGGCCACCATGAAGAATGTCAATGCAATACTCACTTTAGTGTCTCGGTATATTTCACTTGGATTATTCACAAGAGTAAAGTTTCAAAACACTTTGAGAACGTGGACAGAAAAGCTACCACAATTTTTAAGAAGAGGATTACTAATGTTCACCAATAGTCTTTGCCTCTCCACCTAAAAATAGTCATTTTGATAGGCAATGTAATGATGTAAGGAGAGAGAGAGAGTGAGAGTGAGTGTAAAGGGTTCTGGGGAGGGCTTTGTGATTTTATTAAAACCAGGGACTAGGATGCTGGAGTGATGTCTCCATGAGAGCACTGGCTGTCTGTGCAGAGGACCCAAGTTCAGTTCATAGAATCCATGTTGGCAGCCAGTAACTCCAGCTCCAGGGGACCTAATGACCTCTCCTGGACTCCAAGAACATCTTCACACATTCTCTCTCTCTCTCTCTCCTACCCTTTCTCCATTCTTCCCTCCTGGGCTCATGAAATAAATCATAAACAAAACAAACAGAGCTACAGGTGTGATGGTGCACTCCTTTAATTCCAGCACTCAGAGAAGCAGAGGCGGGTGGATCGCTGTGAGTTCCAGGCTAGCTTGGTCTACAAAGCAAGTCCAGGACAACTAAGGCTACAAAGAAACCCTGTTTTGAGAAACAAAAAACAACAACAACAAAAAAACAAATCCAAAATAAAAAACCCAAACAGGTAAAAAGGAATGCCCAGAGTATTCTTTGTTATTCAACTCCTTGGGATTTTTGATGCTTTTGCACACAGCTTCAGACATCGTGATGACTCTGAAATGGTCCTGTTACAGTAGTAGACAAACCCTATAAACCTGCCTGTTTGATTGATGAGTACAGTTTAGACCTGGAACCCAAGGAGATTCTTTTCTTGCCTTCCTGTTACCCTTTTCTGATTCTTGGAACCGGACCATTTAGTGCACCTAGACTTAGAGAGGACATAGAAGTGACTAGACCTGTAGATCTGGACCCCAGTTATTCACTCAAAGGAGATCAATGAGGAGGAAGAAAAGAAGAGGAAGCCCTATCAGTGTTCTTCGAGGAAGCTCTTTCCTCTGCTCCATGTGATGTGGATGTGAAATGACAGGTACAACAATGGAGAGAGCTTTTACACCCTAGTGATGTTGCCCCACCACTTTCCCAGGCTTTCACACATTAACATAGAACTTAACTGGACCTGGAGATAGGGCTCACTGAGGACCTGGGCAAGGGGCCATAGTGTGGGAAGGAGAGGAGGGAATTCTCCAGGATGTTATCCTCTCAACTCATGGGGCTGAACAGCCTAATTATAAGCAGTCCATGGTGAAGCCATATCTGACCAGTCATAACAAGAGAGACCTTTGTTCATCTTCATGGACTTCTTGACTGTCCTCCTTTGTTCCTTTATACTCCTTGGAACAGTGATCTAGAAGGGTCCTTCAATCTGTGCCACTGAAGCTTCTGAAGTGAGTAGTCAGGATTGGACAGTGATGAATGCTTCTGAGGACATTTGGGTATTAGACAAACAATATGTCTTTTATATTACTGAAGAGCCCCACATCATCCAGTCTAGAGCATGAGAAGATATAGTCTATAAAGGCTGTTATAAATATTCAAATTTTTACTACCATGGACTTAATATTTTTTTTCTAATGATTGAGCTGATTAGGAGACTAAAGACCATCATTGTAGGTGATGGGGGTATTAATGGTTTGAGGCTGGCCATATTCCAAGAGCCTTTGAGATGAACTTAAGTTGTTTTTCAAACATACAGAGTAAACTCCTTTGATGAGTCTACTCAAAGAAAGGGAGAAAATGCCCATGGTAAAGCAGTAAAAATGATTAGTTAAACCACTGTGTGACAGAACAGAAATCATGGGATGTATGTATATTAATATTTAACATCTAAGGAATTTATTAGATTAGGTTCCCTTAAAATAGAAATACCACCGGCGACGCTGATAACTGTGTAGTTGCTTGACCCTGAGGCCGGGGCCTCAGCTGTGAGAGTGGATCCATAGCAGCTGTATTTTCCGATGAGAGGCTGACCATCCAGCGCTTGCGCAGGCCACAGGGCTGGTACCTCAGCAGTTGCAAGCTGTCTCAGTGGACCGAGAGGCAGGAGGATCACAAGTTCAAGACCAACTGAGGTTACAACACAAGATCCTGCAAAGCCAAATAGTGATTATTTGAAAATGAGAGTAAGATAAGTGACAATTATAGTTATCAACAAGGAAAATAAGGCTTTTAGTTTTCTATTTGGGAAACAAGAAAAATAAGTATCTGTATTAAAACAATTAAGAAAATAATTATTGCTTTGATCAGACAGCCTAGAACTTATTACCATATTTAATAAAATGTTACTGAGCATACAAGAGTGAGTCTAATGGATACAAACCATGTTGCCATGGAGTTCTTAATTCTAGTAGGGGATGAAAAATTAAAATGCTTCAGCAGAATATAAAACATTCAAGGAAGCTTTTATTTCTTTTCATAAGAGCCTGGTGAGATGGAATTTGCCTCTGGGCCCCTGCTGCTCCACGTGAAATGTGCTATAAGTGTGTGATATTTATGGAGTGTATTAAGTGGGCTGTCTTCATAGCAAGATTCTTTCAGAGCACTAAGAGTTCAGTTCTGTGCCAGCTAGGGAGCCTGCACGAGACGGACCTAGGCCCTCTGCACATATGTTTCAGTTGTGTAGCTTCTTGTGGGATTCATGGGGCTGTCTCTGATTCTGTTGCCTGCCCATGGGACCTTATCCTCCTAATAAATTGCCTCGTCCAGCCTTAATAAGAGAGGAGGTGCCTAGTCTTACTGCAGATTGATGTGCCATGACTGGTCTGCCCTTTTCTGAAGAGAAATCCAGAAGGATTGGAGGGGGGTAAGGGTGAGGGCAGGGGTGGGGAGAGGGAGGTTGTGGAGAGTGACTAGGAGGAGAGGAGGAAGGGGGAAAACTCTTCTAAAGGGTAGGCTACATGCCCAGTAGTAGATGGCCAACAGCATCATTGAAGGTTACCCGTCTCATGTCAAGGCTGCTTTCCTTTTAATTAAAAAGAAACTTTGAACTGTATTTATTTAGTTGTTCACTTTACATCTCAATCATAGTCAGCATTCTCCTCTCCTCCTGGTCACACCCTCCCTCTCTCTTCCGCCTCCCTCCTCCCCTCCCCTTTAAGAAGGAGGAGCTCCCCATTAACCCACCCCAGCACTTCAAGTCACATCAGGGATTTATTTTATTTTATTTTGACTATATATATTCTCTCTCTCTCTCTCTTTTACCCTACAGGTCCTTTGCATATACGTTATGGCTTCCAGTTTAGTTATTCTGGGATTCCTGAGAGTGTGAATAAAATGGCCACTGTGTTTATATAAGTTTCACATGCCCTTTTGAGGGGATACTCTTTTTCTCTGTTTGTTTGTTTTTTCCTATTCTGATGTATTACTTTTTTATTATATTTTATTATTATACCATAGAAACCTGCTTGTTTTCTAAAGAGAGATAGAAACGGAGTGGATCCATATGGAATGTGAGTTGCAGAGGGAGGAGAAAATGTAACCAGGATCGGTTATGTGAGAAAAAATAAAGCTGCTTTCAATAAAAGGAGGAAAAAAGTTCAGTTCTGCAGTTGGCATGTCTAGAAGCCATCATTTGTGTGTTTTTTTCCACTCTTTATTCCATTGTTTATTCCTGTTGCCGAGAAGTTGCATTTTGTTTCTAACGAGAATTGAGAGTTTGGGTGGTGGTGGGTGGTGGAAATAACATTGGTGAGCCCACAGAAGCAAGCAGTTGTCCAGCCTGTGTACATCTGTAGGAAGATCCAGGTGAGTCAGTTTTTACTTAGCCAGAGCAGCTCCAGAGTTTTATCTTACAGACTGCATTCAATCACTACTGTCCATAGGGGTTACTGAAAGATGAAGGGCTGCAATGCTTACAGAGGCCCTACATGGAAAGGAACACCTCTCAGCCTTTGTACCATCATTCAATTAGCAGTTGTTGGGTCGCTGAGTCATTGGGTCCCTTGTAAATCTCTAGCAATGGAATCTTAGAACTGCCTTAGAAATTATTCAGACCTGGAGAGGACAGGAGCTCCGCAAGGACCAAATATATCAGGGCACAGGGGTCTTTTATGAGACTGTTTCTCCAACCAAGGACCAAGTATGGTTATAACCTAGAACCCCTGCTTGTATGTAGCAAATGATAGCTCAATACCCAAGTGGGTACACCAGTAAGGGGAATAGGGACTATTTTGGACATGAACTCAATGGCTGGCTCTTCACCCTCCCACCCCCAAGGGAGGAACATCCTTGCTAGGCCACAGAAGAGGACATTGCAGCCATTCCTGAAGAGATCTGATAAACTAGAGTTAGACGGAAGGGGAGGAGGTCCTCCTCTATCAGTGGACCTGGAAAGGGGCAGGGAGGAGATGAGGGAGGGAAGGGTGGGATAGGGAGGGAGTGGGGGAGGGGGCTACGGCTGGGATACAAAGTACATAACCTGTGATTAATATAAAATAAAAATGTTAAAATTAAACAAAAGAAATTGTTCAGAAATTGGGTGTCTGAGAGATTCACTTCGTCATTGTTTAGCCAAGAGCCAACTACAATTCTTATCTCTAGAGGTCTGTTATTTTAAGGATCTGCAGACACCAGACACTTCTATCAGTCACTTGGTAACTTCATCAAAGAGGTTCACCTGTACCTTTCTATATTATACACCACTGAGGACTGTGATGAGCTATGCCATGTGCTGGGCCATCTATGCCAGCTGCCCAGCCTTGACAAGCTCTCTAGGGCTGGAAACCATGTTATATTCTGGCACTTGATTTAGGTCAACATGAAGATCTATGATGCACAAATATGGAAAACAGTGTACCTGACAGGCTTGATATCTTATTTGTAGAGTAGTACTGCTGGGTGTAGCAACTGCTGTGCCCCCTTCCAATGTCTGAGGCAGATGTTTCTCTTCCAGCCAAGAGCAGGTCAAGAGGATACAATAGTCATGTCTTGGCTCTACAGGAATCGGCCACTAGGTGTTGATATCATGTCTTATTAAAAAAAAAAAAGACATAAGATGATAAAGGAAGACACTCAATGCTAATAAACATACACACGAAGACACCCAGACATTATAACACACAGATACGCACACAAACACAGCCCAAGGAATTAGTCCCAATAATCCAATTTCCTGTAACTTGTTCTGCTTTATGATATTTCCACCCTTTCACACAATACCACTTGCCAGGGACTAAGGGACCAACTCATTTACAAAAAGCCAGTATAGACATTTCAGACCATTACAGGAAGGTTTAAAGAAAAAAGAAAGAGGAAAAAGTCAGGAGAAGAAATAGAAAACTAAAGTTCATAGAGACACATATTAGTACCTGTGATGGTAAGTGAATCATGCCAAATGAAAATGGTGCTTTCCAGTGAACAAGTTATTTTCCAGTTTTCTCTCTGTAGAGCAATAGAAACCTTGAACTAATGGTCACTTTAACTCATTAGATCCATCAGAAACTGAGTTGAGAGAAGAGGATTTTGGTATAGAAAAGATAGATGGGACTTGATTATTTTCCATAATGAAGTGAGGCCTAGTAGGGTCCAAACTCTCATCCTTCCCGAGTCCAAACATTTACCTTCTCCTCCCCAAGCAATGATGTTCTTGGTTGGGGGGGGGTTGCACTCAGCCTTGGAATTCCCCTGCCACCTCTACAACCTGTCTTTTTTTTAGTTCTTGTATCATTCATGGGCCAGGAGTTATACTCAGATCTCCCCTAGTTCTCCAGCTGCAGCTGGTGGGCAGAGGGGCTTCTTGGCAATTATAATCACATGAGGCAAATTCCTCAGTAAATATCATGACATTTGTCTATCTATATGCCTGTCTTCCTCTATAGCTACATCAACATCATCAATATCTTCTATTGGTTCTTTCCAAAATTCATATTTTCATCCATTTTTGAAAGACAAATATCACCAAGTCAATTTTACTAAACAGATGTTCGTTGACTTAGAAAGTGGTTTTTTAATAACACTTGTAAGTTAAAAATGCCTTCAGTCCAGCTAGAGTGCTGAATTCCATCTCAGCCAAAGAGCATTTTGTGGAGTCCTGTTGTTTCTCCCCCAGCATCCTGCGCCTTATTGTAGTCTGACCTGCTGCTGCCACCCGACCTCACTAGAGAGTCTCAGATTGCATGACCCCAGTGTGGGAAGAGATTAAAATTCAAAATTGGAAGTACAGTCCCATAAATGTGTATTACTTTCATAACATCATGAGGTTGAGAACACTGTAAGTTGAGCCATCATATGTCTGGGACCATCTGTTAAAAAAGACTCTTAAATTTTCCCAAACTCTGGAAGACATGGAACAGGCAAGTATGGCAAACATAGAGAAAGAATTACAGAAGCCCGTTTGAAGGGGACAGAGTGGGAAGCTGCTGTGGCAGATTGTTCAATGAAGCAGATACACAGATAATTCCAGATAGAAAGACTTCATGTATATGTGTGTGTTTCACAAAGTCTACACTTCATTTGCAAGAAATCCCCAAACAGGAAATGTGATGTTGAAAGCTTTGGGCTTTGGAGACAGACTCATAAGAGAGATAAATTTCAATGCTCTAAAAAGTGCTCTGTGACATTTTTGGCTTCTGAAGACACTGTTATTGAGCCAAGCTACCATACCTGGCTCTCAGTGCAGGAGGCTCGCACGCCCTCAGCACTGCCACCTATGGCTGCAGACTGGTGTTTGAGCCACACAGCCATCACTCCTACAGCCCCATACAGCCCCCGGTGAGGTTGCACAATCCTCCGGTGAACTAGAGGGCCGTTTGTGGGAGATGGAAAACAAAAAGAGAATGAGCCGTGGTGATCTGGTGTGGACTAGAATCTGTTTTGGCTTCAGTGAGGAGGGCCTTGTTGTAGCACTCTTGTTAAACAGTGATCTCATCTCTGGCAGCCTCTGAAGTGACCTTGGAAAAGACTTCTTACTCTGTGTGGACTTGATCAGAACCTCTAGACGAAACACGCAAGCTCAGCCAAACCATGTGTTCAATGTTTGTTTGACAGCATTCAGGCCCTGTCTTCCCTCTACTGGGAAACCTCAAAAGAGCCCTACATACCCTCATTCTTCCTCTTTCTGTTGTCTGCACAAACATATTTTGGGGGAACGTTTGACAGTATAAGCATGATATGCTGTGATATGGCAGTCTGGGGTTTGAACAAATTTCTAGATGACTAGAAAGTGATGGTAAGAACCAGGGGCCTGGATGTGTCTACCAGAGTTGATGAGTAATTTGAAATATGCTGTTACATTCTGCTTTGCAGAGGAGCACAGCTTGGGTTCAGGCCATACCCACCTTCTCTTGAGTTCACATATTTCCTTCAGGCACTGCCCACTGGGATAACTGATTAATTTCAAATAGCCGTTACTTGTTTATGACTGTTATGTAGGAGGATAGCACAGTCTAGGCTAATCTAAAATGAGAATAGCTACAGGCGAGTGACAGTTTCTCTAGTCATCTTGCATGAACTCCCATCATTCAAAGTCGGCCCTGGCAATTATTCAAGAGAAAACAGCAACATGCTGCTCTTCGCAGTGGGGGATTTCACTGTCCATTTGGGTCCCTAAGTTTACTGAATTTCAAAGAAACCATGACAACCATGGCCATCTCTGTCTTCTCCCCTAAATGTTTCTGGTTCCATCTGTTAGCTATTCCCTGATAAAATCTATTTTTCTTTCTCCTTTTTTCATTGTAAACAGGAGTAGAGTTATGAGTTACTTTAAAAAATTAAAACTCAAATGTACTTGGCTTGGTAAGTTATTAATAGGGGGCCAGAGAGATCACTCAATGGGTAAAGGAATTTGCTGCCAAATTTGATGAGCTGAGTTCAATCCCCAGTACCTTAAACAGTGGAGGAAGAGAACTAATTCCTACAAGCTGTCTTCTGACATCCACACTTGTGCTCTGTCACATGAATGCATACACACACACACAGCACACAAATGTATGTGGTGTTTAATATCTAGCATCTTAGTACTTTCTTTTTATTAATTTTTTGAGAGGTTGTTTTATGTAGCCTAGGCTAACCTTGAACTCACTGTGTAGCAGGAGCTAGCCTTGACCTTCCTGCTGCCACCTCCCAAATCTGGGATTACTAGGTCACCACACTTGACTCCTCTTTCTTAATCTTCTCTGACATATGAACAAGGTCCCTTGTTTTCTTTGTCGGAAAGTTCTTGTGCAATGTACAGTTCTTGTGCAATGTATCATCACAGAGCAGGGATGTTCCCATTTCTACACCGCATACTTTGCCCCTTTTATCACCAAGGATCCTATCCTGTGTTTCACAGAGCATCTGAGAGCACAGTATCCTGAAAATGGATTTGGTCACATTGGGTCATTCCTGTTGGACTTAACAGATACAGACAAATCTCATACTTGCCATGTCCCACAGATAATATGCAGGCCCCTTGTTAAAAAGCCAGAAGAAGTGCAGCTGGCAGGACTGTTCGCCTGGTAACTGCCTGTGGCCATTCCAGTCCTTGCAATTCTCTGTTGCTAAGGGTCTTTAGACTTTTGATCCTGATCACACCTTCTATGGGGTTTCCCTAGTTGTGCCTAGGAAGCTTAGGCTCACTCTTCCAAGGTTGTGTCCATACAGCTCTGGTTTCTTGCTCAGATGACTTTCCTATTTAGTTTTTCCTCCAAATGTGAGCGAACTGTATCCTGCTCACTTCAGATCTTATCTCTTTAGCACCCCCCTCCCCATCTCAAATCAAACACCCTTTACTCAATCTGTCACATATCACCTTTCCTTGATTTTTTCCAAGTGTGTATCTTCTCAGTATGTCTCCAGGTTCTGGCTATGCAAAGTGAGTACATGTTGTTCCGGACTCTGCCTATTGTCTTCATATATCTGCATTTCATACATACTGTTTTATTTCCTCTTCTGGGAATATTAGCTAAATGATTCTCTGTGTATCCTGCAAGACTCAGATCTAACTATGTTCTCAGTGAAGTCTGTCCTAATAGTCTCAGATGTGGTTAGTTTCTCCTCCAACCCACCTCCATCTCTTGGTGGGATCTCATATAGAGGCAGAACTTTCACTCGTTATGTAGCTGAGGCTGCCCCTAAACTTCTGATCCTCCTGCCCCCAGCTTCCTGAGTGCTGGGATTAAGGGTGTTCAGTTCCCCCTCCTTTCATTACACATTGTGTGTTTCTTGTGTAACCACCAGGTTATACTCCAGTGTGGAATGGAGGAAGCAGTGTGGCCCATTTCCCAAATGGTGTTGCCAGATAATTGGGGCAAGTTAACATTTACATATTCACTTTTGTGCATATTCATATACCCATGAGCTGGAATAACACATACACTAACTTTTGGGCAGAATTCTTTATTCCAGTTCTTTAACTTTCCATGGTGGATTGGAAGTAGGTCAGTGTGTTCATTGGCCCTAGTGTTTTGGATTATGTAGCATGTGAATGGTCCACAGAGTGTCTTGCTGAATTATCTCATGCCTTTCCTGTTATTGTCCCATATGTTCATCTAGTATGATCTTGGCACCTATAGAAGGATTAATATTATTTTAAGAATCTGTTTAGCTATTTGTCTCCTGCAGATAGAATTCCTTGGAGATCAGATGATACTTTTTTCTCCTATGCACAGTGTCAGACAGATCAATGAATGAGTTTATGGACTTGACTCCTACCTGTATTTCTATTACCAAAGTTAATGACTTAAGTTAAGTACCATGCTCTAATTTAACTAAAAACCTACTTGTAACCATGAGAAAATGTGCTTGAATATATACAAGTGTATTTTCATTCTGATTACCTTCCCATTTAAAATTAGGAGCAAGCCTGGGTAATACTTTCTAGTGCAGATGTCTTTAAATCATCACATTACATTTTATGGCAGAAATTCAAGCCAAGCTTGGATAATTCATTTGATCACTTTCCAAATCTTAGGGCTGGAGGTCAGCTTATAGACATAACATATATGTTCATAGAGCATGTAGACATCATTGGGGAAAAATTAACGATCACAGAAGATGCAAACAGGCAAGATATGAATGATTTTTTTTTTCTCACAGGCACTTTGAGAGGAGGAAACTCTCTTCGCAACATGGATGGTGGAAACAGGGGTGGGGCCATGTATTTTTCCTCTGGGATTTGAAGAACCCAGAGAGTTCTCTTGTTGTTGTGCACCTGTGACAGGCCCAGGAGAAGGAACACCTGGAATTCCTTTGGGTTTTGATAAATGATATGAAGAATAGGTTGTGTTGCTAAGTACTAGAACTCAGAAAGCTCTCTGGAGAGCTAGATGCCTGGCAAACACCCACAATGCATTAAAATTCTAGGTTTGATGGTAGATTATCAGGCTTCTTTCCAAGGTGAAAATGCTGGAGTAGGAGATGAAATTATTCAGTGCTGTAAGCATTGATAATTTGCCCATGATCTAGCAAATAAACTTCCTTGCATGTTCATATAAGCAACCATTATTGGATCACCAAACCAAACCAATCTCATCAAAGTATGGGAGGGGATAATCTGGGAAGAGGAAAAAATTCAGTGGGAGATGAGGGGGTGATAGGCTTATGACCATGATATAACCTAGAGGTGTATGAAATTGTCAAAGAATAATAAAAAAGATCACTTAAATTATGGAATATCTAAAAAACTGCCCAAATAATAAAAACATTATTTCATATACAAGAAAATGGATGCAGAGGAGATTCTTATATTAAGCAAATTAAGTCATATTCTGAAAGATAAAAGTTTCTTTCAGCTGTGGAGCCTAGATTTTATATGGGCAGATAAACTCATGTATGTATAACATGAAAATAGAAGCAAATGGAAATGAAGGAGATTAGTGGGAGGAGAAAGAGAAGAGGGTGGAGAGGAACATGCTCAAAGTACGTTAAATACACGTAGGAAAATGTTGTTACAAAATCCATCACCACATACAATGAATATACACCAATGATTAAAAAACCGTACACTAAGAACTAAAGGAAACTGATGGCATAATTCCTTATGCTTTTTGATCCTTTCTCTCAGAATTGTCTTTCCTCCTGAGCTAAGCATTGCCCAACTTTTAAAAAGTTGAATAGACACAGGATTCTGTCATTTCCTATTGAGCAACTTCTTTCTTTTTCTTCCTCACTGCCTGTCCCCATCATGATAGCATCTCATCCCTACACACCCAACCTCTGTGTATTCACTTGCTGTCGTGATATCACCTCTTCACCACCCCTCCCCCCACTTACTGCCATGACAGTACCTCCTCACAGCCTCGCCCTTGTCATTGTGGTAGTACCTCCTCACTGGCTCACTCCACCTGCCATCATGTTAGCACTGCCTTGCTGTACTTGCTAATTCTGTCCCGAAAGGACAGAGTATAAAAACACATTAAAATGTATCACACGTGGACATGACCTGTCAGAAGAAAAATTACCATAGCCTTAATCTTGGACCTGGCTTTTAATTGTTTTGAATCCAGTAACTTATCTCACTCTCAAACTCCTTCGAGTGTCTTAATCACTCTGTGGCAATACTGCCTTTTCTTCAGGGTAATTTAATAAAAAAAAAGATGAAATTGCTCCATGTATATTTTAATTACATATTTACATAAAATAGGTTGATGTAATATAGTCTTCTCTCCTGAATTAAGTGTAGCTTTGCTTTTAATGCAGACCATATTAGTCCATAAGAAATTTCTGGAACAACATAATGTTCACACATGAAAAAAAGATGTCCTGTTGGTTTCATTGTGACTCTCAATTGCATTAGGCAATTTCACATTCAACCCTTACTTTGATATCTCATTATTCTGCTCTGTTTATTCCTGGGACTCACATAAGGTGCCACAGCTATAAAACTGTCATAAAATCAGGCCGTAATAAAATTAACTTTAGGTACAAAAAAAGCTTGCCCATGTGTAGAGGTAAATAGCACCATTAAAATATATATCAAGCAAGGATTACTAGGTTGCCTCATGGATAATTTGGCAGCTGCTATCTTGGGTTGTTTTGGATGTGTGTCAGTAGTCTCTGAAGTCTTAGGTTTTAGCTGAGGCATACTCCCTATGGCTCTAGAGTGATCTAATTTACTTTTCTGCACCACAACCTTTCTGTGTGTTTTTGTTTTGCTTCAGCAAACAAAAGAGAAAACACAGGCATAATTCTTCCCTCTGTTAGAAGGATACATTTCTGTCTTCATCCAATTAGCTGTTTTAATTTGAAGCTTTCAACAGCAATTCAGATAAGGTGGGAGACTGGCAGCAATTAAGGGCAAGGATGGCTTTTGGAGGGCACAGTGAGCTGTTAGCATGAGTTTCGCTCCAGAGATCAAGTGTCAGGCCATGGCAGAAGCTTGGTCTTCCTATCTGTGAGTATCCATTAATCATAGATACATAGCTGCTAAGGAACCTTACAGTGAGGTGTCAGGCTAACAGGGGTCCAGGTACACAGGACTGAAGTAGCCAGTGTTGAATTCAAATCCCCGAGCACAGCTTGGTCTTCTTCATGAAGGATTCAGGAAGCTGGCTTCTTTCCCTCTTTGAAAAGCTTAAGCTCATCACGACTTGGACAGTTTAATTTAACTCCATTTATTCATTCTTAGTGATCCTTTTCATCTTAGAGTAAAGGAACTAACAGAGAAAAAGAAAATCTCTTAAGTCTTGCAGCCTGAGAAGCTTATAAACTCCCAGCCCTGTGTGATGCAATTAATGTAGGTGGAAGGATGATGGGGCTAGGGTTGGAAGGGCTTGTCACTCAGTTTTGCCTCTTTACCATTTTGCAGATGAGGTAATGCCGACACTTCTTACCCTGGGGACGCTTTAGTTTGACTAATGATGATGGCAGAAAGGTTTCCTTTTTGAAATTCTGGAGTTGCCTATTTTCTGGAATGATCATCTCCATTTTTTTTTCTAGACACCACCCAAATTGAGATGATTGAAGTGAACAACACTTTTACTCCACAGGAAGACATCTTGATCTGAAATAAGAAGTTACTTTTTTGTTTTTGAGTCAGTCTCTCTCTAGACAAATCTTAGGCTGACCTTGAACTCATGGGCTCCTTGCTTCAGCATCCCCAGTGCTGAGATCACAGGCATTACCACACCTGGCTTATTCTCGATTCTGAAAGTGATGATGGCTGTGCGATCATAGAGATGGTAAGCCCAGGGTGTGGCTTGTTTCCTCCTTTACGTCTTTGGTTTTCTTGTTGGTTTAGTAAAGGGGCTTACTCCATAATTGCTACTGTGGTATGAGTTTTAGCAAGACATTAACCAGACTTTGCCTGGAGGTATGGTCTTCAATTCTAGATCACAGCAGTGAAGCAAATACCACAGTGAAGTGAATTACACTAATGTTTCAGGTTCTTAATAATACAAACTTTATGTTTAAGTAGTATTATAGCCTATAGAGTGTACAGTACAATTCTGTCTAAAAAAGTAGCTTATATACCTGAATTTAATAGTACCTTATTTAAGCCAGGTAGAGATGGCACACATCTATAATCCCAACATAGAAATGTGCAGAGGCAGGCACATTTCTATGAGTTCTATGAGTGAATTCCAGGACAGCCAGGCTACACAGAGCAACCATGTCTCTGATGCATTTGAATTTCTCTCCATTTAAGTTGATGTTGGCTATGGCCTAACACTTTATTATGTTGAGGTATGTCCCTTATAGCACTAGTCTCTCTAGGACTTTCATCATGAAGGGGTGTTAGATTTTATTAAAGCCCTTTTCTGCACCTAATGAGATGATCATGTGTTTTTTGTCTTTCTGTCTGTTTATATGGTGTATTACATTTATCAATTTATGTATGTTAGACTATGCCTACATCTCTGGCATGAAGCCTACTTGATCATGGTGGATGATATCTTTTATGTGTTCTTTGATTTGGTTTGTGAACATTTTATTGAGAATTTTTGTGTCTATGTTCATAAAGGAAATTGGTCTGCAATTCTCTTTCTTTGTTTGGCTTTTAAGTAATTTGGGTATCAGGGTAACTGTACCCTCATACAAAGAATTGGGCCACCACAGATTAAACAACAACAGAAAGCTTACAAACTCATGGAAACTGAGGAACTCACTACTGAATGAAAAATGAAACAAGAAATTAAAGACTTTCTAGAACTGAATGAAAATAAATACACAACATATCCAAACTTACATGATATAAAAGGCAGCTATGTTTATTTATTTATAATAATTTTTTATTAATTACAATTTATTTACTTTGTATCCCAGCTGTAGACCTCTCTCTCATCCACTCCCAACCCCACCCTCCCTCTGTCTTCTCCCATGCTGCTCTCCAAGTCCATGGATAAGGGAGGACCTCCTCATCTTCCCTCTGACCCTAGTCCATCAGGTCTCATCAGGACTGGCTTCATTGTCTTTCTCTGTGGCCTGATAAGGCTGCTCCTCCCTCAGGAGGTGGTGATCAAAGAGTCAGCCAGTGAGTTCATGTCAGAGACAGTCACTGTTCCCCATACTAGAATACCCACTTGGAGACTGAGCTGCCATGGGCTACATCTGAGCAGAGGTTCTAGGTTATCCCCATGAATGGTCCTTGGTTGGGGCGTCAGTCTCAGAAAAGACCCCTGTGCCCAGATATTTTGGTTCTGTTGCTCTCCTTGTGGAGTTCCTGTCCCCTCTAGGTCTTCCTATCTCCCCCTTCTTTCATAAGATTCCCTGCACTCTGCCCATAGTTTGACTATGAGTCTCAGCATCTGCTTCCATACCCTGCTGGGTAGAGTCTTTCAGAGGCCCTCTGTGGTAGGTCCCTGTCCTGTTCCCTGTTTTCTCCCTCTTTTGATGTCCATCCCATTTGCCTTTCTGAATCAGGGTTAAACATCTTACCCAGGGCCCTCCTTCTTGCTTAGCTTCTTTAGATGTACAGATTTTTGTAGGTTTAACCTATATTATATGTCTAATATCCACTTCTAAGTGAGTATATACCATGTGTGTCTATCTGCTTCTGGGATACATCACTTAGGATCATCTTTTCTAGTTCTCACCATTTGCCTGCAAATTTTATGATTTCCTTTTTTTTTTTTATTGCTGAGTAATATTCCATTGTGTAGATGTACCACATTTTCTGTATCCATTCCTCAGTTGACGGACATCTGGGTTGTTTCCAGATTCTGGCTATTACAAATAAAGCTGCTACGAACATGGTTAAGCAAATGTCCTTGTTGTATACTTGAGCATATTTTGGATATATGCCTAGGAGTTGTATAGCTGAATCTTGAGGTAGCCAGAATTTTCTAATTTTCTGAGAAAGTGCCAGATTGATTTCCAAAGTGGTTACAAGTTTACATTCCCACCAGCAGTGGGATAGGGCCCCCCTTTCTCCACGTCCTCTCCAGCATGTATTACCACTTGAGGTTTTGATCTTAGCCATCCTGATGGGTATAAGGTGAAATCTCAGGCTCATTTTAATTTGCATTTCCCTGATGAATAAGGAAGTAGAACATTTCTTTAAGTTTTTCTCTGCCATTTGCTAGTCCTCTATTGAGAATTCTCTGTTTATCTCTGAACGTCATTTTTTTTTTAATTGGATTAGTTGGTTTGTTGGTGTTTAACTTCTTGAGTTCTTTATATATTCTGGATATTAGCCCGCTGTCAGATACAGGGTTGGTGAAGATCTTTTCTCAGTCTGTAGGCTGTCGTTTTGTTCTGATGACAGTGTCCTTTGCTTTACAGAAGCTCTTCAGTTTCATGAGGTCCCATTTATTGATTGTTGATCTTAGAGCCTGTTCTGTTTAGGAAGTTGTCTCCTGTGCCAATGAGTTCAAGGCTCTTCCCCACTTTTTCTTCCAACAGATTTAGTGTGTCTGGTTTTATACTGAGGTCTTTGATCCACTTGGACTTTACTTTTGTGCAGGGTGATAAATATGAATCTATTTGCATTTTTCTACATGTAGACATCCAGTTAGACCAGGACCATTTGTTGAATATGCTACCTTTTTTCCATTGTATGATTTTAGCATCTTTGTCAAAAATCAAGTATCCATAGGGATGTGGGCTTATTTCTGGGTTTTCTATTTTATTTCATTGATCCACCAGTACCATGCAGTTTTTATTACATTATTGCTCTGTAGCACAGCTTGAGATCAGGGATGGAGATACTTTCAGACAATCTGTTGTTGTACAGGATTGTTTTAGAAATTTTTTATTTTTCCATATGAAATTGAGAATTGTTCTTTGAATTTCTATAAAGAATTGTGTTGGTATTTTGATAATAGTTGCATTGAATCTGTAGATTGCTTTGGCAGGATTGCCATTTTCACTTTGTTAATCGTACTGATCCATGAACATGGGAGATCTTTCCATCTTCTGATATTTTCTTCAATTTATTTCTTCAGAGACCTGAAGTTTTTCTTTTTTTATTATATTTTTTAAAATATTAGTTACAGTTTATTTACTTTGTATCCCAACTGTAGCCTGCTCCCTCATTCCCTCCCACTCCCACCGTTCCTCCCTCATCTCCCCCTTGGCCCTCTCTAAGTCCACTGATAGGGGAGGCCCTCCTCCCTTCCATCTGGCCCTAGCTTATCAGGTTTCTTCAGGAATGGCTGCAATGTGGCCTGGCAAGGCTGCTCCTCCCTCAGGAGGAGGGGGAGGTCAAAGAGTCAGCAAAGATCATCCTGAGGGAGGTATCCCAGAAGCAGAAAGACACACACAGTATATACTCACTTATAAGTGGGTACTAGACCTATAAGATAGGATGTACTGAAATCTGTACACCTAAAGAAGATAAACAAGTAAGATGATCAATCCTCACCTAGAAAGACAAATGGGATGGACAATGAAGTAGGAGAAATCAAGTAACAGGACAGGAGTCTACCAAAGAGGGCCTCTGAAAGAATCTACCTAGCAGTGTATCAAAGCAGATACTGAGACTCATAACCAAACTTTGGCAGACTGCAGGGAATCATATGAAAGAAGGGGGAGTTAGTATGACCTGGAGAGGACAGGAGCTCCTTAAGGACCAAATATATCCATGCACAGGGGTCTTTTATGAGACTGTATCTCCAAGCAATGATCATGGATGGCTATAACCTAGAACCCCTGCTTGGATGTAGCCCATGGTAGCTTAGGATCCAAGTGGGTGCCCTAGTAAGGGGAATAGGGACCATTTCTGACATGAAGTTTTTTTTCAAACAAGTGTTTCACTTGCTTGGTAAGAGTCACACCAAGGTACTTTATGTTATTAATGGCTATTGTGAAGGGTGTAGTTTCCCTAATTTCTTTCTCAGCCCTTTTGTCTTTCTTATACAGGAGGATTTTTTTTTTTGAGTTAATTTTGTATCCAACTGCTTTGCTGAAGGTGTTTATCAGCTGAAGGAGTTCTCTGTTTGAGTTTTTGGGATCACTCATATATATTATCATATCATCTGCAAATAGTGATACTTTGACTTCTTTTCCTATTTGTATCTTCTTGATCTCCTTTAGTTGTCTTATTGCAAGGGAGGACTTTAAGTACTATGTTGAAGAAATATGGAGAGAGAGGGAAGCTTTGCATTGTCCCTGATTTCAGTGGGGTTTGATTTATGTTTCTCTCTGAACTCTGTTCAGTTTGATGTTGGCTGTAGGCTTGCTGTATATTATCTTTACTATGTTTAGTTATATGCCTTGTATCCATGATCTCTCCAAGACTTTAAACATGAATGGATGTTGGATTTTGTCAAATGCTTTTTCAGCCTCTAAGGAGATGATCATGTGGGTTTTTTCCTTCAGTGCGTTTATATGGCGGATTACATTGATGGATTTCTGTATATTGAACCACCCCTGCATGCCTGGGATGAAGCCTGCTTGGTCATGGTGGATGATATCTTTTATATGTTCTTGGATTCGGTTTGCAAGTATTTTATTGAGTATTTTTGCATCAATGTTCATAAGAGAGATAGGTCTGAAGTTCTCTTCTTTTGTTGGGTCTTTGTGTGGTTTAGGTATCAAGGTGACTGTGGCCTCATAGAAGGAGTTTGGTGATGTTCCTTCTGTTTCTATTTTGTGGAATAGTTTGAAGAGAATTGGAGTTAGCTGTTCTTTGAAGTTATGGAAGAATTCTGCACTGAGACCATCTGGCCCTGGGCTTTTTTTGGAAGGGAGGAGAAGAAGCAATAAAACAAAGACTTCGTTCTTTGTAAAAGCAATATTGACAAATCCTTATCCAAATTAACTAAAATCCAGAGAGAATATCCAAATTAATAAAGTTAGAAATGAAAAGAGGGACATAACAACTGAGGAAGTACAAAAATATCATAAAGATATAATTTAAAAACCTGTGCTCTGTCAAATAAAAAAACTAAAAGAAATGGATAATTTTCTTGATACACATCATTTACTAAAGTTAAAGAGATCAGATAAGCAATTTAAACAGACCCTTAATGAAATAGAAGCAATAATTAAAAGTCTCTCAACCAAAAACAACACTCAGAACCAGAGATTTTCTTGAAAAGTTCTACCAAAGTTTCAAAGAAGAATTAATGCTAATACTCCTCAGTTTATACCACAAAATAGAAACCAAAGAAGCATTGCAGTACTATTATTCCCTCCACTCCATTTCTATGCCCTTTCTATCCATGTTAAGTTCCTTTTTTTTTTTTTCAACTAATCTCTTCTATAGTCAAGAAGAGTGGTTTTGTGAGCTGTTGGGTTTAACCTGAACCGTCTGTGTGACCCTGAGTTTGGGATTATCCACTGGAACCTGCTGGGGTCACTGAGTGGGTAAATAACTGAAGATAATGGCTCCCTCTCCCCAGTGTCTGTCAGAAGGCAGTAGCTGAGCAGTAGGGGATGGGCCCCATGAGCACCTTCACCATCCATGTCTGACTCTTGTTAGTGCAGTCTTGTGCAGGCCTGCTGCTACTTAACCATACCACTGTGATCTCATGATTGCAATGGCTATACTGGGCCCAGGTGGTAGCATTTCATGACTTCTCCCTATTTTTAACTGTAGAAGTTTCCCAGGGGAATTTTTAGGGTCACTTATGTAGCATCTGCAAATAAAGATAATTTGACTCCCCCCCCCCAAAATTGTATGCTCTTAATCTCCTTCATCTGTTTTATTGCTCTAGCTGAGACTTCAAATACTATATTGAATAGGTATGTAGAGAGTGCACAAACTTGTCTTATTCCTGATTTTAGGGGAATTGCTTTTTAGGTCCTTTTTCTTGGAATATTTTTTTTCCATCCTATTACCCTGAGATAGTGTCTATCCTTGATGTTAAGATGTGTTTTTTGGATGCAGCCAAATGATGGATTCTGCTTTTGCATCCATTCTGCTATTACTCTGTGTCTTCGTATTGGGGGAGTTGAGACCATTGTTGTTGAGACAAATCAATGAACAGTGTTTGTTGATTTCTTTTATTTCTCTGTGTGTGTTTCCCCCTTTTTGATTTACTTTTTTGATTTTTTTATTTACTTGTTTGGGATTATTTATTTCTGGTGTTTACTTGGGTGTGGTTAGCCTCATTAGGTTAGAGTTTCCCTTATAAGCACTTTTATAGGGCTGGATTTGCAGATAGGTACTACTTAAATTTTATTTTAGCATGGAATGTCTTATTTTCTCTATCTATTGGTACTGACACTTTTGCTGGGTATAGTAGTCTGGGCTGGCATCTGTAATCTTTTATAGTCTGACTGGGACCTTCTTACATTGAGAAGTCTGGTTTTATTCTAATAGGTCTGCCTTTATGTTATGTGGTCTTTCCCCATTGTAGCTTTTAATATTTTATGTCCCATACATACATTTAGTGTTGTGATTATTATGTACCAAGGAGATTTTCTTTTCTAATCCAATCTATTTGGTTTTTGAGTGGTCAATGTGTGGCTATTCCTGAGTCCATAACAGTACCACAAGGAATTGGATAATCAATTTGGGGTCTCATTCCTGGGAATGACTAATTATCCTTCTCTCAGTCACCCCTTGTTATTTATCTGTTGTCCTTTTTGGGGTGGGACCCTGTGAAATTTACTCCTTCCATGATAGCATGTCTACTAATGTCATTTTTAGGTCCTGTCTAGGCAGCCATATTGTTAAGGTATCATGAGTTTAGCTTCCCTGTCGTTTCTAGGAGACAAGATCTCACAACAGATATTATAATTGGTAAGAATCCCTGTATCAGAAAACAACCAACCAACTTACTAACTAACAAAATCCAATCCCCTCAAAACAATGAAGAATTGAGAGTGAGTGCTGTGGTTGTCAGTTTATCAGTTTGAATGACGGAAAGAAACAGAATCTGCTTCTAAGTCTCCTTTAAACATCTTAATTTAAAATTGCTTTAAACATCTGCTAGGCTTTTAGAAACTTATCAGACACTGTTATAACGAACACTAAGTTAGATAACTTAAAAAGATTTGAAAATACTTATTCAGTGTGCCCTTTCTTCCCGATGTGTTTCGATAATTTTTTTCCTTTTCAGAGAAGTTGTTAAGCCTTTTAAAAAGGTGGTTTCATGTCAAAACACCAGGTTTCCTTCATCTGAGCGTACCTTCATCTCTTTACTTCTCAAGGATGTTTCTGCTGGGAGAGGAATATGGGTTTCTTTTCAGTTCCTGGAACTTTCTTCTGGCTGCCATAGTTTTTTTGATGAAAAAAATTAGTTCTCTTTTGAGCTGTTAGGTAAGGAAGGCATCATTATTACATGGTGCTTTGAAGATATTCCTTCTTTATGTTTAATATTAGGATTAAAAAAGAGAATTATTTATTTGCTTTTTATTTATGTATATAGGTATGTAGCAGATGTGTGAAGGTGCCCATGAAGGTAATGATTGCAATTGTTAGCACTTGTGAGCTACCTGATAGAGGTGCTGGGAAGTGAACAAGAATAAAGGTTTTTAACTTTCCAGCCCTAATTTTAAGGTTTTAAACTATGATAAATTTTGATGTGGACTCTTGTGTCTATTCTATGTGTGTTCTTGTGTTTACCTTATCTTGAATCTGTGGGTTTGTCTTTCCCTGAACTTAAGAGAGTTTTGACTTTGAGTGTGAGTGTGTGTGTACGTCTCCAGTTTCACTCCTTGTTCTCCTTTCAGAATTGCAAAGATAAACACAAATCTCCTTTTGTGCTGCAGGCCTGAGGCAGTATGTGTTTTAGCTGATTTCCTAACACCTTTCCAGCAATGAAAGGGAAGCCATATACTACTTCATCGCTACTACTTAGGGGGAAAGCCTTGGCACATCACTTGCTTTTGATGGCATTCGTTACAGACACGTAGGCCCAGAAGCTCAACTTTCCATATTGTGTCCACTGATATTGAAGTGGGGGCAGCTTCCTTGTTGCTGGACAATAATGGACACTGTTCAATAGACATTCTCTGTAGCCACCATAGTGGGGAAAAGAGGGACATCCTGGCTTTGCCTAGCAATGAAGAAGGCTATGCAGTCTGTCTGATGGTCTCGGATTCTCTGACGAACGAGGACGATGGGCCCAGCTCCCTATTTTGCCTTCTTTGACAACGTTCAGGCATGGATGTTCAGACACTGACTCATGTAAGGGTGGGAATCTATGCTCCTCACTCAACCTCTGTGTGAGTGGGGCTGAATTCATGGTCATTACTTTGGGTTTTACCTTTTTAATTTTTTGTTGTGATAAAGAATAGGGTAACATATACATTTACTCTCTTAAATGTAGAGTTCAGGGGCATTAAAAACATCCAAATGACTATGCAACTCACCACCATCTGCCTCCAGAAATTTTAATCTTTCAAAAGTAAAACTG
Organism: Pachyuromys duprasi; assembly: GCA_028658305.1. Lineage (NCBI taxonomy): Eukaryota > Metazoa > Chordata > Mammalia > Rodentia > Muridae > Pachyuromys > Pachyuromys duprasi. Next base: position 98,330,328 of record CM053764.1, on the reverse strand, counting down.
AATGGGAACTGCATTTTCTTCTCCCCTCGGCACTAGTTAACTGTAATTTTGTACTCTGCATTTTGAGTGTGGCAGCTCCGGGTACTTCATGAAAACAGAAATGATATATACATGTATGTGTGTGTGTCTTATTCACTAAGCATGGTGTCTAGAAGTTCCATCCATATAGTGGCATGGGTCAGAATTTTCGTTTGTTGTAAAGCTGATATATACCACCAGATGTGTATATTATGTTTCTCTGGCTATTTGTGTTCCCTGTATATTTTGACTAATGTGAACAATAATACTGTTAACAACTTGGCGGAGAAGTATCTTTTTAACTCCCTGTTTTCTTTCTTCTTTTTTAAAACATATATACACACCTACAACTCAAATGGCTGGATCTATTTTTAATTTTCTGATGAACTAAGGTACTGCTTTTACAATGTGGAAAGTAATTTACATTGTCCCCAGCAAAGAATAAAGATTGCAATTTCTCTCCAATCTTACAGACTGTCTCTGTCTCTCTTTCCTTCTCCCTTCCTCCTTCCATCCCTCCTTCTTCTCTTTCTCACACACATACACACACTTCTCCTAATAGAAGCCATGATAATAGGTGTGAAATGGCATCTCATAGATTGGTTGGCAGTGTCCTAAGGGTCATGTTATGAATCATTTCATGTTTTGATTTTTTGGTAGATTAAACAGTTTACATGTAATTATTTCTGCTGAAGAAGTTGGACACTTGGGTTGGATCCATTGTTTTACTGATTATCTACTCAATAAATGATGGGAAAATGTTAAACAGGGATTCAAATTTAAAGCATTTGTCATGTCTGAAGATGTTACATTGTAACTTTGATTACATTGTAATCAAAAAGAGTCTTCCATTATTTAAAACCGATATCAAGCTCTGTGAAAACGTCAGGATGGCACTGGCAGATGGGCGAAGTTCTTGCATAGATCTGTGATGTTTTTCCTGTTGTGTTTTAATTGCAAACAAAAACACCAGTTCACCTTTGTATCAGGGGCTGCATTTGTGATGTCAATGACTTAGGTGGTTTCTTGGATAAATTACATGTGAATCAGGCATGTAGTTTTTATCTCTTTGTTAGATAATGGTTGAATTGGAATTGTAGGTTAGGAACCAATACGCGAATTTGATAAAATTAAAGCAAAGGCATTCTGTGAGTGTCCAATTTTGTACACAGGTAATAGAATGTGTTGTACATTTTATTATTTGTGGATTACATGCTTTGAAACGTTATGTCAATAAAATTTGTAGTGTATGTATAACTCCCCCAGCCTCCACCCAAAAGATGCACTTCAGATAACATCTGAGGTGTGACTTGATGCAGTTTTGCTCCAAAGCTTTTCCTGTAGCGTAGCTTTTACATGTAACTCATCAGTTGACCAGCAGGTGTCACTGTGGTGTAGGGTCACAACCATAGGCTGGCGCTTCCTGGAAGAAAGTACTAGAGTTTGAATTGCTTCAAAATAAGTTAACCATCTCCTAAATTCACTCGGTGGAAAACATGTCACACCCATGTCCTGTGAAAATGAACAACAAAGGGACAGAGGAGTAATTGGTTTTGTTTGGCGATGCTAGGGTTTTGGACACTGGGCTTTACACATGCTGGGCAAGGGTGCTGGTGTTTTTCATTTGAAACACCGTCTCACTAAGTTGTCCAGAATGGTACTGAACTTCTGATTCTCTGACCTCCACCTCGCTAGTCTCTAGGGTTACAGTTCCATGCTTTTGGAACTTTACTTAAACTTTAAAGAACAGACGTGTACTTTAAGCTTTTTAAATTGCTTCAGAAAATCAAACTGCTCTCTGGCTCTCCATCTTTTCTGACCACTCTTGTCCTCACCTTTTTCATTCACTTTGTCTTGTTGTCTCTCAACACTTTGTGTAAGTACATCCTGTGCAGGGCTTAGCCAATTCTTCTCTGTGGACCCTTTCCTCACTCTCTGGGCCAATTCCCTGTCATATATATGTAGAGCTAGACCTCATGGGAAGTTGAGCAAATAGCCTCGGTTTACGTCTATTTCCCCACTTTTCGGCAGACTGTTTTCTTGCCGATCTGTTATCAACATAGTACAAAGATGCGATTCTGGTAAAAAGTCTCCTCTCTCCGAAGTGTAGGTTTCTAGGTTGACTTTTACATGAATTCACAGTACGTGCTGAGTCGGAGATGGTTGTTTCCTGAAGTCGTGTACCTGCAATGGAGTGAGTGAGTTCCCTGCAGGCTGTGGGAAATAATGGTCTGGGGAAAAGGATGCTTGGGCAAAGGAAGAGGGATTTAATGAATGTTTGTAACTTGCTGGCTTAGCTCTCAAAGTCCAAGAAACAGCTCAGACCCCTTCCTTCATCGGTGCTCATGCATCAATATTATTGATGAAGGGGAGAAGCTAAAATAAGGCAAAACATGTCAACTGTTTTTTTTTTTTCTTCTTCCACAAAACAAATTTGTTGCTTAGAAAATAAATGTGTGGCTTCCTTCTTCCCCTCTGGGGATTCTCCTGTCTCTGTTTCCCATTTTCAGACATGAGTGTGCTGGGATTGTAGTCCAGTGCTACCGTATCTGGCTTGACACGGGGGTCATGTGAAGCACTTTTGGCTCAGAGCCATCTCCCTAGCCCTACATTTATATTTACCATCCTGGTATTTGGAAGAGCATTTGGAATGCAGAGAACATCTAAGGAACTGTAATTTCCTCTCCTCGTTTTCATCTTGCCTTACCCAAAGCATCTTCCCTCTCTAGACCCTTCCCTCATTGTCTCTCCCCTCCTCCCTAGAGTAAAGCATCTTCAGGCAGGGGTGAATGAGAAGGGGAAAAGAATCATTATTCTTTCGTTCCCCCCTCAGCTGGGCATTTGCCTAAGTGATTCTTTGGATGGAAAGCAACTAAAACCACTCTAAAGAGGAACGATCCATTTATGAAAATACCCACGGCCTATTATTGCATCGATGACCACCTAGAAACAGTAAATCTTGCCAGAAGGCTTCATTATGAGTTCTCATAACTCAAAGCTGTCCACGTTTGCATAAGACTGAAATGCAAATCCAGGGAGCCGCCTCTCCTTCCTGTGGCATTGTTTGGAACCCGAGGGATAGCAAGTCACATTGGGTGATGGATGGGAAAACAAGGCTGATTTCCCTTTGTAGTGTTAGGTAATTTGTCTCAGAAGCAATAGTTTTGAGTCCAGTATTATATGAGAGGAGCAGCATGATTGAGGGAAGAATCTTAGTTTTCCAGCCTTAATTGAAGTTTCTTATAACAGGCCTCAGAAAATTTTCTTGTTACTTTGCTTTCTCAAAAAATGTGATGGAAAACCATCCGTCCCCTTTGGACTCTTTAAGTGTTGGAACATTTCAGTGTTCTTCTCTCCCCACTTTTTTAATAGAAAACTCTGATCAGTCAAGGGGGATACAGCAGCTCCTCCATCTTTTTCATTCTTTTTTTAAAAAATGTATTTATTCGTTTATGTATATGAGCGCTTTGTCATCATGCATATCAGAAGAGGGCATCAGACCCCATTATAGATGGTCATAAGCCACCATGTGGTTGCTGGGAATTGAACTCAGGACCTCTGGAAGAGCAGCCTGTGCTCTTAGCCACTGAGCCATACCTCCAGCCCCATCTTTTTCATTCTTACTTCTACATTTTCCCCCCTCATGATTCATCAAAATAGGAAAATAAATTACTCAGTAGGAATATAAATTCCAACTGCATCCAACCTGGCTCAAATTCCGCCTCCAACTCTGTGTGGTATGTTTTTTTTTTTTTTTTTTTAAACAAAACAGAAGACAGCTCTGTATATAATTCCTAGGTATGAAATACACAGTTTAACAGCCTATGGAGAATATATTTTGGTGTTTTGTCCAAGTGATTCATTAAGCATTCCATAAAATACACAAAAGTCACATGGAATACCAGAATAAATAATGTGCAAATGAGTGGATTTTAAAATATAAATTCAAAAGAGCATGGAGCTCTTTTCTGATGAACAGATGTCTGCCCAGCAGCCATTCATTCTTCAGTTGATTCCCCTCCCTTCCCCTCAAGTCTCTGCAGTTGCTGATTTGTCATTTACTGGGATCTGACATGGCCACAGCAGTCTGGCCAGCCTATGCTCTTGTCTGCTATGGTAATTGATGGGTACAAAGCTCATCAGGGAATGAAGAATTGTGGCTTCTATTTCTCTACAAAGGAGAACTTTGGGTCATATATAGTTTTTTTTTTAAAATCAGGATTTTTTTCAATATCTGAAGGTAACAATACACCAAGGTATTCATGCCATTAACGGTAACATCAACTCATCCAATGTTTCCTCCATAGGTCTATTTCTTAAGGCCATGCTCTATCACTTACATCTGGAGCCACCTTCATCTGAGAACTCCTTGCACACGTGCAGACATCTGCTTCCCACCTCTTTTACTTTCCTCCTCAATCTAGAATTCAGACTAGATGATCTTTAGGAGACGCAGGAGAAAAGATTCCATCCACTCTGTGCTCCAAGTAGACAGAGCTAAATGGGGACACACCGGAGCACAGAGGAAATATTTTTAACCCTGAGTTACTGTAAGGTTATTGGCTATCACCACAAGAGCAACCCCTTTGCTAACAGTCTGTCCTGAAATCCATTTCACCAAGAAACATGTGAACTGCCTTGAATGAGTTTATCAGCCTTGGATCAGCTGGAGAGATACGAGAGCAAACCCATCAGCTTTCCTGGAAAGGAATAAAAGGCTAAATGAGAAGTTATTTATACTTCTGGCTGTCACCTGCAGCAGGCAGTTAAGATTGCCCTATTGAGTGGCCTCTGCTTATTAATAGAAGAAGTGAAGGCAGAGAAATGGAGTTAATGTTGCAATGAGACATGACATAGCCTCTCATTTCCAGGATTGGCCTGAAATGAATTAAAGCCAAATTATACCAACAAATCTGTCATGCTGCCCTGAAAACAGGAAGTCTGGGCTGAGCCAACATTAGTCACGGTACACACTGGCAAACTCTACCAGATCAGGGAATGAGAAATGTGCTTCATCTGCAAAAATTAACTTTTGGAATTTGTAGAGTGTTTTCCATTACCCACTCTCGACTCTCCAAAGGCCAGTCATCAAATATGCTTGGCTTGCTTCTGCTTCTGCTGCACCATTAAGTGTATGAATTTGTATGAGAAATGGAATCCCAGCTAGCTGTGTGCCCTTGGATAAATGACCTCATCTTTCTGAGCCTGGATTTCTTCTGAAAAACAGGGGCCTTGGCATCTCATGATGCTGGGGCTTTCCTTTAGCTTTGTTGAGGACTGGGAAAGAGTCTAGCTGACATTGATTGCATGCCCATGAAATGATCCATACTGTGCTGAGAAGTGGAGACAGAAAAAGAGGTAAGTGTATTCATTTGATGAGTGTCTAGTATAAGCAGGGAGCCACATACTTAGAATATCTATATCTATCTATCTATCTATCTATCTATCTATCTATCTATCTATCTATCAATCAGATATCTATCTACTGATCTGTGTACAAGGTACACAGATGTCTATATCTCAATGGTAAGACATTTAAAATAGTTGCCAACACAGTCTTTCCCCTGTGCTATGACAGTATACAAGCTACAAACGTGAAGATGGAAGGCCCTAAACACCTCATATTGCACATATTCTTCAGTATAGAAGGCCAGGAGCCCTTCTCCACGAATGCCTAGAGAAGGTAGAGAAGGGTATGTGCTATGGCTGTTACCATTCCCCATCTCTTCTTTCAGAAGAAGGGCCATGGAAAGAAGAGAAGCCTTGGCTGAATGAGCAGTACAGTGCTTCAGAGGAGTTATTGCTTCTTGTCCCCAAAGCCGGAGGGGATCTGAGAGAATGACTTTGAAAACCCAGGGCTGCTTCAGGGACTGGAGAATGGTGTTGGAGGTGTTGACTGAGTGACTAGTAAGCTGTCAACCCTCTACAATCAGACAGTTGTCCTAAGGGATGCTGGAGGAACGTACTGGAGTCCTGGATCAGTGCCGCACTGTCCTTCAAGACCCATGCTCTCACATGTTCTCTGGGGTCTGGAGGTATATTTGAAGGAAAAAAGGACTGTTTACGCACAGTAGCAGGCTTGGAATAGCTCATAGTACAAAGTGGGCAATAGATTAAGCAGCTTTTATCTCACCCTTGTTCCCAAGAAGCCACATGTAGAAGGGGTAAGGAAGGACCCATTACTCTCAGAAGTTCACGGACATCACCAGGCTACCAGGGAGACAGGTACTGTGGGCTTACCTTGTAAGATGCTGTACATAACAGCACACTGCTTAACCTATACTCTAGGTCCTAGAGGTGTGTTTGTGGTGTGAACAGGTGGTGGAGTCCTTCTGGGAGAGGCTTTCAATTGTAGAAGCTATTGGATTGAAGGGGATTCTTCTCTGAAAATACACTCTTCACACTATTAATTGGAAGCCGCCAGCCTTTGGTGGAACTGGAAGGGACCACAATGAGTCCAGGAATAGCCTGCTGTGGATATAATTGATTTGTCCCTCGAAGGTTTCATATGCTGTAAGCTTGAGGTCAGTAGACTGGCACTGAAGCATGGGTAGAGCCTGGTGAGAAATGACTAGGTTATGAGCAATCTATCTTTTTATTGAATTAGTGCAATTTTTTTCAGGACCCTGTTCAGTTACTAAGAAAGCAGATTGTAACAATATGATCAAGAGTGATCCCTTCTTGCTCTCCTTGGCTATTTGCCTCAGTAGACGATCTCTTTCTCACATATGCTATTGCTATGGTGCCATCTGCCATGTTGTGATGCAGCCAAAAGGGCCCTTACCTAAGGACAAATTAATGAGGCCATCTGGTCTCAGACTTGGCCTTCAAGACTCTGAATGAAATAAACTTCTTTATAAAGTATCCAGCCTTGGGTATTTTGGTGTAGCAATAGAAAACCACACAAACAGGTTCTGCTTCGGCACCATTTTCCCCCTAGTAATGCTGAAGATTTCTCAGTTAGGAAAGTGAGGATCTGAACTATCTTACATCTAGAAAATTCATGATATACATTTTACATCACAAAAAATTTATGGTATCTAATAGCTACTAAAAATTTCCAAATCAGCTATGATGTTGTTAGGAAGCCTCTGATCAGTTGGAAAGAGGGAATTGATTTAGTCCTGTTGAAGGCAGTTTCCTGGGCAAAAATGAAAGTCTCATTGTTTTATGCCTCAGTGATCTGAGAAATATAAAAAACCAAAAACCAAACCAAAACAAAGCAAAACAAAGTGGTAGATATCGTGTGTGGATGACTAACTGCTCAGGTGCATTCAGAGAGTCATAGTCAAATAGAGACAGGTTCCTCATGACAAATGACCACAGGACAAATGATAGGCCAGAGACAGATGGCAGATATCTTCCTCAACTTCTCTTCACTTTATTTATTGACTCATGATCTCTCTGGAGAATCTGGACACATGTTGACTAGGCTGGCTGGCCAGCAGCCCCAGAGATGCACTTTGTCTATATGCCCCAATATAGGAATCTAGAGTTGAATAAAATGCTAGAGTTAAAACTGGTGGGCCAGGTGAATTCTGATTGGGGTGGACTGCTACTTGAATACTTACCGAGATGGGTTTCTAGGTGCAAGGAACAGAATCAGGAAGGCAAAGAGAGTAGGATGTGTAAGAAGTCATCTGCGTGGAAGGGGAGGACCTCCTCCCCTATCAGTGGACTTGGAAAGGGGCAGGGAGGAGATGAGGGAGGGATGGTGGGATTGGGAGGGAATGAGAGAGGGGGCTATGGCTGGGATACAAAGTACATAACCTGTGATTAATATAAAAAAAGAAGAAGAAAAGAAGTCATCTGTGGGTTGGAATAGAGAAAAGGAATGGCTCTCCCCAATCTGAATTGGCCTGCGTTCTCAGCTTCAAGGAGCATGGAATTTATAGACGTGAATGAGAAGATGCCGTGTAGAGTTATCTACTCTGGCAACCTTGCTGAGAGGAAGGTACCAGAAACACAGTCCAGAATGATCAGTATTTAAAGGACTTTATTTCCTTCTTTGAGTATGTGTGTGTGTGAAAATGGTGGAAAGGAGAGAATGGAGAAGGAAGAAGGAATGGTCAGCATTTGTGGAGTAAGTCATGATGTCACTGCTCATTACAAGATTTCTCAGAAAGCAATTTAAATCTTTGAAGACATTAGGAAAGACTGCTTTTCTCAAGTATCTTTCCAAACTCAGTTAGTAGTCATATATACTTTTTAATCTTTACTTTTTTTTAGCATAGAAAACAGTATGTTTCATGAAGACATTTTCATACATGCATCTGATACTTTACATGCGTTCACCCAATCCCCTTCCTTTGTCACCCACCTGCTTTCCTTCTTCTTGAATTAGGAGCAGATATGAAATAAAACCTCCCATTTCATGCAGCTGGGACAAGCTCACAGCTTCCTCCAAGGCATCTGACTTGCACATGCTCGGCACTGCACAATATATTAGGGTCTCCTTTCAGCCCAGGTGCAGTGGGAGGTGAAGGTCAATGGGTGCACAGTTGCGTTGAAAGCAGACTACATTACCCTTCGTGACTACCACCTGATAGCAACTGAGGCATCATAAGCAGAAAAAAGCTTAATGTGCACTGCATATGTGTAATGTGGTGGGCTGTCATTACCATGGAGGATGTCTGAGAACCTTGCTTGAAAGGGAAGCCAATAGCATTTTGCACAGAAATTTTATAATGGGATTTGCAGTTGTGAGGCACACACTCCAAGACACACTTCAAATATTTTCTTGGATCAGCTTCTAAGGCAGGATTCAGACGTGTCCTAGTTAAACTATAGCCTCAGTCACCTGTAACTCTCTTCTCTCTATATACACTCACACATGCAAGCAAAAATTCCCATGGGTGCGTGCAGAGGTCATAGGTTGACATTGGGATGTCTTTTTTAATTGCTTCTCCACCTTATTTCTTGAGATGGGGGTCTCTTCTCCCTGAACCTAGAGCTCACCAGTTCTGCTAGGCTGGTTAGCTTGGGACCCATTTATATCTGCTCCTGGAGATATAGGTGTTCAACTGTCATTCCTGGCTTTTACACGGGCACTGGGGATCTTAACTCAAATCTTTATGCTTGTGCAGAAGAATTTTCCCCACTGAGGCATCTCCCTGATCTTTAACTTTTAATTATAACTTTCTCCCCCCTGTCTCTCTCCTCTCTCTCTCTCTTTCACACGCGTGTTGTTTTGCCCTACAAGAACCACAGACACTAGGCAGGAAATAAAATGCTCTAAAGCATTCTTAAATAGACCTCACTCGTAAAATTGGCATTCTCATTACTAACACAAGCTTGGGAAACAAATGCTTAATTGTCGTAAAAAACAAAACAAAACAAAAAACAAGGTCCCATATATTAGGAAAGCCCACCTTGGAAACAAAATCTAATTTCCAGTGTTCTCCAAAGGAAAATAAAAGGAATTGAATGCAACCCACCCCCTCACCAAGCATATCTGAGAGACAGCCAGTCTCGTAAATTTCACATCAACTTAGTTTGGCCTCTAAACCAAATCTACCTTAATGCTATTTGTACATATAGATTGCTGTCTTTTTCATTACCATTATCAAATGATGCATTTGTGGCTCCTCTCTGAGCTTCTTGCCCCATTAAGTGGATTAGATTGCCTGTTGCCTTTGTCCTTCTGGTTTTTGCTTAAAGATTCTACCCTTTCACTATGCTGCATGTGTATATGCCTCATTATGCATACACACATGGCAAGGAACGTGCCTACCTCGCCAATTAGCCTGATAGGACTAGCCCTGTGTTTTATAGGATGACTGTGTTCAAATCCTTTTCTGTTTCATCAATCCTTCCTTTTAAGAAGCAGTTGACTCTGGAACCCTCTGGGAAGTGGCCTGTCACAAGCGCCACTTGGGGCTCCTTGCAGAGCTATGCTCAGCAAATCAAAGAGCATTCTCCTTATTAAGTCAGCTGCTGCCTGGTGCATTATGGTTAATTAATTTCCAGAAGCAACCAAGGTTCCTCCCTTTTGGTCTTGTAAATGACAATCGTTTCTCTAGTCCAAAGATGATAAGGCAGGACAAATTCCTGATAGTGTTCTTAATGTAAGACAGTTGCTTCTCTATGCTCAGGGGGAAATAGAAAGGTGACACAAAATCAGGGATTTAGTCCTGCCTTGAACTCCAAAGCATAGCTCCAAGTTGGTTGTGGACACACTCATCTTCAACTTCCTATTTGTGAAGTATTCACTGAAGGTCTACCATGGGCAGTGTATCATCCTAGGTGTTGTGATACAAAGGTGAGCAAGACAGATGCTGACAGCAGCAAGTAGTCAAGGAGACACAGTGTTAAAGTGCTTTAGTAAGTGTGATAGGCATGGATAAAACAAGTGTGCTTATTACAGGCACAATCAGGAGAGACACCTAATCATTCTAGGATGATCAAGGTCAGTAGCGTTAGAATGAGTCTTGGCAGACAGAAACTCTCCTGGGAAGGAGAGTTCCAGGCTTTGGGTGGGTGATATTCCCAGTAGTTTGACTCTAGGATGGCTACCTTCAATTCATTTCCTGCATGCATTTCTTGCCTTCATGTAGAGGAGTCGATTTTCTTTCCCTGAAGTCTGGGCATATCTTGGTTTAGTAGTGGTAAAAGTGATATTCTGAGATGTTCTAGAACATCTTTTGTGAAAGCTAGTGATCAAGTAAGATCACATATACTAAAGGTGCTATCAGAAGATGTCATATGAAGATATGTAAAATACTTGGGGTTCATGGAAAAGCAAGTTGGGAGAGTGAGAGACAGGGAGAGAACAGGTAGCCCTAAGATATCAATTGTGTAAATGAAGATGGCATCTTGAAAATAATACACCAACCATAGTTGCTTCAGTTGGTACCATGCCGCAAATGACCTAGCTGCATCTTCTGGAAATTTCAGATTCACAGAATACCATGCATGTTGCAAGTCACCTAATTCAGAGTAGCTTGAGTAGTTGAGGAATATCATTCCTCAAATGAGAAATGGCATGTGGGGAACTATACCCTTGGAGTCCCTCAGTATATAGACCTGATCCAATGACAGGGCTTTAAAACTGAAACTTTATGCCACGGGGAGGCCAGACTTGGAGGCCTTAGGAGAGGGAAATGTGTTTGCACATATGAGGCTTATGAGTCCCTAGTGGCCGTGCTGTGGTTCCTAGTCTCTAAGGAAGACTCTCCAATGAACCAAGCCCCCGACTATTACCTAAAGTTGTTTGCTCCACTTGAACCTGCATACTGGCAAGCAAAATGTATCACAGATGATAATGTCCAATGCTAGAAGCCCAAATTATAAAATTTGAGCCCCTAGCCTCTTAGAAGTCTTGCTTTTATGACTCTTACCTCTTGAAATCCAGTGGCCAAGAAGCCTACCTAGCTACAAGAAGCCCAGGCTATGTGGAGTCCACCAGTGAGCACCCTAAAACCCTCCTTGTTCCCAGTCTTTAATTAGCATCAACCCTCAGCCACAGAGGGACTTTCTTATCTATTCAGCTCTGACATGATCACAGAAGCTATGGTTCCATGTAGAGTGTGACACTTTAGGTAAGAAGCGTCCATTTTGTTTCAGCTACTGGGATAACCATTAAAAATAACAACTAATTGATGAATTTTGATTTGAGACAAGGTCTTACTAGATATCTAGGATGGCTTAAAACCCATGATCCTACTGCCTCAGCCTTCCAAGTGCTGGGATTATAGCTGTGTGCCTGGTATTTGATCATGAATTTAAAGTGTCTCCCATCCAAGTACTAGCTAGGCTATGGGGAGATAGCTTACTTGGTAAAGTGCTTGTCATGCAGGCATTAGGGATCTGAGTTTGGATCTGTAGCAACCATGTAAAAAGACAAGTGTGCTCACTATTTTTTTTTCAGTGAAACAGCTTATGTGTGTTTATTCCAGAGTGACCAAGCACTGTATGAACCTTGGGAGGTAGAAAGGGATTTTTCCAGGGTGGGTTTACCTCATTGGTTGGTGCTTGCTGTGTGAGGACCCGTGATTACTTTGAGAATTGGGGATCGCCAGACTTAACATCAGGCATGCAGGCCTGGAAGCAGGGAGGGAGCCATCCTACTCCTTCTGGTCTCAGGATGAGATTTTCGGGGCTTAGACAGGTCTCCTACCTCACTCTAGCCCCATGCCTGTTTTCCCCGGTGCCCCACAACTCCTCCTTTCCATTTTATAAAGGAGTGGTGGCATTATAGTCATTGCCTTTTATGCTGGGTACAGTTTGATACTGAACTAGATCCCAATTGATTTTGCAATGTTACTCATTGCCATTTTAAAACTGGAGAAGGCAGGGTGCAGGCACCAAAATAAAACACAGCATTATCAGAGGGCTAAGGGCAGGGGCCAGGAACACAAGCAACATTTGATTCATTAAGTGTGCTCACAATTATGTCTATAGCTCCAGTCCTGGGAAGACAGGGACAGAAGGATCCCTGAAACTCATTGGCAAGCTAGTCTAGACAAATCAGCAAGCTTATTAGTTTCACTAATAAAATAAAATATTATTTATAATAATATTTATATAATTACAATATATATTTATATAAAAATATTTTATAAAATATTTGTTTCATTAATAAAATAAAATATAATTAAATAAATATATAATTATAAGTAGATAAGTAGAGAGTCAATTGCAACTCTTATTTTTGAACATTTTCTTATCAAACCTACAAGAGTAGAAGAATTTAGGCTAGATCAACAGCAACAAAAACAAAAATTAAAATGTAGCATTCTAGGTTTTGAAAGAAATATCAAATTTTTGCAAATTCTCTTATTATTGTTGATCACGACTTACTTTTGTTCTACTCTCACACTTTACTGCATATATAATTCATTCCGAGGAAAGAAGAATCTGACTCCTCTCTTGTATGTATTGACAGCCAGAGCACCAGTTCATCCACTAGCAAATTAAGTCTAAGGTTCTCACAGATGTGACAAATTTCCTATTCTTATGTAACCTCAGAATTTTCTGAAATGGTCACTCTAGGCATTGGTTGTGGACATGCAAAATTATAAGCCAAAGCAGGTGGAAAACAGAAACTTGCACGTAGCTGATCCATAGCCAGTCTCCACTGACTGAATCATATGGAAGTTCCGTGCTGACTGGTGCTCCATAACTCAAGTATAGGTCCATTGTACTTTCTGGCTTGAAAGTCTGAAAGATTTCCAACCAGAACCAGAACCAGAAATAGCAGGTCAGAGCTAACAACTATATATACATATATGTTCAATATATGCATCTGTACATATCTATAAACCTTTCCTTGTTCTCACCTACTTTCCTTTTTTTTTTAAAAAAGGGAAATAATAGACACCATAGGGCTAATGTAAGTCTGATCCTAGCTTGAATTTTCAAGACATCTACAAAATTCTGAACACTCAATCTTTTCTTCTTTTTTTTTTTTATCCCTCCAATCCCCATTTTGATTTTTTAATTTATTTATTTTTATCTCAATCACAGGTTAGGTACTTTGAATCCCAGGCGTAGCCCCCTCCCTCATTCCCTCCTACCCTCCCACTCCCTCCCTCATCTCCCTCCTCCCCGCCCCCTCCAAGTCCACCAACAGGGGAGGACCTCCTTCCCTTCCATCCAACCCCAGCTTATCCTGTCTCCTCAGGGCTGGCT
>CM053764.1:98292380-98316578 GCA_028658305.1 Pachyuromys duprasi | reverse complement strand
TTGTATGGGGGAGGGTCAAAGAGTTAGCCATCAAGATCATGACTGAAACAGTCCCTGTTTCCCTGAATAGGGTCTTCAGTCCTACACCGAGTTATCATGGGCCCCATCCGTGCGGGGGTTCCAGGCCACATCCACACATGGTCCTTGATTGTAGAAACCATCTCATACAAGACCCCTGTGCCCTGCTCAGTTTGGTCTTTGTGGGCCTCTGGGGGGGGGGTCAATGTAGCGATGTATCAGAGCAGATATTAAGACTCGAGATCAAGCCTCTGACAAAGACCAATCTTTTCTTCTTAATGGTTGAGAGAACCAGTGTTCTGTGGAACAATTTAAACTCCAGGAAGAAAGCCTCTCAATGAGTGCATAACAGTATGAAACAAAATAAGCCAAAGCAGTCAGTGTAAGGACTTCTTACATGTGAACTCAGGTGTAAAGATGGGCCAGGCTGAAGAGTAGGTAACAGGTTGTTTGTGCCTACAACTTCAAAAGATCTAGCACTCAGCTTGTTCAACACCTTTCCTCCAGCTCCACCATTTCCCCACTTTCTTGGAGGTTCATGGCTCATTTCTTGCAAATATATTAAAGAGATGATTAACTGGCTACTAATGAAGAAGCAGAGAACAAGACTGCAAGAACAAGAGCATGGTAGTATGGGAGGAAGCTGAAGGGATGTGCCAGCTAATTTTATGTCAGTTTGACATAGGCTAGAATCATTTGAGAGGTGGGAACCCCAATTTAAAAAACGCCTCCATAAATCAGGCTGGAGGCAAACCTTTTGAGCTTTTTCTTAATTAGTGATTGATGTTGGAAGGCCCAGCCCATTGAGGGTGGGGCCATTCCTGGGCTGGTGGTCCGGTTCTATGAGAAAGGCTGAGCAAGCCACGGAGAGCAAGCTAGTAATCAGCTCCACCTCCAGGTTTGAGTTCCTGTCCTAAATTCCTTTTGTGGACTATGTATCTGTAACTATAAGCCAAAGAAACTTCTTTCTCTGCATTGGCTTTTGGACACGGTGTTTGATCATAGCAATAGTAACTCAAACTAAAACAAATTGGTACCCGTGTAGTGGGTACTGCTGTGACACACCTGGCCATGTTGCTTTCGGGGGATTGTGAAAGGCATTTTGGAGCTCTCCACAGCCATCTCTGATGCATCTTATTTATTAGTCAGTTTTGTTCTCAATGTATCTTTAAGAAGAGTTAAAAAAAAAAGAGTTATTCATTTTTCTGTGCACTGGTGCTCCACATGCATATCGGTGCAAGAGTGCCTGATCCTCTGGAACTGGAGTTACAGACATTGTGAGCTGCCATGTGGGTGCTGGGAATTCAACTCTGGTCCTTCAGGAAGAGCAACTAGCACTCTTAACCACTGACCCATCTCTGCAGCCACTCATTTTATCTTTAAGATAGCCTTTTCTCTGTGTCTCCTGGACTCAAGGCAGGAAACAGTGCTGAAGGCCTTGGGTGTTATTGCATGTGCAACAGAAAGATGCTTAAGCAGGTATATTGTGATACTAAATGACCATTTCACAACAACTCAGTGCTCCTCAGTTCCCATTTAGGGATCCCATTGTCAAGTGCTCTTGGACAATAATTATTCCTGAGATTTAAAATCCCATTAACAGTGAAGTGTTCTTGCCAGACCTGCCTGTCACACTTGCCCACACTCGTTAGTTTCCCCTGCTTCCAGAATGATCTGACATTCACACCTCACTTCAGGACCATCACTGTTCTCTTAGCTTCTCCCTCAATGTTCTGCACTCCATGTGCGGATACATTTTAGTTATCAGCAGGCACTAGGCTCACTCTGGTGTGTAATCACCCATGAAAACTATTTGTTTAAGCAATTAGGAACGTGGAGCTAGGGCATTTCCAGCAGTTACTGACCAGGTGGAAACACTGATGGCCCTTATCCTTGGTAAGATCTGCTTATCAGCAGGAAATGATCTGCTTCAGGGTGGCTGATGATATTTACCAGGAACATTAGATGAAAGAGGCCCAAATGCATTCAAGGTGGTTGGACAAGGATGGTGGACACCCTCTAGGCATGATTTGCTTTAAGGTTAAATATTTGGAGCATTTTGGCCTTGGTGTGAAATATAGTTGGGTCTCTCTCTTTTTTCTTTAAGTGAACAATCTGGATTGGAGAATTTGAATGAGGAAAGGTCATTGTGGGCCAGAATCTGAGGGTCAGAAGGAATAAGGCATAAAGTGGTAGAAAGAATGATAGAACAAAATATGAGCCTATCCAAGCAACACTAGAAAAGCTGAGGCAGGAAGATTATGAGTTCACGGTGAGGTTGGGCTTCATAGTAAAAACCCTGTCTCAGACAAAACAGAAGTCTAGGCATAGCTCCCTTTTGTGATTATTACTTCCCTTTGTGATCATGGATAAGCAATTCAGAAGTTTATTCATGTAAAGTATGACATGTGTAAGAAATGATCCTGAATGTACTTTGAGGTCTACTGTTTTCTAAGTAGAACTGTGGTTGGTATCACTGTTTCACAGAGGGAAAATTTGATACAATCGGATAGGATGCTCTGTTGGCATTATCTGATTTTTCTCTGACAAAAAATTCTGCACACTCAGGCCACTTGCCCACTTACTTTGATGAATTATCTTTGAAATGCCTTGCTTCCCACTCTTGTCAGTACTGATTCAGCTTCCAGTGTGCCCATCTTATTATTATTATTATTATTGCTGATTTTCTATTGGTCTTGTTCAAGGACAGCCCTTAATATTAACAAACCACAAAGAGTAACCTACAAAGTCCACAATCATTAGGAAAGTTTTTATGGTCTCAATAATTGGAGCCATATTTAGAAGATAGTTTTGAAAAATGAATGAGGTATTGACAAAGAGGGCCAATTTGGGTGAGAATAGCCTTGTGGAATCACGGGTCCAGAAGGCAAAGCATATGAGGATTGGGACTGAGGACACTTTTTTTTTTTTTTGACTTACTGGGATACAGTATGGCTTGGATCAGCAGAACAGGAGTATGGCCCCTTGTTAGAAAGCATAAGTCAGGGTCTGGGAACATAGAGTACCTTGGTAGAGTACTTGCTTAGCATGCATGGAACTCTTAGTTCGATTCCCCAGCACCACATACATTTGCCATGGCGACACATTCCTGTAATCGCACTACTCAGGAAGCTAAGGCAGGAGGAGCAGAAGTTCTTGGCCTTCCTCAGCTACATTGCAAATTAGAAGTCAACCTGTACTATGAGAGTGCATAAGAAGGCAACCAATATTCTGGGATTGAGAATGCATTTATGTATATCTGAGGCTGTACAGTTAATGTGTATGCCCAATAAGATCACTTTGCTCTCCCATCAGCTCTAGGACATGTTGATACAACTATCCAGGATGGAGTTAAGGCTTACCTGGGGTAAATATAATTTTCAATGTCATGCAAGTAAATTCAGACACTACTGTTTGTCTGTCTGGCTTGAATACCTCCTACATGACTCTGTTTTTGTTGTTGTTGTAGTCTTTTGTTTTTTCCAGAGGAAATCATGGTACAGATAATCTGCCTTCAAATGTTTGAATGCAAACTATTCATTTATGCATTTAAAAATCAAATGAAAGGTCACTCTTCAGTGGTATTTCCTGTATGTGGGTTCCTGTCTCAAGTGCTTTACACATGTGGATGCATAGAATGTCTGCTGTGTGGCCTGACAGCAGCTACTATTATTAACTTCATTTTATTGGGAGAGAGCAGTTAGGGAGAAACTCTGTAGGTTGCCCAATAATCCACAGTTACTCACTAGTAGGCTTAAGCCAGCAAGACAGCTGCAGTAGGCTCTCTTAGTTCCTTTTTATTTATGAAACACTACAAAAGAATACTGTGGTATTGAGCATGAGAGGTTTAGCCTGTGGGCCATGTGGTTTAGATGTCACAATTTTAGGAGGGGGAGGGCCAAGCAGGGAGGAGAATTTAGATTGTCTTCTGTGACTTCACCTGTAACTGGAGAGGCTTCAGGGAGACACAGGGGCTGCTCTCACTCAGGGACAGCGGGATTCACCTCTGGCAAGGGAAGCAAAGGGCAGAAACATGATCTGCTATCAATTGATTTCCTCTTCAAGAGCAGAAGGGAATAGGCAGATGAAAATCCAGTGTTTTGATTAGGATGGCATTAATCAAACTCTAAATGAACTAGACAGAATTATAGGGAACAAAGAGGATACCTAGAGGTCATTTTCTGCTGTGCTCCAACAGCTGCAGTCACTGTCCTAACTCATTTAATTTTCCCTAAAGCTAATAAAATCAAGAGGGGGAGGAGACTCCACAGGGTAGAAAGGTCCTAAGGTTGAGGAATTGGGAAGCAAAATAAATTTCTTAGCAATATATAAAAAAAAGAAAACAAAGAAGAATGTGCATGGTGACATTTGCACCATCAGACATAAAGTATGCAAAATAAGGAAGTGCGAAGGTGATGGATTCCTTTCATTGTGTGTTCAGGTTAATGTGGATTAAGGGATATCACTTCTGTGCAGCAGGCTCAGAGAGGGCACATCTGGAGCATAGCCAACAGCAAGCTTCCAGACATCAGCCCCAAAGGGAGGAGAGTGTTACAGCTAGGTGGTCGTGAGGGTTGGAAGAGAAGCCTCCCCCAAGAGATGAGAGCAGAGGTGATGCTCATGGCACTGAGGGATGATATGTCTTTGACAACCAAGAGGAAACACAGTCATTCAAAGCAATCAATTGAATTTGTGGGACCAAGTGCTGTTGGTAGTTTTGTTTGGTTAACCGGACGTTGGCTTATAATAGATACCACTTGAAAATGGCACCTGCTCCTGATCTCTCAAATCTCCCTACTTGATTCTCCCTGAGAGTCTTTATCAATATTTGAATAGTCTCATTTAGAATCTTCACCTATGAGCAATCCTTTTCAAGAGTACTCATCATCCAGTTTCAACTTTTTATTTTCCCAATGCTTAAAATAGTTTATTATACAGAGCACATTCTTCATAGGAATTAATAATAGATACCACTGGCTGAATGAATGGATTGGCATAACATCAGCAGCAGATGTAGGAAGGTTGAGGAGAGAGGGGAGTATTTATGTTTCAGAAATTTGATCCAGGAGACTGAATGGCTGTCAGGTAGAGGCTGGGTTGCATGACCATTTTTAGCTTTATGAACTCCAAGAGATGAAGAGAAAGGATCAAAATGGCCTTCTTGCTCTGAGGATTTGATAGACACTGTAGGTCTGAGCTATTGCCATGAACTAGGCCGACAGAACCCTAAATTGAAAATTGGAAGATTTTTGCTTTTTTGTTCATGGAAGGACATTCTACATTATTTCAAACTTAATTTTGGTGAACTTCAGTGCCACCAAAAAATAAATTTTGGATATTATTATTGGAATATAAAAAAAATAGAGGTTGCTATTAGGGCTAACCCATCAGAATTGAAGGCTGAAGATGGAAGATGTTAGTATGGAAGGCAAGAAAGCCCATTCTCTCTGAAGCCTTGATTTCTGCTAGAATTGTTGATGCTGACAAGTCATAAAATCCCTTGGGCTGTAGATAAATTATGCTAGTCTCATCTTGAGATTCTATCTATGTTTACATTTTATTTTTTTTAAATAAGAACTCTAGTCAATAAATTACGTAGACTCCAACTCAATATTTTAACTTGATACATGCAAGAACCCTGTTTCCAGATAGGTCACATTCATGGATATTCAGAGGGTTTTGTTAGGTCTTTTGTGCAGCTAGTACTGTACATTCATAGTTAACTCATGAACATATCTTCTATCATTTTTACAGATGGCATACTTCTACCCACAATAAAAACACATCAAACAATCCTCAAGATATGGCCTCTGAGACCTGAATGCAACACATTTAATGGACAGTCAACTTTCCTCCAACCCTGGCTTTGGGGGATAACTGTGTAGCAGGGGAAGGATGCTACTATCACCCACATTCTGAGTTTCAGGAGAGTCCGTTCTCTCAAATGTTAAATATGGAAAAGTAACATAAGTGGAAGTAAAACAACTTGGTAGCAGAGCTTTTGCTTGGGTTTTCCTTCTGTGAAATAAGGCTCTCGAGGGACAGAGCTCTTTGTACTGGGACTGTCCTCATTGTGCTTGTTGCCCTGGGGTGAGAATCGGAACTGGTGATGGCTCTTCCCTCCCCCTTGCTGGTGAATGGCTCAGGATTAAGGTGACTAGGGCAACATGACTCATTTGTTCCTTCCCTCAAGTAGCACTCTCTTTCTATTTTATGCCAGATTTTGGAATTCAAACTCTGTTACTAACTTTTTGAAGCTTATTAATAATAAAAGACATTAAAAAGTATGGATGTAGCAGCACCGGCCAATAATCACATAGTCAGAAACAGAGGTAGGAGGGTTGTAAGTTCCAGGCTAGACTGAACTTGTAAAATAAGACCCTGTCTCAAAAATAAAAGATTTAGTTCAGTGGTAGAATACTTGCAGAGAGAGGGAGAGAAAGAGAGAAACTGAGTGTGAGAAAATGAACTATGTCCAAAACCTGTGAATGTGCAAATGAAAGAAAAAAAATTTAGAACTTTGAATATGCAAAGGACTCCTAGCTAGTGCATATCACTCTTTAAGGCTACTCTGAAGACTCTTGAACATAGAGTAACACACTGAACAGGGAGGAGATCAGATTTACTGGAGGTTTCTGCAAAGAAAATCCAACAGACCTGAACAAGGACAGAACATCCCTGCTGTTGAGTGTAAGGACACCTAGCCCCTAGATAAACCATAACTGTGTTCAGTGGAGCCAAGAGAAGTCAGCTGGACTGCCTGATAATGCTGATGAGCTAAACTAGACAAAGTTTACAAATGTCTTAAATAAATTTTGAAAATGAATACTGAATTGGGTTTGAACTGAGTGTCAGTCTCTTGAATGTTAAAGGACTGGATGTATTTGCTTTGAATTATACCTCTCCATCCTAGTTTTGTTATCAATGGCTTCAGTTACTGTTAACTTCAAAATGCTTCATGGAAATTACAGAAATAATTCATAGAGTGTAAACAGCTTTGAATATAATATTTTGCTATCATTGTTATATTTTATATTTACTATGCTCTTCCGTGCTTAAGCCATAAGTTAAACTTCAGTGTAGGTATATGTGTGTGTATCAACAATAATATCTCTACAGAGTGAGGTACTGCCCAGGATCACAGGCATTCACACGACAGCTTGTCATACATTTGTGTTTACCACTCCTGCGTAAAGGGAGACTTTTGTGCTTCAGCTCTGTAGAATTTCAAAGCCACAGGTGAATAAAAGATGTGGCTTCACGATGTTTTGTCTTAAAAAAACCAACCCCTCCCCCAAAACAACAACTGTTCTTAAATATACACCTCTCTCACTATAGTCTCTGACATGCCAAGAATATAGACATAGACCACTGTTTCTATTGCTGTCATAAAACACTATGACCAAAAGCAACTTGTGAAATAAAAGATTTATTTTGCTTGCACTTCCACATCATAGTTCCATCATTAAAGGAAGCCAAGGATGGAACTCAAGCAGGAACCTGAAGGCAGGAACTGATACTGGGCATAGAGGAACATTGTTTACTAGCTTTGTCCCCATGATTTGCTCAGTCCGCTTTCTTATTCAACTTGACCACAAGCGTAGGGTTGGTATCACCCACAGTAGTTTTGGCCATTCCACATCAATCATGAATCAAGAAAATGTTCAGTAGTCTCATCTTTAGGCCAGTCTTACACAGGCATATTCTCAACTGATAGTCCCTCTTCCCCAATGTCTTTAGCTTGTGCCAAGTTGACATAAAACTTACCAACGTATCCATTATACCTGGAATGGTCTTTCTTTATAGAATACAATGGAGACTGCTTTTCTTCAGTGTATTCCAAACAGACATTTTGTGTGAGAAGAGAACATCTTGACCAAAAAGCAAGGTTAAAACCTGCATGGTTTATTTGAGGGGGTACCACACACAGTTTGGAAACTTCTCTTCCTTTATAACAATCTAATCCAATAAATTGGTGTTATTTCAAAATATTTGAGGGTTCAGTAGACTCTTGAAGCAGGAGATAAGAGGAATTTGAAGTTGTTTGTCATAGCAATACTCATATGAAGTAGAAGTTCTCAAATGGTCAAAGAAGTATGTTTTGGGGGGGTCAAAGTTTTATCCTTCCTATTTTTATTCTGCTTGGTCATAGAGAAGTAATTAATAATGAGAGTAAAACTCTTATGTCATCTGGGGCTGGCAAGTAAACAGATGTTGGGCTAGAGAACGTCCCTTGTTCTTGTGGTTACTTATGGTGATTTGAAGAAGAAAGCCAAGACATTGATTGGTTTCAATCATTTCATTCACCAAGGGCTTGACTGAGATTTTTATCCTCAATCACTTATGAGTTAATATACATTCAAAGCTGTAGTCAGAGTTATGAGTCATTTTAATTGTATATATTATTCTCATTCTTACTCTCTTTTTGAGACTCTCCCATATGCATACAGTGTGTTTTACCTTTTTGATTGCGAGCCTAGCCTTTAACAGCTGAGCTATTGAAAGACCCCCGCCTACTTTGACTTAGCTAAGGCAGCGCCATCTACAGAGAACCAAGCCGGAGACTGGAAAATTACTGAGAAACCCAGATGTCCAACAACACGATATCTGTGGTTGGGCGCCTAAAACACCCTGGGTACCCAAGATAAGAACCGAGTACGTGACGTCTGCCTTCCCCCTTCTCTGTTCCTGGTACGTGACTCGGCTCACATCTGCCTTCCCGCCCTCTCTGTTCCGGTGGCTTGGTTCAAACCGCCCAATCAGCTCCCTGTAACTACGCTTCTCGCTTCTGTAGCCACGCTTCCTGCTCCCAAATCCTATATAAACCCGCCGCCCCAGCCGGAAGGCGCGCAAAGTCTCCGAAAGGCTTTGTCGTCCCAGGCGCCCGCGTATCGAAATAAACCTCTTGCTGTTTGCATCTGAAAAGACTGGTCTCGCTGATCCTTGGGGAGAGGTCTCCCTGACGGAAGATACCCTCCGGGGTGGTCTTTCACTATTTCTTGCCCATGTGTTTGATCATATTTACTCTACACTGCTGGCCATGACGCCTCCCAGATCCAAAACCTCCCTCCCTCTACTCACTGTACCACCCTTTCCCAACTTCACCACAGCTCTTCACTTTTTAAAATGTCCCTTAGATTTCAGTTTGTGCTTGTTGTAATTTGTAAACAGGCATCTCTACAGCCAGCCCTCAGGGGACCTGACACGCGGACATCAGGCATCTGTGAGGCCACCTCCAGAAATTCAGCAGAGATAGGACCACCTGAGGCACAAACGCCTCTGTGCGTGCACGGGGTCATCTCATAAGAGGACTCGCCCCTCCTCTCTCTCTTTTTCCCCTCGCCCAGAGACTGTCTCTGTAAAACCCCACGCTCTAATAAAACCTTCCACGTGGAACCTGTGGTGTGGTGTGATTTATTCTGCTGCACAAATCCTAACAGTGCTGTCCTTATACTCATGGGTATGGGACCTTTCCCTGGAGCATTGTCTACCTACCAGAGGACATACCCTTAAAACCAAAGGTTTCTCCCCTTTTCCAGTCGCCATTAATTGTCAATAGTATCTTAGCTCCTGAGCCGCTCCCCACTCCATTCTGGACTAACGACTCGCTTAATCTTATGCAGGCAGCCAGAGCTACTGTAAGGTTATGAACGCAACAATCCAATCATGTCAGTAAAATACTGTTTCATTCTGGTCTTCATCCTCTGGCTCTTATCCTTCCACCAACCTGTCCGGTGATGGTTTCTGAGCCTTGAGGTGCAGATGTGGGGTGATAGAAACAGTCCATTTATAGTTATGCACTCCACTGACACCTATTTTCTGCATTTTTTCAGTTGTCACTTTTCTTGATTGCTAAGCACAATCTGCTTCATGTAGAAACTTCTCTGATCCAGAGCATTTATATTTTAAAGATGAATGCACATCAACATAACACATTAATACACGAACCACTATCTCTTGAGATATTTGTTCTTTTGCATAGATTCATATTTATACCTGGTGTTCTTTTTTTCTTAACCCCCTTTTGATGGTTGTCAAATATTCTAATAAGTATTAGGAGTGCAATGATAAATATAATAGTCTTGGGCCCACAAGGAGTTGATAATTTATAAGAGTTCCTCAACTTACAGCCTTGTTCTCACCCATGCACAGGAATACTCTTTACTTACCATTCTATGTAGCAGAAGCCAACAAATCAGATCTTGTGGTAGTGCAGGTTCAAGTGTGGGGACACGCAAGCCCCTCATGGTACCAGCGGTTAACCTGGTATGTGTTTTTCTCTTGGTGATGTGTTTACTTATTTTAAAATGTTTGCACATATAGGAAGATCTTCATTCCATTTCCCTCCCCAAAGGGTATTTCTGCTGGAATTACAAGTAGGCTCCCATGTTCACGCAGCATTTGTTTGTGGCTTCTGAGGCTTTCTGCAGTTCTTTAACCAAAATGTGTTTTATCCACTGGCTCATCTCCCTTATCCTTAAGCTGACCACTTTTTGGAAAGGAGTATGAAAAAGGGAAATACTATGATTAAAAAGGGAAAAAAAAACCAGATGAAAAGAAATGATATCACCCAGTTATCATCAGAGAGTTTTCATCCAGCTACTGATGGGAGCAGATGCAGAGACCCACGGCCAAACCTAAGGTGGCACTTGTAGAGACGGGGAGGAAGGACTGTAGGAGCCAGGGGATTTGAGGGCGCCCTGGAAACACAGCCCATAGAACCAACTAACCTGGACTCATAGAAGCTCACAGAGACTGAAGCAACAATCACAGAGCCTGCATGGGTTTGAGCTAGGGCTCTGCATATGTGTTATGGTTGTGTAGCTTCTTGTTCTTGTGGGCTTCCTTACAAGGGGCCCTGCTCTTTGGATCCTTTTTCTCCTACTGGGTTGCCTCAATCAGCCTTGATATGAGAGTTTGTGCCTCATCTTACTGTTTTTCTGTGTTTGATTAATATCCCTGGGAGGCTGCCCTTTTCTGAAGAGAAACAGAGGAAGAGTGGATCTGTGGGAGAGGAGAGGAGACACCGGAACCAGGAGCAGTGGAGGGAGGGGAAACTGCTGTCCAGAAATAATATATGAGAGAAGGATAAATAATTAGAAAAGATATCAAAATAATAAAAATTACTCTTCCTTCTGCTATTACGTGTGCCTTAAAATTATCCATTTATGGTTATTTAAAAGGCAGTACTTTGTTTAAAAGAGAGAGTATGCTAAACAGAGGATCATTTTATTTACTTCTTTATCTCTTATTATTTTAGTATTCTCATATTTGAATAGAATATGTAAGGCACATTTAGGGTATATAATTTCTTGGCCCATTAACTAGTATTCTCAACACAGCATGCTTTAACATCTTCAACATCCTGAATAAAGATGTTATTATTTCTATTTAGTTTTCTCTGCCATACACACCCAAATTAACATTACTATTTTATTGATGTATCCACAATACTTAGTTTCCATAGATAATTTTTATCCAGTAAATTTTGTTGTAATGCTTAATTAAGATGCTTAATTTTGCAATTATGGGACTCAGTGGTATTTGATATGCCATGGCTTCCACTTTCTTCACTTCTCCTTTCCCACAACTGCAGCCAAAGGACCTTGAAAAGCTCTACTAGTTTTGTCCTAGTCTCTGGAACAAAATAGGCAGAGCCTATGGCTTATATGCTCACACTGCAGATGGACTTCCCAAGTACCTTCTGGGTTTTGTGACCCTGTGTTTAATTAATAATTAATTAATTAATAAACTGGGATACTCTTTGCTTCTGTGACACAAACACGTTCTGTGTCCTACTTCTGGTGCTGGCCATTTGTCAGTCATCATCAGAATAGTGTTGTTGCTTTCCCAAGAATGAGCCCTTCCACGTACAAGCAGCCTTCTCCAGCATGACTAATGTCACCTCACCTTGGTTTCTGCATATCTGATTGTTAGATGCCCCAGTTTAAAGCTCTGTGTATTTGTTGGGCACTGTGCAAAGATTTAGATTTTCTTGCCTGGTCTATTCTGAAGTCTTTCCGGATTTTTTAAAAACAAGATATTATGGATCACACATCATTATGATATTGTACATAATTATGGTAAAAATCAGTTTTCTAGGCACATACGTCTTGTTGAGACTAAGCCACGGGCACCATCTTTGATTCCAAAGACATTGTCTTCTTGCATGAGAAGAATTCACTATTCCCTAAGTGATCCCTTTGTCATCGGTTCGCAGAGACGCTGAGGCCAGATGCAGTGACAAGCACCAATCTCAGGCTATGTGCTGTCTTCTTTCAGTATACCAATGTGATCAGCCCCCTGGCAATGGTCCTCTTAGATGCCAGTTTGCCTCTGTCACTTGTAAAAAGACAGAGGATCTTTTTTAAAACAGCCAGCAGTTAACAAGACAAGACTCCTTGCTGAGAAAACTTGGCACTGAGTGGCAGAAAAGAAAGTGGGATTTAGAGCAATGACATACTGAGTTTAACTCTGGGTTTTCATCTTAATAAACCTGTCTCAGCCTCAGATTCCAACTCCTTATGAGGATTACATTAGGTAGTATTTATATTTACGCAATCCCTATTCCAGCACCAAGTTCATATGAAATTCCTTCCCAATGGTCTTGCCATATTTACCCTTTAGAAATAATTTTATAAGGACTTATTTTTGAATTATTGATATTTTTGCTAAAAGGGTAGATTCAAGACAGATGACCCAAATGATTTTTACTAGCCATTAAAAATATGGCTCTAAACAAAATAGCATTCGTAGATGGGTGCTTCTAGTTTCTTTGTACCTACTTATATGTTCTGGAAATTCTGTATGGTCTTTTAAAATTCTTTATGTCACCCCTCCATCCCGCCCCTGTGCACTTTAGCATGTTTATTGGTGTCATTTCATCTTTGTTCAGTCCTTGTTCAGGCAGTCCTGTTGGTGAGACTTTATGGGTGAAGCTTCTGATATAAGCAGGAGACAAAATCTTGCAGCACATTCCCTGGTCCTCTGGCTCTTATAATCTTTGTACTCCACTTCCACAGTGATCTCTGAACCTTCAGTGAGCGAGTGTTTTGTAGATGTGTTCCTATGGAATGGGCTCCACACTGCATTTTGGTTGGTTATGGTTCTCTGTAAAGGTTTCTGTCTGTTGCCAAGAGAAGTTTTCTTGATGAGGGGTGAGGTCTAGACTATTATGATCTTGAAAAATGAAATAAATAATTAAAAATATCTTCACATTTATCACCTCTGAGGCAATAGCATTTATACTATTTTTGCAAATATTGAAGATGCTGTTTCTCAAAAGTTCTTTCAACACTGGGCTTTTAGGCAACGCTAGTACAAAGTACCTGTCTCCTTATAAATTGGCAATATTAGGAAAAATAGGTCAGATCATACTACAGCAATAACAAACAATATGAGCCTCAACTCTCATACTTATATTAACTTACATAATCATATTGTTCCATCTTTATATCCTAGTATTTAATATAAGGTTAAAATGTTCATTTATTTATTTTTTTAAACATAGGGTCATTATATAACTCAATGAGACCTTGAACTCACAATCCTCCCATCTCCCTCAGCCTCTGAAGGCCTGGGAATACAGGTGTAAACTGATCTGGACCAGCAGATCACTCTTTACAGACCGGTTCAGAAAGAGAGAGGGCCAGGAGATCAGATGATGAGGAGAAAGTTTGGGATGGGTCGAGGGGAGGCAGTTCTTACACAAGCTATGCCTTATTCCAAGTAAGCTTATTAAGAAGTACAGCCTCATAAATACTATTTTCAGGGAGGTGGAATAGGACAGAGTCATCAAACTGTCATGCAGCGGGACTAAGTTAGCAAAAAGCTAATAAAGCAATGTTTCCCAAGGAGAACACAGAGTATCTTAAGAACATTACAGATGGAGCATACGGTGGCCTTCAGCCTGACACCCATACCCTGTGTGGTGTGAGGTAGGAAGACTGGCCGCAGGCTGTTACTGGCTCTGCCAAGCATATTCCTGGTTTTAGAGAAAAAGCTGTTTCCTCGCCATTTTTCAAGGCCTCAAGGAAAGCCTCAGGTGATCAGTTCAGCTCTCAACTATAGGCACCAGACACAATTAAGATGTGCATCTTTTCTTAAAGTAGGGAAATATATTTTCCCCCAAACTCTTGGTGACTTTCTCTATTATTGAGAACTTAGGTTATGGTAACAGTCCAAAGTATAAATAATCGCAATTTGAACAAGAAATCCAGGTAGAGAGCATATCCTCTGCTTTATCATAATAAACTCTAGCAGGGCTATGTTGCTCAGTTCCCATGATGTAGCTCAGAGTGCAATGATCCCTCTGATAAGGTGACAAAAAGGGGTGGAGAGCCCCTGAGACAGCTGTGGACAGAGCTTTCACTCAAAATATACTTGGAGCAGAAAAACATGAAAGCATACTCACACGTGTTTGCGATGACATAAATCCTGGAGGCTACGGTAAAACAAAGAAGAGCTGTCTCTAGTGAGGCAGGAGTGTTGGAGGCTGAGTTGAAGTGAGGCAACCTGACATTAATTGGTTTTTTTAAACTACAGTATTGATTTTGGAGCCCTTTGAATATGTTGTCTATTTGTTGATGAATAGAAAATAATAGTCCATGTGTTTTTGACGTTTGGTCGTTAAGGCTATCGTTTAATGGCTGAACCATCTCTCCAGCATGTTGATTTTTTTTTTTTGTTTTCAGCTGTGTTTGGTTCAACCTTCTCAGGCATAGCCAGGATGTGAGTATGCTGTGCTTCCTTTTTAGATCTGCACTCTTTCTCAAAGGCCCTGGTCCGCAGACAGCAATACAGTCACAGCTTCCCCACCATTCTGAGCAGCAGGCTTGTGTGCACTTACAGGAGGTCGCTTTCAATTTTATTCTTCTGTTTTAGTTATGTACATTGGAAAAGTATTAGTGTCATCAGCATATTCACAAAATTAGAGAAAATCATGAAAAGCAGAATAATCCAGACCACAAACCAATCTCCTGCTTTCATAGCAATGTGAAGTTCAAGACCCTTCTGATGATTTGCTGCTGTGAAACTTTGGTCTGCTCTTTCTTTATTTTTTATTTAGAAGCACCCTTCCTTCCCCCCTCCCTCCCCCCTCTAGCTGTTGGTAGGTGGGAGAGTAGAAACAGGAAAATGGAAAAGAGGATCTGTGAAAAAGGTACAGAGTCTGGGTAGGAAGGAGCATGTGAGTCAGAACTGAAAGCTGTCTGATGTAACATGTTTCATAATCCCACGTCCTGTCAGCTACTCAAGTATGCTTCCCTTGCCCTCACACTCCCAGGAGGAAGCAGCTCCACCTTCTCAGTGGACCATCCAATGGGTTACTTCACTCCTCTTGAGGTCTGCAGGCATTCAGGGTCAGAGGAGATATTACCCTGTGTATTACTCCTTTTTTCATTGTAAAGTTAAAAATGTGTGATGGAGACTGACTTTTAAAAGGAAAGGAGGTTAATTAGGTAATAGTTCTGGAGGTTTCAAGTCCAGAATTCAGTGGTCCCCTTAATTTGGTCTCTGGTGAGGCTCTAATGGGTATCATGACAAATGACAAGATCATGTATAGTAGTATGTGCATGTATAGAAGTGAGGGATCTGATTTTTGTTTTGTTCTGGTTTTTTGAGATAGAGGTTTTTGTGTGTGTGTGTGTGTGTGTAGTCCTGGCTGTCTGAGACCTTAATCTGGAGAATAGGCTGGCCTTGAACAATGAGATCCACCTACCTCCACATCTGCTGGGATTAAAAGCATGTTCCACCACTGCCTGGCAGAGGATCTGATCTTGACAGGAAGCCATGGAGTTTCTGAGAATCCCACAAGTCATTTGCAGGAGTATGCCCCACAAGGACTTCTCACCAGGCCCCACTCTTAAAGGCATCATCTTTTGTCACACTGCCACATTGAGGACAAAGACTCTGATATATAACTTGGGGCAAAACCGCATCCAAACCATAGCATGATTCAATCTATTCTTCCGTCTATTGCTGCTAACCCCAGTATGTAAGATTGAAGGGACAAATCCATCAACCCTGGAGCCATCAGACCTGCACTCAAATACTGTCTGCAGTTTAACAACTGAGTGCTTGTGTGTAAATTATGAAGCCAGTCCGTGAATGTATTTTTTACATTTGTAATTTGGATACAATTATAATTCTGAGTTTATAGGATTGTTGTGAGTTTTATAGGGTTAAATGAGACCATGTATGCAAAAGGGTTATCAGAACGACTGGGATATTGTTGTCACTTTTAAAATCATGATATTATTAAGCAGCAAACCATTTGGTGAATTAACAAGAAGGTGGTGACATGCCTTATCTAATCTCCTGTTCATTATTTTTCTTCTAGAATATCCAGAGTCAGTGTTTTCTCAATCACCAGATTCCTTGTTTTTAAAGGGATGATTCTTCCAGAACTTTGTCTGTTTGTGCTTCAAGGTGCCCCGTTTGGAGGATTGAATTGCACCACTGAAATTTTCTCTGTAGTTAGCGAAACAACACACCAGGCTTAGACGATAGCATGCTGAGCCATCACTCCTGATAAAGGAGTTGCAGCTGATACTGACTGCAGCCAAATGGGATATCCAGACCTCTTCATATGCTCCACATTTTTACATGTGGAGCTAAAAAGGCTAAAAGTTATAGGGAATGGTAAGATAAGTTAGCTCAGAGAAACAATTTTATGTCAAGGGACTCTGTACTAGATCTATGTCTTATAGGTTGAACTTCTAATATACCTCAGACACTGTACCAGGTGCTGATGTACAGAAATGAATGAAATAGACAAGGAGCTGGCCCTCTGTGGGACTCATTGTCAGGTAGGGTCAGAATGGCTAATAAGTAGGTAAACAAATCCATCAATACTCAATTACAGGATGATGATGCCCTACAAAGGAAAACGCTTACTATTATAAAGAACGATGGGGGAAGATCGAAGAATGCATGTCTTAATGGGTAAAATTAAAGGTGAAACTTCAAGGACAAGGGGGAAGTTACTGAAAGAATTCCTAACAAAGAGAGTGGCAAAACAAAGGTGTAAGGCAGGGGTAGTCTCAGCTAATCTTAGCAACTGAAAAGAGGAAGTTAGGTTAGGGTGCTGTGATGGGTGGGGGTGGGGTGAGCCAAAATAAGTAGGGGATGATGAGAAAGGGGCAAAATCAGGCACCAGCTTTCTGCCTGTGGTATTGAGTTTGAGAATGACCACAGAGGAAGCAGAAAATGGGTTGAAGTGGATATCAGAGAGCAAAACTCTCTGTCTTCTCCCTCTTTCTCTTTCATTCATTCCTCTTGTACCTTTTCTCCTTCTCCAGGTATCTCACAAGCACTTGCGTCTATTGTAACTTTGTACTGAGCTAAACAAGAGAGCAAAAAATTCAGCCTTGGTGTCTGAGCTGCTTAATTTCTGGTCAGTTTGACACAGTCTAGACTTGATCTGAAGAAGGAACCTTAATTGAGAAAATTCCTCCATCAGATTGGCTCATAGGTGCGTCTGTGGGGACATTTTCTCGATTAATGATTGATGTGGGAGGGCCAAGGCCACTGTGGATGGTCCTGGGTTATGTAAGGGAGAGCAAGGAGCAAAACATGAAGCAAGTCAGTAAGGAGAATTCCTTAGTGGTCTCTGCCCTTGTTCCTGCCTCAGGTTCCTGCCCTAACTTCCTTCATTGTGCTGTAAGGTGAAATATGTAATAAACCCTTTCTCCCCCAACTTGCTTTAGATAATGATGTTCATCACAGCAGCAGGTAATGCATAGTCCCCATTATTCTGGTCAGAGGGGATGTTGCTGGATTTAATGGAGGAGGGTGGTGACCCCGTTAAGGAATGGTAGTAAAGATGAAGAGACACTGAGGGATTTTACACCCCTTCCTCATGTTTTAGACCCTACAATTAGCTCACACTACTACTACTGCATTGCCTTCTGATGAAGATATAGAGAAAAGGGAGGACTGCACGATTCACTTGAAGAGAGTAGGTGTAGGCTTTTATAAACGTCAGTGTCCTTACTGCATTTTAGATTTTGACGCTAGTGGTGGCTTGAACCTTGGATCTTCTACTTTAGTTCTAATGAAAATGGAATGTATTATAAGGGCAGATCATAATCTAGGTTTTTGGTTCCAGAATTTTGGACAAAAGAGGGGGTAGACACAGAGGGCCTCTGAAGGGTTCTACCCTGCAGGGTATCGAGGCAGATGCTGAGATTCATGGCCAAACTTTGGGCAGAGTGCAGGGAATCTTATGAAAGAAGCGGGAGATAGTAGGACCTGGAGAGGACGAGAACTCCACAAGGAGAGCAACAGATCCAAAAAGTCTGGGCATGGGGTTCTTTTCTGAGACTGATACTCCAGCCAAGGACCACTCATGGAGATGGCCTGGAACCCCTGCACAGAGGTAGCCCATGGCAGTTCAGTGTCCAAGTGGGTTCTATAGTAATAGAGACAGGGACTGTCTCTGATAGGAACTGATTGGCCTGCTCTTTGATCACCTCCCTCTGAGGGGGGAGCAGCCTTACCAGGACACAGAGGAAGACAATGCAACTACTCCTGATGAGACCTGATAGACTAGGATCAGAGGGAAGGGGAGGAGGACCTCCCTGATCAGTGGACTGGGGGAGGAGTAGAGGTGGGGA
Source organism: Pachyuromys duprasi (assembly GCA_028658305.1). Classification (NCBI taxonomy): domain Eukaryota; kingdom Metazoa; phylum Chordata; class Mammalia; order Rodentia; family Muridae; genus Pachyuromys; species Pachyuromys duprasi. Next base: position 98,297,943 of record CM053764.1, on the reverse strand, counting down.
AGAAGGAGGGTAGGATTGGGAGGGGAGGAGGGAGCTACAGGGGGGATACAAAGTGAATAAACTGTAATAAATAAGTGAATAAATAAATGAATAAATAAAAAACAAAAAAGAGGAAGTAGGCAACTCCCCATAGAATTCCTCTCTTGTGGACACTTGCTAGCTTTCTTTCTTTCTCTTTTTTCCTTCCTTCCGCTTCCTTCCTTCCTCTCTCTCTCTCTCTCTCTGTCTCTCTCTCTCTCTTTCTCTATCTTCCTGCCTGCTTGACTGCCTGTCTGTCTTTGTTTGTTTGGTTGGTTGATTCAGACATGCTTCTCTGTGTAGCCTTGACTGTCCTGGATTTGCTTTGGTTGGCTTCAAACTCACAAACTCATGTCTGCCTCTGCTTTACTGAATGTTGGCGTTGCAGGCACATGCCACTTACAGGCATCACAGGAACTGTTTTCATCTGTCATAGTCCTGTGGAGCATGAGGGCCTGAGTTCTGTCTCTAGCAGTCACATAAAAAGTCAGGTATGGTGGTATGTGCATGTAGTTCCCAACATGGGAGAGGCAGTGAGCCAGATATTTGGTTTTCACTGTCCATCCAGCTTAGACTAATCAGCGAGACCCCTGTCCCAGTGAAAGACTCTGTTTCAAATGAATAGGGTAGTTAGCACCTGAGGATAAATGAACCTGAGGTTGTCTTCTAGTCTCCACACACACACCTATCATGCAGCTGCATACACACATGTACCCGCACACACATGAACACACGCACACACACAAAACACACAAAGCTTATGTATTTATTATGCTACATTTTATTAATATTTTAAAGTGTATGTCTCCTTATAAGAAATTGTTTGCTGGGAAGGCTTGGTGGCACAAGCCTATAACCCCACACTGGGGAAGCAGAGGGAGGAGAATAAAGAAAATCAAGACCAGGCTAGGCTGCAGAAAGAGACTATCTTTAGAAGTTTTTTTTTTTTTTCCCTTGGTTATGAAGCAGTGTGGCTTTTGCTGTGAGCAGTAGCCTGTACAATTGCTGTTTGTTTATTGCATCTTATGATTTCAACATTTCTCTCCTTCCTGATTTAATCTCATGTTTTAATCATATCCCTAAATATACATGCACAAAATAGTCACTGTGACCAGTAAGAGGCTATGTTGAGTGACTGACTGGACGTAGAATTATATGAGTTTATGAAGGCCTACAGAGGTGGAGGATCAGTGGGGTTACTGCTTACCAGTCAGTGTGTTCTGTTCTGTCACAGCCATGATCTTGAATGACAAGGAGAGGGGCACAGAAACTGTTGAGGGATCTGGTTTATTGAAGCAATGTATGTTAGGCACAGAGTAACTTCTAATGTTTGGACTGAAGACCACACATGGAAGACTACATGCTCTCACCACTGTCCCTATTGCCACCAATGGGAAAAGCTTTCCTGCACAGATGAATGACAGGTTAAACAGGATGTGATGTTACTGCTGCTTCTGGGTGCTTAAAACAACTTGAGAATCACTCTTACACATCGTGAAAAATGCGTTCTGAGTCTGAGTCTGTAGTTGCTGAGGTGAAGGCAGCTGAATTTCCAGAAGCCCCATCCAAGCTGATTGTGGATGGAATTACTTGCCAGAACAGATCTGGTGAGTGTGGTCTAGCAGAGCCAATGAGATCAATCTGCTACACTCAGAGACTGAGGTGTGTGTCATGCTGTTCAGTCTAGCTCTGTGTAAGTATTTTCTGTGGTATTTGCACAAATGTTAACATTGCCTAGCAGCACATTTCTCAGAAACTAGTTCTGTCACGGGGTGACCCACTGCAGTGTAACAGAACCCTCAGGCAACCACTCTCGCCTCCTACATTCCTTTGTCTCTTTCTTAATCTACTATAGAATGACACTTTCATGATGTTTGTTTGCTTATGACTTTGACTAGCTGCCTTCTCTCAGCATATGTCTGATTTGGCTCCTGTGTATCATGTTGTCTATGATTTATATTCTGGTTGAGATCCATGGGCATCTGGTTTGGTTGAGTCTGATACATTCCAAGAAGACTGGTTCTAGTAGGGAGATGTTTCTGCCAACCTTAAGTCTAGTTACATTTGGAACAATATCCATCACTATTTGGCCGCTCTCGAAAGCATTACAAATTCCCATGACCCACATCATATATAATAGCAAGACTTATTATGTCACTAAGTCCATTTGGTCAGTCATCCATTCGCTAACTTTTTTTTTCCCTCTGAGTGTCTACTATGTGCTAGGCATTGTTTATGACACATAGAAACCAGTTCATAAAAACAAGAACAAAGACCCATTCTCTCGTGAGGCTTACATAGCTGGGGGAGAAGGCAATGAACATAACAAATACATTATAAAGGTTCTTAGAAGGTGATAAAGTATATGGAAAAGAAATTAGGGTAGAATAAAGAAATTAGCCGTGATGCTAGAGAAAGACAGTAGCTTCATTCTGGCTGGTACAGGTGACGGGGAAAAGGCTAGGAAGGCTGGAGAAGAATGAGGAGAGAGAGAGAGAGAGAGACAGACAGAGAGAGAGAGACAGACAGAGAGACAGACAGAGAGAAATAGAATGGGGTTGATTCAGAAATAGTGTTTTTCTAAGTTTATACCAGTTGGACATATTCCTGAGGAATACAAATTTTAGATTATTTTATGTGTATGAATGTTTTGCTTATGTATATTTATGTGTACCACATGCATGTTTGATAATCTTGGAGGCCAGAAGAAGGCATCAGGTGCTATGGGACTGGAGTTAAAAACTGTTGAGAGCTGCCATGTGGGTGCTGGAAATCAAACCTAGTGGTTTGAATAGGTACCAGGGACTGGGGCATTGCTGTGAATCGCCTGACCATGCTTTTGTTTGGAGGAATATACATTTTGGGACTTTGGATTAGGAAAGGGAGGGCATCTCTCTCTTGCCTGAAGTCACCACACAGCAGAGAAGAGGTAGGGCTGGCTCTCCCTGACTGACCCTTGAGGCCAGCTCACCTGCAACCCCCCACTTCCAAGGCCAGCTCTGCTGTGCTGCCCAGGCAAGGTGCAGGGCCTGCTCTCTCAAATGCTGCAGCTGGTGAGAAGCATGACCAGCTCTCCTGCTCTCATGACCCAAGGGCCAGGTCTTCAGCCTGCTGCAACCAGTGATAAGGGATGATGGGGGAGAAGGGTATTTCAGTGGTAGAACCAGCTTTCCCTTGCGTGAACCCTGGGTGTTAGCTCACCCACAACTCCTGCAGTGTGCAGGCCTTGTTCTCCCTTTCCAGGCTCCCTGGCACCTATCTAGTGGTCATCTCAGGCTTGCTCCTTGCCAGACCTGCCTGAGTAGCCTCATATGAGGGTCATCTGTCTTGGTCTCACTCCCACAAGGGGCCCTCAGGTGGGGTTCTTCTAGTCTCTGGCTTGCTCCTGGTCCTGGCAATCATGGGGGATGGACGAGCTGTTGGCACAGAATTGGTTGGTCATCTCATCCACTTTTTTCAGGGAATGCTAGGTTACTAATCATTTAGATGTTCATAGGTCAGAACACTGAGTATAGACATATCCTCTCCTCTTTCTGCACCTACTGACAAAGATAATTTCAAGATTGACTATTCACAGGTTGTAGTTACCATGGAGATGGCACATGATATTGGCCATTTCCTTGGAATATAAAAAAGAACAAACTTGGGCTACATTGGATTGGTACTAAAGTAGGCATGCAGTCAGAAATGCAGAGGAAGCATTTATCATGATGATCATATGAGTTAATGTTTACAATGGACTTCTGAATTTAAAATTTATTATTATTATTATTTTTTTAATGTAATTTATTTAGTTTTATATTAATCACAGGTTAGGTACTTTGCATCCCAGGTGTAGGCCCCTCCCTCATTCCCTCCCACTCTCCCCATCCCTCCCTCATCTCTGCCCTGCCCCCTCCACGTCCACTGACAGGGGTTATTTTATTTTTAAAATATGTTTTTAAACTGAAACAGATTTATATCTCCCTTCCCCTTCATATGTCTAACCCCTCTGAGGTACCATCCTTCAAACCCTCCAATGACCTCTCCAACTCAAATATAGTCCCCTTTTTCTTTCTTATTGTTACACATATGTGTATAATTATGTATGTGTGCATACTAACATAAATATGAACTCTTGAGTCTGTTTTGATGGTTGGTATGTATATGGTTTCTGGACCGACCATTCTTTATTGGACACACCATACAGGGCCTTATCTCTGGCAGGGGCTAATTTTTCTTCTCTAAGCAGTCATTAGTTGCCTATAGTTCTTTTTCTAGGGGTAGGGCCTTGAAAAAATCTCTCCCTTCCACATTAGCCTGTTTATTGTTCCAGTCTTGTTTGTACAGCCATTTCTAAGAGAGACTTCCTGATATTCTGGCCCTTAATCCTCTTTCTGCCCCTTCTTCCATGATGTTTCCTGAGCTGTAGATACAGGAACTGTGATATAAATGCATTCGTTGGGCCTGGGCTCTCAACAATCTGTTGGTTTCTTCATATGAAAACAGTGAATATAGATAACATTTAAAGTGATCAGACTCATTAAGACTGTTCAGAATGTGAAGGTAGGTGGTAAAGAACAGAGGATCAAAGTATGAACTGTGGAGAATTCAAGCACCAGTGTCTCACATATGAGAGCAAAGCCCAGAGGCAGACCTGGAGACATCATCAGTGATAGACAAGTAGAGCAGTGAATGTGGTATCCTGAGATCCAAGTCAAGAAAGTGGTAGGCAGGAGAGAGTGGAGGAACACGTCGGAGGATTCACTGTTGTATTTGAGCATGTGCAGCTGATTCCCAACTTTGATAAAAGAAGAGCGGTTTGGGTAGAATGTCCTGGTGGCTGGCAATAGAAGTGGCTGCAGAGGTTTTTGGTATGTTTGAATCTTTCCACCAAACATCAAGTATTAGAACTAACCTCAAGGGCAAGTGTGTCAGGAAGTATACCTCCTAAAAGGTGGTTAGCTCACGAGGTCTCTGCCTTCCTGGATGGATCAACATCTTTCTCACAAAGTAGATTTGCTATGAAACTGGGTTTGACTCCTTTCAGCTCACTTGGACTTTACCTCATTTTGTTTTACGTACGATGGTCTGTATTCTAATCATCTCCCCAAAGCTCAGGTGCTGAAGGCTTTGTTTTGCATGCACTGGTATTCAAGGGGATTAGAGTAAAGGATGTAATCTCACTGTGGCATTGAAGGGTGCATGGCTTCATAGGCTGTGTGTTGGTGGAAACCTCAGAGGTGCAACGAAGAAGGGGTAGATCACTGGGATTGCACCCCTGGAGGGCATTACTGAAACATTTCCTCCTGGAGTGGAAAAGGCTGTTTTATACTTATTAATGTCTTAGATCACCAAGCCTTTCCAAGCATTGCAGTTATTTCTATTTCCTCAACTACTAAATTCATATCTCTTAAAACAGGCTTTGTTGTGTACTTGAGCATTTTTTGGATATATGCCTAAGAGTGGTATAGCTGGGTCTTGAGGAATCACTATTCCTAATTGTCTAAGAAAGCGCCAAATTGATTTCCAGAGTGGTTGTACAAGTTTGCATTCCCACCAGCAA
>CM053764.1:98252062-98292280 GCA_028658305.1 Pachyuromys duprasi | reverse complement strand
CGAGGGAAGCAGGGACTGTTTCAGTCTGGAACTTGATGGCTGACTCTTTGACCCTCCCCCATACAAGCCGGGGAGTGACACACTGGCTGGATCCCAGTGGAGGACATTGCAGCCAGCCCTGAGGAGACAGGATGAGCTGAGGTTGGATGGAAGGGGAGGAGGTCCTCCCCGTTGGTGGACTTGGAGTGGGCGGGGAGGAGATGAGGGAGGGTTGGGGAGGGTGGGAGGGAGTGGCGGGCTGCGCATGGGATGCAAAGTACCTAACCTGTGATTGATAACAACAACAACAAAACAACAACAACAAAAAAACAGGCTTTATACTCACCAATGTCAACAAATTCCATCCCAAAGAGTACAGACCCACATCAGTAGCTGAAACCCTGAGGTACAGATCAACCAGAGTGACACAGGAGAAAAGTTACCTTTATTCTTTATGGGCTGAATTATGCCAGCTTTCTAGTTTGAGCTGTCAAATTCTGGCTAGGTTGGGGCTGTTGGCAAGGAAGAAAAGTGACAGATTTTCAAGGGCTGGGCCAAAGCTAGGAATCAATCATTAAAAAGGGAAGGTAACTTATCCCCTTAATTACACTTCTAATAAGTGATTAATCAGGAGGATGTGAGGAGAGAGAGGAAGAGACAGATAGACTGAAGAGAAAGAGAATGAGGGAAAGACCATAGGGAAAGACTAGAGGGAGAGACAGGGGAGATAGCAGACAGAGAAAGAGACCAGATAGAGAAAGAGAGACAAGAGAGATATACTAGAGAGAGAGAGAGAGAGACAGAGAGAGAGAGAGAGAGAGAGAGAGAGAGAGAGAGAAGAGAGAGAGAGAGAGACAGAGAGAGAGAGAAAGAGACAGAGACACAGAGAGAGACAGAGAGACAGAGACAGAGAGAGCAGAGAGAGCGATCAAAGATAGGAAGAGAGAGATCAGAGAGAGACAACAGAAAGAAAGAGACCAGAGAGAGAGAGAGAGAGAGAGAGAGAGAGAGAGAGAGAGAGAGAGAGAGAGAGATCAGAAAGAGGTGAGAGACCAGAGAGATAGACTACATAGAGAGACAGACCACACACAGAGAGATGAGAGACAGAGACTGAGGGAGAAGGGAGACTGACAGACTGTCTAAACAAGACAGAAACAGGGGCAGGGGTATCTATAGTCCTGGGAAGATGTTATTTCGTGATAGGTAGCATCCTGGCTGTGGCCTGCCCGGTGGATTTTAGAGATAAGCAAACAGCACTCCAGCGATTACAGCGTGAAATAAAAATGCTTTCCCACCTACAGGCTTCTTGAATTTAGTTTTATTTTCCATTTTCGGACTCTCTAGGGCCTCTACATAAGAGAAAAGAAAGTTAGGGGAATTTAGTGAAAACAGCATATGAGGCTAGAATATTTGCTCACTATTTACCTCTTGTGATATTAACCTAATAAGCCAGAACCTCTCCATTATGATTCTCCAAATGCTTGATTTTGAGTAAGATACACAGTAGTCTCTGCAGATTGGGTATCTTGAGGAAAGCCCACTCCAGTCTATTCTCGAGAAAGCAGTTAGTGAAATTACTATAGCAGATGGCTGTGATATAAAGATGTCAGTATATACCTGGGGATAAAGGCATAGTTATAAGCTGTATATATTTTTCTTCTAATATTTTTACCAATATTTTTCTTAATTTAAAAAGTATACTTTGTTGTATCTATGACAATATATTTCATATATTAAATAGCACTGTAATAGAATGGTTTGTTGTATATATAGCAATATAGTTTACATATTAAATATAGTACTGTAATAGAATGGTTTTATATAGTTTTAAACAGAAGAAAAATAGAAACATTTTAGGTTACAAAGGACTTCCCCTAAAACAAATAAAAATCACATTTTTTTAAGTGAGTCACTGTGGCAAATATATTTGTTGACTAGTCATGATTAATCTCTATTGCACTAGCAGTCAACAAAATTAAAAAGAAATCCCAACTTTCAAAATTTTAAAAATGTGTTTGTTAAAACAGATAACCAGGAATTTCCTGGCAGCTGTTTCTTCAGTCTTTTCAGCCTTGTTTTAATCATGTGCTAATATCAAGATTGGGGGTGGAGAGCTTTCTGGGGACTAAGCCCTTTCACATAGATGTGACAGTCTGTCTCACACACTGTGAGGAGACCAGTTGAAAGCCTTGTTCTGCATGGCCCAGGAAAGTACCTATTTACCTAGAGCAAAAGATTAGGGCTTCTGCTATAGTTAAGGATCCTCATTGATGCTACTAATGTATGCTAAGTCAAAAGCATGAAAATGACCAGTTGTAGACATGGATGGTCTACTACTCAGAAGGGAATAAAACACCTAGGATTTGAACTTTCTATCGTATGGTGTCTTTCAAAGCCTCTGTGAAGCAAGGAATATACCAGCATGACATTTTGTCTTTAAGTATTCATTTACAAAATGCTGAAATTTATTGTGAACTCAAAAAAGAACAAAGGAAATGAAAAGATGTCGTGTTTTCTGACATTATGTTTCCCCCCCCCCCGCCCCCAAAAGCCACCTTTCTGCTTTACTGGGATTTGTGGAATGTGTATTAGTCACCAAGATTGTCTCAACGCTAATGCAGTTATTTCTGTTGGATGTGGATGTCAGGTAGAGTCCATGAGAGGACAATCCTTCAGACAGAGGGAGGTTTACCTGGGAATGGCAGACTGCTTCAAGAACTGGAAATCGATCTACATTTCCATGGTGTTAAGGTCATTTTTTTAACCCATTAACAGGAACTAATTGCTCAACAACAACAACAAACACACCAAATCCTAAATTACTTACGTAGTAGTCTAAATCCCTACCTGTAAGAAAAAGAAAAGTTCACTCACCTGAGCTGGCATACTAATTCTCTGTGAGTATATTTAAAAGCATAAATAAATATCTTCAAGAGAAGAGTGGGCTCCATTTTATGCTTTAAAAATTTTTTTTGGTAGGGCACATTCTCACCTGAGATTTAGGCACCAAGAAGGAAGGAGACAATATACATGAAAGATTTTTGAGGGAAACAGTGAGATAATTAAGAAAAAGCAACACCAAACAAGGTAGGGTGGAGTCAGATATCTAGCTGCTGGTGTTTAAGTAATGGAAGAGAAATCTGAGCACAGTAAGAACAAATACATAAGTGCACAGATTTGATATGCATTGTGGGTAAGCATTTAATTACTCAACAATTTGAACCAGGGCTACTTCTTGACTAAAGTCAGTTGAGGTTTTTTAAAGAGGTTTTCTGGATCATAAGCAGGTTCAACTTTCAGGAATTCAAAAAAGGACGAGGGGTTGAGCGGGTATGACGTCACTATTTTATGATCATCCTTAGCGTAAGCATTTTATCTTTGGGAGCCTCTCCTTCCAAGTCCATGAAAAGACAGTACACTGGTACCTTGGCATTGGAGAAGGAGATGCCTCTTGCTCTATCATATCTTTTGTCTCTCAAATTTTAATAAATTGTAAAAGTAACACCTTCGTGATCATGGTTTTAATACTTAGCATTATGATTTGTTAACTGACATATGTTGCTTGTCTACCCACCATGACCACAGCGAAGAGAATAAACACAGCTATTTTCTCCAGAGTATTCTCATGTCCCTTTCAATTTCTGTCTTATCACTACCCCTGCTTTAGACCCTACATAATATCCATAGACCATTAACACTGAAGTTGCCTTTCAGTTTTATCAAGGAAACAAATAATATTAGGGTGTAGGTGTTGAGCAGTTAGTTAAGTTTACACCATTTTACAGTTTGTCCTCACTACATTATTTTGTTATGGCACAAGCAACTCAAACCTATAACTCAGGGGAATTTAGAATTAGTTTGTCAGGTATCTTTTCACTGCTTGTGACAATCTTCATAGTTGACTGATCAATCTAGAAGAGCCTTTTTATGTAGCCGTGGATTGTCTCAGGACAAAAGCAGTGATGCATGCTCCTCAGGAGCTGTGGTGTAATCTACTAAATTAAAGTTCCTTAAGATTTTTTTTTGTGAATTTCTTTTAAATTTTTTATTAATTATACTTTATTCACTTTGTATCCCCCCTGTAGCTCCGTCCCTCCTCCCCTCCCAATCCCTCCTTCCTCCCCCTTCTCCACACATGCCCCTCCCCAAGTCCACTGCTAAAGGAGGTCTTCTTTTCCTTCCTTCTAATCCTAGTCTATTAGGTCTCATCAGGAGTGCATTGTCTCCCTCTATGGCCTGGTAAGGCTGCTCCCACCTCAGGGGGAGGTGATCAAAGAGCAGGCCAATCAGTTCATGTCAGAGGCAGTCCCTGTTCCCATTACTATAGAACTTGGATACTCAGTATATACTCACTCATATAAACTTAATATAGGATAAACCTACTAAAATCTGTACACCTAAAGAAACTAATCAAGAGAGAGGACTCTGGCTAAAATGCTCCATCCCCATCCAGAAAGGCAAAGAGGATGGACATCAGAAGAAGGAGAAAACAGGGAACAAGTTAAAAGCCTGGCACAGAGGGCCTCTGAAAGGCTCTGCCCTGCAGACTATCAGAGCAGATGCTGAGACTTATGGCCAACATTTGAGCAGAGTGCATGGAATCTTATCAAAGAAGTGGGAAATAGTAAGATCTGGGGAGGACGGGAGCTCCACAAGGAGAGCAACAGAACCAAAAAAATCTGAGCACAGGGGTCTTTTCTGAGACTGATACTCCAATCACAATCAAGTACCATGCATGGAGATCACCTAGAATCCCTGTACAGATGTAGCCCTTGGGAGTTCAGTATCCAAGATTTTTTTTTTTACATTTATTTATTTGTATATGGGAGTTGGTTCCCTCCTTTTACCACATGAGCATCAGGCACCCAATTCAGGTGGCCATGCTTGGCAGCATGTGCCTTTAGTTGCTGAGGCATCTTGCTGGCCCCTAAGCAGAAAGTCTCAGGTAGTGGTGGTCATTAGTAGAAATCATTGCAAGCTTCCTATGATGTTATTCACATAGTAAAACTGCTTTGCATTGGCCCGGAGAAAACAGAATCAAAGTGATCTCAGGGAACTGTCTCGAGTTTTTTGCTCTGTAAGCAGTGTACATACAGATTGAAAACACAGGAACACAGGTCCACCTTGGTTAAACCATCTGGATGGCTTCCCTGATCCGTATTGTCACAAAGCATTTTCTATCTTGGGAGGTGAGGCAAAGTCCATTTTCAGCTCAAATTGTATTTCATGGTTTTCTTCTTGGCCTAAGAAAGTAATACGTTGAAGTGCAGAAATATCACTCACCACACAATTGTGACTATACTTAACTGGAGAATAAATCAGTGTTGGAGAATTTATGGGGAAAGGATAAAGGGAATGAAAATTAACCCTGGGCAACTTTATTTCTAAAGCTTTTATTAATGCTTAAAAAATAAATAAATAAGAAGGATATAAAAAAACTTGTAAAAGCAGTAAAAAGGTTGATTAAACAGTAACCCTGAATCCTGTGGCTTTTCTTTAGCTTTCTCATAGAAAGGACTTTTTGTGAGGCCACATGGGTGCAAGAGGCAATCAGCGGGGCAGGGAGCAAACTAGGATTGGGAAAGGCACACTTCTCATCTCCTGGATGTACAAATCCTGGGCCTGCTCTGGGAGGTGATTGCTGTGACCATGCTTTAGCTGTGGGGTCGTAAGAGCAGGACTGGTGTTATATGAAGTCCCTGGGGACTTTTTGGAGCCTTTCCTTTGCTAAGACAGTATGTTGGGCAGAATGAGTGGTCTGTTGAAAAGATGGCTTAGCTCTTCTTGACAGATGTGGTCAGTCTTTCAAATGTAATCCTCTCTGGATTTTGCTTTTACATATGTTCAAGATGGAGTCTTTCTGTATTATGTTTTAATCATTTGACTTGTTTGGAAGCCTGTACTTCCTGCCAGTGTTCTTTGAGAAACATATCCTCCCTTCTTTGCTGGCAGATGTCTCTGATGTGAGAGCCTCCATCTGCCTGGTGGTCTCTTCTGATTATCTTGTGTCATCAGGTTGAGGTGACAAGATGAGCAATTGAAAGCCCCGTTGTCAGACAGAGTCTCTTCTAAGACTTGTGGAATAAAGCCAGGGCTTCCTCGCAGGGCTTCTTAGGTATGGAGCTCTTGGCTACAAAGTTTCATATGAGCTTCATTTAACAGTTACATTTGCTGAATGGGCAGTGTTTGCCAATTCCCGTTTTGACACACAGTGAAGGGGACTTGCAGAGACTAAAAGCAACTTTGGCAGTCACAGGCTAAGTGGCAGAATAGGGCTTTGCCTATGGCATTTTCATTCTGAGCCCTCCTCTCTTTGGGTTTCCTTGCTTGACACACTGTACTTGAGGCTCACAAACCCCATCTCTGCCTCCTACTTTAGCTACTGTCCAGTAGCAACATTTATCAGGCATTATTATTTACTTACTTCATCTCAGGACACCACAGTATCCTATCCAGAGTTATCTCCAGTGGTAAGATACAAAAACATTGATGGCTCAGGGAGGAGTGCTCAGAAAGAAGAGTCTCCCCACAGACCCATTCAGCTGTACAGGATAGATTCTCTCATCAGACATTGCACTGACTTAGGGTGACTCTCTTGCAGTGATTACAGAAAATGTGTTCAGATGTAAATCTGCAAATACCTCAAAATCTTTTTTTTTTTTGAGTCTGCAGGATTTTGGAGACAGTTTCCATATATAATTGTAAATTAAGAAAGCACATGAATTGCATAAACTTAGGTCTATTAGTTGCTACTTTTTTTTTTTTATAGTTGACCTTAACCACATTTGGTACTGTCTTGGGTAGTTCAGAAAAATGATAATAATACTTATTAGCACTGTTGGTAGTAGTCATGGCAACTGATGTCATGTCCCTTTCAATTTCTGTCTTATCACTACCCCTGCTTTAGACCCTACATAATATCCATAGACCAGTCATGCTTTTATTTCTGATTCACATGATCTTTATCTTTATTTTCATTTTTGTTTTCTAATTAAACATGCTATACTTTAAATACTGTTGGAAGCCTCTGGAATCCATTTAGACAAGGCAGATAAACAGCTGCATTCTAGGAAGCCCTTTTGGAAAATACACAGTATGGTAAACATCTGTTGTGTACTCATCCTTCCTAGTAACTCTTTTCCTTTAATCTCTACGTAATAACTCTTCTCTCCATTTGTCTAATATGTTATGGTATTTGTTTAGATTTTAGTTTCCTAGGCATAAGTATTTACTGTTTCATGACTTGAACAACTTAGGTTGTCTGAGTGTATTCATGTGCATGTTTGCTTGTCTTCCTTTATTATGTATTATTCTCCCCCAGCATTGCTCTTTCTTTAAGCTCACAGTGTATTCTCATTTTCTGGTACCATTCAAGTCATCCTATGATCTTCCTCCCTCCAAAAAAGCAAAATAGTTGATTATGCTTTAATCATTTTGTTTCCGTTCACTCACAGACAAAGGCACCATTACTTATTTTCTGTGATCAGAATATAATCGGTTTTCACCCTTTGGCGATTCAATATTATTGGGAAATTGTTTTGTTTATGAGTCTGTCATGGCAGAATGCATCTCTGTCTGTGCAATTCTCTGAGAAAAGAACCCAATAGGATAATGTGAGCTGAGAGAGTGCTCTAGCGGGCACACTTTTCTCTTTATCATTCATGATTTTCCAGGGTGAGTAACATGGTATATCACTGAGTTTAGAAGGTGATTAACAGTGGGGTAATTCCTCACACAACCCAGGAAGCAGACATTATTCTGTCTCTTGTGGTTAAATGTATAAAAATGATGAAGAGCTTTCATATTTCTATTTTGTATCATCTTAATAAATGTAGGATACTTCTTAGTGTCATAAGAACTTTAAAATAGATAACACCATTAAATAATAAAATATATTTGAAATTGATATGAATGTCAAACCAAAGAATTTTTCTAAATGAAACTTTCAAAGATTTATTATAATCAACCATGAATTTATTCCCAGGCCCTGATCAAAGTGCTATAAGAAGATAAAGAGGTCAGAGTCCTGGTAAATGCTCTAAATTTCCACTGTGGATTCGCCTCAACTCTAGGTGAGCTGCAATATTAGGTGATATTTCTGAAAGTGAATGCTTTTTACTGCAAAGTCACAGTCAGAGTTAGCAAGATTTTAGTTTTTTATGGATTGATAAGAACTTGGATTTCAAGAGTTTAAATGATTCACATTGATCATGTATTCATTTTCACCAAGGTTAATTGATGTTTACCAAAGCTAATCTCTAATATAATTGTTAGAAACTATATCAAGAGGACATGGAAGCCACGTAAAGCAGAATATTCTGGAGTTTAATAGCCACTGTCCCCTGACCACAGGTCTCAGTTTTCTGGGGTGCTTATCTCAGATAGTTAGCTGAGTTCTACCCAAATCCTCTACTCAGGTGATTTTCTGTATTTCAAAATGGAGGCTCGGTGACTGTTCACCTTTCCAAAGGCTAGGATGGGTGTGGGACAAGCATTGTGCTGACACCATACTTACCTGGCTATGGTAAGAAAGTTGCTTTCAGGAAAGCTGGGGTGTAAGAAAGCAGAGTTCTTCAACATGTGAAATGAACCTGAGAGCCCAAGTGCCATTCTCTAGTCCTGCAAGTCACTTGAACTTCATACTTTCATTCCCTCCTCTATAAAATGCATACACTGATAGAACCAACTCTCAAGGTTGTTGTGAGGACTAAATGAAAGGACTCAGTGGGGCTTTAGCACAGTATCTGCTGTTCAGTGAGAATTCACAACACAAGTTTTTACTGTTTAATTAGAATTTCTATCTCTTTGTTGCTTGTGGGGACTTGTGCTTTCATTAATATGATCTTGTGCTGTTTATTTTAAAATGAGTAGAGACAGATCTTTCATTGGAGGTAATGGGGTTCACAGTTTCAGAAGTTTGCAGACCTCTTTAAGAAGCACATACACACCCGCCCACTCACATATATATGTATATGCATATATGCTATGTGTATGCATATGTGAATACTTGTATGTACATACATGAATAGATGCATATATGTTTGTATATATGGAGATTTAATGTCCATTCTGTTTCTACATTTTTACCAGCCTATACTCATCTATCTATTCATCACCCAACTTGTTTTTTGTAGTAATTTCTCAGTCTGCTTTCCTTCATTGTAAACTTGGCAAGATGCTGACTTGGAACAAACATCAACCACTGGGATGGGTTCAGATATAGGCACTTGAGGACCCCTGCCAGCCTTACTTGTGTTCATATCATCATTCTCAATATCCGCCTTTCATGCTTCAGAGGTAAGGAAGACAGTTCCTGTGGTCTCCCAAAATGAGACAGTGAGTAGTAAGGCAAGCTGAGTTAGGTTCTGAACAGATGCTTCTTGGGATAGGACATACTTTAGGGCCAGTGGTCTTTAAGTGGGGCTGCCACAGTTCCTTACTGAGATAGGCTTGATTTGCTGTAATTAAGAAATGCTGACTGGAGCAGCCCAGGCCATGTTCAGTGGTGAATAAGAATAGCTTCATTATGAGAAGTAGAGGAAAGGGAGAGAGAGAGAGAGTGAGAGAGAGAGACAGGGTGAGAGACAGAGAGAGAGACAGACAGAGAAAGGCTTAAATGACACAATATCCCAGTAGCAGGGATCAAAGTAGTGTCCTCTCTGACACCTAGACACCTAGAGCTCATGAAGGACTCACGTGGCTAAGTTCATAGTTTCATCTTCTACAAGTTATTACCATAACCAAGGGCACAGCACATTTTGCATAACTGAACATTTGACCCTGTACATCTCTAGGTGTCTAGGTGGCAGAGGGCTGGAAGTAATAATAAATATAGGGGAAGTTAGTAAGACTTGGGGAGAAGAAGAGCTCCACAAAGATCAAACTGAGCAGGGCACAAGGGTCTTACATGGGACAGTTTCTCCAACCAGGGACCATGTATGGATATGGCCTAGAACCCCTGCTCAGATGTTGCCCATGATAACTCATTGGTGAACTGAAGACCCTAGTAAGGGAAACAGCAGCTGTTTCAGTCTTGAGCTTGATGGCTGACTCTTCGACCCTCCCCCATACATGCCAGGGAGTAACAGCCTGGCTAGATCCCAGGGGAGGACATTGCAGCCAGCCCTGAGGAGACAAGATGATCTGGGGTCAGATGGAAGGGGAGGAGATCCTCCCCCAGTTGGTGGACTTGGAGGGGGCGGGGAGGAGATGAGGGAGGGTTGGGGAGGGTGGGAGGGAGTGAGGGAGGGGGCTACGCATGGGATGCAAAAAAACCTAACCTGTGATTGATATAAAAATAAATAAATTTATTAAAAAAAAAGAATGATACAATTCCAAAATTATGATCTGGGGCTATAGAGATGGCTTTGGTAAAGGCTGCTGATAAATTGATGACCCTGAGCTTGATCTTTGTCCCACGTGGTAGAAGAAGGGAACTGCTTTCTGTAAGTTGTCCTCTAAGTTCCCTGTGTGCACCATGGTACCGCTCTCTCTCTTTCTCTTTCTCTGTCTCTCTTTCACATGTACAAACTAAGTAAATAAATAAACAACTACAATTAAAAAAAAAAGCTACAGAGACATCAGGTGTGGTAGCACACGTTTGTAATCCCAGCACTAGGGGAGGCAGAGGTAGGTGGATCTCTGGGAGTTTGAGGCCAGCTTGGTCTACAAAGTGAATCCAGGACAGCCAAGGCTACATAAAGAAACTCTGTCCCGAAAAACCAACCCCCCCCCTCCCAAAAGTTAAAGACAAAAAGTAGAGCAGAGATATGGACACCATTAAAATCCACCCTTAGATTTTCCAATACACGACTGAGTACAAACAGCCAGATCATATTCTCTATTTCAGCTAGCCTGAATTGCTAATTGTATTTTTTGCATTTGCTTTTAAATTATCCTTAATGAATTAAATAAACATTTCGAGTAACACGACTGGGGTCCCCTGTGATTACTTGGGTGGGAGTAATCAGACCCGGAGACAGCTCTCTGCTGTTTTTTATCAGGCTGAGGCACCTACAACTTGGGAGAGACTTTTGAGAAGAAAAAACTCTGACCTGGAGTTCTCCTGGGGAATCGGCTCTGAGATATGTGAAACCTAAGACAAATAACGACTTCTTGTTTTTTATTTTTTCAAAATGTCAGTTTTTCCTTATTGCTGGAACTGATTGTACCTTTGGGGACCAACAGCTTTTTTTATTTTAGAAAAACACCCTATGGTGCTTACCAAGTTAAAGCCCGGATCCCAAGCTGGAAAGGAGACAATGAGAAGCTAAGATGCTCTGCATGGCTGTGTCCAGGCTTGCTCTCCTCCTGGGTAAAACAGTGTCTGAGATTAGGTGTGAGAAAGGCTGGCTTGTGTTGCCTGCCGAGTAGGGGAAAAAACTCCAGCTTGACTTCTGTTTGTCCCTGCCCTGGGCTACAGGAGAGGTGATGAAGGCCACCTGTCTGGTTTGAGTCACGGTGTGCTGTCCTATCAGTCATAGTCCAGACAGGAAAGACCCATGCCAGTTACACAGATGTGTAGAATTTCAATAGTTAGGATGTTATGTTAAGCATGAACTTGTTAGTTATATAGCTAAAAACAGTTTCCCAGGGGCAGCAACCGAACGAAGCAACATGTGTATGTGTGCATTTGTGTGTACCTGCGTGTGTGAGCATTCCATGTATGCACTGATATGAGCATGCATGAGTGTGTGCATCTATGTGATCCTGCACATGCCTGTGTATGTGTATTACTATGGGCAGGAGCATGACACTATGAACACATATGTACACATGTATGTTTATGGATGTATATACACACGTGTATTCGCATAGCATGTAAGCATACCTTTGTGTGTCTGTGTGTACATATATGTGTGAATGTATATACTTGTGCATATGCATTTAAATGTATGATCATGCATGCACGTCTACGCACACTTGTGCACCTGTCTTTTAATGTGTGCACCACTGCACACACGAGTTTGCGTACATGTATTTGAGTGTGTGTTTGCCAGTGTCAGCACATGTGTGTGTGTGTGTGCACACACATGTGTGCCTTTGAGTATCTGTCAAACATGATGCATGTTCATGTGTATTCCACTGTACATGTCTATGTATGTGTGTGTACCTTTGTGTGAGTATGTGTGGACGTGTGTGTACGTGTGCGACTTTATGATACAAGGAAGATTGAAAATGGAAAATATTACCAAACAAAATTCATGGGAGGCCATTGTTTAAGGTTCCTGTACTAGGCTTCAATAGGCCAGACTAAATCAGATGCAGTCACTTATGCTACACGTCAAGTAACCATGCTGGTTGATGCCAACCTGTTTTTCTTACACTAGGAGATTCATATTGACAGTTGAAAGAAGGTCTCTTCTTGAATGAAGCCCTTAGGACCTCTCTCAGAAAATTCTTTCTAGGTCTCTAAACCCGCCTCAGAGAAGGGCAGGGCTGTGCTGACGATTTTCCTTCTGCTCTTTTTCAGATGCCATCCAGTAGCATGTTCACATCCACTAATTACTTGAGCTTTCAGTGAAAGCTTACAGAGCTTGTTATAATCTGGTCTCAGTCTTGTTTTGGGGTTTGGTGGTTGGCCTCATAGGACAACATATGACAGGAGATCAACTGTTACCTGGAGGAAGTTGCTCAGAGATGATCGGAGGCTACGAAGACAGGGATGTGGGATTCAAATAGAAAATAAAAGTTTGACCCTCAAAAGGGTCATGACTCACAGGTTGAGAACCACTGCTGTAACAGAATATAAACAATAGATGTTGCCAGATGTTATGGTATACTGCAGCAATCTCAGCACTCAAGAGATAGAGACAAGATCATGTAATCTAGGCCAGCGTGGGCTGCCTAAAAACACACTGTTTCAAAACAATGACCATGCAAATAAATAATAAATGCTGCTACATGTATAATAATAAATGTATATTAGATTGTAAGAATATAACTCATGTGTCTATAACTATATAAAGCATCTGTGTATGTCTAAATGGAAAGCTTTGAAGGGTGGGGAAGGAACCTAGATATATGAATAGAATTCAAATTTCTAATGAGGGAAATAAGACCTACAGTGTTAGAGACTGTCAGTAGAGATCCTGTTAGCCACAGTGTATTATCTCAAACTGTCGTCATCCTGGGACCAACTGCTCAGCCCTTAAGCCCATTTTTTTCTGACCCTTATGAAGATGCTGAAATCTTCTTTTAATGAATTCTCTTGGTAAATATTCTTTAACTAATTTTCTGCCAAGTGAGTGAGAGTAAGTTTTGTTGAGCTACAGTGAGCTTGTTTGTCTTTTCATTGACAGTATATCATTGCTCCAAAAGAGAAAGTACTTGATTTTGTGGTTATATCATCACTCTTAATGATTGTGATCTTTGGGGGAGTTTAAATGGACATGTGTCATAAAAGTAAAGATAAAGATAATAAAAAGGAAGATTTCAGAAGTCAGACATAAAAGAGAAAACATCCAAGATGCAACAGTAAGTCCATAGTTTTTACACTTGGAAAAGCTGATCACTGAGAAGCCTCTGAGTTCTTTAGAAGCTGAGTGATTAGAGAGAGACAGAGACTTTCTGATGAGCTGGGGTGGATGGGAAAAGGAGCTCCCCTTTTCTGAGGAATAGGCAAGGGGGAAGAGGGGCAGAAGGATGGGTAGGACTGGCAAACGAGAAAAGGGATGAGGCTATAACTAGGATGTAAAGTGAATAATAAATAAATTAATTAAAAATTTTCTTTTATTATGAGCTATTGTCAGAGTCCTTACTTGTCAGTTGTTTATTATCTATTAAAATAAAAAGCTTATGCCCCAAGCTATTTTACATTATTACAGCAAAATATCATATCAAAAGAACAGACGCCAAGTACTTTATAAGTAAAAGAGGCTTATTCAATCCATAGATCTGAAGGCTGAAAGTCTAAGATTTGGAGGTGGCTGTGTTCCAATCTGTCAGGAGCGTGTGTGTGTGTGTGTGTGTGTGTGTGTGTGTGTGTGTGTAGGAGGGGGGAGGGAGAAAGAGGACTATGTGCTGAGTGAGAGGCAAGCAAGGCTGAACTTGTCTTTTGTAAAAACTCAGTCTCCTGAAAATAACTCACTCCAGGATGTCACTATTTGTCCAGGGACAGTGTCCCCTGTCAAGGTCTAATGATCTCCCATGAGGGTCAAACCCTTCACCATTGCACAACTTGGGGGACTAGACTCTTGCATAGGAACCTTTGTTTTATATCTTGACACCTTAACCTGGCAGCTAGTGTCTTCACATGCTCTCATAGTGAAGGCTTTTAATCTCTTATAACTCAAAGTGTCTATAGTTCCAAAAGGACCATGGAGAGGAAAATGCTGCTGCTAATGATGGAGGCTGATGCTACTACTCCAGACTTAATTTGGACTGGCTATTTAGAATGATAAAGGTGGTTCAAGTTTTTTAACTATATGGACAATGTTATAGTGTAATAGTATAAAAAAGGAACACACAAATGCATGTGTATAATAACTTTGGGAAACAAACTTGAAGAAAACTTGGAATATATTAATATTTTAATGTGATTAACTTTGGATTGATATATATATACATATATACCATATATATTAACACACACACATATATATACTATTTTCTTTTACTCTGCTAAATAAATTTAAAAATAAAAATAAAAAAGCAAATCTGTGGACATTTTGGCTGCACAGAAAGTATTACTTGTATTAATATATACTTATTGTGTTAAGGTCCTAGAAGAGGCAGTTATTTTAGAACTAATTTATCTGAGGTTATTGCATATGGCTTTTCATAAATACTCTTTCCAGTGCAGCTACCAATACAGATTTATGCTTACATTAGCACTATGGTTCATATTGTTGCTTCTTATGATGGCCTTCCATAAAAACCAATGGCATAGCATTAAAAGCGAAGTCAATGGAGCGTAACCCTGGGAGGACTCCTGACACAATAAAGAGGGAGGTTGAAGAGGCTGGCTTGATGTAAGGGATCGTACAGAATCATTGGTTCAGAGGTCACAGCATATGCTAAAAGCAGAGTGGGAATCAGCCTCTGTGACTCTTGATTTTTCAGACCGACAATGCCCCAAAAGAACACTAGTAATTCTTTCAGCCCCACCCACCACCAGCTTGGATCTCTTTCTCTACACGCTCCGCAGGTATCTGCCATCTACATTCATTTGTATACCAAACTACATTTTAAAACTTGGAACTCAACTCTTCTCTAGGGGAGGGAGAGGTAGGGAGTGGAGGGAAGACATAAGGACACCCACATACTCACATGCACACTCACGTAAGTGTGTATACTTTAGGTTGACAAGGCCTTGAGAAGAGTTAGACATATATCCAAATTTTATACACAAGAGACTAAGCTAGAAACATTAGTCCTTCATGATTAATGAAGAGAAGTTATAATGTAACTGATGGGAAATTTACAATATGCTTTTAATATAATTAAATGCAATGTCTCTATTGGCTCTTAACTATATTCTAAGCCTTGTATTGGCTTCTCTCCAGAACTAACACATTTCATCCAGCAATAGGAGAACATTTTTAAAGAAAAGAACATTTCTTTCCATCTTTGATTTAATATTCTTTGACCAAAGAGTATTCTACAGAATTTCTGTTTCTATATTAGGAAAGAATCATTAGATTGTTCCAGTAATATTTTTATAGGAACAAGAAATGTTTTAAATCAGAAAGAAACACACAAATTCATGACATCTTATTTCATTTTACAGATTGGGAAACTGAGTCCAAAGAGATTACACTATAGCTAACCACTAATCCTGTGATATTTTTTCTTTCATCCAAAACTAAGTTTTGAGCGTTTGTTCTGTTTCATATTATGCAACAAGCCCTAAAGCATTATAAAACCAAAGCTTTGCTTTATGATGTCTTTAATATGAAAAAATGCCCCCCTTTGGGTGCTGGGTTCAGTTGTAAACTTTTGAGAGACATAGTTGTTATAAAGGGGTCACTAAATTTGTCAATCATCAGTTCATGTGGTCAATGGTAAATTTTGGCAAAAGTTTTCACAGAAGTGCCTGGATAGCTTTTGCAGAGCATTCTTGAATGCCAAATCAGAGCGGTGGCTGGAGGTGGTGGTGCACACCTTTACTTTCAACACCCAGGAGGGTGCTGAATTTGATGCTAGTCTAGTCCCAGGACCTCCAGGGCTACATAGTGAGCTGGCTATGGTGTTACATATAAATTCAAAACCAGCGTGGACTATGTAAGCAGACCGGTGTCAAAACAAAGCACAACAAAATTAAAACAAAAGGTACCACTCAAATGTTAACCGGTTTGGTCTATTTCATTATAAAGTGAGTACCAGCTCCTTCTAATATTGAGAGGAGGAAAACCTCATCTGCCATGTGAAGAGTATGATAAGATATTGAAGGAAAGGAAGAGGGTGAAAGCATCATGAAAGAGACATAGGGGCTGGAGTGGTATGAGCCTACAATCATAGAAGATGGAATTTCCATCAACATTTCACCAGCATCAGAATCATGTAAATTTTTTGGAGATTGTATGCTCTGTTTAGTTTCTTGGCTGTGATGAAAAATTGATATGTTTAACTTACACAGTCAGCCTTAGCAAGATGATATGTACTTCGTAATTGCACCATAATTACATTAAAAGGCAGAGGCAATTTTCTCCCGAGCGTGGCCACCCACTCAGAAGATTGGTGTATAGAAAGCAATTGGGCACATTTCATCAACGTCAGGCCAGATTTACAATGCTCAGTCGAAGTGTAAAACAAGTTCTCAAACCTGAGGTCCACAAGATTTAAATGTCACATATTGTGTGATAACAGTAACGGCGATGTTAGAGATATCCCCCTGTGACCCGTGGCGCTTTTCAGCTTTTGGGGAATGCAAGCCTGGAATGATCCGCATTTCATTCTGTTTGTGCAGCATACTGCACAGTTCACTCCACTTCCCCCAAGTCCCAATGATCCAGTGAAGTAAGAATAGCTTGTATTATTTTTATCTCCTAGATGGGAAAACAGAGTCCTAGAAGAGTTGCTAAGCGGTTGGCTGACAGCTGCTCCATAGTAGGTGGAGAGGTAGCAACACACAAAATGGGAACATACTGAAGCTGGGAGTGGTAATTTCATGGCAGATTTTTAATCAGAGTGGACCGTGAAGTCTTAGGCAAGGAGAAGACTTCCAAAATAAATAGGCGAGCTCCTGGTTCCAGGCAGAGGGTCAGTAATAAAACTGTGCAGAAAATTCATAGTGGGTCATATTTGAAATGACTTTAAAGGCCATTCTTGTGCCTTCTTTCCTTTTACCACATGGATACCAAGACCCAGAGAATTACTATATGGGTAAATGACTTGTAGCCTAGCGCTCTTTCTGCCTAACTGGACACTTGGTGTTAGCAATAGCAGTATGTCTAAGGGAGAACAAGACCAAAAGGCAGGTGGAATGGCTTGGTTGAGAGGGTCACATTCTTCAAAATCCACAAGCGTTGGAAGAGTTAAATGTTTGTAGAAGGACCGGCCTGACCTAGTTACTGTGTGCCAGAAACCACCCAAACTAAACAGATACCCCAAACTAGAAAGAGTTCATTTCAAAATGCAAAGTACTAGGAATAGGTTTGAATTACAAAGTTAGGAATTGAAACATATCCTAAATTCTTTGCAACAATCCTGAAATATTTGCAACTTTTTTTTTCCAGTATTGGTGTGAGCTGTCTTGATTTTGAGCTGGCCAGTCAGATATCTTAAATCGCAGATACTTTTCAGTGATAGATAGCTCTTTTGAGAGGTAGGGGTAGCACATTAGAAAATGCAACTACCTCTGGGCTGATTTATTGCCCCCAGAGCAAGCAGAAAATAACCTTGTTTATTATTGGTCATAGTTATTACACTATTCATAATCTGTTTTCCCAACAGAATAGCATTGCCATGATAAATGACAGCTTATGTATGGAGCAGAGTGAATTTATTACAGAAACAACACGAACAATAATTAGGTCTGCAACATGTTCAAGCCGTGCTGAGCAACTGCTATTCTACTCCAAAATGTACTTTTGCAGCATAATGTTGAGTAGGTGCGTTGCTAACTTGTATGCAAGTACAAAACCTGCTCTCTGAGGACAGGTCACATCTTTCTCGCTTTTAAATCTCTCACTATCCCATCATGTGAAATAAACGCAGTGTGGAAGGTGTTTGAATGAAAGTGATGTTTTTAATTATGATTTTCCCCATCACAGTGCTTAACATGTATTGAGTGTTAGTTAATATGCTGGGAAATGTTTTACGAGCGTTAGTTCATCAAAGCCTCATTGCAAACTCAATAGGAAAATACGTAAGTTTCCACCAAATACGTGCATGGAGAGGACCCAGACTCCCTGCTCAGATGTGGCCCATAGGCAGCTCAGTCTCCATGTGGGTTCCCTAGTAAGGGGAGCAGGGGTTATCTCTGACATGGTCTCAGCTGCCCACTCCTTGATCACTCCCTATGGTGGGGTAGGCTTGTCAGGCCACAGAGGAAGAGGATCCAGTCAGTCCTGATGAGACTTGGTAGGCTAGGGTCAGATGGTAGGAGAGGAGGGCTTCCCCTTTCTGTGGTCTAGGGGAGTGAGATGGGGGCATGAGCGAAGGAAGGTGTAACTGGGAGGAGACGATGGCAGGGGCTACAATCAGGTTATCAAATGAATACATTATAATAAATGAATAAATAAAAGGAAAAATATTAAAAAAGAAAAATAAACACAAAGATATGCCATAACTTCCAAATGTTAAATGATGCAGCTAAGTAAGTTATAGAGTAGGATCGAGTTGTGTGCTAACTGCGCTGAGTTGAAAATGCTACAACCGTAATCACGATGCTCTCCCAACTCTCATTTCTCCCCTGTGCACACGAATGTGTGTGTATGGTGTGGCGAGGGTATATTTCTCTTCAGATTGCTAATATTTTGTGCTATTAAATTTTATTTTAACGTCTTATACTTTTCATTGAATTATGTTATAAATCCTAATCTTATTTATTTAAGTACCTATGTTTTATTTTATTCAGATATTTTGTTGTGCATGTTTGTTTGTGTGCAGGTACACATGGGTATGGAATGTACTGCATGTGTATATAGGTATGTGTGGAGGCCAAGGGACAGCCTCAGGTGTCATCCTCAGGAATGCTGTCTACCTCCTTTGAGGCAGGATCTCTCCTGGACAGTGAACCCACTAATTAGACCAGATGGACTGGCCAGTGAGCCCTGGATATCCTCTGTCTCTTCCTCCCCAGCACTGGAATGTACGTATGCACCACCATCCCTGCTATTTTAATTTGTTCTGTAACTTCTATTCTTCTATTGTAATTGTCATCTCTGAAGCTTACTGCTGCCTCTGTCTGCTGACCTAGGGTTAGTCCTGGAAGCTTCTAACCTCTGTGTAATGTAATCTAGGCTGAGATTGTTTTCAGCCTCTGGGACTTCCTCTGGATTAACTCACCCTTTCTAGCACTTTCTGAACTCTAGGTGGCTTGTTCAATTCAGTTGTTCTGGCTCAAATTCCTCTGCGCGTTGACTGATTCAAACTGGCGTCTCTCAGCTTCCCACTGCATTGCTCTACTTGTCTTCAAATTAAATCTGTTCTAATCTTCTGGCTCCTTCTCATTCTCTGGCTCATTCTGTTTTCACTTATGTCTAGCTTGTTCTCTCGTTAACCTCTCTCTGTAAACCTTTCTCAGGAAAATTGCCTCCTCCCTCTCTCCCCAGGCACGGCTAAGTCCTCTTTTTCTTGTTTCTTCTGGTGTAAGTTGGGTGTCTCCTATCTCTGGCTCATTCTGTCAAAATGCTCTCTCACGCGTCACTTTCTCTGCCTCTCAATTAGACATCACTTCAAAATCAGAGCTTCTTTCTACAAACTAACTTTATTTTTACTGTTTGAGATTAAAAGTGTGTACCAATGGCATGTCTACACCCCAGCCTAAGTAGCCATGTTGCTGGATTAAAATCCTTCTACAGTTCTGAAACTCAAACTCAGGTCGCCATGTTCACATAACAAACACTTTTTACCAATGGAGCGATCTCCTCAGTCTACAGATATTAGTTTTTAAAAGGCTTTATTCCACTAATATCTACATTTGGGCATGTACCATGTTAAGTCTCTACCAGCTCTTTATAACCGTGTATCTCATCACTTCTTGTGTTTTTTTAAAAAGCTATTTTATCCACATTATTCTTTTTTCCATTGGTTTTTAAAGTGTTACCCTGAATTCAAGCTAAACTCTATTTTTTTTTTTGGATTTGTATTGAATAGTATAGAAATCTTTATGTAATTGCACTGAATCTGTAGATTGCTTTCAGTAATTATAACTATTTTCACAATATTAATTTTATCAATCTGTGATTGGGAAGTTTGTCTACTTTCTCAAATTTCTTCAGTATTTTAAAATTTTCACCGTAGTGGTTTTTCACTATTTTTGTTAAGTTCATGTTGAGGTTTTGATATTAAGTTGTTATAAATTGATTTTTTCCAATGTATTTGACTATGTTTTTATGGTTATAGAGAGATGCTGCTGGTTTTTGTATACTAACTTTGTACACTTACAATTTACTAAAATTGTTTATTTGGTCTGAAAATTTCGCAGAAGATTCTGTATGGTCATTTATACATAGAATCATATTGTGTACATATAGGGTTAATTTGACTTCATTTCTTATTTGTACCTCTTTTATTTCTTTCCCTTGTCTTATTTCTATAGCATATACATTGACACTATATTGAACAAGAGAAGAGAAGAGGGCACAACTGTCTTCTTCCTGATTTTCATGGGACTATTTTGCCTCTTACTATGTTTGCTATAGTTTTATGGTATATAGCCATTATTATGTTGAGTTAGGTTCTGCCTATTCTTAGTTTCTTTAGAGATTTTCTTTTTAATCATGAAAAGATGTTGTTCTTTGCCAAAGGCCTTTTCTGCATCCATTCATGTGATCATGTGATTTCTGTTCTTAAATGTATTAATGTAATGCATTACATTTATAGATTTTTCATACATCATATCATTCTTATATCCCTGGAATAAGGCAAGTCAATAAAGGAAATGATCTAAGGAAATGTATTGCTGAATTCAGTTTTCAAGCATTTTATTAAGAGTTCTCCATCCATATTCATCAGGGAGATTAGATGTAGTTTTCTTTCTTTGTGTATGTTTATCAAATTTTGGTTTTGGTGTAATTCTGGATTCACAAGATTATTTTGATCTTGTTTATCTCTAATTTATTTTGAGCTGCATTGGTAGCGTATGTGTTCTTAGTAGCTAGGATTTAAGACATGTATCACCAGGTCTGGTGTGTCCCTTTGCTTTTATGACTCAGCTATTATTTACCCAAATCTACTGCTCAAACAGCTGTAAGAGGAGAACTTTTACTGAGTAGCTGCTTCTGCTCTTGTGCTATGAAAATGGTCAAAAACATATGTGAGTGAATGCAGAGGATGGGAGTTACATAAAAATTTATTTGCAAAATCAGACACTGATCAGATTGAGTTTGTCAATTGCAATTGTTCTCTTTCTGTGTTTTGTCTTTTTCTGTCACTTAATTTGATCTTCATCTGTTTAGTCTATTATTGCCCACATCCTATGCTGCAGTTTGAATATGATTTGTATATTTCAAATTTCCACTATGTGCTAAAGGTCTTTAGGTCAATTTGGGGATGCTTTGAGAAGGTTCTCGAGGGATATGGTGTTTCTTACATCAGGGTTATTTTAAAAGTCTGAGTTTGACCGTGGTCAGCTGTGTCTTCTTCCTCACTCAAGATATTGATGATTCTTGCCACCTGCACCTGCATTTACCAGGAAAATTTCACTACAAGTGAGATGGTGCAGATGTCATGGTCTAGATTCTTCAGAACTATATGCAAAATAACTATCTTCTTGGGCTGGATAGTTTTATGTCATCTTGACACAAGCTAAAGTCATCTGAGAGGTGGGAACTCAATTGAAAAAAAATGCCTCCTTAAGGTGGGGCTGTAGGTAAGCCTGTGGTACATTTTTTTCAATTAGTGATTGATGGGGAAAGGCCCAGCCCATTGAGGGTGGTGCATCCCTGGGCTGGTGGTCCTGAGTTCTATAAGAAAGCAGGCTGAGCAAGCTAAACTGGGAAGCTGGGAAGCACCCTTCCATGGCCTCTGCATCAGCTCCTGTCTCCAGGTTTCTGCCCTGTTTTGAGTTCCTGTCCTGACTTCCTTCAGTGATGGAC
This sequence comes from Pachyuromys duprasi, assembly GCA_028658305.1. Taxonomy (NCBI): domain Eukaryota; kingdom Metazoa; phylum Chordata; class Mammalia; order Rodentia; family Muridae; genus Pachyuromys; species Pachyuromys duprasi. The sequence goes on along the minus strand of CM053764.1, from coordinate 98,270,096 downwards.
TACCACTGTGAAAGTGTAAGTAATATAAACCCTTTCCTCCTCAAGTTGCTTTTGGTCAGGGTGTTTCATCACAGCAATGGTAACTCTAACGAAGACATTTTTTTCCTCATAAATGGCCAGTGTGTTCTCTTTCACCATGGCATTAAAAGGCTGCAAGCACAGGAGGACATGACCTATTTCCTCTTCCCCGATTTCTTTCCACATCCTCGAGGTAAGGCGAGGGCCACCTGGTTCCTCTCACATACTTAGCTTTCCATTTATAGCAATTTAATTTCTGTCTTCCTTGGCTTGCCACAAACTTCAGGAGAAAGGCAGCCATGTCTTATCTCAAGAACCTCACCCTGGACCTGGCACACAGAATAGTTCCTATTAAATAGTTGTCCATTCAGGGGCTAACTACTAAGCATACAGTGTCAACTGCCACCTTCAGTATTCAAAGCCTGTGGAAATCCACCCTTCCTTCCATTTACCTGCTTTCTTCTTCCTCTTAGTTCTTCAGTTCTTGGGCTTAATAGTAGGAAACCAAGTCCACAATTATACAATAGTTATGCTCCTGAAGGGAGCAAGTGCCATAGAGCTACTTACCCTCAGACACATTGCTTTGGTCTTAATGCTCACCTTGTTTCCGCCTAACCAATTACGTTCCAGTAAATCCTGGGATATTGTTTCCTAGAAGCTGAGAGCTGTCATAGCTCTGGAAGTTAACGCCACACCAGGTCCTATAAGCAGGAAGAGGTTGTTTCTGAAGTTTTGTTATCTCATTACTTTACCATCAATAGATCTGAAAGGCTGTCTGGTGCTCCACAATATTGCAGGTATGACTAGGTACGTGGATCACTCCAAGTGGTCAGATACAGCTTTATCATTTAGGGAGAGAGCACATATGAGAAAACAGTGTTTGATTTTCAGGATAAACTTCTTGTGGGTCTCCTAATAACTGGAGCAGGGGCTCTCCCTGACTCTGGTTCCTGCCTTTGGATCCCTTTCCTTTAACCGGGCTGCCGTGTTCAAGAGGAGAACATGAGCCTAGTCCTACTGCATCTTGATATGCCAAGGGGAGTTGATGTATATGTGGGAGGCCTCTCCCTCTTTGAGGAGAGAGGGAGGAAGGAATGTGGGGAGGGGAAGTAAGAGGGAGGGACTAGGATGAGAGGAGGGAGGGTAAGTAAATAAGAAAATAAATTAATTAAAAGCACACTAAAAAAAACACCCCAAAACAAATATAAGCCATAATGGCAGCTTAGATTATCAAGAGAGAAATCAGTAAGATGAAAACAGAGCAGCTGAATTACATAGACAGCCAATTGGGAGCACCTGTCACTCTGAGAAGCTTTGCTTTCATCTGATAGAATGTGGAGGATGAAGAACTCATTCTGTCTAGGGACAAGTTCACAATGCTGCAGACACAAAGGACCGTGCATGGACTGGACCTAGGCCCCCTTCACAGATGTAGCAGATGTAGCTCAGGCTTCACTTGGGTCCCTTATTAAGGGAGCCGGGGCTGTCTTGACAGGGACTGTGTGTTGCCTGCTTTTTGATCACTCCCCACTGACAACAGTGTGCCAGGCCACATCCTGCAGAGGATGTGCTCAATCCTGATGCTACTTGATGAGCTGGGGAGCGTAGTTGGGTGGGGGTTCCCTTTCTGAGGAAGAGGGACGAGCTAGGATCTGAATGTAGAGCGAATAAATAAATTAATTAAAAAAGATCTACTACCATCTCTCGAAGCGACAACTGAGAAATGGGCGGTGCTTGTGAATTCCTCTTTTCACTAAGGTTTTGTTAAAATAAACCTCGATTCCTTCCTTGTAACCTAAATGAACATCTCCACATTACAGACTTTCCTCTCCGACCTTACAGCTCAAACAAATGTTTTACTTATGGCTCCTAGAGATCCGGACCTCACGCGCTTCGCCAGGTTAGCAATCTGGAAATGGCTGAAAACATTCTGCTTAGGAGGCAGCTTCCACGTGTCTCTTCCTGTGTTGTGTGGTCACGGAGACTGGCGTTTATGCTTATCAGTTACGGAAGGTGATTGGGTGGCAACTGTTAACGAGAGGTCTTGCAAGGCTTCAACACATTCATTCTTCTGGTCTAAGATGTAGTTTAAGAGTTAGCTTAAATAGAATATCCTTTAGGGGAATCAAACGACATGGAGGAAAGCCTTTCAGACTCAGACTGGAAATTCATGAGTGGGTATGTGGTTTGAATTTAGTCACATGGTTAAAACATCTTCCCTGCCCACATACACCCTGTTGCAGATAGCAGCTAGAATTGACTTCTCACACAGGGCATTATAAAAGACTTCTCACTGAACTGTCATTGCTCTGTCTTGGGACCCCTCATTGTAGTGTGCCATAAAAATCTGTGAACTGTGTGGCTGAATGAATGAATGATAAATGGCCCCTGTGAATAAAAGAGACCTTTTGGGATAACAAAATTAATAATTGGCCTCGATCCATTACTTGATGTTTATTCTTGACACTTTTTCCTACCTCTGCCACAATTACATGTTTAAGTGGATTTAAAAGAGAACAATGGACACTCTTGCTGGTATCCCTTTTGCTTGTCTTTTTTTTTTTTTTGATGACAGTGGCAGCTTGCTGTGTAGGCCAGGGTGGCCTGGGACTAATGTAGTCCCTCCATAGCCTCTGGAGTTCTGAGTCCACAAACTCGTACCACTTCTGATAGATCTTTTGCAATACTTTACATGCCTTGTTTAGAAACACTTGGCTTCAGTTTTCTGGGCATTTCTGTTTGCCTTGTTGACCCAGATGCTAATCAATAAACAGTCGCTGCCTTTGATTTTGCATGGGTGAGATGCCTGTATATGTTGTGTTCTCAGCTCTCAGTACACAGAGAAAACATCTCCATTCTGAACACAGACAACAATTAAGAGACTGGGTCAGTTAGATTTAAAATGCAAATCTTCAAATTATGCTTCCTAATGGAACTCAGTGTGGTCATTAGGATAAGCAAACACATTAGGCATTCAGAATAGATGCTGAGACAAATGTAGGGAGAAAGAAACTTCCTCTCCGCTGTGTCATTTCATCTTGCAACTGTGAGCTCTGTGGCTTGCCATAATTCTCTGCAATAACATTTAATCCTTCAGCTAAACTGCTGTATCAGACATATTTCAAGCTAATTATCTGGCATTATAAGAGTATATTTTGTTCTCTAATAGCTTTTCAGCATCCTCTTTTATTAGCGCATCAGTGATTTATAGAGATTTTTTTTTAATGTAAAAGATAAACAACGATCATTTGGCTGGTTTGTTTGGCCTCGCCGCTGTGTGGGGCTGGGTCTGTGACTGCAGAGAGTGAACTTGAACCATACTGCTTAGATACTGGTGTCTACTAATTTGTCTCTCTCCCTTCCTCTTTCCTTCCCTCACTCCCTTTTCCTCTTTCCCATTTCCCTCTCCCGTTTCTTTCTCCCTTAATCCTCCCTCTCCTTTCTGTTATACCCATTTTTAGATGATAAAACAGTTAATATAAAAACTAACAAAGTCACTCTTTCGAATGAACTTCAGATCTGTGTGCAAAATATTCTTTAATGAGAGTGTAATTGGATAGAGCAAACAATCCCTTGTGTTGGGTCTCAGTCTCAGCCTCTCTAGTCTCCTAAGCACGTCATTTTCCTGCTTTGCAGCAAGTCCCTTCTCATCCCTTTAGGACGTTGGCAGCTTCTGTCCCCCTATTTCTGCTGATACTCACTTTCAGGGATAGTTCTGATCAGTGATCATGATGAGCCAGAAATGTTGCTTGGAAGTTTCTAGCAGTCTAGATTTCTAGGGCTGGATAAAAGCAGCTTTTATACAAATGAACAAGAAAGCAGATGTTTACCTATAGTAATGTTGCAGGAGCGGAACAAAACAGGAAGTGTGGCTGGGATTTCTGAAAAGTCTTCTATGCATCAAAGGAGAACATATAATTGCCATCTTATAATGTGATAAGCAGACTACTTGACAACAATTAACGAGAGATCACCTACTCTAATGGCCAGATTTCAGGCATACAGTGCTGGCAATAGACCTGTTTGGAGTGTTTGGAGTCTGGGAGGCAGGTTATAGGCTTGCCAACCTTCCCCAGGCAATTTGCATTTTCCACAGGAGAGGAAAGACAGGAGAACATGCTGAAGGTCAGTTGGTTAGGCCAGCTTCTGTAACCAGGGCCTGACCAGAGAGCCTGCTCCAACTTGCTTAATGGATCCAGCAGACAGTCGAAGAGAAAGTGCCCATGATATAGTCGGCGGGTATTGGAAGTTTGAGCTACTTAAAGATCAAAGTGAAGTGTTTGTAGGCTTCCGTGAGCCACTCCATTCATTAGCAGCCCAACTGAGTGGGACAAAAATGTCTTTTGATTGCTCACTAACGTGGGGCCATCAGCACACTGGTGACATTCAGCCACAAAAGAAAACCAGGAGGAGGAGGAGGAACCTCAAAGTGACCTCAGTGACAAAAAGCACTTCCGCAGAGAAGCGTGTGTCTCAGGCAATGCAGGCAACAGTAAGCAAACTGTGCCAGCTGACATTTCATCTGTGAGTCGCTCCTGAAGTATTTGGAGCTGGGGCATTCATCCCACTCCTGTGGAAAACCCCAAGAAATCTCATAAATGCCTGCTTTCACTTTGCTTTTGTTAAAACAACTAAAGTTCCCTCCTCACAATTGTTGGGACATCCCAACAGCAGAACGCTTTCTTTCCCTGGCTTGCAACTCAAACAAATATTGTTTCATCCATTTCTTCTGGGTAGGCCAGCCTCATACCAACGTTAACATTTTTTTTTTCCATATCGAAGGGAATTCCTAGAACTACCTGAAGGTGACAGTATTGTGCACCAGCCAGTGATGAGTGAGATCAGGAACCAATTAAGGAAATGATTTAAGGAGTAGGTTGCACTCAAAATGAGATTATATATTGTGGAGACTTTTTTGAGCCTAAAACAACTAGAGACACACAATCTCATGTGCATATATAGTGTAAAAATGCAAGATGAAATCTAAAATGCCACATCAACAGAGAGTAAGGCTATTATTATTTCAAATATGCTCAATCTATATAATTAATACAGTAATAACTTGAGGTCTATGGGTCGTTAAGACAGCTGGCTGAAGAAATTTCAATGATATCAATTCACCAGAAAATTTCCAGGACAAAGGCCATTACTCTCTCCAAATTAACCCTCCAAGAATTTATAGTCCTTGTAGTTTAGAAACAGACCCTTATTTTCTTTTGAGGGACATGAAGCAAGATATTTTACATTTTCCACACTATAAAAATGCTCAGTTATCTGAGGTGGAATCAAACAATAGCACTACAGTCAAACTAACTGATCATTGAAAAAGGGGAAAAACCATTACCTATAACATTGACTGGAAAGGGGATATGCAGTTCTAGGCACAGCCAAAATGAACCCATTCCTGTAACCAAGATGCTTATTCAGGCATACTTGGCAACGACATCACAACACCACCTAGGAAGTTGATGAATAATTAATTCAGGCTCTGAGTGGAAATTTCAAGGGACATTGACCATAGCTGTAAGATTGAAGCTGAAGGTCAGTTACAACAAGCGGGTCAGATGTGAGGAAAGCCCCTGCATGTCAGAGGCAGGGGCTAGCTAGGTCTTCCCAGAAGACAGACTGGGAGCATTTCAGACTTCCAGCTGAGTCACTGTCTTATGGTGTTTGAATATGGGGGCTTTCCACATTTTTAGAATCCCAGAGGAGAGAAGCCACAAAAACTATTTGTAGTTGCTATTAAAATGAGACAGCACAAACAGTCACCTGGTTTCCTTTATTGCTCCACTGAGTTGCCGGATACTGTGTTTCACATCAGTATCAGATGTTGTCAGACTCACTCAAAGATTCTTCCCAGAGGCCAGTGGTAATGTTTTAGGAAAAGACTCTTGGAAAGAAATGCCATTTGAGAAAACCGCATACCAAGAAATGGTGCATTTCAGACTGAGTAGTTTATAGATAGCAGGCATGGGTGCAACTGCTTTGGATATTTTATGCCACCTAATTTTCAAATTACCACATGAGGTAGAAATAAGCATTGCTTTTATGTGCGTGTGTCTGTGTAAATGAATTGTATAGAAGTCACCTTTACCAAAGCTATAGCTAACAAGTAAGACAGCTGGTATCCAAACTCTTGAGTTTCCTTAGGGGAAGGAGGGTTAAATATATTTATGAAACCATTGACTGAACCATTTTGTTGCATTTGGAGACAAATGAACCATTGTGAATTTTTTTTTTTTTAGATTTACTTATTTTTATCTTATGTGTGTGTGTTTATCTGCCTGTGTGGCTGTGCACTGAGTCCACAGAGGCACAAGAGGGCATTGGATTCCTTGGAACTGACTTACAGATGGTTGTGAGCTGCCATGTGTGTGCCAGGGATTGAGCCCGGGTCCTCTGCAAGAGCAGCGATCCTACAGCCCTCTGCTTTTCCTTTTCAGTCGGTGTGCTGTGGGACCAGCGCTGGTCTGCATTATAACAATAGCTTATTTTTGACATTAGAGGATATGACTAGGAGCCCCAAATCTGGAGATGACCACTGGTTTCAATCACTGCTTCCCAGAGGCCCAACTCTCTGCCAATAAACCTGTCACTTAGGGCTTCCTTTACCCAGTGCCAAGCCTTTGCTTCTACAATTACTGCACACTCAGTCTGCTCTTCTTAATTAAGTTGAAATGTCTCCTTCTTCCCGCAGAAGAGACCTGGGAGATGGGTATATGCCTAACCACTGGCCACATGGCAGAGTGAGAATGCTTTGAAGGGGGGAAATTAAGAAATATAGGCCATCTATTTGACATGTGAGCAGTCCCAGCTGATCTCAAAGACATAATATCAGCATAGCTCAGGATCCTGCACCACCTGGGTCATCTCTGGCATCCAGGGATCATTCTTGTTTCATACAATCTTTAGAGGCCACTCCTGGAATCAAAGCCAGTGCTAAATACAAGAGACTTTAACTGGCTTCGTTAATTAGACCTACTCATGGCAAGTACAGAATCTGGAGACTGAAACTCAAAGCAGTAGACACATTTGACTCTCCTCACAGTCAAGCCATCAGAAGTGTGCATGACAACCAAATGTGGAGGGACAGGCCTGCAAACCAAACTCAAGAGATGAAGGCAGGAGGATTTGGGATGGAGGTCTCAGAATGTGCCCCTCAGATAAACAGCATGAATATCACTTAAGAGTTTGGTAGAAATACAGATTTTTCAAATCTCTAGCTCAGACATGCTCGACCAGAAATTGAGGATGGAATCCAGCGAGCTATATTTTAACAAATGCTTGAATGCTGACGCATGATGTTTGAGAATGACTCGCCTTTCAATGGAGTCTTCCATAGGCCTATACCAACACAAGGCAGCTGTTGCATCTGAAACAGATCAAGTTAGGGCTATGACATCTGCTTCTAATGCTTCCCTGGTGATTTTTTTTTTTGATTTTTTTTTTTTTTGTCTGCTTGTTGGAAAGCACTGATGTAGAAACAAAAACTTTCCTTTTTCTTTGTCTTTGGTCTGAGTACTATTGGTCCAATCATCCCTAAGTTTAAGAATAAGGCACTTTTTACTTAGTAAAAGCCTACTAACATATATCCTGTGCAATTTTGGTGTGGGTTTATATTCACACATATGTATGCATATTTAAACATTCAAAACAGACTAGGGCTGGATAAGTGGCTCAGAGGTTAAGAGCACTGGCTGTTCTTCCAAAGGTCCTGAGTTCAATTCCCAGCAACCACAGGGTGGTTCATAACCATCTAGAATGAAATTTGATGCCCTCCTCTGCTGTGCAAAACATTGTATACACAACAAGTAAATCTTAAAAATAAAATCCAGAGACTAGTCTCTGCCCCAAAGTATATTCCTTTCCTGTGATTAAATAATGTCCATTTCCTCTATCACTTTATTATAATGCCTCATTAATTTACTTCAAATAATATTGAGTTCAAAAGCCTTTACCTGTGAAAATGAATAGGTACAGTATAAGAGCTTTTGGGGATAGGCTGATTAAAAATATTTTACATTTATTTATTTTGACGTGTCTATGAGTGGATGGACATGTGCCATGCTGATTGTGTGAAGCCTAGAGAACAACTTGTGAGTACCAGTCTGTCTGTCCTTCCATCATGAAGGTTTCAGAAGTTGAATGTGGGGGATCAGGCTTGACAGCAAGAATCTGCACCTCACTGAGCTATTTATAAAGCCCCAGAGGTAATCTGAGCTTTTGCTTTTGCTTTTGTTAAAACAGTGTGTTTAGCATTTTAGAAATTTTTTGCTCCAAGTCATTCATTCATTCAAGTAAATTATTCCCGGATGTGAAGGCAAATTTTGCCCACCATTCCTTGCAAGATGTATAGAAATTGACTTCAAAGATGAAGTCCATGATACCACCCATGGGATCCAGAAAAATATGTTGTTAGAAGTATACCCTTGTTATAACTTAGTGACTTGAATAAACAGGTTGTCTTGTAAGTCCATGTTTTTGAGAACTGATGGTATGGTATTATAAACTCAGCAGACCCAAGCTTTCCATCTCTGTAATTGAGGTGGTGGGGTGTCCTTAGATACCTCTCTCTGTCTATATGCATATTCTGATTTTTTAAACTGATTCCCTCTTGGGACAAGACCTTAAAAACTAACCTTGTATATCATGTGCTGAAACCACAGATATGAAGATCCTTTCTGTCCTCTTATTTGGACATAAATAATTGGGTATATCTTACTACTGGCTTTTACTTAGTTCCACAAACGTATAGGGCATGCTCATTTCTATACCTGTGGAAGTAGAGTTATGAGGAAACTCATTGCCACCAGTTGGTTTTAAGGCTTTGAAATGTTTCTGATTTGTCTAACTTCTAAGTTTGCTGTTACCTTTTACTTTTACTTTTTCCCCACTAAGTTTAACTGGGACTGTGTGGGTGAGTACCAATTCAGATCTATCCATTGGAGCCTGGTGGGCTCATCAGTGGGTACTCATCTGAAGACAATGTTTGCCCTTTCTTCAGCATCCATCAGGGATTGGTAGGGTCCTGTGAGATCTTCCGTAATCCATGGCTGACTGTTGATTCTTGGCCATCATTCTTACTTCCTGACTGGGATGCAATGTGTAATGATTCCTAGTTCTCTGTATTTTGGCTCTGTGCCATGATTCCAATATTATCTATCTTTATAAGAAATGACGGCTTTACACATTGCAAATGTAATCACATATTTTCTTGTTATGAGTGATCATTTTTTGGACCATTCTACCATGGCCTCATTCAACACCACCTTTCCCTAGTTATGTGCACTTTAGTCCAGTTGAGAGGAAAACTGGGCAGATTCCTCCTCTGACAAGTTAGCTTTTAGGTTATAGAAGATACTGACCCCATTGCAGGCTTCCTTTCTTGCTAAAGTCTCTAATTCTTTAATCTATCCCATATTGCCTGGTCATTTTGTTTCCACATCTCCTTGAGATTTCTTTGCTGAATGCACTGTACTGCGTCAATGGCTCTCACAGTGTTGTGGTTCTCAGGACAAAATAATTGCTCAGAATTGATGGGACCATCATGCCCTGTGTTTGGTCCGGTAACATTTTGTTTACTTATTAATTAATTAATGTATAGTCTATAACTGTCCTTCAGTTCTCAAATTTTTGATCTTTTTGTCTTTGGCCTACTAAATTTTGTGAGTGTAGGCTTGTGCCATTTTGCCCAGCACACTGTGCATTTTTTAGATAGAACCTAAATTCCCATTTGGAATTCTGTCCTATCTTACAGCATCAGCATTAAAGTTAAGCACTGCAGTGAAAAGCCAGGAGCTTTTCCATATTGCTATTCAGACATTCCTTATCCTTTCTATATCTGTGCAATTTTTCTTAAGCACAGGGCTTTATTTTCTTTAGAGATCAATCAATTGTTTTCTTCATTTGAAGTCCTCTGCATATCTGCTTCTAAAAATACTAAGTACAATACAGTGATTTTAAGACTATACTTCTAAAATTAGCTGATGTAACTATTTATTGAGTCACAGAATTTTCTCAAGACTTCTTAAATATTTCCTAACACATTATATCCAATTCCAACTGTCTAGTAGGGACCAACTGACCAAGTAAAATCATTTTTATTTTCAAAAACATCATGAGTTTGTGTTCCTTTCTCCTAAAAACAATTTTAAGAATCTGCCACTTGATGTGTTAAATCTCTCTTCCCTTTTCTTGTAGTTCACATCACTGATCATAAAGGTACTGGTTGCTATTGATCAACCTGGGGAGAAATCTCTCACATGCAGACAAAGTGCATTACCTTATGTTAATTTATAGTCTTTTGGAAAGATGCCAGGTGTAATTATTAAGTGGGATTTTACTCCTGGTCTCTCTCTTTATATATAAATTTCTTCTATAAGGTTGTCATAAGAAACCTTGACAAAGGCTCTTCAGCCATCAAGATTCATCTGAAGAATTTGCTATACCAATAATGTGTGTGTGTGAGAGAGAGAGTATGTATGTTTGACTGGCTCAACCTGATTTGTTCTTAATGTGTCTACTGTTTTTTCCTATGTGGTTTCTCCACATCTCCTAGCTAGTATTCACAAACCAATCTATTAATATTCTATCCCCAAAACTTGCCTGCATTTAATGTCAAGCTGACTAGTCCATAAATGACAGGACCCATCTGTATCTCTCTTAGATAAGTGGGAACACATTTATCCAGTCTTCACACTCCCACAGAATGCACACATTCTTATTCTCTAAGCAAACTACATCAAGAATGTGTGTATATAGCCAGGGAAGCAAATCACTTCAGAGAGGCCAGGTGCTGCTTTATTAGACTGTATACACTGATCAATATTTATTCTGTAAAATTCATAATCAAAATCATGCTTGCTGACAAAACAGACCAATGCAAAATTCAAATGAGTTTTTTCCTGTCTCACTGGCATTTGTTAACATTGGGTTGGTAGCCCAAGAATGCATTCTTGTTATTCTGTTTACTTTAAATACAACAAGAATGTGTGTTTGCACTCTTAGCATGCTTGGCATTTTTTAGCTATTTAAGAATATTATGTATTTAAAAAATATTATCCTTAGACTGTGGATTAGGATAATATCAAATCCATTTCCCCCTCTTCTCATTTTCTCTCCTTATGCGATTTTCCTGTTCCTAACTCCTGCCCCTCTTCTTCCTGGAATATGTTCTTAAAGACTTCACAATTCAAGGCTATCGGTGTTTTTAGCTACATCCTTTCTTTTTTTCTATCTATCTATCTATCCATCCATCCACCCATCCATCTATATGTGCACATGCTTATGTACTAAAGGGTATGTGTGAAAGAGAGTAACTTGTGAAAGTCAGTGTATTCCTTCTACAATATAGGTTCTGTAGGGATTGACTTAGGTTGCCAGGGTTGGTGGGGAGTACCCTAATCCATCTTGCCAGTCCTCCCTGCCTTTCTTATTGAGACCATTTGTAACTCTACTGCCAAGTTATGTTTTTTTAAAAGATTGTACAGATGTTGTGAATAATCTTCCTGCTTATCAGGCTAGAGGGTGAGTGAAGGTGGAGGAGACCAGAGAACGAAGCCCATAAATGTCTTGTAAGATGCACAGAAAATGGGGCTGACTGGGGAATATGTTTTTACAACAGAAATGTGGACAATTAGTAAAAATATTGTTTTGCATTTGTTGAGCATGACTAATGACATTTTGTACTTAATTCAAAATAATATTTAAAAAACCCTCAGATGTTAGATACAACTGGTTCCGTAATATTAGCTCCTATTGGCACTGCCTGTTTCTTCCACCTGGCTCTGCCCAGATCCAAAACTGGATGACAGGCAGGTTAACCTCAGTAACATCTTTGTCCTGTGAGTGGCACTATTTTTCTGCTTCCACTTTTGGTGCTGAATCTATCTGAAGAGGTTATTGCTCTCACCTGAGACAGATTGCACAAAAAATGTCTTGTCCCTGTATCTTTCTTACTCTGCCATTACAGTACCTGAGAACTCCTGCTTTTAGACAGCAACCTGGATGCACAACACTTCATTTCTTTGTAAGTTACTTTTCAACACTCCTCATATTGATGTGAAGTTTTTTCTTTTTTCCTCTCCCAACTCAGAAATGCATCTGGCAGAGCCATTTGGCACATAAGAGTCCTGTCTTTCTCACTGTGTTCATCGGATCTTGGCATTAACCTAGAGCAGTCTATGTGATCAAAGACAGTCTCGCTAAGGCAGTCTCACTAAGGCCTCACTAGTAGCCTGCTTCCTTCAGACACATGACGGATCCTCAGAGAACATGAAGTTTCAGAAGGAGGAAGAATAAAATCTTTTGGAACTGACATGAAACCAATTATCTACAGATCCTGAGAAGAAACTACTTGGGGCTGAAGAGATGGCTCAGAGGTGCAGTGCACTACTTCTTCCTTCTACAGGAACTGAGTTGGATTCTAAGCACTCACATCAGACAACTTACTACCACCCGAAACTTTCTTTTCAGGGACACTGACAACTTTTTCTGGCTTCCATGGGCACCCTCACACCCCGGCAGTCACACAGTCACACATACAAGTAGCATAAATAAAGCAACAAAAAGAAAATCTTTAAATTTTTTAATTTTAAATTTTAAATTTTTTGAATGATTTATTGTTCTTCACAACCACAGTGAATTGCAAAACCTTTGCAATGTGAAGAGAGTATGTAATACATTGGAAAGGACACTGTCAAATCACACCAAGAACTGTCAGATAACTTCTCTGATGAAGAGAAGGCCCAATATAGGCTGATGGGACTTTTTTTTGTCTTCTTACTCAGTATTTTAGTCGTTAAACTGACTATGGATACAATTTGAACTTCCTAGGAACTATGCTTATATTTTTACACTTTCTGTCTTTTAGAGAGGAGAAAACTGGTACTTGGAAAAGAGTTTGGAATGAGGCACCAGCTAGTAGTTTCCAAAGCTAGGAATAGTAGTGGCTAGCCATTTTAGCTTGCCCAGAGCTGTCCTGGATGTAGCACTGAATACTCTGTACAGCCTCCAGGCTCTGTCCAAACTAGGACAATGGTTCCCCTTCATATAAGCTAATATCTGTAAGACCGGGAACAATTTTTTCTTCTTTATAATTATCCAGTTTTTATTGGGTCTTCAGAGCTTAACAGTATCCCTATAAAACAGTTTCATTGAAGAACTATTAAAATATTGATATTCATCTCTTTGGAAAGAGAAATGGTGACCCATCCAACGTTCTTAGATCAGTGAATTCTAAGATGTCTTACTTCTAATATACCAGGACATTTTCATGGCTCTCTACATTTCTTTTTGTCCAACTTTCAACTTGGACTGGGAACTTCGTCTCTGTGGAAAATCTTTCTTGACTCCTACTAACCCGATGTTGCTGAGACTTGCCTTCCTCAAGCTGGAATGAAGTGGCTCAGTGTTATGGCACATGCTCAGTGCTATGGTGCATGCTCAATGGCGCGCCACATGCTTAGCACGTCAAGCCCAGGATTCTATTCCCAGGACTGCAAAAATAAGCAATGTTTGCTTTATTGGATGCCACCCTTGAGTAGCCTGCAAATAACTTGTTTGAATTTAATTCAGAAACACAGCAAAAATATTGGCTTCCTGAAAAGGAACAAAAGTCATGGTATTAATTCTCACCAGAAAATTTCAAAGTATTTTAGCAACACTTCTTTAATGGACTCAAAGTTGATTTGATTCTTCAATGTGGATACAGTTATTTTCACATTTCTTTTCCCTAACCTAAAAGACAGGTAGGGAACTTGCTAAAATTTACATATTTATTTTATTTGTGTGAGTGTTTAGCCTACATGTATGTATGGACACCATATGCATGCCTGGGGCCTGAAGAGGTCAGAAATGGGTGTTGGATACCCTGGAACTGGATTATGGATAGTTGTGAGGCACCATCAGGTGTCCTCTGAAAGAACAACACATACTCTTAGCACTGAGCCATCTCTCCGTTGATGACCCCCTCCTCTTTAAAGGTGAGAAGGTTTATTTTGGCTCACAGGTTGAGGGAACAGTCCATCATGTCAGGGAGGAGGTGGCAGCAGGCGCGTGAGCCACCTGGTCCTATTGTATCCACAATTAGAAAGGAGACAGACAGACAGACACACACACACGCACGCACGCACAAAGAGGCGGGAGGGAGAGGTGGGTATATCAATTGCTTTCTCTATTTTCAGTCAGGGATCCAGCCTGGAATGGTGCTGCTCACAGCAAATCTTCTTACTTATGTTAATTCAATCCAGAAGATTCTTCAGAGATAAGCCTAGAAACTTGAGCTCCTAGGTGATCCATATCCTGTCAGGTTGATAGTATTAACTACCATACGTTCTCAGTCTCTTTCGACCATTGGCTATGGTACTAGGTTTCTTGGAAGCTGAGGCTCTTAGGAGGCTATAAGATGATTGTGACTCTGTGAAGCTGTTGTAGACCTGTGCCTGGAGAGCCATGGAAACCACTGATGTCTGCATCTTTTCACAGAGATCTTTCCTGTCTATGTAGCGAAAGTGAGACTCAAGAATAAGCTGAGGCTGAGTTGGTGGCACAGGCCTGCAATCCCAAGCTACTTTAGAGGCCAGGACAGTGAGAGTTTAAGGCCATCACAATAAACTTAAGGATACCTGAAACAGCAACCATCTGAAACTGGATGGGGAAATGCCATGAGGCCTCAACACCACATAAAGAACTACAGGCAACTGCGTAAAGCTGGGAGCAGGGGAGGTGGTCTTCCCTCTCCAGGAAAGAGCACACCAACTGATTGTCCAGTGTCAGACAGTTGGCCCTGAAAATGTGCATGCAAGTAACATTATATAGACCAAGCAGGTTATTAGGAATATGTATGTGTATATATAAATTCATTTATAAGTGCAATAACAGTCAATGAAAAAGAAGCTGTGAATTTGAAGGAGAGTGGGGAGGGGTACATGAGAGGATTTAGAGTCTAAACTTCAGAAGGAGGAAAGGGAAGGGAGAAATGCAATTAACTTACAACTTGAAAAATGAACAAAAGAAAACATTTAAAAAAAACAAATAAGTTAAGATGAAGGTAAACTTTGAAATTTGTTTTATTCTCTTCTAAAAGCATCACCACAACCGCTTTATGAATTCATAAGAAAGTGGTACCTTCCCAAGTACAATACAGGCAGTTCCCCTTTCCACAGTGAAGCTAACATGCCTTGGCATGATGGTCCACGGCAAGTTCAGCTTGGTGATCATGCCAGTACTTCCCAACATACTTATCAGGAACACCTCCATCTTTGCTTGCAATGGAATTGAGCAGATTCTGTCACATCAACTATAGTTTGCTGCAATGTCAGGCCTACTTCATGCTCTTGTCTCATAGGTTTTTGTAGTTTTCAAAAGCTAGCCTATCTTATGCTTACTGTTTAAATTCCAGGCGATTCCAAAAAAGGTTCAGAAGCAGAATGGGGATGGTTGCAGAGATCTTTTCTTAAGGAGAACGACCTCATATTTCCTTCCTCTCTTTCTGCTGATGCTGCTGAAAAAAAAAAGCAAACAAACAAAATAAAATGCCTATGAAGAGTTGCTGGGAGTCAGGTATCTCTAAAAGTGCATTCAACGTCTAACCCATCTGTAATGGGTACTTAGAAGAGTTGGGCACTGGATTAGATTTGTGGAAAACATGCAGCTTTGTGGATGTTCTAACTGACAGGGGCCAGGGAAAGGATGGGTAATACGCCATAGCATGTGTGTCTGCATTACAGAGATGCCACCGGTACATTAAAGGATTCTTGAACACCTACTAACTGCCAAGAACCTCACTAGCATGCTGTGGGTAGAGGTAATATGAAAAGATCCTTGTTCTCAAGAAATATTTAAAACATGAATCTTGGAACCAGCATAATTATTAGAAGGCATGGTAAGCATAGTATAGGAGAAGATGAAAGCACTGCAGCAAACACAGAAGTGAACAAGGACTCAGGCAATTGTGACAATATAAAAATCATGACTGTAGGTGGGGAAAGTGCTTCAAAGGGGACAAAGGGGACCAAAGTCAGCTGGCTAAACTTGAAGAAAGAACCGGAGTTAGAATCTAGGGATGAATGAGTGCAGCCTTGGACAAAACTCACATGCTTTTATGCACACTGCCTCCTGGTATGTACCCTACATCTATCTATCTGCTCTCCTGGATTTGTTCCTGCCCCCACTGAACCAAGAAATGAGTTTTAGAGTCTCACTCATTGGCTGCTTATGGTTTTTTTCAGTTCCCATCCCCCCGAGCGAGAAGCCCCACAGCCTGGTCAGCTGTCAGACTCGCTAGCTTTCCATCTAACATGCTCCAGAGGTAGCTTTCCCTGCTTTGTCTTGAGGTCTTGTCTGATGTTTCTGTAACTGTGCACAGTTTTGCAAAACCTGCAGCCAGGACTGCATGCCTGAGGCAAGGTCCCAGCATATTAGTGAAACCAGGACATGGGGTTGTACACGCATTACAACTCGACCCTTTATCCTTCTATTTAGAGGACATATGCCCTAAGATAGATGGGAGGAAAGTGACAAACCGGTTAGGTAGAAGTGAGTCCTGGAAACACAAAATGTTTCAAATCAAGGAATCTGTGCATTATGAGTAGTCTGCACCTTATGGACACTAAGTATTTTTCATATGTGCATTCCCTATATTCATTTCAAAAGAATAAGGAAAAAAACCTTAAAGCTGAGTATATTGCAGATCCTTCCTGAATGAAGGAACTGTAAATGCCACAACTGTAAATTTTGTCAACAGGTATCTCTATCAGTTCAAATGATGTGAGGACATGGGTTTTCCATCTCTGTAAGGACACCACATCTTCGGGGACCATGGTGTCTAGAGGTGTTTCTATTTGGCATCTAAGTTTCTAAGGGAAAAGAATTTCCACTAACATGCAGAATGCTTACACTTTTCTTAAAAGACTTAAAAAAGTAAAAGTGAGGACATATGGAGGCAACAGCAGGTCTTGTGTTTTGACTCCAAATCAGGCAGGCACGGGGTGTCGGGAGTCAGGCCCCTTTTGGAGATCTGCCAGCACCCCTAGGCTCTTAAGTGGGGTGATTCTTACTGAGGGTGATGGGGCTGGTTCTGCTACAATGTCTGTAATATTAACTGAGTAGAAGCAGCAAGAATGTTTTCTTTTTGTGTGTGTGACATCATATGTTTTATTCTTAACCAAAATCCAGGAGGCAGGAGACAACAGATTAATAATGATTAACATCTTCAGAACTAGATAAATTGTTTGAGAATAGAAAGATCGCATTTGTCGATCATAGTTTTCTAAGAGCATTCCATTACTTCCCTTAAGGGAGAATTTTTCTTTTTTTTCTTTTTCCTTTTTATATCAATCAGAGTTTAGGTACTTTGCATCCCCAGTGTAGCCCCCTCCCTCTTTACCTCCTTCCCTCCCAATCCCTCCCTCATCTCCTCCCAGCCCACTCCAAGTCCACCTACAGGGGAGGACCTCCTCCCCTTCCATCAGACCCCAGTTCATCTTGTCTCCTCAGGGCTGGCTACAATGTCCTCCCCTGGGATCTAGCCAGGCTGTTACTCCCTGGCGTTTATGGGGGAGAGTCAAAGAGCCAGCCATCGAGTTCATGTCTGAAACAGTCCCTGTTCCCCTTACTAGGGTCTTCAGTTGGATATCGAGATACTATGGGTCACTTCTGAGCAGGGGTTCTAGGACATATCTATACATGGTCCTTGGTTGGAGAAACTGTCCCAAAGAAGACCCCTGTGCCCTGCTCAGTTTGGTCTTTGTGGAGCTCTTGTTCTCCACAAGTCTTATTAAATTCCCCTATTGTTATTATTATTTCCCACCCTCTGCCGAAGGCTTGGTTGTGATTCTTAATATCTGCTTTGATATATTGCTCTAGTGATTCTTTCAGAGGCCCTCTTTGGTATGCTCCTGTCCTGTTGCTTGTATTATCCTCCGTTCAATGTCCATCCCATTGGTTCATCTAAACAGGCATTGATCACACCAACCTGGGGTCCTCCTTCTTGTATATCTTCCCTAGGTGTATAGAT
>CM053764.1:98226612-98243304 GCA_028658305.1 Pachyuromys duprasi | reverse complement strand
TTTGCATCAGGAGTTTTGGGATTAAAGGCATGAACACCACCATTCCCAGCCATATTCCATTTTTGTTAACATCTGAATAATAGCCCATTGTGTAAATGTACTATATTTTCATTACATTGTGTTAATATAACACATATTCCTCAGTTGATGGGCATATAGGCTGTTTTGAATAGAGCAGCAATGAACATGGATGAGCAAGTATCTCTAAAGTAGGATGTAGAGTCCTTTGGGTATGTGCCCAAAAGGAATATATCTGGCTTTAAGGTAGACCAATTCTCACCTTCCTGGGGCTCTTCCAAACATTATTCCATAGAGGCTAAAGCAGTTTCTACTCCAGTAGGTAAGTGTTGCTCTTTCCCCACATCCTTGCTAGCCTGTGATATCTTTGTCTTACTAATCTTGGCCATGTTGATTGGGCTAAGAAGAAATCTCCAAGTAGGTTTATTTTCTGATTTTGTGAGACAGAGTTTTTCTATGTAGTCTGAGCTATCCTGAAGCTTGATACATAGATCAGGCTGGCTTAAAACTCATAAGAGATTCTCCAGGCTCTGCCTCCCTAGTGCTAGGATTTAATGTAAGCAACACCATGTCTGGCTTCCAAGTAGTTTTAATTTGCATTTCCCTACTGGCTAAGGGTGTTGGACAGTTTTTTTAAAAATGTTTTCAGCCGTTTGCATTTCTTCTTTTGAAAATTCTCTGATTTGTTCCATATTTTATTTTTAATTTGGTTGTTTTTTGTGATACTGTTTTCAAAAATTCTTCATATATTCTATATACTCACCTGTTAGTAGAAATACAATTGTTATAGACATTGTCACAATGTACAGATGCTGCTTTGCTTGAATGGGTGTCCTTTGCTGCACAGATGCTTTTTAGCTTCATGAAATATCATTTATTATTATTTTTTGTTTAATGCTTATGCTATCAATATCTTGTTCAGGAAGTCCTTTCATGTGCCAATGAGTTAAAGCCTATTCCCCACTCTCTTTTTTATCAGATTCAGGGTACCTGACCTTATGTTGTGATCCTTGATCTATTTGTGGTTGGGTTTTGTGCAGGGCGTGATATGGATCTATGTTTATTATTTTATATGCAGCTACCTCATTTCATCAGCTCCATTTCTTGAAGGTGCTGTCTTTTCTTCAATGTGTATTTTTGGATTCTTTGGAAAAAAATCTTGGCTCAATATTTTTTTAAAGCTCCATGTGTGTGCTATGCTCAGGAGAACTTTCTGGGACTCTTGATCTAAGTAGCATCTATTCTCTTTCTGTTTTCTTAATTGAACTCATAGTTCTTAGTATTCCCTGATATATATACTATTTCCCCAACTAGAAGGCTAGTTTGCTAGTTCAAAAGATGCTTTTGGTTTTATTTAACCTTATAACTCCAGTGGGTATTTGTTGGGTGAATGACAGATGAGTAAATGAATGAGTGGAAATGATGGCTTGCACTCGTGTTGCAGAGGTGGTGGGACAGTAGGTTCTGAAGATTCACAGGCAGAGGCTGGAAACCTTGACTAGGAAGCAATAGAAATGATCGCACACTGTGCTTCCATTTCCA
Source organism: Pachyuromys duprasi (assembly GCA_028658305.1). Taxonomy (NCBI): domain Eukaryota; kingdom Metazoa; phylum Chordata; class Mammalia; order Rodentia; family Muridae; genus Pachyuromys; species Pachyuromys duprasi. The sequence goes on along the minus strand of CM053764.1, from coordinate 98,241,744 downwards.
ATCATTCAGTTCCAACCCCTAACCTAGCTTATGGCCACCTTGGGTGTGCAGGAGGCTGAGGAGCAAGACTGTAATCACATTCTCTTGTTGCCCGAATTGCCTGACAGTCTTCAGGTCACACTTTCCCTTTTACTCAAGGTGCCTGGATCTCTGCCTCGCCGCTTGAGTTACAAAGAAATAAAATCTCTGCCTGCCATTTATGCACCCGTGACATTGAATACAGCCTGTTGTTTATGGATGGCCGCTTGCAATTATCACCATGGCTCATGGAGATCATGGCAATTTCATTGAATTTTGTTTTTTAAAGGAGGAAAATGCTTATCCATTGTTTCTGCCTTAGTCTGCAGTGTTTCAGAAAACACTGGCTTTTCTCCTGGCTTGATCTTTGAGAGCTAGGCGTGTTTTTAATTCAGACCTCAACCTTTGCTTTGGCCCTTCACCTCTTCCTCGTAGACCCAAGTGAGTTGTTCTTGCACCTGGATTATGTGTAATACCTATTCGGTGTTCAGACCTCCTCCTATGGCAATAGTCACTGTCACCTCAAGTAGTCTGGCTGCATCCACTCCAGCACAGCTGATGACCTACCAACTTTCCCAGGTCTCTCTTTAACTTTGTTTTGATTATGCCATGGGCTCAGGGCCTGGGAGTCCTTACTGGGACCAGGCTGATCTCCAGCTCAGATATATTTGTGCTTGGAAAGCTCATTGTACATAGCTGAGTAAGAATTCCTGCTCTTTATTTCCTCAGATGATTTTGTTCAGTTCTTGAATCAGAGATTAGGCTGGGTTGCTTTCTTGGGCTCTCATTGGAATGTAAGAAAGTACATTATTGGATGTGTACATTGGAAATTCATAAGATTATACTTTCAACTTGAAGTTGTCCAGTGTTATTTTATTTTCTGTTTTGCTAAACTGGGATATTTTCTGATTTTAAAGGGTGGTCAAAGGAGAAGCAGGTCTTATGTGACCAAGGTTGAGAAGAACAAAAACAAGAGACTTGAGAACCTATAAGCAGTTTAGTACTGAAGGTACTAAAGAAGAAGATGAATGAGTGTCTTCATGGATAGGTGAAAGGAGTGAGTGAAGGTCTGATGATTCATGCTAAGAATTCAGAATAAGATTCTCATGAGGCTTGGTGATATAGGCCAGTGATCCTGGCACTAAGAAATTTGAAACACAAGGGCAATGGGTTCAATGGGCTCAAGACAAACCTAGGATACCATGTAAGGACTAGTCTGAATCAAAACAACACAACACTCAAACAAAATTGGATTTTGAAAGCAATGAGATACAACTGAAGTATTAAGAGTCTAATACTCTTTATACTTTTTAAAAATTTATTACAGTTTATTCACTTTGTATCCCCACTTTGTACCTCCCTCCCTCCTCCTCTCCCAGTCCCACCCTCCCTCTTTCCCACTCGTGTCCCTCTCCCAGTCCACTAATAAGGGAGCTTCTCCTCCCTTTCCTTCTAATCCTAGTCTATCAGGTCTCATCAGGAGTGGCTGCATTGTCTTCTTCTGTGGTCTGGCAAGGCTGCTCCCCACTCAGAGGGAGGTGATCAAAGAGCAGGCCAATCAGTTCCTGTCAGAGACAGTCCCTTTTCACTCATAAGTTGATATTAGACATATAATATAGGATAAACATACTAAAATCTGAACACCTAATGAAGCTAATCAGAAATGAGGACTCTGGCTAAGATGCTCAATCCCCAATCAGGATTGGATGGACATCGGAGGAGGGAGAAAACAGGGAACAGGACAGAAGCCTACCACAGAGGGCCTCTGAAAGGCTCTACCCTGCAGGGTATTGAGGCAGATGCTGAGACTCATAGCCAAACTTTGGGCAGAGTGTAGGGAATCTTATGAAAGAAACAGGAGATAGAAATACCTAGAAAGGAGAGTAGCTCCACAAGGAAAGCAACAGAACCAAGAAATCTGGGCACAAGGGTCTTTTCTGAAACTGATACTCCAGCCAAGCCAAGGACCACTCATGGAGATGGCCTGGAACCCCTGCAGAGAGGTAGCCTATGGCAGTTCAGTATCCAAGTAGGCTCTTTATACTTTTAAAAGAGTACTCTTGCTATAGAGCACAGGAATAGAGTATAGAGTATAAGAGACTGTTAATGACAAACTCATTTAGCCAAACATTTGAAGTAGATCTCCTTTGCTTCCTGATCTCGGAACCTGTGACCCCTCTACCATAAGCTTTTGACCAGGTATAAAATACTGGGCATGCATTTCCCCCTGTGGTCTTTTTTTTTTAATTTATTTATTTTTATCTCAATCACAGGTTAGGTACTTTGAATCCCAGGCGTAGCCCCCTCCCCCATTCCCTCCTACCCTCCCACTCCCTCCCTCATCTCCTTCTTGCAGTCAAAACAAATCAGAAAATGGTTGATTAACCCCAGAACACTCATGCCACTATTGCACTATTACATATCTTGCCTGTCAGGTCAATATTATACCACATAGATTTCTCAGCTGAGTAGGACTTTTGATTGATTTTATTCCCCAGCAGCCGGCATAACACTTCTTGGCACTATGAACCCTAACAATCAGGAAAAAAGCTTTTGGCTCAGTTATAGCTTGATTTTTCTGTGTTCTGTATCCAAAGTGTATAGCATCTTCAACAATAAGGACTTACTGTCTAGTTTTGGTCACCAACTTAGTACAATAACCTGTATTATTATGGGAAGTTCTGACAGTTCCATGGGCAAGAACTCATAGGGAGATAGCATGTACCTGGAACTGGAGTGTTGCTTTAAAAACTTCTGGGAGCAGCATTATCCATCCATGGCAGATAGCCTTGTTCAAATTCCTTTTCCTTTAACACATAGTTTAGCTAGTTTGTAGTGTAGTAGGTTTATATATGGCTTTTTCATCCATCTTTAGTTTTGGTTGACCCTCTACTTCCCTTCCCCCCATTCCACCCCTCCTACTCATGTTCAAACCTTTCCATCCCAAGAATTTCCCCTCCTATTTTCATATCACTTGTGTTCTATTGTTCCAGACCCCCATGTGTCCTCCCTACCCCACAGCTCTTCCGGATCTTTTCTTGTTTCTTGACCTCTATGGGGACTCCTAACTAAATATAAAAATCTAAATATTTGAATCTAAGATCCACATATGAGAGAATATATAACATTCCGGCCCAAGTTGCCTTACTGAGTACAATATTTTCCAGTTCCATAGTTTCCTGCACATTTTATTTTTTCTTTATTGCAGAATAGAATACCTCCATGTAAATTTACAGTGCTTCTTTTTTTTTTAATTTTTTTTATCCATTCATCAGTTAATGGGCATCTGGGCTGATTCCATTATCTAGTTATTGTGACTAGATCAGCAACGAACTCAGATGTGCCATCTCTGCTATAGGGCATCAAGCCCTTTGACTACATGCCCAGGAGTGATAGAGCTCACACATATGATAGTTCTAGCTTTAGCTTTTTGAGAAATCTTGTTTATTTTTGTGTGTATGGCTTAGTGATTTATTTTAAAAAGTCTTTGTTTTATAGAGCAGTTTAAAGCTTTGGGAAAATTGAGTGGGTTGGGGTATACACTGTGATTACCCAAGTGACCTCTTCTAAATGGCTGAAAAGTATTCCGTTGTATGAGTATGACTCTTTATTTAATACTCACACACTGAAGGACATCTCACTTTCAGCATTTGAATTTGTGAATAAAGGTACAATAATACTCAACTGCTAAATTTTGTATGGATATAACTCTTCAACCCATTTGTACTAATGCCTAAGACACTGGTTGTTGTATCACAGTGTGACTGTTTAGGCCTGTGAGACACTATTAACTGCCTTCTTTCCAAATTCCTGTTTCACTTGCATTGCCACCAGTAATGAATGAAAGTCAGTCCCTGCAGCCCCACATCCTTGCCAGCATCTGTTGTGGTTTTTGGCATTTTGATGGCCATGTATTTCTATTTCATTATGGCAGTAATTTGCAATCCCTAAATGACGTACAATATTGAGCATCTCTTCATGCTAATTTGCCATCTGTGTATCTTCTTTGGTATACAGATGTTATGCCTGTTTAGAATTTTGTCATTTTTTTTCCTGTGGAGTTTTATTGTTGTTTTTATTTTGGAGAAGAGTCGGGAGAGCTTTGAAACTGGGTTACAAGTAGCCCAGGCCAACCTTGAACTCCTGATCTTCCAGCCTCTGCCTCCCAGGGGATAGGATTATAGGTCTGCACCACTACACTCGGGCTGTTGAGCTTTAAAAGTTCTTCTGTTTTGAATTCCAGCCCATCATTTGTGTGTTTTAAAAATATCCCTTCTACATGTAGACATCTAGTTAGACCAGCACCATTTGTTGAAGATGCTGTCTTTTTTCCATTGAATAGTTTTGGCATCTTTGTCAAAAATCAGGTGGCCATAAGTGAGTGGATTTATTTCAGGGTCTTCTATTTGATTCCATTGATCCACCATTCTGTTTCCATGTCAGTACCATGCAGTTTTTAGTATTGTTGCTCTATAGTACAGCTTGAGATCAGGGATAGAGACACCTCCAGAAGATCGTTTACTGTAGAGGATTGTTTTAGCAATTCTGGGTTTCTTGTTGTTCCATATGAAGTTGAGAATTTTTCTTTCAAGGTCTGTAAAGAATTGTGTTGGTAATTTGATGGGAATTGCATTGAATCTGTAGATTGCTTTTGGTAAGATGGCCATTTTCACTGTTAATCCTGCCAATCCAGGAGCGTGGGAGATCTTTCCATCTTCTGATATCTTCTTCTAATTCTTTCTTCAGAGACTGGAAAATTTTTTCATACAAGTCTTTGACTTGCTTGGTTAGGGTCACACTAAGGTACTTTATGACCTTTGTGGCTATTGTGAAGGGTGTTGTGTCCCTGATTTCTTTCTCCGCCCTTTTGTCTTTTGTATATAGGAGGGTTACTGATTTTTTTTTTTGAGTTAATTTTGTATCCAGCCACTTTGATGAAGGTGTTAATCAGCTGTAGGAATTCCCTGGTAGAATTTTTGGGGTCACTCAGGTATACTATCATATCATCTGCAAACAGTGATACTTTGACTTCTTCCTTTCCAATTTGTATCCCCTTGATCTCCTTTAATTGTCTTATTGATCTAGCAAGGACTTCAAGAACTATGTTGAAGAGATATGGAGAAGGTAAAATCTTGCCTTGTCCCTGATTTCAGTGGGATTGATTTAAGTTTCTCTCCATTGAGTTTGATATTGGCTATAGGCTTACTGTATATTGCCTTTACTATGTTCAGGTATATGCCTTGTATCCCTGATCTCTCCAAGACTTTAAACATGAATGGGTGTTGGATTTTGTCAAATGCTTTTTCAGCGTTTAAGGAGATAATCATGTGGTTTTTTTCCTTCAGTTTGTTTATAGGATGGATCACATGGATGGATTTCCGTATATTGAACCACCCCTGCATGCCTGGGATGAAGCCTACTTGGTCATAGTGGATGATATCTTTGATGTGTTATGGTACTCAGTTTGCAAGTATTTTGTGAAGTGGGAAATAGTAAGATCTGGAGAGGACAAGAACTCCACGAGGAGAGCAACAGAACCAAATAATCTGAATACAGGGGTCTTTCCTGAGACTGATACTCCAAACAAGGACCACGCGTGGAGATAACCTAGGACCCCTGCACAGATGTAGCCCATGGCAATTCAGTGTGCAAGTGGGTTCCATAGTAATGGGAACAGGGACTGTCTCGGGTATGAGCTGATTGGCCTGCTCTTTAATCACCTCCCCCTGATGGGGAGCAGCCTTATCAGGCCACAGAGGAAGAAAATGCAGCCACTCCTGAGGAAACCTAATAGACTAGGATCAGAAGGAAGGAAAAGAATACCTTCCCTATCAGTGGACTTGGGTAGGGACATGGGTGCAGAAGGGGGAGGAATGGAGGGAACTACAGGGGTATATAAGGTGAATAAAGTGTAATTAATGAAGAATTTATTAAAAAATTAAAAATATCTCTTCTTTGTAGCTTGTTGCTTCATTCTCTATGATAAACATAATGAACAATGGAGTCTGAAGATTTTTCTCTTCATGAAAATTAACATCAATTTTCCTTCATATATCATGGCATTGGTTCTGTGAAAGTCATCCTCAAACCTAGACGTCTCTCTGATTTTACCTTCTACATGTTTTATATTGTTTGTTTGGTTCCATGATTTATGTTGAGTTAATCTTCGTGAAATGTATAAAGATTCTTTTTTTTTTTAATTAGATGTTCTAGCACAGCTTTGTAACAATTGTCCTCTATTGACTTGATCTGCTCCTTTGTTAAAGGTCATTTGACTATTTGAGTGGATATTTAAAGGCTCATAAATCTGTTCCATTGATCTGTCTGTCCATTCTTTCACCAATAACACACTATACTGATTACAGAAATTGTCTTCTAAGTTTAAAGGCAAATAATGACTGTCCTCTGACTAGTCAATATTGCATTGACTACTTTCTTTCAAAACTATTATATTATTAATCTTTAATGGACACACAAAGAACTTAAGAGCTGTACATATCAATATATTTGGTATATATTTATAGAGTGTTATTTAAATCAGACTTTAAGATATTTATCTCTTATCATTTCTTTGTGATGAAAACTTTTGAAATTCTCACTTTGAAGTGTATAGGGCATAGTGTGTTCTATAGGCAGCATACTTTGCAAAACTATGCAAGAGCTTCATAACTGTCTTAATTGGGGTTTCTATTGCTGTGAAGAGACACTGTGACCATGGCAACTCTTTTTAAAACTTTTTTAAATTAAATTTTAATTTTTATATTAATTATAATTTATTTACTTTGTATCCCAGCTGCCGTGGCAACTCTTTTTTTTATTAATTTATTTATTTTTATATCAATCACAGGTTAGGTACTTTGCATCCCAGGTGTAGCCTCCTCCCTCATTTCCTCCCACTCTCCCACTCCCTCCCTCATCTCCCTCCTCCCCGCCCCCTCCAAGTCCACCAACAGCGGAGGACCTCCTCCCATGGCAACTCTTATAAGCAAAACACTTAATTGGGGCTTGTGTATGGTTTTGGAAGTTTAGTTTATTATTGTTATGTGGGAAGCATGGTGCATGCAAGCCAACATGATTCTAAAGAAGGAGCTGTGAGTTCTACATCCTGATGAGCAGGCAGCAGGAAGAGAACTGTGAGACACTGGGCTTGACTTGAACATCTGAAACCTCAAAGCCCACCCCCAATGACATGACATGCTTCTTCCAACAATGACACACCCATTCCAAGAAGGTAACATTTCCTAATAGTGCTACTCCCTTTGAACCTATGGTGCCCATTTCTTTCAAAGCACCACACTAACCGTATCTAATTGAAAGTACCCACGTAGCAACCTGTCTCCACCCCTACCATTGTCCCTGGCTCCTGGTAGCCACCCTTTCACTCTTATCTCTGGGATATCAACAATTTTACATCCCAATCACATATGAGCGAGGTCATGTAGTGTTGACATTTCTATGCCTGATTTATTACATTTAACACAGTGGTCTTTTATCCTATCCATGTTGTCTGAAATAATAGTTCATCTGCTTTTTAATTTTTTTTCACTTATTTATTTATTGTGCATGTGAATCCTAAGTACATATGTAGAGGTCAGAGGATACTCTTTCGACTTTGTGTTTTGCCTGGATTGAGCTCAGGTAATGTTATACTTGGTGGCAAACGCCTCTACTTATTGGACTACTTTGCTTGCCTAGATGGATAATCTATCTATCTATCTATCTATCTATCTATCTATCTATCTATCTATCTATCTATCTATCTATCTACCTGTCTGTCTGTCTGTCTGTCTGTCTGTCTGTCTGTCTGTCTGTCTGTCTGTCTCATACCTCCTTTGTTTAACAGTTGGTGTACATATAAGATAAGTTGTTTCCCTTTCTTGACTTTTCTGAATAAGGTTGCAGGGGACATGGAGGTGCAGATGTTCTGCAACATACTCATTTCATTTCCCTTGGATTAATTCCTAGTAGTGAATAGGCCGATCATATGGAAGCTCTAATTTTAAGTTTTTATGCTGTGTTCCACAACAACCATATCAATTTACGTTCCCACAGATAGTGTATGGCTGCTCACTTTTCTCCACATGCCCAGTGCTTGTTATGTTTAACCTTTTGATGTTGATCATTTCTAAAAGGTGAGGTGATTTCTCATTGTGCTTTTGATTTATACCTCCTGGATTGTTAGTGATATTTATCATTTATGTGTCTTCATTTGAGTAGTGTCTGTGCAGACTTATTGACATTAAAAACTTGCTTTTGAGTTTTGGAAATTCCATAAATAATCTAGCTGTCAACCCGTTGGTTTCAAATATCCTCTCCCATTCTGTAGGTTGTCATTACTCTCAACTAAATGTTTTATTGCTTTATAGAAGCTATTTTTAAAATTTTTACAATTTTTCTGTCTTTTACTTTGTCTTTTACTTTTCCGTGTAAGTTTTAGAATTGGTATATCAGTATCTAAAAATCACTCCCCTGGGGATTTAGTCAGTATTGCATTGGATCTACACATCAAGCTGCAGAGATCTGGTGAGAACTGCCATTTTAAGAAAACTGAGTTTTTACTTTTTATTATTCCTTTTGAGCCCCTTGTTTGAATTTTATGGTTTTTCACATTCACATTTTGTAATACTAGGATAAATTTGTGTCTCGATTTTTATTTAAGAGTGAATATAAATACATGTGTTAATTTTACATTTTAATCATTTGCGGAAAACAACTTCCGCATATTGACCCTTGATCTCTATTGCATTTACTTTCATATATCTAAAGATACATTTAAAAAAATTGATTCTTTTGGAAATTTCTACTTAGACAATCATATCTGCAAGTGAAGAAAGTTTTGTTTCTTTTCAATTAATAGATACTTAAGTTCCCTTCGTTATCTGAGTTGCATTAAGTCAATTTCCAGTATAATATTGCATAGAAATGGTGAATTGATTTTGTGTAAGGAGAAAGCAGTTCATTTCTGGTCTTTAAGTGTGACAAGTCAGTTGGGTTTTTATATATGTTCTTTGAGGCCCTTATATTTCTAGTTTTGAGAGTTTTAGTGATTATGAATGATTATGAATAAGTATCTATTGATGTTGTCATACATGTTCTTTTCTTTTACCTGATGAATGCATTTCATTACTTGACATTTGAATAGTGATGTCATCTTGTGTAACAAGGATAAGCCCCACTTAGTTGTCAAGTTATACAATCATGTCATATATAGGGTTTTTATTTCATTGTTAATATTTTGATGATGACTTTTGTATTTATATTAACGTATTGTATCTATATTAATGTATTTTTATAGTTTTAGTGATGAAGTAATGTGGGCCTCAGAAATTGAAATGGAAGATATTTGCTTCTGTTTTCTGAAGTTTATTATAGAGAATTCAAATCAATTTCTATAGGAATTTATCAGTAAACAGGACACCATTTCTTTGACTGTTCTGGAATCAATCTCTCTCTCTCTCTCTCTCTCTGTGTGTGTGTGTGTGTGTGTATTTATAGAATCATGTGTATGTTTTATTTTAATTGAGAATCTCATGGAAGCTTATATAAAAGCTGTATATATGATATGAAATATTTTTTCCTAAACTACTTGAGAGTAAATTGGTTCTTTAATATTCCACCGTTCTTGAACAATTTAAGGCATGTTTGAAACATACAAGACCATCTTTCTTTATTACATTATAGTTTAACCACATACATCATGTTTCCAACAGCCAACAGTGCTAAGGAATACACATATACCTACAGTATAAGCATATATCTTCATCTATTTCAGATAGGCTCTTTCTGATTTTATAGGGGTTCCCAGTTAAGAGGTTGCTTTGAGTCTCAGAAGACTCTAAGCTTTGATCATTTGAGCATTATTGAAACTATGAGGCTTTGAATAAATTCTTGGAAATGGACTAAATATATGCCACATTTTGATGGGGCCATGTGTCTTTGGGAATGTTATAGTTTGAATCTGAAATGCTCCACACAAACTCACATTTTGAATGCTTGGTCCTTGTATGGTTGTGCTATTTTTTGAAGTTTGTCCCTGTCTTAGACTTTCTCCACTTAGGGCTACAAGTTTGCTTAAACAGACTTCCATGTTTCTGACATCTCCAACATCCTGAGATCCCTATAATATTGTAGGATTTGCTCACAAAGCTTCACGCATTGTGCTACTGTAGGCTCCCTGCCCTCTCAGGAATTCAACTCTGCTACACTTTGCCTGGCTTTTTATGTTTTCCTTGAAAAAAAAAGTCTAAGTCTAAGCTTCCATGCTCCCTTGACTCTTGCATGCCCGCAAAACTAGAAAGTGCATGTATGATGTAAAATTCTGCTGCCAATTTATACCACAGGCTGGCCTTCTTGGACTATACTGACAGTGACTTCTGAGTGTCTGGTTGATTGAACTTGGGAAACTGGTACTCTAGGTGGTCTGTGACAGTGTGAAAAATAAGTTTGTAATTTTATACTCTGAAGCCTTCAATGGATAGCATCTGGCTAATTTCTAAAATCTCTCAGGGGATCCAGTTGACTACTGCAACAGGTTAAGTGAGATAAGCCCAGAAACATGTTCTCAAGAGGAAGATAATCACTGATTTACAAAGTAGACTTAGTGGGTAGCTATAATGTTGTGGGCTTTGTATACTGAAAAAAGCTGAAGAGCTTATATTTCACTGTTGTGCTAATAAATGAAAACAGACTTTGTATTGAAGCAACTTATCCCAAGAGTGAGACTGATTTGAATTTTCCACTTCTCACCTATAGTTTGTGGTCTGTGGCTTGTCTGGTGTGTGTGTGTGTGTGAGAGAGAGAGAGAAGAGAAGAGAAGAGAAGAGAAGAGAAGAGAGATCTCCTTCTATGTTGATGATGTGTCCCTAACAAAAGCTTTTCTTTGTGTTTATTGAACAAAACCAAAAGTATGATGTGAAAAAGGAATTATGGTTACTTTCCTACTAACTCTTTAATAATTTCTTACAAGAGAAAAGTTGCTTTACTGATCCAGAATAGCACTCAAAACACGGAATAGATATTATTAACCTACATCTGCATGGTGATTCCAACATTTAAGACAGACATTTGTTTTTTAAACCATTTCTTCTAACTTGTTGGCCACTTTTAGCAAATAATAACCACAAGGTAAGCATACACACATAAAAGCTATATATTAGCTTAGGTTATAAAGGCTGATTATATGGAAAATCTAAAGCATCATAAGGTTGGTTACATTGTTTTCTTACAGACAGGTCAGACTTAAAGCGGGTTGCATATACCTGCTTTAATAAAAGATTAAGTATGTAGTTTAAAATTATTTCAAGGCATATGATTAACTTGGTTGCAAAGTTGAGCAAAAGTTCAGTTTTATCAAAGCATAAGGACATAATAAATACATTACCAGAAGTTTAGGAAAAACAAAGGTCAGTGTGGCAGCTCTTTCAAGTTTTGTGAAGTAAGAGAAGAGAACAGGGGTTCTCAACTCCCACCCTTCCCCTGCGCGCGCGCGCGTGTGTGTGTGTGAATGTATGCACACATGCATGCATATAGTCAAAGGTGATGAGAGAGAATTGTGCAAGTTCAAATATTGATGGAAAATGTGAAGCTCCGAGTAGTTCTGATGAGTCTAAAGAAAATAATTTCACACTTAAAAAAAGACAAATGTTGAAAAGAATTAAATGCACAATCATTCAACAGTAAATCTTGAGAGCTGATTCTGAAGGTGTGCACCAAGCCCTCTGTGCCTTGTCAAGTGCCCTGGGTGCTGCTGCATTTCACAGATGATGTTGGCAGAGGTGAGGAAGGTGATGGAATGCGATGGTGTGTTCAGTGGCAGGAAAATGAGCAATAACCACCATAACTAGAACAGATTTATGAGTTATTTGGAGATAGAAAGTTCATGGGTATTTTTGTTTGTTTGCTGTATTGTAGTTTCTCTATGAAATAAATGATTTTTTCTTTGAGAATGAAGGTTCAAGTTTGAAGAGAGTATCAAAGATCGGAAGTAGTTGTGAGGGAGGGAAGATTTTGTATAAAAATGAAGTGAATTTCTGAGATAATTTCAAGGATCTAGTCAAGGGCTGCCTGTCATGACTTCCTAATATCAACTGTTTTTATTGCTTGTAAAGTGTCCATAAGAAAATGTGTTTTCTGGTCACGAGAATGACATAATTAGCTGAGATGAAAAGTTACCAGTCATGAAATAGATTAAGACAAGTTAGGGTCTTTGCTGAGCTGTCTCCAATAGCTTTTTATTTCTGTGAGAGAAGAACTTAAAAGTGCCAGATTATGAATGTGTGAGTATTTTTACTCTGTATATTCATATAAACCAATATGCTACTTCTATACAGGATAATTGCATATGCAATGTGACCTTTATATTATAACATGACTTTTTCACCTCAAGAAACTCAGAACCCCAGAAATCAAATCACTCAGCCTTTCCTACCCTACCAAAGATCAGCCCAGAAGAGGTACTAACTACAGTAGATTTTTTTTTCATTCATTGTGCTTACCTGGGGAGCCAAGAGACATGCCAGCCAGGGAAGCAGATGGGCAATCTTCATGCTTCCTCCTCTTCTCCAAAGCCAATTTCCCAGCTTCACACCCAGCTCTGCAGCAGACCACAGGCTGTGGCCTCGCCTCCCTTTTCTCTCTGCCCACATCTTAGATGAATCACACAGTTGGCACTACAGCCTTCCTTACCACCCTTTGTCTCAGCCACAGACATTTCCTAGGAACCCAATAAACATGCTGGCCAGGGGAGCAGAGAGGGTGATATGCAGTATACCTCCTTTCCTCCAAATCTAATCCCCTAGTCTCATCATGGTGGATAAGTTTTTGATGTGTTCTTATATTCCCAGTGAAATAGAAGCAGTAGTTAAAAGCATCCAAACAAACAAACAAACAAACAAGCATAGGGCCTAATGGTTTTAGTACAGAATTCTCCCATATTTTCAAAGAAGAATTAACTCCAATACTTCTTAAATTATTCCACAAAATAGAAATAGAATGAACATTGTTCAATTCTTTTTACAAGACCATGGTTACTCTTTTATCTAAACCAGATAAAGACCCAACAACAAAAGAGAGTTTCAGACCATTTCCCTTAGGAACAAAGACTCAAAAATTCTCAGAATACTTGCAATCTGAAATCAAGAATATATCAAAAACATCATCCACCATGGTCAAGTAAACTTCATCCCAGAGATGCAGAAATGGCTCAACATATGTAAATTGATAAATGTGATTGTCCTGGCTAGTTTTTTTTCCTCTTTCTTTCTCCTTTTTTCCCCATCTCTCTCTCTTTTTGTCAACTTGTCACAAGTTAGAGTTATCGAAAAAGAGCAAACCTCAATTGACAAAATATCCCTATAGATCAGGCTATAAGGCATTTTCTTAATTTGTGATCAATGAGGAGGAAGGGCCAGCCAATTGTGGTTCATGCCATCCCTGGGTTGGTGGTCCTGGCTTCTATAAGAAAGCAGGCTAAGCAACCAATGGGAAACAAGCTTCAAACTCACAGATCTACTTACCTCTGCCAATCAAATACTGGGATTAAAATCACATGCTACCATGCATCATCTAGATTCTTAATGTGGGTTCTGAGGACTGAACTCAGGTTCTCATGCTAGGAAGGCAAGAACATTGCTTACAGATACATCCCCTTACCCCTGTCATTGCTTTAATCAAAAAAGGAGTATATTAGCTAAGGGTGAGCCACCAAAGAATTTTAAAGTTTCTAAATGTCAAAAAAGGGACAGAGCTTCAGCCTGCTCAAAGCGGGGGTGGGGGGGAACCCAAATGTTCTAATTAGCATTTTTATCTTCAACATTTTCTGAATGTTTTTATATGTCCCTGAGGCGATTATTGTCATTTACATTTTAAATATAAAAATCCCATAGTCAATCTCATTTTTATAGCTGTTAATGCCACATAGATCATCTGCTTTGCAGATTTTCACTGCTGAGCTACATATGGAAGACAATCAAAGATGCTGACAGCAGTTGTGCCTGTTTAGTTTAATATACAGTCTTCTGAGATAAAGGGCGGCTATTGCTCTTTCATCGTGAACTCAATCATTGTTCCCTTTAGGTAAATATGTTCTCATTTCATTCTTCCTTCTTTTGTCTCTCTCCTTGCTTCCCCAAAGCATCACATTTATTCCCACACTTCATTTCCTATTCAGCACTTGGCTGTGGCACAGACATCGATCACCTTAACACAGACAGGCATTCTCCAGCTCCCAGCATGCCCTGCTAAGTGAGATTCATGGGAAAACCTGAAGAATGGTGTTTCAGCATGCTTACATTTTGTTTCCAGCTTGGATTATATAAAACTATTTCTAGTGTGATAACAAAAGAAAATAAAGGCGAAAAAAAAAACTACAGCAATGAATATAATAAGCTTTAGGCTAGAATTCATAGTATGTTTTATTTTGTTTAATTTTCACTAAAATATTTCCAATTGAAATTATGGTATTCTCTTTCACAGATAAGAAATTGTTGTTCAACCATGTCTGTAGCAGCTTTATTCATAATAGCCAGAATCTGGAAACAACCCAGATGTCCCTCAACTGAGGAATGGATACAGAAATTGTGGAACATTTACAGAATGGAACATTGCTCAGCAATTAACAAGAAAATCAAAAGTTGCAGGCAAATGGTAGGAATTAGAAAAGATCATCCTGAGTGAGGTATCCCAGAAGTAGAAAGACACACATGGTATATATTCACTTATAAGTAGATATTAGACATATAACAGAGAATAAACATACAAAAATCTGTATACCTAAAGAAGCCAAGCAAGAAGGAGGACCCTGGGTAAGATGCTCAATCCTCATTCAGAATGGCAAACAGGATAGACATTGGAAGAGGGAGAAAAAAGGGAACAGGACAGGAACCTACCACAGAGGACCTCTGAAAGACTCTACCCAGCAGGGTATTAAAGATAAAGGAGATCAAGGGGATACAAATTGGAAAGGAAGAAGTCAAAGTATCACTATTTGCAGATGATATGATAATATACATGAGTGACCCCAAAACTTCAACCGGAGAACTCCTTCAACTGATAAACACCTTCAGTAAAGTGGCTGGATACAAAATCAACTCAAAAAAAATCAGAAGCCCTCCTGTA
>CM053764.1:98179850-98226112 GCA_028658305.1 Pachyuromys duprasi | reverse complement strand
GTTTTTTAATATGAAAAAAAAAAAAAAAAAAAAAGTGTAACTCAAGAAGTCTGGAGAAGTGTATGGCAAAAAGAACCATCAGTGAATATGACACATTGTTGATATCTGTTGGTGATTGTTGATGTCAGTCAGCAAAACAACCAGGGTTTACATTCTTAAGTAGTGAACTGAAATATATACTTAAGTGGTAAACATATTTTGCATAGTTCTCTTGTTCTATTTCTGCCTTTGGACTTGGACATAACATATCCTCCTCTGAGCTCTAACTTATTTATTTTATTTTTATTACTTTAGATTTGTTTGTTTTTATTTTTTAGGTTTATTTTTATTTGTGATCTTTTTTTCTCCTTATTTTAATGTGTTTGAATGTTTTGCTCATATATATGCATGTGTATCAAGCACAAGCTTGGTGCCCACAGAAGTCAGGAGGTGACAAATGGAGGAGGAGTTACTGGTGGTTGTGAACCACCCTGTGAGTGCTGAGAATCGAAACAGGGTCCTCTGCAAGAGCAATGAATGATCTAAATTGCTGGCACCTCTCTCCACTATTGGCCTATATATTCTTTAAAAATCAGTTATATTGGGGTTGAATGCATGCATAGACTTTCATTAATTTCTAAGCATAATTTGATAAGCCTTGACCAATTTTTAGTCATGAGACTGTAGCCATAATTATGAGACAGAGCATGTCTGTAACCTTCACATTGTCCTCATTCCTCCTTAGAATCAGTCTTCTTCTCCCCTGTGCTTGGTTCTTGGTGAACATTGTTTTCCTTTCTGTCATTCTTTCATCTCTTTAAAACTTTTGCCTACTGGTATACTGTTTAACATTTAGACTGTTGAATCTAGCTTTTCTCAATGCTCTGGTTTGGGGATTGATCATCATCCAAATATTCATGTGTTCAAAGCTTTGTCCCCAAGGTATTGATATTGGAGGTGGTGGGCACTTTAAGTGGTGAAGTCTAGTGCAGATCCTTAGATTGCGGGACATGTTCCTAAGGGGACCACAAGATCCTTCTAATCTCTTGATTCCTGGAAGATGAAGGGAATTATATATATATATATATATATATATATAATTTATAAATATGTACATATATACATATATGTATATATAATTGTATATAAAATGTATACATTACACATATGTATGTATGTAAATAAATAAATTTATACATGTTGCAAACTCCATTTGTTGCCAAGATTATTCTCTCTGGATTGAAGTGCCTTAGCACCTTTTTAAAAGACCAGCCAATTAAAAAAGTGTGGTTGTATTTCTGGCTCCTTATCAGTTCCATTAATCTATTTGAGTTTAATTCAGCCTGGTGATTTTGTTCTAGGTTTGTGGTTTGTTTGTAGAAAGGGTTTATTACTTATCTGAAGCTGAGCTAAGACTCGTGATTCTCCTGCCTCAGCCCCTTGAGTGTTGAGATGATAGGTATATGGCATTGGCTTTCTTTCTTAAGTTTTCTAATGTGAAATATTAGGCCACTAATGCAAATGTACATTCTTTTCTAACCAAAAAAATCCCATCCAGAGTCCTCTGTAAATACCCTCTTAGCTGCTTCTTGAAATTTGGAGATGTTACACTGGCGTTTTCACTCAGTCTAGAATATATTCTAATTTCCTCTGTGATTTCCCTTCTGGACTCATGTCTGATTTAGTGTTGGGTTGTTCAACTTCTGTACCTTTGAGGAATTTTCTAGATACCATTTATAGTGATTTTTTTTTTCAGTTTCCCTGTGTTATGGTCTGAGCACATTGTTTGTGTGATTTTTATCTTTTCAAGTTTTTGAGACTTGGTTTTATGACCTAGCATATGGTCTGTTTTTGGTAAATGCTCCATGTTCAAGGAAAAAGCATATATTCTGTTCAAATTGTGTGAAGTGTTCCATGAATGTCAGATAGGTCACGCCAGCTGAAATAGTTATCCACGTGTTTTATATTCTTGCTGACTGTCCATCTGCTTGTCTACCAGTTGCTGATGGAGAAATGTCGCAATCTTCTACTATAATTGTAAATGAACCTATTTCTAGTTTGTTGTTGTGGATTTGTTTCCTGTTTCAGTCCTTTCAGTTTTGTTTGATGTATTTTAAAATTATACTATGAGTTGCATGTAGGTTCAGCAAGGCCTAATCATGAAATGTTTCTCATTATGTGTGATATTAATAGAAGCTACCCAGCATTTTGTGAACTTGTGTACTCAGTGCATATCACAGCTGAGGACCTGGGTTCAATTTCTAGTGCTGAAATATATATCTTTAATCAAAGAGATTAGATCTCTTTCTAATTCATAACTATTATCTCTTTTTTAATTTAAGGAGCTTAAGGAAAGTTTGTTAAATATTTGCTATATAGTATCATTCTGACATTCTTTATTCTGTGTGTTTTCTGTATTAGCATAGGGAATAGTTTTTCTAGTTTCATTCTGTTTCTTTGTTCAAATCCTCTGATCAAAATTAACTTAGTGAAGGAAAGGGTTTATTTCATATTATACTCCAGCTAACTGGGGAAAGTCCATCACGGAGGGAGGGCAGGGCAGGAAATAAAGGCAAGAACCCAGAGGCAGGACCCATGCATGGATAAGAACTGCCTGCTGGCTTGTTCCCTTGCACACTTATAAGCTCACGCTTGCCTGGCTTTCTTGTGAAGTATACTCTCACCTTCCTAGGGATGCTGCTGTCCTCAGTGGGCCGGGCCCCCCTGCATCAACCACTAATCAGGGCAGTGTACCACAGACACACCCACAGGACAACCTGATTTGGGCAGTCCCTCAAATGAGGCTCTTTCAGATGTCTCTGAGCTGTGTCAAGTCGACAGCTGAAGTGAATGTGGACACCATTCTATTAACCGGGTGATAACTTCCTAAGGGTTGAACGAGAACGTAGGAAAGTGCAATCAGCTACAGTTTGGAGCAAGTAGATACACAAATCTGAAAATGACCCTGTGGCAAGGAAAAGAAGAATGCATGTGTCATTTAGGAAATAGCACGGTAAACAAGCCAACCACCTGAGAACTTAATGGAGAAATTGGAGCCACTGTGATATTATAGGAGGTGAATCTTCTCTAGAAGTTGGGGTGAAAACTATGAATGAACTGTGAGACCTGAAGTAAGTTTCCCAGTTATCTCATCTGCGCAATGAGCCCTACTTCCTGGCCAATGTTAAACTCTTGATGTTTCTTAGGTAAAATATCAGCAAGATAGACTTTCAGAGTACCAGTGAGATTTTCCATACATCTTTCCATACATGCATAGTTTAGATTTAGATGAGGTCTGCTTGTTAACTTTAGGGTAGTCTGTGATTCTAGCTGTGTTGTCCTCTAAATGTGGTGGCAGCTTAGCTTTCCTATTTCCAGCTTCTCATCACATGAGTAGATCACACCCTCCAGCTTTCTTTGATGTTAAATCAGGTATGTTTGGATTCTGGAAAAGAATGATGTATATCACTGAGAGGCTGTACATCACCGTGAGGCATGGCCATAAAATCCTTTATTACTCACTTCTCACATCCCCCAGATGCTAGCTGGTTGAATCTGTAAACTGGGAAAGACAATAACTTAAAGCATTGAACCTACCAACCACTGTTTGAAGCAAAACCACTTCAGAGAATCATGAAACCAACGATTTGCATTGAACTGAATTCTTAAAAATTACCTCACTAATCCAATAAAACGTTTAGATATTTGGCCCATGGAAATGAATTTTTTACATCTTGAAGTGCTATCATCCAATGCATTTAGGATATGCCAAATTGGCTTAATGGGCAGGTATCAGCGAAGAAATTAAAGCTGCCCCCACCCCCCATAATGGTAATTCTTTAATGCAGTGTCAAAGAACTTGGTAAGACTGCCCATTAAACATGAGCTTTTGGAAACTGTAGAAGAAATGAGAAACAAAATTCAGTGGTGGTGTGGGTTTTGTGGCTGTGTTTGTCCAAGAAAAAGCTGGGGAAACACTTGATAGTTTGCAAGTGTAAGTAAAAGGAAACATGCAGAGAATCTGAAAATTTGGGTTTTTATTGTTTTTTAGAAATAAAAAAGTTTTAGAATATACACAAAGTAAAAATCCAAAGGAAAGAATAAGAAAAAGAGAACAAAAGAAAGAATAAAAAGATGGAGTCAGGAAGGAGGAAGGAAAACGAATCACTGACAGGCTAGTCAATCCTTTCAGATTAGTTCAATTTCCCTTTTTATTCTCTCTCATATACATATACACACACCAATTCTAGGTAGAGATTATCATTCAGATTTTATAGTCTCTAAATAGTTTTTATTAATTGAAAGAGCTCACCATGCCAGAAGGAAGCAGACAGAAAAAAATATCTTTGAAAATTGTATGTTGGCCAGGTCTTTGAATAATGTTTCTGGCACATACAAAGACTGGGGGACAAAGCTATGTCCTAGAAAGGACACATGCCTCATCCAAGACTGGCCACAAAATCCTTTATGCAGGCCTTTCTTCTTCTCCTTTTTATTCTCCTTCTTTTCTTTCTTTCTTTTTCTGACCGCAGGCTCAAGAAAGACCTAGAAACAGTCTAGGATCTTGAGTTGGGTTTTGGTGAAAACTGTCTAGGAGAACCATTTGGTCAGAAATGTCCATGTTAGAGTTCATATGTGTTATAGCAATCAGTTGGGATGTCATTTGATGGAGGCAGCTATAAGGCTGTGGAAAGCTAACCAAAATCCAATTTAATGCTGAGCTGCAAAATAAAACTTAAGCTTCACAATTCAGAAAACATTAACACCTAAGCAGGTTGTTTCTATTTTTAACCAATCATATACCTTTCCTTGTTCCTTTTGTGAACATCTCATAGACTTTTCTGCTCTTTCCCTCTTTCTCTCTCAGTGGACCACTGAGCCATTTTCATCATGGTGTTAAACTTTTATACATCAAATAAATGCTGTGCTAAAATGTAATAAAATTAATATTCCCTTTGTTGGCTTCTAAGATACACAAAAAAGTGCTTCATCAGTATGACTTGGGAGTTTTAGTTCAACATCACTGAACATCACCTGATCACAAGTGGTGATAACAAAGAGGAGTCCACAGTATCCTTTCCACAGGTCGTTGTCAAGTGGACAGGAATCTTCAAGGGCCTTGTCATAAAGAGCTCCATGTATAAAACACTCCTACACCATTCCTGGAGGACACAGCATGGCTTCTGCAAGAGGCACATCTCCTCCTGTCTAGGGACAGAGTGAACACAGTTTTCAAGGCTGGCCTCCCGACTGACTGTGAGACTATACAGGTTCAAAATGCCACGTAAGACAGATGTGAAGAGGATAATTGTTGGTACAGTTTTATCTTGGTGTTTGAGTCCTGAGGGTTGAAGAGAGATAAATCTATGCTTTTGCCACCCTAATGTAATGTTTAAAAAGGCCTCAAGTTCTATCAGGAACAGGAAGAGAAGAATGTGATACATTCGCCAGAGGGTTCAAGGACAGCCCTCTGTTTCCAATATTCCCTGGAGTTCAACTTTAGACAGGCCTGAGCTCTGAAGCATGTTTAAGGGGCCCACCATAGGGTAAAAAGTGATCACAGGTGAGAGTATGGGGGTTGAATGAACATAGATATGTTTGCTCAGGGAATGTTATTCTTGGGGCAGAGAGATGTCTTTGAGTTCTGGCTGAAATAGTCAATGAGTGTTGCAGTTTCTGAATGGAGGGAGCAGAGGCAGAGGAGAGCCTCAGGTGTATTTTCCAGGCATCATTTACATTGTCAGCCCTGAATACCACTGACTGAGGGCTCCAGACAACAGGCTGAAGAGTGTGGAATGCATACAAAGTGTTTATGTCTTACATGTCACTGTTTATTATATTCAGGACAAAAATGTATTCATCTCTGAGCAGAGCCTTTAAGTAACACTGAAGGAAGTATGACTCAAGATAAGAAAAAAAGTCCTCTCATTTCATATTGAACATACAGCTATCAGGCTTTCCTTCTATCCCTATATTGAAATGACATCTATAAATTCTATAAATGACCCCAGATTGCTGACTGGATGTTCAACTCTCAGGGTTTGCTTGGGCATTCTGAGATAGAGTATTTTTGCATATCTTTGCCTTACATAAAAGTTATGTAGGATGGGCTAACCTCAAACTTAAAGCAATCCTCCTGTCTCTGCCTCCTAACTGCTGGGATCATAGATTTGTGTCACTGGGTCTGTATTATCAGTTATCTTGCTTGGTTTTCATAAGTGGATTTCTTGGGACTGCACATCTCACGACCTCTTTCATCATCTCACTTACTGTCCCTTCTTAGTCTCCTTTGACACTTTCTCCTTAACTCCCTGGCATCTACACAGCTGTAAGCATTCCTCCAGAGTTATTCTTTAGATCTCTCTGTACTCATACACTGTATAACCTTATTCCTCCCTTGATTGTCGATCTTAACATGTGTTCTTGCTTTTAAATTATTTAAATGTGCATCTCAGCCAGGCATGGTGGCACATGCCTGTAATCCCAGCACTCTGAGAGGTAGAGGCAGGAGGATCTCTGTGAATTCAAGGCTAGCCTGGTCTACAAAGTGAGTCCAAGACTGTCTCTGTCAAGGCTACACAGAGAAATCATGTCTCAAAAAACCAAAAACCAAAAACCAAAACCAAACAAACAAAAAACCAAAACAAACCAAAACAAAAATCAAATGTGCATCTCAGGTTGTACCTCTTCTTAGAATTTCAGGCTCATATCTTAAAGTACCTACACATATTTACCTTTTAAATAGTCTTCTCAAATTTTATTCCTAGTATTCCTGTGCAAAGCCTTCTTCTCATGAGTGCTGTTCATACAGATACATTACAACTTGGTTCCTAGCATTTCTAGTCAAAGGGCTCCGTGTGGCTTGGTGCATCTCTCACATGTTACATCCGAAGAAACGGCGCCTGCTCGTATATATCCTACCTTTTAAATACATCCAGAATCAACCGGTTTTCTTTGAGATTTCTACTTATAGCCAAACACTCTTTGCTCAGAGAACAATCAGAAAGCCTAGATAAACTTCACAAGGAAATCAGCTGGAGGGTTTCAAAGAGATATCTTTGCAACTAGACCTTGAGTGGCTCAGTTTCAGGGAGAAGAGAATTTACAGTTGTTGGGATTATTTTTCTTTTTGTCTTGATGATGCTCCTTTGTGGAGCCAGAAGCTGCCTGGTGTGAGAAGTTGAGATGTGTGCTCAGCAGAAAGTGAAAGGTGAGAGGCAGAAGCTCCCATTGAGGGCTGTCTCACAGCAGGAGGGTGTATGTCAGAGTTTATGAATTATATAGTCTAAGCATTTAATGATCCATGACCCCAGAGTGAAGAGAAATATTGAAGAGTGAGTTTTATATTTTGTACTCATGTTCCCTATCAGATAGTCTATTTGTAAACAGTCAAAGGCTGAGAGGTCACAAGCCTACACAGACTTTTGAATTCTATGGTACTATAGAGAAAATACTTAGTCTAAGGACAAGAACCACTCCAAGCTTTCAGTACAAGCTCAGGATTCTAAGAAGGGTAGTGGAGAAAGTAAATACAGACATGAACTTCCTTTCATAGACTGAAGCCTGCCAGAATAAATTTAGTTCAGAAATAGATAAAGATGAGTTACTACCTTTACCCCAAATTAACAAAACTCCTTGCTAGAAGATAACACTCTACAATTGTATATATGTATGTATGTGTATATTACATATATAATTGTAATATATATATAACAATGACATTTAAAACATCATTCTATAAAATTTTAGCAGTAAAACTTACATAAGCCAGCGGATAAATAAAAGCAAATTATACAGGCGTCCAGTTCTTCCAGATAGTGAATCTTCAGAAATATCATTAAAATAATTGTGAGTGGGGCTGGAGAGATGGCTCAGCGATTAAGAGCACTGGCTGCTCTTCCAGAGGTCGTGAGTTCAATTCCCAGAAACCACTTGTTGGCTCACAACCATCTATAATGGGATCTGATGCCCTCTTCTGTCATGCAGGTATCCATTCAAATAGAGAAGTTATATACATAAGTAAATAAATCTTAAAAATACACAAAAGATAAAATAATTGTGATTAATAATCAAGACTATAGGGGCTGGAGAGCTCAGCTATGGAGAGCCACCTACTGCTGTCAGAGAAGACCAAGGTTCGGATCTCAGCAACCACATAGTAACTCTCAACTGTCAGCCCTGTTGCAGGGGACCTAACGCCCTCTCTAAGACGCTGTGGGTCCCTGCACACACATGGTGCACATGTGTTATACACAGATCCACACACAGAAATAAAATATTATTAAAAAACTAAGCATATGAATGACAAATGGAAGATTTAAACAGCAAGCAGCAAGGGAGTAAAAAAACACAAAATAATATTCTAAAATTGAAAAATAAAATAACATTAGCTAAGGGATTAACAGACAAACTTGATAACATATTAGACACGGCTGAAGGGGGATTCAGTAAACTAGAACAGAGGTTAAAAGAAAAATAAAATGACCACACAGGAAAAAAAAATTGTCCTAACAACTGTAAAAGTTCAAAGCAGCAAATAAGCAGCATGTAGCACATTAATTATATAATTAGAGAAACAGGTTCAAAGGAGACAGGTGGGATGGGAGACAATGACTGAGATTTCCCAAAATGCATGGAGGAAAAGAAGCCACACATCAAATTAGTACTTGGAACCGTAAGCAGGATCATTCCAAAGAAAAAGAAACAAAGGTGCTTCATAATAAGGCTGCTGAAACAGTGACAAATAGAATTCCTTAAAAGTAACTAGAATTAAAAACCAGTATCTAAAGAAACACACATACACACAAACACAGAGAGGTTGGTGCATGGTTCCGTCATTAAGAACGTTGGCCGCGCTTCAAGAGGGACCAGGTTGTATTCCCAGCACCCACATGGTGCTCAGAAACATCTGTAACTGCAGTTCCAAAAGATCTGATGCCTTCTCTGTCTTCCTTGGCCCCAGGAATGCCAGTGCTATACAGACATAATACATGCAGGCAAAATTACCCATATGCATAAAATAAAATATATTAAAAAATAAAAATAAAAGAACCCAAGGATTGAAAGAATTGAAGTCAGCTTTAAAAAAATAAATACTGTCTTGGTCACTGTTTTATTGCTATGAAGAGACACTATGGCCACAGCAACTCTTATAAAAGAAAGTATTTAATTGAGGCTTCTTTCCTTTTTTTTGCTTTTTTTTCTATTAAATTCTTTATTAATTACACTTTATTCACCTTATATACCCCTGTAGTTCCCTCCCTCCTCCCATCCCAATCCCTCCCTTCCTCCCCCTTCTACACCCATGTTCCTTGCCAAGACCACTGATAGGGGAGGTCCTCCTTTCTTTCCCTCTGATCCCAGTCTATTAGGTATCATCAAGAGTGGCTGCATTGTTTTTCTCTGTGGCCTGGTAAGGCTGCTCCCCCATCAGGGGTTGGTGACCAAAAAGCAGGCCAATCAGTTCATGTCAGAGACAATCCCTGTTCCCATTCCTATGGAACCCACTTGGATACTAAACTGCCATGGGCTACATCTGTGCAGGGGTCCAAGGTTTTCTCCATGCATGGTCCTTGGTTGGACTATCAGTCACAGGGAAGACCCCTGTGCTCAGATTTTTTGGTTCTGTTGTTCTCCTTGTGGAGTTCTTGTCCTCTCCAGATCTTACTATTTCTCACTTCTTTCATAAGATTCCCTGCACTCTGCCCAAGTGTTGGCCATAAGTCTCAGCATCTGCCTTGATAGTCTGCAGGGCAGAGCCTTTCAGAGGCCCTCTGTGACAGGCTCCTGACTTGTTCCCTGTTTTCTCTTTCATTTTCATTACCATGGCAGGGACTGTTGCAGGCAGCATGTAAGGTGACATGGTGCTGGAGAGGTAGCTGAGAGTTCTACATCTAGATCCTCAGGCATCAGGAAAAGAGTTAGCCACTTCTCCTGACTTGGGATTTTGAAACCTGAAAGCCCACTCCATTTCCTCCAGCAAGCCACACCCTCTAATCCTTTTAAAGTGGACCACTCCCTGGTGACAAACATTCAAATGGTGACGGTTTTCATTCAAACAATTTATGTAGACCATTTTCATTCAAACCACTACATCTGCCATCTTTAAAATTTTGGATAAAAACAAAACAAAAAACAACTTTATGGTCCATTACACAGCAACACCCAAGTAAAGAAGTAATTACCAGGATAGACAGACCTTAATCTAGCAGCTGTGTCCTCAAACAAGCATAACAAGACAGTGACGTTTGGTAAACCACAGACTCACTTTGATTATTTGGCCAGATGATGCCAAAGACTGCTGAGGTCCCCTTTTGTAGTTAAAGTTGAGATATTTATTATCCTGTGTTACTTCATCCCAGTCTGTTTCCAAACCCTTCAGGAAGTAATTGCAAAGACGCCTTTACCAGACTACAAAGAAGGAAAAGGAAGGATTCCAAACTTGCTTAGCAGAATGAGTAAGACAAATGTAGAGACTGTAAACCTGGCCAAAACTAGGTGATTTAGCCACCAGAATCTGTTTATCCTTGGACTTAAGTGTTACATGGGTAGGTCAAGGGTGATCGTGTTAGCTAAGTCCTTTAAATGGGATTCAGAGAGGCTAAAGGGTTAAAGAACACCCAGATCTGACCTGAGCAAATTATGATACATCTGGATGATGAGTAATGATTTTACCCAGGCTCAGGGAATGCTAGCTGGCAAAAAGTAGAGTTCTGTGACCCGGGGAAGATTGTGAAAAAACAGATGGGAAGAAATTACTTCATTTGCATGCACTGGGCTCAGTTCTCTCTCTGTCTCATTGTCTGTCTCTCTCTCCTATATTTTGTTTATTACTCAAATTGCTTTTATTTTAAACTAGAGTAAGGGTTTACTGAGGAGAGTAGCCCAATGCGTATTATCAGTGAATTTCTAGGGGAGTTGGAGTCTACAAAGCTGTGCTGTAGTCATCTATTATGGGCTGGTATGCATCTTTCCCTAAGCTTACTCTTGTAGGGGACTGCGGTTTAGCTCCCAGCTCCTACATCAGGCAGCTCACAACTGCCAACAACTTCAGCCCCAGGGGATCTGGCATCTTCTTCTGACCTCCACATATGTACACATATGGCATACATGTATTCTAGACACATACATTATTAAAAAAAACAAACAAACACAGAGCAAGAACTGTAATCCGTATTTTGACAAGTGATCCAGAATTCAAGTGAATCAAATTCTTAGTGTCTTAGTTCATCTGTTATAGCAAGATACTTGAAGCTGAACATTTCATAAAGAAACAAGGTTAGTTTAGCCTACAGTTCTGGAGGTTCAAGAGCATGACACCCATATCTGCTCAGCTCTGGAGGGGGCCTCATGGTGGGAGGCTTCACAAAAGTGTGAGCAAGTGTGGCAGAGCTAACATAGGGAGCCACTTTGTGAGGGTGGGGCCACAATGACCTAATGACTTTCTGCTAGATCTCAATTCTTAACAATTCAACAACCATCTCAGTGTCATCACAAAGAAGACTAAGCCACCAAGACACACACTTCTGGGAAACAAACCACAGCAAAGGCCTAGCACTTAAGTAAATTTGGAAAATATTTAGAAGCTATGTAAAAGCAACAAAGTTTAGAATACAATTTAAACATAGTATACCCTTTGCTTGTTTCCCTAGTTGAAGTTCTCACTGCTTTCAAATGCATCTTTTATTTCATCTATTTTTTTCACCAAATATTTGTTGTAGTTGAACTATGTATCTTATATTCTCTTTGATATGAAAAATTAC
Source organism: Pachyuromys duprasi (assembly GCA_028658305.1). NCBI lineage: Eukaryota > Metazoa > Chordata > Mammalia > Rodentia > Muridae > Pachyuromys > Pachyuromys duprasi. The sequence continues at coordinate 98,214,371 of CM053764.1, read as the reverse complement.
AATGCTATAACTAGACTAATTCTTTGGTTATACAGTTTGTGAATAAACCACATCTATTTTTTTAGGTCATATGATTTAGTAATCAGAGGAATGCCTCACCACACTCACTCTTTGAACAACTTTGGACCACAGAACACCTTTTATTTAGTTCCTTTCTCTGGCTTCCTTCATGTTGGTGTAGCCAGTGCTTTTAGTCTTCCTCTCTGCTGTACATTATTTATATTATTGTCTTATTAGACAGATGTTTCTTTAAAGGTAATCCCTAAAGGTATGCCTTTGTAATCCATTGTCGTCATAAAATAATTCCCCAACATTTATTAAATGGATATTACTCAACTAGTGAGTGGCACAGTAGGGATTTTACTGTAGGAGCATCTAAGTCCAAAGTCATGTCCTTTTAACTAACTGCTCCCTCTCAATAAAGTATGGGTCAGCCTGTCAGAAGAGACTGTTTTTAATCAAGGGGAATCTAATGATTCCTGAAGATGGAGCTACTACCTTTTCAAAGGGAGATGTGCCAATGAACCACTTTAACTGATCGATATCTGGTCCAGATAGAAAAACTCAAGCCAAAGGGTCTTATCTAAGATTTATTAAACTGCTGCAAGAGATGCAGCCTTCCTATTCTTGGCCTTGACCTCACCACATAGGCATATCTATCCTAAATAGAAAAGGTGACTGACTTAGGCGAGGTGCTAGTATTTCCTAATATTTACCTAACTAATTAGTCTTAAACTCATTTCTAGGGTGTAGGTCATGCAGAGTACTTGGCTCATAAAATTTTTCAGCATTTCAGAAATATTAGATTGGAATAGGAAAGTAGTCCTCAATCAATTTAAGAATACATTTTATTGAGGAAATGAATACAACGCCTATGTTTTACTCCTCAACACACACAAATGTTGGCAGCAAAAGCTAATGGATGGAAGTCAGAGTGTCTGCGCTGTCATCTGATTTGGGAAATGTGTGTTGCTGACTCTGCTAGTTCTATTAAAAATGTTGACCATAAAATATACTTGGTCTGGTTTGGCACAAGTTATTTTAGAGCTGTGAGAAGAACTGTTATTGATAAGGTCTTTTCTTCCCTCTCTAATTAATTCATAGCATTGCCACTAAAGTGTCCTTCCTGCATTATATAGTCATGTCTGCTTCTCCCACTGAAAAACTTTTGATGACTCCACATTTCTCCATATTTCCTACAAGGAAAAAGTAAATTTCATGTGTTATATGTAACTTTTCTACAACTGATCACCACCCACCTTCCTATTTTCAACTCATTTGGTTCCTCTCTGTCACTCAAATACCCACTATAGTCTTTCTAAGACTAGATTATTCACCTGTAAATGTTCTTCTGTCTTCATCTCTATGTCTTTACTTAGGCTGTCTTCTTATCTGCCTTCTCCCTCCCCACTCTGGCTTTACGGCCAATGGCTACAATCTCTGTCAGTTGCAATCCCAATTCCAAGCAGCCCAACAAGAGTTCCTTGCTTTCTTATCTACATGCACACACAATTTATATGTATATGTATGAACCATATCCTCAACATGTGTCCTGGCAAGGGCAAGAATAATTGAGGGAACAGAATAATAAAAACGGTTTTAGAAAGTCTGAGTTCTATGCTTGTTATAATGATATTCACTATTAAGCTCAATCATATGTTAGGCACTGTCATAGGTAATGGAGAGAGAGAAGAAAAAGGAAAGGTTGTTTGCTGTTGTTTTGTTTGTTTATTTCTTTTAAAGAATTTTACATTCTGTTGAAAGACATCGACAGGAAACAACAAAATAATTTCAAATAGTGATGATTCTGTTGAGAAAATAAAATTATCAGTGTTGTAAAATAGTAACTTGACATTTGAGAAAGAAGTCAAGTATAGGAAAATTTCTGTCATGAATAAATTACCCATGGAACAATAAGGAAAAAATAACAATTGATATATTCAAGGAAGAATTTAAATAAACAATGAATTGCAAAGTTTAACAGACTTTTTGGGTGAAAATATATACGGTAGCATGATCCACAGCAGTCTGGTATGTTCTTTTAGATCCTTTAGTGGTCCTTGCTCAAGGAAATCCTACCTTCACTACAGAAATGAATTTAAAAATGAACCACAAAGAAACAGAGTTGAATTTATTAAATATACATAAAGATCTATTTAATATAGATTTAAGCACAGAGGTTAATAGAAAGAGTGACCCTCAGGGAAGAAGTAAGGCACGCTGGGAGTCCGGGTGTGGAATTTCTTAATGGGGCTTAATGCTTTATTGTCACATACAGAGCAGAATCACTCAAATGAAAGTTTGTAGTATGCTGGCCTATGATCAGGCATGCTAACATGCCCATAATCCCAACACTCAGGAAGCTGAGGCAGGGGGATCATGATTTTGAGGAGTAATCTGGGATACATAACTATATAATGAGACTTTGTTTTAAAAGAGCTACAGTGGGCAGCGGTGGCAAATGCCTTTAATCACAGCAATGGTGAGGCAGAGGCTGGTAGATCTCTGTGAGTTCAAGTCCAGCCTGCTCTACAGAGTGAGTACCAGGAAAGCCAGGACTAAACATAGAAACCCTGTCTTGAAAAACCAAATAATAAACAAACATAAATAAATAAGAAATAAAATAAAAAGAAGACATGTAAGAGTAAGATGCCATTAAGTATAAGTGTGACACAGGGAGTAAAAGCATTTTTCAACACATTTTCTGAGGTTGGTGATTGAAGCATGGATGGGGATAGAGGATCTCCGAGGCAGGCCTAGAAATAGAGTTAGCAAAGGCCACAGCCATGGACAATAAGCAGGCAAACTGTGATGTTCTGTAGCTCGGGGAAGTTCCGTTCACTGTCAGCTCTGTGTAACTCACAGTCATGATTGGCTCAGAGGGCGTAGCCCCATTGGTTTTGGAGGAACATCTGCATTTTACTGACCCTGTCAGTGTCCTTAGACTGCTTTTTATATAATTCTGGAGTTAAAGTGAAGCTCGTCCATTTTTCCTGATGTAAATAAAACTACAGATAGAGTTAATAAATTGTTCTCTTTTTAGTATATAAAAAAGTTAACAGCCTTGTTTTTGAGGTACTTAGAAAATATCCAGAAGAGAGGAGTAAGGCAATATTTGAGGTCATAAATGCTCAAGCCTGAGTCTGGCTTATTGCTTTTTAACATTTTGAAGTATTTCTGTATAAAAGAAATATTGTCTCTACACAGGCAACCTTCACAGTAATTGTTAATTGTGCTGGAATTCTTAATTCCCAGCTAGTGAGAGGCGTCAGCTAGACTTGGGAATGAGGGCTCTTTTTTCTTCCCATGTTCTTAGAATTTTCCATATCTTTCCACTCTTCCTCAATAACATGTATCACTAGTCTGGGAGATGATCAAACTGAAAATTAGAAGCATGGTTTCTTCTAAATGCATATCACAAATTGTAAACTGACTCATTATCTGGTGAATCAGGGACAGTAAGCATTTGAAAAACGGCAGCACATGTATTTGTGAGTTGTGCTCTGTGTTTAGTATATCTACAATATTCAGAGGACATAGCATCTTATGGAAAAAAAACACCAGTGAGGAGTTCTTATATTGGAAACAATGAATTGGATTATACACAGATAGAACCTAGCTTATTATACACCCAGTTGAGTTGGGGCTCATATCTGAACTCCCTAAAAGTGTTTGTATTTTAACCCATGACACTTATCTGATTACATCCCTGGTTTCTTTTCCTGCATTGTAGCTGATATGGAAGTATGGTGTGAGGGGGAACAGAGAAAGAGGCTCTTCTGTGGTCCTGTCAATTGCGATGCATGTAAAAGACTCTCCCAGGCTCCCAGCGTTTACAAATATACTCTTTATATTTATATAATTATCAAGATGTATGTAAACAGTTTCTGAAAAACCTTAAATGTTTCTGATAGTAAGGTGATCAGAAAAGAAAAACAAAGGGAACCATAGCAAATAGCTATGTGTCTGGTCCACAAATTTAACTTCTTTGAATAAGGTTCTTTTTGTTTTGTTTTGTTTTTGTTTTTTTTTAAGGGACAGAAAATGTTACAGAAACTATCAGTTCCATCTGTATATCTTTTCCTTTGCTGCCGTATTTCAGCAGATTAGATGGTATTTGAGTAAATTCTACCCGTAGAATTTATCTCCCCATAGGCCGTAGGATCCATCACCCTTTCTGCACAGAGACCTGAATGATGGCTCAACGGCTTTATGTTTCAAAGCAAGGGTAGATCATTCGGTTGAATTTTTATTGCTCTTACAGAGAAAAAAAAAATAGCCTTTTCTACTCAGATCAAAGGAAAATGCTGTGCATTTCCCCACTCTCTGTGGCGTAGCACAAAGCAAATAGGTTCTGTGGTGAGCGACATTGCAGAGCTTGCATTAGCGTTAGTGTCCATGTCTCTGTGCTTTTCTGCACTTGGTAAACAAAGAAAAGAATAAATCAATTTCTTACTCAGACTAAGTCTACATTACCTCAACACAGTTAGTTGAAAGGACAAATATTTACTCACTTACCACATTAAGATTCAGCTAGCTTTTAAAAATATTTTAATATGGAGAATCCAAATCTATGTAAAGACACAGAGACTGTCCCAGTAAACCCTCCTGCACTGCCGCTAACTTCAGCACTGACTCTAACTCTCCCATTTCTACTCTACCTCTACCTCTGAGTTATTATGAAGCAGATTCTCTACAATTCTATTCAACTACATCATTTATTTGATGGATAAGAGCGCTTTGGGAAATATGATCAGAAATAGCTTCATTCTTTTTTTTTTCATTCTTAAAAATATTAATGTTCCCTTAATATGACTGAAAATCAAGCAGCATTGAACTTCCTTAATCAGGTTCAGTTTAGTATTTGAATCAGCTTAAAAGTCCCTATATCATGACATGAGTCTTCACTTCTCAAAGCCTCACTCTGCTGTTTTATTGCAAAGTCTCCCTTTTTATACTTGCCATTTACTGTTTAAGGAAGCAGGCATTTTACCCTTCGAAGCTACCCACCCCTTGCATTTTGTGGATCCCATTTTTTCAAGTGTCCTTTACCATGTTTACTAACTTAAAGTAGGGTATAAAGGCTCAGTTAGGTTCAAGGTCAAGCTGTTACTTTGTTTCTGCACCAGACTTGGTTTATTTTAAAAGTCGCATGCACACAAATGAATAGATGTCAGAGGAAAGGAGAATTTCATTAAAAAAAAACAAACAAAAAAACAGACCGTTTTCTTCAAACATATGACTTTAGAATCTTGATTAGATTTTTTTCCCCTTATTTTTAGATTTAGGACATTGTAGTGAGAAATAGTCTAAGGAAACATTTACTTTTGTCATGGTTAACTTAAGAATGTGACTGGCTTTGGGTTAGCCACATTTCCTTGTCTTAAAACTACTTTCAGAGCTAGCAAGATTGCTCCATCAGTAAAGTACTTTGTAGGCAACCATGAGGACCTGAGTTCAAGCTCCTACTACTTCCTTTAAAGCTGTATGTGATGGCACATGTCCATAGTGTCTGGGGTTTACAGGCCAGCCAACCTAGCACGTTGATGAGCTCCATCTTCAATGAGAGAACACATTAAAAAAAGAAACAAGATGAAGAGTTGTAGAGGAAGATACTAGACATTCACTTCTAACCTCCACATGTGCTTCCATAAAACTACACCACAAACATATGTATATAATTAACACACACACACTTTTTATCTTCATCATTGAAGGCACAATTTGTGTGCCCCTTTAGATAAAAAAATGACAAATATCAACCAGGAGAAAAATCAGAACTCCTGAGCTTATGATCTTTTCCCCTAATACAGAAGTAAATACAAAATGATCCTTACCATCTATGGTAGAGTATTGGGGTATGACACTGTTGATAAAATGAGATAAAAGGTACATGGGGGACAAAAATCACAAATGTAGACATTAACAAAGGAAAAAGTGGGTATCAGTTCTTCAGCTCTCAGGTCTACTTTAGTTGGGAAATGTGACATAGGGAGAGGAGGCATTTGAGGGAAGGATGTTTGTAAAGAATGATACTCATTGGCGCTCTTCTCCTATTGGGTTAAGGTGCCTTCCAGTGGCCATAAAGGATATGCATATTTTTAAGGGGTGGGCAGCTGTGTGAAGCAGGTCAGTGCTAATGTTCATGTTGAAACTTAATTTGCATTACAATAGAATGAAAGGGTGGGGCCCTTATCTTAGGGCGGACCAGTTATCACAGGAGGAGCGAGTTCCTCAGGAATGGATAGGCCATCTAATTTTTCTGTCTCCATGCTCCTGCCTGCCCTTCCACTATGCATGGTGCAGCACAGAGGCATTCACCAAATATTGTGCCATGCTCTTTGGCTTTATAAACACAGGAAATAACTTTTTTTCTTTATAATCAACCAGTCTGTGGCATTTTATTATAGCAACAGAGAGGACTGGGTCAGGCCAACTCCCAGCTTTAAGAGCGTGGATAGTCAAAGACATGTAGTAGACTTCCACGGTAGTGAAGCCAGGAGAAGGCCAATGTATGTGTTACCCAGAGTATGTGAAGCTATTTAGAAGTATAGAGGATCTCCATGATGAGAAACTGAAAAGGAATGTGAGTTTCCTAAGTATAACGACAACATTTCCAGTTGTAATTGAGAAGTAAAGGGATTTATACAAATCAGGAAAGAAATTATGAAGAGAGAATGAAAAAAAAAAAAAGCACTTGTCGATTTCATGAAAGACTTTACAAGGCAAAACATAAGCTTTGGGCAACTAGTCAGGCCCAAACAACAATTCTGAAAGTCCTGAGAAGCAAGAATAACAGGATTCATTCATCTCTGAATTTTGTTTTAGGTTGGAATAGTATATAAATGCACACATATATCATTAGTATGTACACAAAGATCTATGCTAATATTAGACATGTATGTTTAGTTTGTTATTTGTATATTAGTAGATGTAATTAGTATATATATATGTAACAATATAACAATAGTATTTGCATACCTAGGCATGTGCTATATGCACATATATACATTCCTTTGTTGTAATACCCTGGCCAACACTGAGACAGTTTTGCTCCACCTTACAGAAGAAAAAGGAAACTCAAGATGAGCTAGGTTCTATCTAGAGCCCCATGCTTTTCAGGTTGTAGTGCTTGAATCAAAACACACGATCCTAAGGGATGGGAGACGGCTTGGTGTTCAGAGTATATACTTCTGAGTTCAGTTGCCAGTATCGAGCTGGGCAGGTCCGTTATACCAGCTCTGGCAGGAGTGAGCATTTCAGTATGTTCCTCTGGCCATTGTGGTCTGCTGCACTCCTGTGCACGCACCCCAACACACCTATACACAATTTAAAAAGTAATACATTTTTAAAAACCCATAGGCTCTTTATGTCTAAATTGCTATTCCTTTTTTCTGTATTTCGTTTTGTCAATGATTTGGCTATTTAATTACAAAATCCTCACTCTGCTTAGTTCTCTGATCCCCCTGAGCACTACTTGCACACAGGTTTGCGCCGAAGAAATATTAGAAGTTTAAAACCTCATTCAGACTGTGGCTTAGGGATTTCTGCCAAATTTTTGCAAAGTGCTTTTCAATAATTCACAGTCCCTTAAACATAGAAACCTGCTGCCTAAATATAGCATGAGAAAATGTGTTCGGGTGCTTAGTTAAGCCAAAGCCTGTGTGTTTAAATACATTAAAAGCTCTCTTTCTACTCATAGAAATACATTCAATGTCATCTACTTGTTTGTACAGAATGCTTTCAAAAGAATCCTTATTGAAATATTGAGGTATACCCGGTATGCCATCCTACTTGTAATATGTATGTTTGACTTTTGCTAATTCAGCAAAACATCCCTTTCTATTAGTTGCACAAGCTGTGGCAAGACTGTTAGAATCTCTGCTTAAGACCAGAGAGATCCAAATAGGCCCAATGTCCAAGGGGGCAGAGCCCATGATACTGGAAGATTGGCTTTCTCAGCCTTCAGGAAACATGGATTCCCCAGCTGAGGTCCAAGTGAGTAGAGAAGCCACACCATTCCTGGCTGGCATAAGTTCTCAGGACCTCCTGGTGGATAGAAATGGGTCTTGGCGTAAGGGATCTTAGCAGACCTGGTCCCTGAGCTCGGGTTCCCTGCTAGGAAGGTGTCTAAGGAGAAAGACCAGACTCTTGTCATGGTTTCAAGTTTCCAATGGGGAAGAAAGCTAAGGGTGTTGCCTGACTTTGTCCATTCACAGTAGCCCCTCTGTGGCTCTATTTTTGTATTTCTTTCTGAGAAGCAGGATGTAAAGTGGTCTTGACCCCTGATCTCTACCTCACTTTGTAAGAAATCTCCATCTGATTTGACTACTCATTCTGCAGAGACAAAGAGACTCTTTGGCTGTCTCCCTACAGTAGAAGTGTTGGGTCTTCACCCTCTATCTCCACCCTACACATGATTCATTTCATACTTGAGGCTGTGCTTACGTTGTACTTCTGCAGGGAAGTGCTCATGGATACCCTAGCTACCTGAGTTTGGTTTCTGTTAGTATTTTCTTCTCTCTCTCTCTCTCTCTCTCTCTCTCTTTATTCATTTACATCTTGATTGTACTCCTTTCCCTCCTATCTTCCTGGTACCCTCCCTCTTTCTTCCCACTTCACCTGTTCCTCAGAAAAGGGGAGCTCCCCACACCCAGTTTATCAGGTCACATCAGGACTGAGCACATCCTCTTCCCCTGTAGCCTGGTGAGGCAGCTCCACTAGGGGAGAGTAATAAAAAAGGAGGCAACAGAGTCCATGTCAGAGTCAGCCCGAGCTCCCCTTGCTAGGGAAGCCACACGGACCCTGAGCTGCACATCTGCTGTATAGCATAGTCCTTGGTTGGTACTTCAATCTCCTCAAGCCTCCCTAGGCCCTGGTTAGTTGGCTCTGTTGGTCTTCTTGTGTAGTTCCTGTCCCCTGTAGGTCCTTCTATCCACTCTGACACTTTCCCACAAGAATCCCTATGCTTCTCCCAGTGTTTGGCTATGATTCTCAGCATCTGTTTGGACAGCTATGCTAGGGTCCTATCTGTGAGCATAGTGTCAGGGCTTGGTTCTCTCCCATGGGGGTAGGTCTCAGTTTGGGCCAGGCATTGCTTGGACATTCTTTGTTGTTATTTTCAAACACAGTTTTTTCTTTCAGAAATATTTCACATTTATTTCTTTTCTGTTCTGCTCAATTGCCATCTTCTTCTCCTGTAGTAAATTTTACAAACTCTACTAGAGAGGGGGTTGCCTTATTTACTGTTGTATCCTTGGTACTTAATACAATTCACAGCTCATGTTCAGTTCTTCATACATACCATTATAGTTGAATAAGTGACTACATGAATTAACTCTTGTACCACATCTTACATATTGTGTCTATTTGTCAATCTTCCACTGAATCCTCCTGACTAAAACTTTACAGTAAATGTGGTAGTAGCTATTTATGCAATTTTAGGCAGACTGGATTTGATGAAAGGTCATGTTAAATACCATGAACATGGAATGAGTTGATGCGTGGACTGAACTTTAGTTGATTGAAATGGTTATCTGCAGGGTATTCGCACACACACACACATACACACACACACATACAAAATCTCTTTTATTAAAGCAGTTAATTTCATAATACTAACTAGGTAAGCAGGTCATTTCTTTTATGAAGGCATGCTTGTTTTATTTGACAGAAAGCCAATACAAGTTGACTATGACAGAGGAAGTCCCAGGAAGTACTTGAATCCTGAATCAGTCTCTGTCCATTCTCATTTACATCATGTGCTTGCATTCCTTAAGCACATAATTTTTAAAGAGCAGGTTTTTATATGGAATTTTTTTCTCATGAATTAATTATAAACACAGATTAGAATTAAACCATCTTTCTGCTTGGTCTTTAGCCTTTGCATTTGCACAGCACTGAAACACATCTAGTCTAACATCATATGTCTTTCTAATGTGGGGTATGCATTTACCTTCTATGAGTTGAGATACCTAAAGAGAAGGATTTCACTTGATTTTCTATAAGAAATATCATGATCTAAGAAATTTCTTAGATCAAGAAAATGGCACCCTTAAGGGTTTTAACTTTTTTTGAAAGGAGAGAGCTCTCAATACTGTACCTGAATGTTAGGTGATGTAGACTGATGTTTTATGTTCTTTCACAGTTGAAATGTTACCCTGAAGGTAGGTATTAGGAGGTGGGCTTTGGGGAGGCAATGCAGTCATTAAGATAGACCCTTATGACTAAGGTTAGCCTGCTTATTAAAAAGACACCACACAACCAATTCTACCCAGTCTCCAGAAGTGTGAGAGATGTTTGTTGTTTAGACCACTAAGTCTATGGTAGTTTTGTTGTAGTAGCCTTAATAGACTAAATAATACACACACAAATAATTAATTTACTCAACAGACATGTATTAATCTGGGAAATACTGCAGATAGGCAACGATATTAAAAAAGTAAACAACACAATTGTTTCTTATTCAAGAAAGACTTCCAATAGAGTAGAAAGTTCAGATATTTCAGCAGATATGCTGTAATGCAATGGATATCCAGACATTTGAACAAACAGACAGCAATGTATTGAAACGTCAGAGAAAAACAATGCACTTCAAGGTATCCTGTATTTTGGCATGCCCACCATGCTCTTAAGACGCTTATATTCAAAGACAGCAAATGTGGGTTAACTCTGGCTATGCCCTGGCTACAGTGTTCCAGTGTACTCTGCTCCACCTTGTCATGGGTTAATCTTTTCTAGGCAGTCCTGATTCCCATCCTAGAATAAGTACCTTGAAGTTAACAGCACCCATCATATTTACTTTCCACCTTTGGACACCAAGTAACTAAGGCAGTGGTTTTCACTCTTGGGTGTTCATTGCTTAAAGAAATTTGAAAACAGACTGATGCTTGAGTCCGTGTGGAGGATTCCTTCCCTGTGTGCTGACCTGGAGCTTGAACACTGGAGTTCTTACAATCTTCTCAGGCAATTCTAATATATAACCAGGAGAGAAAAATGACATGAATGGTGGGGAAACCTGTATAAGGAAGAGAAGGATTTTCATTTCCCTCTCTCTGTTTCTTTTCTAAGCTATGGGGAAATAAACTGACAACATTGAGATTGACATGTAAATGCATATATACATTTTATCTGATGACCTTGTTTTGAGAATTTTATTCACCTAGAGGTCTTTTATGGAAAAGAAGTGAAAACCATGAAGAAATGGTTAGCCTTAGGGACTTACCTAAGTGAGAAATTTGTGATGATGTAATTAGAGGAAGAAAATGAGAGTGTAAGCTTTTAGTGGTGGTAAGCCGAAGAGAGGTGAATGTATTGGTCTCTGATGCCAGGCAGGTCCCCTTAAGAGATGCTTGCTGGTGTAACTTCATCTGGCTTTCCATCTCCAGTGATAAGATGTATCTTTATGCTCCTGCTTGGAACACTGACATCAAAAGAATTTTAAACTCTTTTTGGCAGCCAGCAGGAGAATTCTTCCTATGTTTGAGTTTCTTCAACTGTTTCTAGCTCAAAATAATTCACAAGGCACAGCTGTGTATTTTGGGGTGGCATATTCTGATCTCACTCACCTCCCTCTGTATATCACTACATTCTAGGAATGACTCTTCCTTATATTCTTAAAATGCCTTTCTTTAGCTTATGATGTGGGTATCATGTAAACTTACCAAAACTGTATTCTGCTGCCAACATAGACACAGCTGATGGGCAGGCATGATGAATCTGAGTCCCTTAAAATCAAATCATGGCTGTTCCTTTCATGGAGCCCACAGTTCTATATGAGTCCTAATTTTGGATTCTGAGGAAACCACTGAAGATTTGCATATTTACATCCAGTAAAGTATCTACCAAGATTTCTAAATTGGATTAATAAATAGTGCAGAGCAAATAAATTTACTTAAAGAAATCATAGACATGCTAGAAAAAAGAGTGAGACATGGATTAAGCAGAGGACTCTCTTTTAGATATTCTAGTAGTTGAGTGCAGACTTGAATTAAAATGTCCTCAGTGGGAAAAAAACAAAACAAAACATGGTTGTTCTTTACTTTGATCTTTCTCTAATTTATTTAAGGAGGCAGAATTCATTTGTGTTAATCCTATGAGATTGCCAGGCAATTAAGTATGTTCATACCAAGATGGATTCACAACAACCCTCTTATGAGGTTTTATGTCAACTTGACAGAAGCTAGAGTCATTTTGGAAGGAGGAACCTTAATTGAGAAAATATTCCTACCAGATTGGCCTGCATGGTGCTGGTCTAACTGGAGGTTTACATGTAGAAAAATGCTCATAGATCCATATTTATCATCTTGCACAAAATTAAAGTACAAGTGTATCAAAGACCTCAACATAAAACCAGACACACTAAATCTGTTAGAAGAAAAAGTGGGGAAGAGCCTTGATTTCACTGGCACAGGGGACAGCTTCCTGAACAGAACACCAACAGCACAGGCTCTAAGATCAACAACGAATACATCGGACCTCATGAAATTGAAAAGCTTCTATAAAACCAAACAAAATGACAGATTGGCCTGTGCATAAGACTGTAGTGTCTTCATTGGTGATTGATGTGGGAGGGTCCAGCTTACTGTGGGTAGTGCTATGAAGAAAGCAGTCTCAGTAATTTATGGAAAGCAAGCTAGTATGTCCCCTGCATTTGGTCCTGCTTCCTGGTTCCTTTCCTGTTTGAGTTCTTGTCCTGAATTCCCTCAGCAATGAAGCATAACCTAAGAGTTGGAAGCTGAAATAAACCCTTTCTTCCCCAAGTTGTTTGTGGTCATGATGGTTTTGTTGTTGTTGTTTGTTTGTTTTTAATCGTATCAAAAGAAACCCTAACTATGATAGTGGTTTAAATTTATTTCTGCGAAGAAGCTATGTTTGCCTCCTAAGCTCCACAGTCATCTACTTTGACTCTTTTGCACTTGCTTAAAAATAAAAAATAATAACAGTTCCAGAATGCAGTCAACAACCTGTTCACAGAAGCAGCAGCTGGCTTCTAACCTAGCTTCCCATACCTGCTTTTCTTCCTGTCAGACCCAATCCAACAACATGGAATTTAGGAAACAGAGTAGAATGTTAGGAAGGGTGACTGAAGGAAATCATGCCGAAAGAACAAAAAGAAAGGGAACCACTTTAGAAGGAAAGAGCAGCCAGGACAAAGCCAAGAAAATGGGAAATCAAGTGAGATGGTTTTGAATTTCATGCTCTTTATTTTGAACTATTTGTCAAGAGCATATGGTAGGATGTTAGGACATAGAAGGTAGAGAAGACAGACCAAAGCATTGATAAAATCTCTTCCTTCTAAAACTAACTTTCTTTCTTTCTTTCTTTCTTTCTTTCTTTCTTTCTTTCTTTCTTTCCTTCCTTCCTTCCTTCTTTCTTTTTTGAAGAGCCTAACCTTGGACTTTGACCATGACCCACTTAGTCCAGTGTTAATAAAAATCCTGCCAAGATATTCGGCAGAAACCTCTCAACCTTGGCATTCCACCCTGCTGATCTGCCTTCAGCAAGACGCTGTTGAGTCGGTCTAGCAAGAAACTCTCTCCCTTTGATGTTTTCTCTTAATTTCCCATTTGTTAACCCTACCCTGATCCTTTGTAGGTCTTCAGCTGTCCTTCTGAGAAACTGAGTCGGATCTCTCTGCCTCTCACTAAAGCCCCTATCACAGTAGCATCCTTAAAGTCTGTCTTTCCTACCTTTTAGTGACTTTCTTTCAAAAAATTGCCCAATTACAACCTCCAGCTTTATGTGATGAAATGTCATGAGTACAGCAGGAGTGTGTTCTGCTGTGGGCTTCTCAAAGGTGGTTATTGATTGAGATGACCAGGAAAAACACGAGAAAACTGTTATTTACCCTGAGACTTAATTCAATGCTGTTATACGACTGTTAGGTCAGAAGACAAAAACATAGAAAGAGAAGAATTTGCTCTCATAAGTGAAAGTGACCCATACTGAGCAGAGCTGTCTCAGTGCTCCAGTCAATTATGCCTTTTCGTATGCTAATGAATTGTCTGGCCTTAAAACTGAAACCATCGAAACTTCCTATTTAGTAACCTCTGCAGGAGCTCATCATCATCTTTATGTCTTTGACAGCACTTAACTTTCTAATTTTGTATTCCTCATTTATGTAAATATATTATCCCATAAAGCTTAATGTTCTCTAAATGCAGGGGATTTTTCTGTCTTATCTTTGTGTCTCCAAGCGTGGCCCTGCAAGCCACATGGGACATCGGTCAACCTGCTGAGGACATGAGAGATTTATTTATTATTGTCTAGGTAGCCTTTTATTTTTCCCCTGCTTAAAAATATTGTAGTAAATTTATTTTATGTGTTTATGTGTACATGCATGTCCATGAGTATGAATGTCAGAGGCCATGTGGGGGTTCATGTTCTCATTCTACCCTGTAGGATCTGGGGACAGCACTCATGTTGTCAGGCTTGACAGCAAATACCTTTTACCATTGAACCATCTAATTGGACCATGCAACTCCTTTTGACCCTCACATCAGTGTTGGGCGTTGGTGGACAGCAAAGACATATTCTACTAGGAGCTAGGGGATCCCAGTCCCAATGCCAGGAAAATAACTGCCATGCTGAATTTAAATTTCTGCAGCTATAAAATTAGTTTAAAAAGTATGGTTCCCAACTCTCTAACTTACATAAATTAATTTTGAGTTATCAGTTCAATAATTTTTTAATTCTGCCTACAGGGTAGAAATGGTTTGTTTTTATATTAGTTATAATGGCCAGAATGTCTGGTCAATTTGGGAGTGGACTCAAAGTTGAGATAAAGGTTCTACTGAATTTGCTGTGGCAGTTTACTGCTTTAAGAGAATAAAAATTTCACTGCAATTGGCCGTTAGGACTCCAGGACTCGAGGACCATAATTTAAGAAACATGAGCTTGGTAGCCTTCTTCCCTGTTATCTGTGTTTGTGTTCATGGATGCAATGATTCTCCATTGTAAGTAAGAAATCCCAGTAGAGAAATCTTTGAACAATCTAAACTATTATGACATATTTATGTGCTTTTATGTGAACATAATTAACGTAATTGGCTGGCAAGCATTTTGTGTCCTCATGCAATGCTGTCTGAGACACAGACTTCTCGAATGCTCTGGGATGCCAAGGGTGGGAATCACTGTGTCCCAGCCCTCATCTGAATTGTGTAAAGCCTGTCGAGGAAGACTAGATAAGAGATAGTATTTTTAAAAGGTTTTTATTTTCCTCTTTAAAATTTTTAAATGAGCTTGCCAGCTTTAGGAGTGTTCTAGCTCATTTAGGATTCCCTGCCAGCCCTTCCCTGAGTGCCAGGCTTCTTTTCATGCAGGTTAATATGCTCCATGTTTGAATAACCCTTGAGAGGGACCTGAATGTGTTTCCTTTTGTGGCACACATTTCCACTTCTGTGGGAAGACAAGTGGAGGAAATTGGGTTGCACTGAGGATGGCATCAGAGTGTCAGTGGAGTAAGCTCGTGTCTGTTAGCTCTGTTAGCTCCTCAGAATGTGCAAAGGTCAAGGGCCACGAGCATGTCAGCTTTCTCTTGTGTTTTCCCTTAGCCTTGACAAGGAACCGTCTTTGCCAATTTGCTTCCAAACAGATGATAGATGGGTGTAATGTCACCTCGGAAGGTAGAAGCGAGAACAATAGCATGCATTTATATTTATAGAGTGCTTTTACATATTTTTGCATTATTGGATCTTTTTTCCCAACCTGACAAGACTAATTGGCACTATTTTGCCTAAATGAAGAGCTCGAAGCCATGGGATTGATTACTGAAGGTCAGTAGGTAATTAGAGGAGTCAGGTCGGAATTTATACACAAGTGTTTTCCTCTCTGGGGTTCATCTTCAAAGTCTGTCACCACACATCCAAGTGCAGGGAGGAATCCTGAGAGTGGCGTGCAGAAGGCTGCTATGCATGACGCCTTCCCTCAGTAAGCACTGAATTGAAACAAGTTGACCCGCAATGGAACAAATGCAATATTGCCTCAAGTTTTCAATGAAGCAATTCATGTTAGCAAAAGCAGAATGCAGGTAAAAGTCACAGAATGGTAACGCTTTTTTTTTGCAACCACAAATGGCCCGTATAAAAGTTAGTAAGGCTTAATAGCACAGGAATACAAAGACAGGAAAATGAAAGACAAGCAAATTCTATCAAAATGGCAAAGATTCTTAAAATATGATATGATGTAGTTTTGCTGTGAGTAAAGAAAAATAAACTTATAATAATTGTATGTTGCAACTTTCTATGTGGTGATTTGTGCGTGTGAGTACAAGTATGTGTGTGAGAGTACATATATGTTGATGAGTTTGAGTGTATGTAAATATGTACATCTGTGTGAAAATGTGTGTCTGTGAGTGTGTATGAGTGTGTGTGTGTGTTAAGTATGTGTATGAGTGTGTACAAGCTATGGATATACCTACATACTGTTTTCTTATTCTAGGTACATTATACTAGATAGTTAGTATGTGACTGTTCTTGCCTGGCCCAGCAGAGGAGATGAATGAATAAGAAATTATGATAATGTGATCATCTGTTGAAAAGTACATAATATATTTTACTACTTTTATAGAATGGTATACATGTCTGCGAAATATGAAAAATGCTGAAAGCCTGAATACCAAAGTTAATGATGCCTGTCTCATCTTTGCAAAGTGAAGTTATGGGATATTTGGTTTCATTTTTCCAAGATGTTCTGTCTTTCAAATGCTTCAATAATTAATGCAAATGCTGGATTAGCAACACCAGGCCATGAATCCCTGATCTTTTATTAGCAACAAAATTCTTTGCATTCATGAGATCATAAATATCAGGCCAAAAATAAAATATATAAAAAGAACTAATAAAACAAATAAATAAAAGAACTAGGATTGGTTGCAGAATATTAAAACCTACATTGGACCATTCTTGCTTTGGGCAACTCTATGTGTGCTCATCTAAAATCTGAAGGGTCTTTTCCTTACCCATTGGGTTTTTTATTGTTGTTGTTGTTTTTATCACAAGTGTGTTCATGTAGCAGTTGGTATTCTCACATGCCTATTATTATAGGTTTCCAGTGGAGTTCATTACTAGGACAGAGGTCAACTCTGAATCTAGGGTCTATTTCCTTGCCTCCTAAATCTGTCTAAGAATAAAATATGGTGCTTGCAATCCTTGGCCAATAACCTCAATCTGCTGAATAAGTATTGTCAGACACATTTCTGTCTACCCAAGGAGCTCTCTTTCAACCTTGTTGATTCTAGAGAGTTAAAAACTGTTTTAAAATATCATCTATCTATATATCCCAAATGGCTCTAGAAGTCATAATCCTTTAGTTCTTGTGTGTGCTGGGACTATAGGCATAGGCCACTTTCCCCTATTTATAGAGATATTTTAAATTTTATCAGGGGGACCCTGGGATGTGGCTCACCACATCTCCCCTCCAAAACATTTCTCTGATGAGTCACCTGTTCTCCACTTAGTCATGCCATTTCCCTCAGCAGCTCTCCAACATCTTCCTTAAGCCAGATGCGTGGTAGGGGGCTGTATAGAAAGTTAATATTTATGGTAATTGGCAAACATTTTTGACAAAATTTAATTATCTCAACTGTATGATTCTATATGTTCTTTTTAGAAGAGGATGAATTATACTTATTTAGACTGTAAAACGAAAGTAGCATTTTTATGTTTTAATATTTATGTAATTTCATGACCTGTTTTTCCAAGTATTTTAGATTTTTACTATTTACATTATTTACATTCATATAGCTCATCTTGAGGTCTTATAGATTTCCAACACAGATTCCATTACACTTTTATTTTAATTTAAATCATAAAATTCCCTGGTAGTTCTATAACTTAAACAAGGGTTTTGTGTTTTTCTCTTTGGGAGATAATAGCAATACTTAATTTTAAAAGGAAGTGAAAGCCTGGAGAGATAGATGGTTCAGCTGTTAAGAGTCACAGTGCTTTTGCTGAGGACCCAAGTTCAATCCCAGTCACCCACACTCAATTACTCTCAACCATCTGTAATTCTAGCTCCAGAGAAATTCAGCCACCTCTTCTGGCCTCCATGGGCAGCTACACTCATGTGCACTATACCCTGCCCCTCCACTCCCCCCCACAACATAATTAAAAAAAATTAAAATAAAGTGAAGAAGAGATGGTAATATTTTTGGAAATGTCTTCTAAGACAATATTCTCTCAATATCACTGCTGTACCAAGTGAGTCTGGAAACTCTTTGATCTTTTCCCTTTAAATCCTAACTCTCCCATCCCCCAAATCTTGGCGCTCAACAGGCTAAGGCAGGAGGCTTGCTATTTGCCGGTCATATGGGATATATAGTAACTTTGCAATTTGCCTGAGCTCTGTAGCAAGACCCTGTCTCAAAACAAGGTAAGTCTATGAAAGTATATCAATATTTTTTATTTCTCAGTATGAAACCATGCTTGGCTTAAATGTCAAAAATCTCCATAAATTCGTTCACAATATTACAATGACTTTAGTTTGAGGATGGACATAGGTAACATTAATTATTTAATTGGACAATATATAAGAGCAATGGTACATTCACATTGATGAAATTCACTTATTGTCACAAAAATAGCAGATCTTCAATTCTTTGAGTTTCTTATTCTAGAAAGATCAGTGAAAATATATTCAGTGTGGAATACTCCAATGTTAGAGGATTTGTGCTAAGCTGGATCATATTTGCATGAGAGATTGATGATGAACTGAAAGTATGCATGATGCTTATGAAACTAGGCAAGATTCAAACATCTAAATTTATATATATTTTTTACTCTAACACAGGCTTAAATAATTTCCACAAGAGTCATTTGTAGTCATGGAACAAACATTAGGTCCTCAATGATTTTTACCTCAATTTTATTAGCAAAAATATTTATTTTCTCCTTAAGTATTAGTCCTTTCTTAGGAGATTTCTTCTTCCTCCTTTTTACTTCTGCATAATTTATGAGTGTTTCAACCATTTCCTACTATGCCTGCTTCAATTATTAAGCAGCAGAAGTAAAAGTGTTACAGATCTTTCTGTGCCGGCGACCTGATTGCTTTTGTTGTTAAGGATAAGGGAGTACTCTAACTTTCATGTGCAGTACACAGGGTTCACGTTCCCATCTACACACACAACACAAGCCTAGCTTTACTGTCTCCTCTTCAGGAAACAACTTCTTCCTTGAGTGTTAAGAGCTATGTCTTGAACCCACCCTTAAGACACCTATGTTGCAAAAGCCTGGCCTATTGGCTTACCTCAGACTCCTGGTATCACTGATGGTTACCTTGATCTGATCCACCTTTTTTCATTCAGATGAGAATTAGCCCATTTGGCAGAAGAATGATGTGGGCAAGGACATCCATCTGGTACATGTTTGTAGAAGACTATTGTCTATCTTTTTCATGATCTAGTAATAGTAATTCCTTGTTATGCTTAGTGAATCACATCCTTTGAGGGACAGCTTTTCTCTATGAATGCTAGACATGGCACACAATCACATTCCTGTTGTCCTTTGCAGGTAAATCTACATCACATTCCAGGTACCGTCTGTCTGCATCAAGAGTCTGAATCAGAACTCCTGTGGAAAAATAGGGACCTTATGGATACATTTTTGATAGGGGAAACAGTTAGATTTAGGTCCCCAAGACATAGTGACACATGATTTCAGCCTTGATATCCTGTGCCCACAGTGCCACTGCTGGAAGCTTCAGTGTTCTGCTCACTCACAATAGACAACCCATCCTTAGTGGACATGTCCATGGTGCTGTGCTGGAAGCCTTGGGGTTGAGCTCAATCACAGCAGGCAGTGCCATTCTTAGTAGAACAGGTCTATAGCATCAATTCAGCTTTACAGCTCTCTGCATGTCCCAGAGCCTCATCCTCTGAATGTCATAGAAGCAAACAAAATATCCTTTTTGGTTTTTTTTTTTTTTGCAAATTTTTCAATTTTGACATGAAATTTATAAGATATTTTATACAAAAATGTCTATGTATTCTTGGTTTAGATTATAAATTTTTTCACATGGTCAATGCTTTTTAATATATATTTTTGAATATATATATTCAAAATTAATTTTACACTCACATGGAAGTTTTAGAAATAGAACCTGTGCTGCCAAAGCAAGCACTGACATGGGAAGGATGAAAGACAGAGTTCTTTCATACTCTTTCCCAGCTTTACCCCAGTGATAACTTACAAAACCATGGCATAGTCACAAAGACTAGGGCAGTGGTGTCAATACAGACTACCTAAACTAAAGACCTTATATAGAGTTCATCAGTATTTACAAACACATTTTAATGGATAGTTCCTAAAAATGTTTTATTATCTATTGAAATATGCAAACACCACACTAGTTAGAATACCAATGACCCCTATCTACAGATTAATAAGGCATTCCTGGATTAAGGCATGGGGGTAGAACAGTCAGTCCATGGACCATTCAGTCTGTGATGTCCCAGTCACATCCTCAGGTCTGGCCTCTTCCAGATGATGCTGTTAATGTGTAAAAGAAGAATGAAGATGGCAAGAAACCCAAGTGAAACCAGAGCCACTTCCTTCCTCTAGCTGAGGCAGAAGCAAGGATATTTCTGGTTTCTAGTCAAAGTCAAGAATCAAGAGTTTCTCACTTTGATTTTCAGGTCTCTGTTCCTAAAACTGCACGACCAGCTTTGATCTTCTGTTTTTATCATTCATGTGATAATTTTTAGTTTATGTTTGTTATTGTATATGCAGTTATTAATATATAAAACTAATTATAAACAAGTCTAGAACTTATACAAGTATACATAAAAATACTTAAGAGGAAAAAAATCTCTGCCTGGTAGAACATTCCTTTAATCCTAGTACTTAAGAGGAAGGGGCTAGAGGCAAGTTCAAAGTCATCAAGGCCAGTCTGGGCTATATGAGACCCTGTTTCAAAGTAAAATTCCTACAAGAAATACTGATTATCTCCCTGTGATGAGAAGATGTCTTAGTCAGTGTTCCGTTGCTGTGAGGAGACACTGTAACCATGGCAATGCTCATAAAAGAAAGTATTTAATTGGGTCTGGCTTACAGTTTCTGAGGAGGTTTACTCCATTTTTATCATGGCAGTAAGCATGGTAGTATGCAGGCAGACATAGTGCTGGAGAGGTAGCTGACAGTTCTACATCCAGATGGGGGGAGGTGGGGGTGGGGGAAGAGCAACACTGTGTTGAGCTTGGCTTCAGCATTTGAAACCTCAGAGCCTATCCTTAGTGACACACTTCCTCCAAGAAGGCCACACCTCCTAATCCTTTCAAGCAGTGCCACTCCCTGGTGACCAAGCATGAGTCTATGTGGGCTCTTCTCATCCAAATCACTACAGAAGAGTTTGAGTTTAACAGAATTTTGTTGAAAAAAAAAACTTTATAATCCTCATTTTAATGCAAATCGGTATCCCCTCCCTCACCAGAAATGTGTAGCAGAATCCTAAGTGAAGTTTTGAAGACAGGAACACTTTCACCTACAGCAAGTTGGGACTTGTACTCCTCTGGATTAAGAGTCATTTGTGCAGTAATCCATTTACCATAAGGAATTTGTTTCACTGCTTATGCTAAAGCAGGGACATGAGTGGGAATCAGGAACGTCAAACCTTTAACAGCTTCAGCTGACAAGATTCGGATAAAACAGGGAATTAGGTCGTGCACTGTAGACAGATAAGAACCTGGAAACTTATTTGTAAGGCTTTTCTGGGAGTGGCCTGTGATATCTAAAGGGAAATGCTGATGCCTTGAGGAAGCAACCTTCGTATGTTCCCCAGGGCACATGCTGATCTGGGAGAACAGGCACTTAAATCCGAGAAGTGCACTACCTTCCCTGTTTACTTTAACTTCCTAAAACTTGGAATATAGTAAATCTACCTAAAGTGAAACTCTTTTTTAATTTTAATTTTTCATATTAATTACGGTTTATTCATTTTGTATCGCAGCTGTAGCCCCCTCCCTCATTCCCTCCCAATCCTACCTTCTCTCCATTCTTTCCTCCTATGCCCCATTCCATAGGTGAGATCCTCCTCCCCTTCCCTCTGATCCTAGCCTATCAGGTCTCATCAGGACTGGCTGCTTTCTTTTCCTATGTGGCCTGGTAAAGCTACACCCCCATCAGGGGGAGGTGATCAAAGAGCCAGCCAGTGAGTTCATGTCAGACAGTCCCTGTTCCCCTTACTAGGATATCCACTTAGAGACTGAGTTGCCATGGGCTCACATCTGTGCAAGGATTCTAGGTTATCTCCATGCATGGTCCTTGGTTGGAGTATCTGCCTTAGAAAAGACGCTTGGGCCCAGATTTTTTGGTTCTGTTGTTCTCCTTGTGGAGCTCCTGTGCCCTCCAGGTCTTTCTATCTCCCTCTTCTTTTACAAGATTCCCTGCACTCTACCCAAAGTTTGGCTATAATTCTCAGCATCTGCTTTGATTCCCTGCTGGGTAGAGTCTTTCAAAGGCCCTCTGTGGCAGGCTCCTGTCCTATGAAATTCTTACTGTTGGTTGTCTCTGAAATGAATTTTATAAATTCTAACAGCATCTTAGTGGGGTTCTTACGGCTTTAGCCTTGTTGTCTTATTGCTGATTGCTGTCTTAATGTCTATACTGAGAACAAAATACAAACTCCTTATGGTTAAAACGATCATTGCACTAGGGCATCTCAATTCAGAGATGGTGTACCAAAATGTCTTGGGTTTGTTGAATACCAATTCTTCTTACCTGCAGAGTTTTTTTTGTTTCTTTTTTTTCATTTTTATTTTATATTAATCACAGGTTATGTACTTTGTATCCCAGCTGTAGCCCCCTCCCGCATTCCCTCCTTATCTCCCCCTTCCCTCCCTCATCTCCTCCTTGCACTTTTCTAAGTCCACTGATAGAGGAGGACCTCCTCCCCTTCCATCTAACTCTAGCTTATCAGGTCTCTTTGGGAATGGCTACAATGTCCTCTTCTGTGGCCTAGCAAGGCTGCTCCTCCCTCGGGGGACAGGGAGGTTGAAGAGCCAGCCATTGAGTTCATGTCCAATATAGTTTCTGTTCCCCTTACTAGTATACCCACTTGGGAATTGAGCAACCATTTGCTACATACAAGCAGGGGTTCTAGGTTATAACCATACATGGTCCTTGGTTGGAGAGACAGTCTCAGAAAAGACCCCTGTGCCCTGATATATTTGGTTCTTGCAGAGCTCCTGACCTCTCCAGGTCATACTAACTCCCCCTTCTTTCATATGATTCCCTGCACTCTGCCAAAAGATTGGTTATGTTTCTTAATATTCTGCAGAGTTTTTTATCTCTAAAACTTTAGAAACTGTATGACTTGTTTCTTTGAAGTTTTATAGTTGATCTCTGAATGGCTTTGCTTTGGTATCTGATAAATCTGCTTCCTCTTAGCTTCTCTCTCCTCAATACATCCCAGTTTCTTATTCATGCTAGGCAAATGCTTTACCACCAAGTCCACACCCAGCCCAGAATGATGGAATTTTGGCATCATCTTATGTCCACTAAATAAATTCTTCCCTATGTTTGGATTGTTGTTACTGATAAGCAATTGATGGCCTCCTAATTATTAGGGATAAAGCAAGAGCCAGAATGGTTCTGAGCTTTCTCTGAGGATGGAAATAGTCTCTATCTGTGATGTCCAGTGTGCTACTTACTGCTACTGACCAAGAATTATTTCAAGTGTTTTGTATGACTGAGGAATTCACAATATTTTTAAATTTTATTTTAAGATTATAAAATAATTGTGACATTCCTTCCTTCCCTTTTCCCCTCCATGTTCCTTCATATTCATGACCTTTTTTCAGTAATTGATATTGTAGGCATGCATGTAGGTAGATGTACACACATGCATATTCTTAAATATAATCCGTTCAGTCTGCGTAATGCTTCTTGTAAATGATATTAGTAGGTGTCTGGCAGCTACACTCTGAGCTAGCAGCATCCTAAAGGGAATATATTACAAGTCCTTTCATTGGCAATTGACTTTTTAGAATGCTTGACTTCTAAAACCTTGGAGTTTTGTAATTTGCTTCACTCAGGAAGGCAATTTGTGGTCAGTGTCTAAACTGTTATCCAGCTTGTTTAAGCTCCACATTCAGCACTTTCACCCTCTTCCTTTGAGGCATTCCTGCATCCTCCCCTCTTTATCATTCCACATCATTTTCTACATTCATGACACAGGGAGAGGCAAGTTTGAAGGACATATGCTAAGAAGGTTGGATACTGAGACACAGGATCATTTGCAAATGGCTATCCTACAAAGACTCACTTGTG
This sequence comes from Pachyuromys duprasi, assembly GCA_028658305.1. Taxonomy (NCBI): domain Eukaryota; kingdom Metazoa; phylum Chordata; class Mammalia; order Rodentia; family Muridae; genus Pachyuromys; species Pachyuromys duprasi. The sequence continues at coordinate 98,190,108 of CM053764.1, read as the reverse complement.
AGTTAGGATTTTGGAGGTTCAAGGATGTTCCCATCAATTTCAGGGACTGGAGCGATCTACTAAAATCAGTACAAATCACAAGTGAAGTCACACATATTTTTACAATTAAATAAAAACAGTAATGTTAATTAGTCTAACATGAATATAAAGCTAAAAATAAACAAAGTTATATTTTTATATAGGATTAGAGATCAAAGTAAAACAGGAGCATAGATGTGCTTGGATAGTCTGAGTGTGAGGGAAATGGGATGAATGACAGAATAGGATTCTTTATGCCAGCTATGAAGCAGCGGTCACCAACAGTCAGTGCAGAGAAAGAGAAAGTTCAGGCTGTGGGCAACGGTAAAGAACCAAGTACAAGTTGCTACTTGTACAGAATCTTCTTATTTCTTTTAGTTTTAACATACTCTCTTCTCTGTACCAGATATGACATCTACATTTGATAAATGAAAGACTCTGAGAGGCTTGTCATCACATCAACACCTTCAGTTCATCTCTCTTGGGTCAACTTTGAGAGAGGAAAGGAAAGGACTTAATTCAACCATTGGGGTGGGCTGCTATTTTTCATGTTCCAACAGAGGTTATAGTTAGCCCCAATGGTTTCCTGGAATGCTCATATGAAAACTTAGAAACAGATTGTTTTTGGTTTAGACCAATTTGTCTAACACTGATTTAGTTAAACTCCAAGCTCCTCTGAGAAATCCAGATTTATCCAGACATCATCTTTTCTCCTGCCCCTTTGAGATTTCATAATTCTAAAATGAAGGGCAGACAACTGCTTTTGGACAATACAGAGTAATAGGGACCAGATATAACTTCCTGCCTGAAACATTTTTTAAATGCTGACAAAACAGGAAATAATTGTGTTCAGATCTTGGATATCAGACAGCACAAGGCATTGATCCCTAAGAGAATGCAATTGAATAAATATGAGTCTTCTTTCCATGGCTTTCTTCCTCAGAAGAGATTTTAACCCATAGAACAGGAGAGAGAATTGAAGCAGACAGATAAGTTAATTCCTAGATGCTGTGCAACCAGGTTTATAAAATTTCCAGGTGGAGTTTTATACCAGGGAGATTTACATGAAGAATCAAGTTTCTGCGGTGTCCACACTTTCTCTTGGGAGAAGGTGATGCTTTTCCATCGTTTTGCCTAACGTTGATGCAGTGTGGCATGTGTAATGATCAGAGGAGGTATTTCTCACCCTCTGGCTTGGTCAGATTGAGCTCCTGGGATCACTGTCCATGCCTTAGTTCAAAACAAATGAGACGGCTTGACAGGAGTTTGCTTCTACAGCTTGCTTCATGTTAGCAACCAACTGAACATTTCAGGTCTTGTCTTTAGATAATATCAATGTGGAACCATATAACCAGATGCTATATTATTTTGTTTTTCATGAGATCTGATATAGTTCTATTATTAAGTACCCCAGAGTGACTACATTGGTACCATGATGGTATTTCTGTTTCCCTTATGACAGATATGTACTAACCAAAGCAATAGCTTTATATCCTTTCTTATAAATTATTATAACTTCTTTATTATTCTTAATAATAGGTATGGCATATGGATTGCTTTCTGTGAGCGAAGCTCATTTGTCCTACCCAATGGTATTGTAGGCAAATACATTATCATAAAATTGTACAGTTTATGGCCCAAGGCTATATGACTAATAATCATCAGTTCAACTCAAACCCAAGTTCAAATTACTCTGAATGGTTATTACACACCCTATTTCTTCTTTGTTTATGCTCCTTGTTTACTGTATCACTCAATATTTTTTTCACCTAAGTTAATTAGGACAACCTAGTAATGGAAGAAACATGGAGTATGGATATGCTTTTTCTTAATATATAGACTAAAAATTTGTCCTGGGGATTTCTAATTCTTCCATAATTATTACTAAATTTGGATTAAATTTCCTTGGGTGAGTTGTCAGTTAAATGCTGTTTTAAAATTTCAATTAGAATATGTATGAATAACTACTTTAGTGACTAATTCAATAAGAGACTATATTTTTTCAAGAAATTTTCACTGCCAGTAATCACATTTTTACCCAATAGATTTTAAACTAAATTCACTATAAATGGTATTTTAGTGCTATGTAGGAATAGTGAAATTTTATCAGGAAAGAATAATGTTTGTAGTCAAAGGGATGTGAATAATTCTCCTTTTTGATAGAGGGAACTATCCCAGAGGCAGAAAGACACACAGTATATACTCACTCATATAGACATATAATATAGGATAAACCTACTAAAATCTGTACACCTAAAGAAACTAATCAAGAGGGAGGACTCTGGCTAAAATGCTCAATCCTCATCCAGAAAGGCAAAGAGGATGGACATCAGAAGAAGGAGAAAACAGGGAACAAGTCAGGAGCCTGCCACACAGGGCCTCTGAAAGGCTCTGCCCTGCAGACTATAAAGGCAGATGCTAAGAATTATGGCCAACCTTTGAGCAGAATGCAGAGAATCTTATGAAAGAAGTAGGAAATAGTAAGATCTGGAGAGGACAGAAGCTCCACAAGGAGAGCAACAGAACCAAAAAATCTGAGCACAGGGGTCTTCCCTGAGACTAATACTCCAACCAAGTACCATGCATGGAGATAACCTAGGACCCCTGCACAGATGTAGCCCATGGCAATTCAGTGTCCAAGTGGGTTCCGTAGTAATGGGAACAGGGACTGTCTCTGACATGAACTGAATGGCCTGCTTTTTGAACACCTCCCCCTGAGGGGGGGAGCAGCCGTACCAGGCCACAGAGGAAGACAATGCAACCACTCCTGATGAGAGCTGATAGATTAGGATCAGAAGGAAGGAAAGGAAGACCTCCCCTATCAGTGGACTTGGGGAGGGGCATGTGTGGAGAAGAGGAAGGAGGGAAAGGGTTGGGAGGGGAGGAGGGACGGACTACAGGGGGGATACAAAGTGAAAATTCAAAGAATAAATAAACAGAGGCTATTTATCTGATATGATTATGAATACTTTTCTTTTTTCAAAGTTATTCTTTCTTCTTATTAATATTTACAGTTTATTTGCTTTGTATCCCAATTGTAGCCCCCTCCCTCATCTCCTGAAAGTACTACCTTCACTCCCTCTTCCTCCCCTATCCCTCTCCCCTAGTCCACTGACAGGAAAAGTCCTTCTTTCCTACTGTGTGACCCTAACCTATTAGGTCTTATTAGAACTGTCTGGATCCACTTCCTCTGTGGGCTGGCTAGGTCACCCTACCAGGCAGAAGTGATCAAGGATCAGGTAACTGAGTTCATGTCAGAGACTGTCTCTTCTCCCCTCACTAGGGAACCTACAAGGATACTGAGCTGTCTATGGGCTACAGCTGAGCAGGGGGTTTATGTCCTCTCTATGCATAGTCTTTGTTGATGCATCAGTATCTTCAGTGCCCCTAAGCCCAACATTTTTTTATTTTGTCTTTTTTGGACTCCTAGTGGAGCTCCTACCCCCTCCAGTTCCTTAATACCCCCTTCTTCCATGATACCCCCTGCATTCTGTCCAAAGTTTGGCTGTGAGTTGGTGCATCTGCTTTGGTCCGTTGCAGAGTGGAGTCTTTTAGAGGACATCTGTGGTAGGCTCCTGTCCGGCTTCCTGTCTTCTAACCACTTCAGGTGTCTATCCTGTTTTCCTTGTAAATTAGAATTAATGACTTTCCCTAGGGTCCTCCTTCTTGTTTAGCTTCTTTAGGTCTGTAGATTCCAGCATGTTTATCCTATATTATATGGCTAATATTTATTTATAAGTGAGTATATACCATGTGTGTCTTTCTTCCCCTGGGTTACCCCACTCAGGATGATCTTTGCATGTAATATGCAGGCAGAGTTATTCTTAATAACTATACTGTTTCTAGAGAGGGATAGACATGCAGATATATGGGTACAATAATATAGAGTGTGTGATACAAATGGTGAAATTTTATACTTATGGATATAAAATTATGTACATAAATGTACACATAAATTTCTGCACCAGAAAAAAAATTAGTGTCTGTGTGGGAGTGTGTGTGCAAGTGCCGGAAAAAGACCAGAGAAAGACACGGATGTCTTGTAGGTGGAATCACAGTCAATTGTGAAATGCCTGCTTTACGTGCTGGGAACCAAACTTGGATCCTGGAAAACAGCAGCAAGTTCTCTAAACTGTGGTGCCCTCTCTCCATCCTTTAGAAAGAACTGTGTATGGAATTGTAGGGCACAGAATGAGGACCTGAAGCTAAAATATGCTAATCAAATATGGTGCAAAAGGATAGTTTCCAATCAATCAATAAATTCAACCTAGAAAATAGTTTATATATATATATAAACATTACGTAGATAAGCAAACCCAAAATCTTTATTAATCAGAGAAAGAAATGGTGAGGTTTATGTTGCAGAGAAGAGAAAATGAGCTGTTGGACTAGTTGCTGAAAAGAAGTGGCTTGAATCCGTTTGTATTTTTGTTAAGATGCTACCAGTTTTTCTACTTTATTTCAGTTTCAGAAGATGAGGCAATAAAACATCCTGAAAATTCTTAAGCACATAAAAGTCTCGCACAGTGTTCTGTGTATTTTGTCTGAGATGAATGGTAGTGTTTGCCTTGCAAACCTAAGGACATGAGTTCAGTCACTTAAAAAGCAGGGCACTGCAGAGTGCATTTGTTATACCATCACAGAAGGGGCAGAGACAGGAGGTTCGTGGGGCTCAATGAACAGAGAGTATAGCCAATCAGAAAGCCCTAGGTTCAGTGAGAGACCCTATCTCAAAAAACAAAGCAGAGTGATTGAGGAAGATATGTGATGTTGACCTCTGACCTCCACATGCATATGTGCTCACATGAACCACACACATACACACACACACACACACATCAGCACTTTGGTGTTACTAGGCAAAAGAACAAGTATTAGAGCTCCCATTGTTAAGAACAAAACATAGCATAATAGAAGGTAGCGAGCTCATGAGCTTTCTTACTAGCAGACTCCTTTTGAAGGTTCATGTGCATCTGAAATTCATATACACAAACTGGATGCGTTTTTGTTATCATTGGGATTTAAGAACTCTTACTATTATTAAATACATTTGTTACTGTCATTATTAAACTGTTGCAGCCACTGGTGAAAAGTCAAGCACACTTAAGATGTGCACAGTGAAGCCGCCTCTCAGCCCAGATTCAGGACAGTGTTCTCAACAGTTTCCATGTGCCCTTACATAATGGAAGCAAGACATGTTCATTAGCTATAGTAATTTACTATAGGTGTTGTAGCACCTTACAGGAATTGTGGCATCTTTCATAACAATTGTATTTTCACAATTAAATCTCAGTGATGAGTTTCAGGTAGAACTACTTCTAGGAATGATGTTAAAAAAATAAAAAGAAGACAAACCAAAGAACCAAAGAATATCACTAAGACAGTAACACAGTGGGGAATTAAAGATGAAATTTAAAAACTCAGCAACAGCTAATACTTTTTTGGTGGGGGGGAGGGAGAGTGAAGGAAAACCAGTAAAGAAGACATAGGACTTAATTCAAAAAATGGATTATTGTACCATGACACAAGAGAGTGTTGCCTCAAGAGAATGCTGATGATGAATCCTAGTTAAAATGGAATGATAATGATGGAGAACTGGCTGCTGACACTGACAATTGGCATCACTAGAGAGACCACAAATTGGCGTTGGAGCCTGGTTTACTGAATATGAATCCCAGAACTGCCTCTTATTAAGTTTAAGGATTCCTTTAAGTCTAATGATAAAGCATGCACAAAGGGATGATCATGTAGCCTGTGAAAACATGGGTGAAACACAAAGTACCTAGCACATAGTAAATAAGTGTGGTTGACCAAAAGATGAAGCTGTGTGGCAAGTTTAAAGAGCATTGCATGGTAGTTAATACAGGGGTGTGCAACTGGCTAGTGCTCAAGAACAAATATCAATGGAGTGCTCAGCCTTAAATGGAAAATCTGTATGATACCCCTTTTTCCCAAGGCTCAGGGATCATTGTAGAAGAGAAGGCAGAAAAATTCCAATAGCCAGAGGCAGTGACTGACTATAAAAAGGGGGTAAATATCTTCAAAACACATTGTAAGAAATTCTCCAAGAATTAATAAGAAAGAAGAAACTACATTTGTATATAAATATTACAAAGAAAACATAAAAGACTATTAAGATCAAAGTTAAGGTTTTTATCAGGCCACCAAAGAGTTAAACCGGTGGGTATTGAAAGAGGAAAGAGTCTAGTAGGTAAATAGACCCAGAAATCAATAGAAGGCTGATCAAATAAGACCAATCAAAGCAGCATAGATTGAAGTGGTGTGATAGAACAAAAAACTGCAGAGAAGAAGGAAATTTTGGTGCAAATGGAAAAGTAATATTTGGGACCATTCAGCATAGCCTCTTGTATTTATCACTTGCCATAAGCACACATTTGAATTTCATGCTATTATGATATTTTATTCAAAAGGATAGCATCCAAAAAACTTAAAATGTCCTTAGTAATGTGGGAACTGTATTTTAAATCTTGTAGTGTACCCAAAACTCTAAAGTAAAAAAAAGTTAGTGTTTATAGTCTGGTTTAAGCTATTTGGAATGCTCAATAAATCAGAATCCCTTATTCCCTAGTGTGGCATGGAAGGAAATCTTTATTATAGCCTCTTGGTATATTTATTGCATTGTTAAGGCCACTCTCAAGAGGAGCTGGAACTGAATAAAACTGGGCAGACTATGATTTAAAAGAAGAGGAGAAAATTAAGAAAAAGCTCTCAGTCCTTTTTTTAGGCAATGCTTAATCTTATGTTGTCTGGTAGGCTAAAAAATTATGCAGACAAATTATGTAGATTCAATAAAAACATTCTATTTTTTTTGCTTTTATCTCAGGTTTCTGTCAAAATATTACTAATTTAAACAGAACAAAACTTTTCTTTTTAGTTTCATGCATTTTAATTCTCATTTACATGATGAGGCAATCATCAGAAAAGAAAGGACGAAACAAGAAATAATTGAATGGAAGAAAGAAAGATGGAAGAAGGGTCTAAGGAAGAGGGTTGGTGGAGGGACGTTGAAACACAGCAGCTGAAGGATGCTCACTTGAAGTGAATGGTTATCTCCAGTTCCTGTGTTTGACATATGCACTGACAACATTTTTTTCCTGTCGGATAGGAGCCCTTCCTGTTCCTTTATTCATTCAGGGTGCATGAGCGTATTACGGTCTCTGAGAAGGAATCAATCTGACTTTGTTTAACTTGACATTTCCCAATCTGTGTGCTCATGTTCCCTTGGGTAATAACCATTAATAGCCACAGTAATTTTATTCCTATAACATACACTTTAGGAAAAAAACGAGACACTGTACATTTATTTGCACATGCTGTTGAATCTTATTTTCTCCCTCTACACACAAATTATCTTTGACTGCTATTGTAATGTGCCAAGTATATTCCATGTCATTATTTAAGGTCAGTAACCCCTTTTCCAGCAAATACTTCCCATTAACAATATATATGTATAATCTCTAAGATATAAAACACACAGTATTTAAAGATATAATGTTGAAGTAAATATATAGGAGTGTTGGGTTATATGACATTTATTATTATTCTATAATTATTGTAGCCATATTATTTGAGCCACCATCACAAATAATAAGACATAGACACTTGTTAGGTTTTATAATTGCCTTATTACCTTGGTCTACCTACCCTCTCTCAACAACCTTACCATCTGTCTCCTGGCCCCCATCCAATACCATCCACCTTAATCATTCCTATCTGGGCTACCTTCCATCCATAATCCTGAAATACTTGCTTGTACTCTTCATCTGGGACTTTTCATGCCATTATTGGTGCCTTTCTTTTGGCCCTCGTTGTTTCTTCTCCATCTTGACCCATCGTGGCACCCTCCTTCCTCTTCTCTTCCCATACATCTCTTTCCCATGATTCTCTTGTACTCAAAAGCCTACCTTAACCATACTTACCCCATTATGCACTGTGCAGATATAGCTCTTGAATCAGCCAAGCAGGTAGGTTTACAAAACAAGGATAGATGTACCCAGGCAGTAACCATATCTTGAGAGCCAGTAACTGGCACCATTATAAAAACATCAGACCAACTCCCAACAATATGACTTGAGCAACAAAAATATAAAATTAGCTGACATACTGTTAGCATGCATGTCTTTTGGAAAGACATGATTAGCAATTACTCCTCAAGATAGACATTAATGCATTCTTAAATGTGGATATTTTGTCTTATTTAACACTAAAGACTTTGTGATACAGGTAGATACAGATGCTGAGATAGATCATTTTGGGTTATCCAAGTAGGCTAACCCCATCACTCTAGTCTTTGAAAGCAGAGAACATTTTCTGATGCAGAGAGATAAAGAGGTGTTTGAGGATTTGGCCCAACATTTACATTTAAAGATGGGAGAAGTGGCCCATAAATTCAGGAGTGCGGGCTACTTTTGGGAGCAAGAGAAGACAACGGAATGGGTCTCCACCAGAAAGGACTGCATCCCTGCTGACAACCCAGATTTATCTCACTGACATCTCTGTCAGAATTCTGTTCTACAAAATAAATGCAACACATTTACAATGTGTAACCTCATCACTTTGGGGGAGTACATAATAGAAGCTGTAAAAAATTAAACAAGAACATGGAAAGATAGAATAGTAAGTACTTGCACCGAGAAGCCCCTATAAGAAAGGAAGTCTCTCTGAAATTACTGTCTGACAGCATGGCTCAGAGCTTCACAGTACTCGAGAAGATTCCTGGCTTACCATGTGAGCATGTGATTCAGGAAGAGTGTCTTCTTGAGGCTCATGCTAATACCGAGGTTTGAACCAAATGCCATTCCATTTTCGGTTCAGGATGCAGAGAATTGCAAAGGTCTATTTCTTCCACCATAAACGTCATTGCACACCTCTCTGTTTGGCTGTAAGCGAGAAGCCAAGTTGAGATCTACCAAAGAGAAACTCTGCTGGCCTGTGTTACATGGCCTCCCAATAGCTTCTCTCATAAGCTCTGTGTCTACAAATAAGCAAACTGAGGTTCTGTCTTTCTACATACAACTCATTGTTTATTATCCTTCTTAGGCATGGTTCCTGATCTTGGAATGAGCACACAGTCGTTTTGCTCTTGAATATTATCCATCTGCTGCCTTTCCTTAGTCCTGACATCTAAGAGTGGGTTGATTCCCCAGCCAACAATCCAGGGAAATAAAGCAGAACCAAAAAAAAAAAGGTGGATAGCTTTGCTTTCACGCCTGGTGTACACCTGGCTACGCTGCGCCGCCTGCCAGCATTTTCTGACCAAATCCCCTCACATCTGTTGGTGACACTGGCAGGCTGCTGGCGCTGGATACAGCCTGTATGCTCCAAGTTTCTCCAAGGCAGTATGCTCAGTTTTCTCCTCACAACGTGAGGGTTGTGGACAGCGTTAGTCTACTGATGAGAATACATTTCATTTTGTCCATTAGCACATTCAGTCTCTTTATTTGATCAGGCCTAAATAGAAAGCGAAAATCATAAGCATAGTGGTGTTTGTAGCCCAATATCTTTTTTTTTTCATTTTTTAAAATTTATTTATTTTTATCTCAATCACAGGTTATGTACTTTGAATCCCAGGCATAGCCTCCTCCCTCAGTCCCTCCTAACCTCCCACTCCCTCCCTCATCTCCCTCCTCCCCGCCCCCTCCAAGTCCACCAACAGGGGAGGACCTCCTTCCCTTCCATCCAACCCCAGCTTATCCTGACTCCTCAGGGCTGGCTGCAATGTCCTCCCCTGGGATCTAGCCAGTCTGTCACTCCCCGGCTTGTATGGGGGAGGGTCAAAGAGTCAGCCATCAAGACCTTGACTGGAACAGTCCCTGTTTCCCTCACTAGGGTCTTCAGTCCTACACCGAGCTATCATGGGCCCCATCTGTGCGGGGGTTCCAGTCCACATCCACACATGGTCTTTGATTGTAGAAACCTTCTCATACAAGACCCCTGTGCCCTGCTCAGTTTGGTCTTTGTGGAGCTCTTGTTCTCCCCAAGTCTCAACAACCTCCCCCAGATCTATCATTACTTCTCGCCCTCTGTCAGAGGGTTGATCGTGAGTCTTAATATCTGCTCTGATACATCGATACATTGACCACCGCCCCCCGCCCCCCGCCCCCCCAGAGGTCCTCTTTGGCATGCTCCTGTTCTGTTGCTTGTTTTCTCCTCCACTCAATGTCCATCCCATTTGTTCATTCAAACAAGCATTGATCATACCGATCTAGGTCCTCCTTCT